>CM019749.1:5045802-5645802 GCA_009761775.1 Ficus carica
CTAGCTAGAGCTAGTTTTCTTAGAGTGGATATAATTACCACTAATTTATTATGGTGGTAGAGTAGTAAAGGACATTTTTCATTCTTTTCTTCTCGTAATGTTTTTAGTTTCACAATAAGACTAGAGATTTTAAAAGATAAAGGAAATGAAAGATCGTAGATACACCAAGATAAATTAAGAGTTGGTATAACTGTAAGTCTAACACGTTTAAAAATATATATTATTTCAGACAGTTGTCGGGCTAGTACTTGTAATGGAATTAAAAGATTAATGGACTTGTTCATCAACTTTACAAACCTAATTCAATTTGTATATACTTGTAAGGTGGCCAAGAGAACAGATTCTACCTCTCAGTTGAGTTTCGTGACTTGTCTTGATCTGTTGCAATTCCATTGCTTATTAAAACTTTAGACTTCATTCCTTGATAAGGAGATAGGCCAAGCCACCCCATAATTTGAACAAGATTCTTCTGTAATTTTTTTTTCCCTATTTTTTCTGGCTTTTCGACTTTTGCTTTCTCAACGCTTCCCCCACTTTTCCCATTCCTGGCTAATGAGAGAATCTCTTTCAGTGTTTGGTCCGTATTTGTTCTATCATGTGCTTCATCTAAATATATCTATTGTTGTTGATGTAACACTCACAATAATGTGTAAATTTATTATTCTTATCTATTATATTTTCACTATATTCTCTTTTCTTTTGGATATGAATGTGGAAATTTTTGGCTGCAGTCTTTGGTGTCTTTCTCACTCTTTTGCAAATTCAGATCATAAGATCACTAGATTTCTAGATTCTGTTCCGCTACTTTTCATACATTCATTTGATGTTCTATGAGATTTTATTTATTGTATTATTGCATCTTATTCCATACCCCTCCCCTCCATCACGTTTGGAACTTTTTTGATTATCTATATACGATGTAAATGTTTATAACAAGTCATTTTAATCTAGTCTATAATGCAAATATCTTAACTTGAACTCGCGGTATAATATACAAATAATTACAAACCTGTTAAGTATGACCCGCTCTTCAAAAATGGCTTGCAAATCGAGGGGATCCAAAGACTTACAAAATTATTTCATGCCGGACTTATAATAAAACATAAGATTATAGTTTATAGTTTAGGCCACCTTTCAAGGGTAAAAGCGTCATGCAGGCCAAACACCACCTCAATATCTCCTCAAACTAAGAAGAAAAATCATGGGCCGAGTCATCGAGTATGTTTTGGGCCGAGTCACCACTCACCACTTTTGAAAAGCCCGGATTAACTGAAACATTCTAGAGAAAATTACATAAATAATAAAAAAAAAATTTTAAATTTATACCACATATCATATTTAAAAATATTTTTAAAAATTATAACATATTTTTAAAGGGAGAGACTGTGGTAGAGTCTCTCCCAAATGATTCTATTAATATAGATCTTTTTTTAACTGTTAGATTTAATCGAACGGTTCATATATCAGGGGTATACCATACTTATCATATACCTTACCTTATATAAACTTTTTCACCCCAAGTCTTCTCCGTCACTGACGACCTTCCCGCCTCCTCCGACGACCGACATCGACAATCGCCCCACGCCGCGGACCCACCCTGGGCCCCCCCCAAGCCCAGTCCCAGCCCCGGCGGCCCACCACAAGGCCCCGACCCCACGCCCCCCCCCCCCCCCGTCGGCCCTCCGGCCCCCAGCCAGCCCGACGCCCCTACCCCAAGCCCCCCCCAACCCTCCCACCCCTCCTCTCTCTTTCTTCCCTTCTCTCTCTTCCCCTCTCTCCCGGGCCCCCCACCCCCACCCGACGGGGATCCCCATCCCCCTCTGCCTTTCTCTTCTCTCTCTCTCTCTTTTCGCGTCTGGGTTGTGAGGGGGGGCCGCAGGCCGGAAGAGAGAGGAGGAGAGAGAGAGAAAGGGAAGATAGAGAGAGGTGGTGGGGGGGGGGGGGGGGGGGCTGGGAGAGAGGGAGAAGAGAGAGGGGGGGGTAGGAGGGTCGGGGGCGCCGGAGGGGGGGGCCTGGGGTGGGGGGAGTCGGGCTGGCTGGGGGCCGGTGGGCCGATCAGGGGGGGGGGGCGGGAGGTGCCGGGGCGTGGGGGGTCGGGTCGTGTGGGGGCCGTCGGGGCTGGGGACTGGGCTGGGTGGGTCCCCGGCGTGGGGCGGTCGTCGGCGTTGGTTGCCGGAAGCGACGGGAAGGTCGCCGGCGACGGAGAAGACTTGGAGTGAGAAAGTTTATATGAGGTAGGTGTATGATAAGTATGGTACACCCCTGATATGTCAACCGTTTGATTAAATCTAACGGTTAAAAAAAGAACTCTACCGGTAGAGTCATTTGAGAAAGACTCTACCGTAGTCTCTCCCATTTTTAAAATGAAGATAAAATATAACATATTTTTATTATTTAATTAAAATATAATTATTTATTTTCAATTTTACCCTTTTCTTCTCCTCACACACTATTTTCCCTTATCTCTCCACTCTAGTTATTTCACCCCCTCTCTCTCTAACAGACTTGACTCCCTCAATCTCTCTCTCAACATAGACTAGACGGCGGGCGGAGGATCTCGACGGCGGCGGCTACTGCGCTGAGGATTTCGCGACAATGGTGGAGGATCTCGACGACGCAATGTGGCCTCGCGATCTCCTCAATTTCCCACACCGGAGGTGTCTTTTGCCTTTGATTCTGGATTTTTGGTTTTCTTTTTGCAGGCCGGCTCGCGATCCACAATCTTTAGGTGCACTGTCGAGTATAGGCGGCGAGCGGTGATGTGTTTTGGGTTTATGCCCTAGAATTAGGATTTGGGTCTCTGGTTTTCTGGTTTTTTTGCAGGGTTTGGCTTGTGGATTTTCTTATCCGATATCCTTTAGCATTTGCTCCGATAAGTGGCGAACAGCGGCAGCGGCGAGCGGTGATGAGTTTTGGGTTTCTGCCCTAGGGTTAGGGTTAGTGCTAATTTGGAGCTGATTTGGGTTTATTTTGTAATATTAACTAATTTGGGGCTATTTTATAATATTTGCTCATTTATGGACTTTTTCCAAATTACAGTGTTATTGTGTTTATTTGAAAAAAAAAATTAAATCGATTAATACAAATTGTCAACCAAAAAAAAGAAAAAAACATACAACAAAAACAAACAAATTGGAAATGAAATAAATAATTCAATAAATAATAAATATTTACAAGAAAGTAATGGATTTTTTTATATTGAAAATAACATATTTTCAAGAAAATAATTGATTTTCTTCTAGATAATTACAAGGTAAATATGATATTTACAAGAAAATATTAGATTTTCTTATTAAAAATAACATGTCTTCAAGAAAATAATGGATTTTTTTTTTCTAGATAATTAAAAGGTAAATATGATATTTTCAATAAAATATTGGATTTTCTTACTGAAAATAACATGTTAACAAGAAAAGAAAGGATTTTCTTATTGATAATTACAATATAAATATGATATTTTCAAGAAAATATTAGGTTTTCTTCTAGATAATTACAAGGTAAATATGATATTTTCAAGAAAATATTGGGTTTTCTTACTAAAAATAACATATTTTCAAGGAAATAATGGATTTTCTTCTAGATAATCACAAGGTAAATATGATATTTTCAAGAAAATATTGGATTTTCTTACTGAAAATAACATGTTTACCAAAACAAGGGATTTTCTTCTAGAAAATTACAATGTAAATATGATATTTTCAAGAAAATATTGGATTTTCTTCTAGATAATTACAAGGTAAATATGATATTGAGAAGAAAATATTGGATTTTCTCATTAAAAGTAATGTATTTACAAGAAAATATTAGATTTACACACAAAAGCATTTTTAGAATAAATTTTATTGAAAATAATATATCTACAAGAAAAAAAAATTAGATTTTCTTATTAAAAAGGTAATAAATTTACAAGAAATTTTTTTATTGAAAATATTGGATTTTCTTATTGAAAATAATGTATTAACATGAAAATATTATATTTACAGTATTTTTAGTCTAAATTTATTGAAAATAATATATATACAAGAAAATATTGCATTTTCATATTAAAAATAAAATGTTTAAATTTTTTTTTATTGAAAATAATATATTTACAAGAAAATATTGGATTTTCTTATTAAAAGTAAAATATTTCAAGAAAATATCGGATTTTCTTATTGAAAATAATATATTTTTACATAACGCATTTTTAGACTAAATTTTACCTATTTAATTGTTAATAAACATAATTTCACTTATTTTTATGACCCCCAAATTTTTGTAGAAATACAAAAAATAACCCACTTTTGATAAATACATATCTGAAAATCAATATTAACCTCCGCCGCCGAAGAGCGCAACGAAGCTTTGTCGCCGACCTATTGTTGCGACTTACGATAGTGAGGCGACGAAACGGGACTCGAACGGCGACTGGAAGACCAAGACTCAAACCATAAAAATCAGATCTGAAAATCCACGTCGCTTGCGAATTTGCCGTCGACTCGCTTGCGAAAAAACCGTCGCAATTTGCCGATTCATGAGTTGCATGAGATCGGCTTTGATTGCTCATTCCGGTGGCACCAAGAATTCGCTTTGACGGAGTCACGATCCATGTC
The DNA here is from genome assembly GCA_009761775.1 of Ficus carica. Taxonomy (NCBI): domain Eukaryota; kingdom Viridiplantae; phylum Streptophyta; class Magnoliopsida; order Rosales; family Moraceae; genus Ficus; species Ficus carica. The sequence continues at coordinate 5,050,395 of CM019749.1, forward strand.
ACTGGCGACAACGTCAGAGTGCATAGTGACGGCGTTGTCACTGATGACGGGACGAAAATTAATTGGTAGAGAGAAGGGTGAGAATGAGTATTTTGGGAATTTTTGAAAGTTAGAAACTAAAATATGCTATAATTTTCACTACCTACTAAATTATGTTATAATTTTCCATCACCTATATTAAATATGCTATTTTCCTCATCTTCCTTTTTTAATCTATTAATCAACATGACACAATTCCTTATTCTTGACCAACGTGACACAAAGTTTAATTAATTTTAGTTTAATTTTATGTCATGTAATATGTGTTAATTTTTTGTGTCATGTTCATATTATTGTCTTTAAATTATGTTATTTAGATATTTTCCCCAATTTTTAATAGAAGACACAACATAATCTTATCGATTGATCTTGAATATAAGAAAAATTTAAAATATTTTACAAAATAAAAAAACTATTACATAATAGTTATTACATAATTTGTATTATAAAAATGTTAAAATCTTTATGATTTGTTATTATGTAATTAGGTTATCTCAAAATATTTAATAAAGTTATTATTTGAATTCCATAGTTATAAAAATGCGATATAATTTATCTTTCAAGTAAAGTAAAGTAAAATTGGAAAAGAAAATACAAGAATATTTGGATTCTTTTACAAGTGGTACAGACAGGCACAGACACCAGTGATTATTTAAAAAGAGAGAATTTTTTAGTAGGAATGAAAAAAAAGGGAAAGAAAACAAATTCCTTATAAAGACAATAGGAATTTCAGCTAATCCAACTTAACTAAACTTTAAACAGGGAAATTGGTACTTGTGATAGAGAAATCTCACCCCCACCACCAAAAACAATTGTTTTGCTTTCTCGAAATCCTTTCAACTATCAATTAATTAATTAATCACAAATTACCCACACACTTCCAACTAATTTTCCCACCAAAAAAAAAAAAAAATGAAAGTAATTTACAAATACTCCATTTTCGTGCTTCGTACTATTTCAGTCAAGTCATTCAATACGACGTCGCTTAACAAAAAAACAAAAAAAAAAAACTCATTCAATAAATCACAAAAGACCCAAATAATAATAATAAAAAAAAAATAGACAAATTCAACAGGCAGTCAAAGGCTTCACCTGCTGTCTATTTCTTCTCTCTCTCTCTCTCTCTAAAAAGTTCTCTCACTGTCGATGGCCGCTTATCCACCTTGTTACTCTCTGAAGCTAAATCCCTAACTTCGAAAACTGAAGACGAAGACGCCATTAATGTGAACATAAACATGAAGATCTTCTTCCTCGTCCTCGTTTCCTTAGCTTTTTCAATCTCGGTGTTCTGCTCTGCCATGGAAGACGACATGATGTGCTTGGAAGGTGTGAGAAAATCACTCTACGATCCACAAGGCAAGCTCCGTTCATGGACGTTCACGAACGACTCCGTCGCCTCAATCTGCAAGCTCGCCGGCGTCTCCTGCTGGAACGAGAAGGAGAATCGCCTGATCAGCATTCAGCTCCAGAAAATGGACCTCTCCGGCGAGCTTCCCGAGTCCCTCAAGTTCTGTCGCAGCCTCCAAACCCTAGATTTCTCCAACAACCACCTCTCCGGCTCCATCCCTCCTCAAATCTGCACCTGGTTGCCCTACCTCGTCACCTTGGATCTCTCCAACAACCGCCTCTCCGGCGCGATCCCGCCGGAGATCGTCAACTGTAAGTTCCTTAACACTCTCATTCTCGACAACAACCGTCTCTCCGGTCCGATCCCCTACGAGCTCGGCCGGCTCGAGAGGCTGAAGACGTTCTCGGTCGCCAACAACGATCTTGCCGGAACAGTACCGTCCGATTTGGCTGGATTCGGAAAGGACGACTTTGATGGCAATAATGGAATCTGTGGTAAGCCTCTTGGCAAATGTGGTAGTTTGAGCGGTAAAAACCTCGGGATTATAGTCGCCGCCGGGGCCATCGGCGCCGCCGTGTCGCTGATTCTAGGGTTTGGTCTGTGGTGGTGGTTCTTGGTTAGGGCTACTAGGAAAAGAAGAGGCTTTGGTGGCTCTAGTGGTGGTGAGGGTAAGTATATTGATGGTGGTTGGGTTGGGTTGTTAAAGGCTCATAAGCTTGTTCAGGTGTCTTTGTTTCAGAAACCCATTGTTAAGGTCAGGTTGTCTGACTTGTTGGTGGCCACAAACAATTTTGATCGCCATAACATTGTGATCTCGACTCGAACCGGGGTTTCATACAAGGCTGTTTTGCCCGACGGCTCGGCTTTAGCCGTTAAGCGGTTGAATGCTTGTAAGCTCGGTGAGAAGCAGTTTAGATCGGAGATGAACAGGTTGGGGCAGGTTCGGCATCCGAATTTGGTGCCTTTGTTGGGGTTCTGTACTGTGGAAGAAGAGAAGCTTTTGGTTTACAAACACATGTATAATGGGACGTTGTATTCTCAGCTTAATGGAAGTGGTAATGCTAATAGTCAGTATGGTTTCTTGGATTGGGCCACAAGGCTTAAGATTGGTGTGGGCGCAGCCAGAGGTCTGGCTTGGCTTCACCATTCATGTCAGCCACCTTATATGCATCAGAACATCAGTTCCAATGTGATCCTGCTTGATTACGATTTCGAAGCTCGGATCACAGATTTCGGGCTGGCGAGGCTCGTGGGTTTGCGGGATTCTAACGATAGCTCGTTTGTGAATGGGGATTTGGGTGAATTCGGTTATGTCGCTCCCGAGTACTCGAGCACGATGGTGGCATCTTTCAAAGGAGATGTGTATGGTTTCGGGGTAGTGCTTCTGGAGTTGGTCACCGGGCAGAAGCCATTGGAAGTCAACAACGCAGGAGAAGGATTTAAAGGGAATTTGGTGGATTGGGTCAACCAATTGTCGAGTGCTGGTAGAAGTGTAGATGCCATAGACAATGCTCTATCAGGGAAAGGTCATGACGATGAGATATTGCATTTTATGAAGGTTGCTTGCAGTTGTGTGGTTTCTAGGCCTAAGGATAGGCCTTCCATGTACCAAGTTTACGAGTCCTTGAAAACCGTCGCCGAGAAACACGGTTTCTCCGAGCATTACGATGAATTCCCTTTGATCTTTGGCAAACAGGATCTTGATTAAAAGGAGTTGATGGCTGAACAAGAATTAGAAGCACAAAGAACTGTCATCACTTCAACCTCCTCTTCCTAGTATTGCAGCATTAAGGACGTCTCTGCATTGTATGTTTTCACTTTTTTGCAAAGGTTTTCCACTCTAAGGCATATGATTCCCTGTTTTATTGTTGATTTGTTGTATGATTCTGTATTATACAAGAGGCATGATCCAAATATATATATATATGTGTGTGTGTTCTTATGTGGTCCAGAGAACTTTTAAAGTTTTTCCTCTTGGAAAAAGATAAAGCTGCTTTAACATCTTTGTTGTTTCCTTGTTCTCTTTAGAAATATTATCAAATATACCACCAAAAGAGAGCCCTTTTAATTGAATTTTTTTCGGCTCCGTTTTGTATAAACCTCTCCCTTATTCATGTTTAATATCATAAGCTTCCAATTTAATGTTTTGGTTTGTGATTCAAATTAAAAATAAAAGAGGTGGTTATTCATGTGGTAATCAAATTTGGCTGCTTCTCTCCTGTCTTTAATGTTTATGGAGTAGTCTGGTCAAATTCAAACCCAAAAATCATGGCCGCGAAAGACTTTTTCAGGATCCGATTATTTTTTCATCTCAATTTTTATTTTTTTCTGAAATTTTTTATCTTTTTTTAAAAAAGTTTTTTATCTTTTCTAAAATCAATAAAATTTATTATTTAAATTTAAAAAACTTAACTCAAATTCAAACACCAAACGGACCTTAACCCGTCGAATTGGGTGACCTTTTTGGTTATCCCAAAGAATGAGATTAAGAGAGAGAGAGAGAGAGTAGAAGAAGCCACATATTTGTGATTTGGTTCAAATATAATATCGTGCTGACAACAGTAACAACTATAACAATAATAGAAGAAAGACAAACAACTTGGTCAAAGACAAGCTTTCATTTCCGTTAAGCCTGGTTGACTTGTTGACCATTTTAGGCCTTCTCTCTCTCTCTTTTCTCTTCAATTCTACTAGAGTTCTGCCCTTTCATAATCATATTGTGGCAATATAGAAAAATGCTGATTTTTTTTTTCTCTTTCTTTCCATTTATTCTTCTTACACAAATAAATACTAATTTGACTTAAAATTTTCATTTCAACCTCAACATTATCTCCTAGTGTTGCTTATAAAATGAAAGAAATGAGTAAAGCAGTTCTCATGAATTTAACATCTTCAACATTATGTTTTGTAATTTTGTTTTACCGGCTTCATTTCAATTAAAAAAAGAAAAGAAAAAAGAAGATGTTGAACCCCTTTTCTTTATAGACAAAAAGTGAACTGAAATTTATGAACTTCCGCAGGAAACACAACATACCCGTGATAACATTAACATCAATGGAGACAAAACACATTCAAAAGATCATCTGAAACGGATATGAATTCATGAGCTGTCTTTTTCAAGTAGGTCCAACAGAGTTGGGGGGTGGGTGGGTTTTCTGCGATTGTGGGGGCGTGGTTTTAGCAATGTGCCAATGTCCTAATGTGACAAAGTTGAGCATCTCTCAGACCCAAATGAGTGTGGCTAACTTTTAGGTGGCTAATCTCGTGTCCTTGGCATGACCCAGCACATGTTTCATACCCCACCATCAATTACAACTGTTAAAGATAATGTTTTGATTTGTACTCATAGCCAAGGACTTTCATTAAGAGAAATTCTAACCGTTCGCCTTTTATTTTAGGGAGTTATAACTAAATAGTTCTATTTTTAATAAGTTTTTTAATAGATGGCCGTTAGTTAAATTATATTTTTTTAAATTGTTAATTAGTTTTCTTAAATGGTCAATTGTCAATCAGCGATTGATCATATAATAGTAAATCAATGATTGACTTACGGTCAATCACTGATTAACCATAACGTAAATCACTAAATTTCAGAGTCAATCACGGATTGACCATTAATCAATTATCAATTTTTATAAACAATTACTGATTGACTATTATTTAATTACTAATTGATCAAATCTGAAAAATGAAAAATGACTATTTTCCTAAATAAAAAAATGTTAGGCAATTTATTAATTAGGTGATTAAAAAGACCATCAATTCTAATTTTTCTTTATTTTATAATTAATAATCTTTGCACAAAAGATTACAATTTGCTATGGTACCCGTAATGGTAATATTTGTAACCCACTTTTTAGCTAGCTTTGCCTTTTCTAGCTCTAATTCATTTGTATGGGATGATGCTTTGCCCTAGTTTATGGGTGCTTTTGTTAAGGTTGATTTGCCTAGTCGTATTTGAATAAAAATATCGTTTATTTCAAAAAAAAATAAAAATAAAAAGATGAACGTTGTCACATAATGAAATACGTGCTCTTCAACCACCTTTATGGTATTAGATTAACTTTTAAATGGTTTGATAGATATGATGTCTCATGTTTGAGTTTCATGTGATGTGAGGCGTTTAGGGCTCTTCCACCGCCTTAATGGTATTGGAGTTACTTTCAAATGATTTGATAGATATCTCGTATTTGAGTTTCATGTGATGTGAGGCCTTATGGGCTCTTCAACCGCCTTAATGACATTGGACTTACTCTCAAATGGTTTGATAGATATGATGTCTCAAGTTTGAGTTTCATGTGATGAGAGGCGTTACGGGCTCTTCAACCACCCTAATGACGTTGGACTTACTCTCAAATATTTTGATAGATATGATGTATCAGGTTTGAGTTTTATGTGAGGCGTTTAAAGTTATTTCATATTATCGGTTTAACGTTTATTAGTCATTAGAATGACCGAGGTCAAGCTTTGTCTCCTTACACGAGTTGTATGACTCATTGTAGATGGTCATTGACGTGTGGGGCCCTAATAGGAACACTCATAGAACACATAATGAAATACGGGCTCTTCAGTTACCTAATGACATTGGATTTACTCTCAAGTGATTTGATAGACAGATTTCGCATGTTTGAGTTTCATATGAGGTGCTTACAATTAAATTCATGTTATCGACTTAATGTTCATTAATCCTTCGTATGATTGAGGTCACGTGTTGTCTCCCAGCACAAGAGGTTATGACTCAATGTATATAGTCTTTGACATATGTGGCCCTAATAGGCACACTCAGAGAAATAGCTAGACAGGTCGCCCGTCTCAATAAATTTTTTCATTTAAAAAAAAAAAAAAAGCGTAGGATCTTCAATAATTAGATCACTGACCTGCTGCGTGACTGCATTGAATATCTATGATCAATTTGGCTGAGGCGTAGTCTGCCTCAAATGATTTAACTTTGTGTTCATGGCAAAAGGAGAAATGATAAGCTTTGCGAGGATGAGTCTTGCAAGCTTTTTCACATGATGAGATATCATCTATGACCTCGTGCGGGTTTTATTTCTAGAAGCTAAAACTCTATTGGAATGGCAACGGGATGGGACAGGACTGTAAATGCTTCCCCATCCCCATCCTTGCCCTTCAAAACAATCCTTATCCCCGCCTCCATCCCCGCTTAAGGAAAGGCAGAACGAGGTCAGGAAATCTCCATTGGGGGTGTCTTTCCCATACTGGTCCAAATTCCCATCATAATATTCATAATCAACAACATTTTAACAAGTTAGAAACAAAAGTAAGTTCAATTTTATCGTGTACTCAATGATCTCACAAAAGAAACCAAATTCAAACAAATAAATATAGAGAACAATATTAAAATTTATGATAAATACCAAAATACATGTTGAAAATAAACGGTGTTTATAATTTTTTCTTAAATATATATCAGTACGGAAAGCATGTCCATGGAGAAAAATATCATCCCTAAAATTCTATAATGAATGAGAAATCAGATAAAATGAGAAATTAGATAAAACGTTTATTATAACACTAAATCATGGGGAAGAAAAAAAATCAAGGGGCACACACTGAAATGAGACGGACAGACAAGAAGACTGCAAATCATTTGAAGCAAAACCTAGTAGTGGTGCTTCAATTTGAGAACTTTATTTGTATAACTTGCAATGCTTTTAACTCTGTTGTAGTATTTCAAACTATATTGAAATCCCTTCCTTCAAACAAGATACTCATGGCTTATGTTTATTGTCATACATCGATATAAAACATTATAAATCTACAAATACAACACTATAATGTCAACCTAGATAGATGACCCTAAAGAAACTTGGTATCCTGTGGAAATTTGAAGCACCGGGAGATGAAGAAAGTGCTGCCGAACCAGGAATTGTAGCCAAGTATCTCCTAGCAATAGAAGTGCCATAGCCAATTTATAAAGTTTGTTCCATGATCCAAAAACTGTCCATGGTTGTTTTATTACCGTCTCTGCCTGTGAAATAGAAACAACGTGACCTTACCTCATTAGTTCGTTCATCAACATGAAGAGATGAAAGAAATGCCATCCCGAAATTATTAATTACACGAATCTAGAAAAAAAGTGGTACAATGAATATGATGGCAATGTGATCAACTTGTAACAGTTTCTCAGTATCAAAAAGTTCTTACAGGTTGCTTTACTATATAACCAAAGACATTGATACCGTTCGGTTTCCGATTTGCATTAGACAAAATGCCGGATGGCTAAAACCATTTAAACTAATTCACTGCAAATACTTGTTTGTAGCCGGTCAGCCCTAATGCCGTAGTATGAGTAAAACAAAAGCTAAATTAAGCAAAGACATGCTAGATTCAAAGAGGCAAGAGGGGAGTGACACAGTATAAGTTCAAAAAAGTTGAAAAAAAAAAAAAATCATCTCATAAAGAAAAGTCAGGGCCAGGATACATAAGCTGCTCCCACCTTCTTTAAATCAACGAAATGAAGAAACTTGGTCCAACTTGTTAACTAACTGCCCTAGAAAACCACGGAAATTTTTTTTCTGCATAATTACCAGACCAAAAACAAAGTTTGCAGATAAATATCCTGTCTTCTTTCATACAAGTAACCCGGCTCATGTCAAAAGATGGATGTGATACAAAATTGTATATTTACAAAAAAATAAAAAATAAAAAAAACTTTGAAATATCTTTATTTAGTCAATTCTAAGTCATGACATTGTGTGAACTCCTATAATTAACCTGTAATCTACTTGGTGTTTGTCAGCATTTCAAGTTCCGGTTTTATAGGCTGAACTAAGCTTGTGAAATTGCCATCATATGTTATGTTACAACAATTTTAAAACACTTTATTCAACACCCTTAATAAGTAACCAGGAAAAAGGATCTGTTTAGCAATTTCACTTCTAACAGCAATTTAGAGAATTAATCTCATAGATAAAGAATCATTTTAGTAAATGAAAGATAATAAGGCAGTTAATATTATTTATAAATGGTCAGGATGAAAATGCACAATCGAATAGTTCAATAAGGAAGTGAACAAACCTTGGTGAAGATAATAAACAATTTGAGGAGTTTGGGAAGCCAGCAAAAACATTCGAGTATGACTTGGTCAAATAAGTAAAATTTGCGATTGGAGGAAGAGCAAGCACTTTTTCACCTTTCTTCAAAAGATCTTGCAAGTTAAGCCTCTGGAGAGTTAGGACAGCCCTGGACTCCTTCCAAATGAAGGCAAGATGGCCATTTTGAAATACAAAGAGAGAACCAGGTTTGGCGCCCGGATATCTGAAACCATATCCATTGGCAATGCCCTCCCCTGCATAAGCATGTTCAACATTCATAGGAACGGAATCTGCACCTGAATCCCAAGGAAATGGATCTGGCGAAGACTCGTTCATATTCACGGTAAACATTGCCGAGCCATTAGGATGCAGAACATAGTGAGTGCCTTCCAATATTTTGGTTGCAATGAGCAGCCTTTTCCCTTGGGACTCCTCATATGAAAGCAAGAGAAAGAACAAAGCCTTTCCAGGCTTGTCTTCGGTAGGCTTTCCAGGAGGCCAGCCAAAAGTTCCTCCCCATAGACCAGAATACTTTTGTTCAGCAGTCGGAACGTGCAGTGGCAACTTGTAAAGGGCAAATCGGCTGTCATGCATATTCGGCCATGCCCTATAAGATGATAGCCTCATGGTGGAAGCATGTAGTGTTAGTCCTATTGTATCCCCGGACCTCAGAAACTCATGAAGTTGTGCATGCTTACTATCACTGCTTGAAGAACTATTCTTTGAAGTCGCACTACCATTAGGCTTCCCAAGGATCTGATTAATGCTATTTCTAAAATAGCTGCTAAGGGTTTTCTTCTTGTTGCCTTGTGTGTTGTCATCGTCTTCATTAACAGAATAATGATGACCACTTGATCGTTCAAGAGTTTTCCTGACCTCGCTTAATTCCAGCTGTGTAGGATCAGATGACGGCAGCTGACCATTTGAATTCCAGTCGACGTGGCCTGCACCAAGCTCATGCATTTGAATCAGCACCAATCTTCGTTCGTATAAGAGTGCCATCTCTTTACAAAAGTTCTCCTCATCAGTCCTTATTGTAGGAAACAACGGACCATTTTCCCGTTCAGGAACATTTATACGAACTTGGCTAGTAATAATTTCAAGCAACTTTCTTCTATCACAAAAGGCCAATCGACTGAAGGGTACTTTTGCTTCTCTCTGAATACACTCTCTGTGCGACCTTGACAATCCGCTATGTGAGCGACTAACCTTTCTTGACACCTCCTTGTCAAAACTCTTGCTTTGCAACAATTTAACCTCCTTTTTGTGCTGTCTAGGTTCGACCTCAAGCAACATCACATTGCAAGCCTTGTCAATGGACTTGATTGACCCGGGATACAGATAGTCATTTCCCTTCTCCCTTCCATGTAGGAAAAATGTTGAACCACCATTGCAATCACCAAATATTTCAAACACAGGAGCCCAAAGAATAGGGCCATCCTCAATTCCTAATGGGCCAAGTTCCTGAGGTATTATTCGACACCCAACAACAGAAACAAAACCGGGCATGACGTAGACCACATTGCCAAGCTCAGGGTTCTGGTGAACCCAAATTCCCATCAAGGGCTGAACAGTATGCAGAAAGCGGCAAAGTGCCTTGTAAGATGAGACGCCCCTGCGCCATTCTATGAGCTCTTGTCGAGACACAATTCCTAGTGTTTCACACTGAGCGAGCCATAGTTTTTCTGAGGCCACAAGGGCATATAGACTCCGACGACATAGACCAAGATTGCATATGTCTCTCGGCGAGAGTGACTGTGTGATAATTGATAATACATCGTCAGGCAGAGCTAAAAGCAAGGACGAGCCACAGGTTTCGGGTGACATAGCAAAGTCGGGTACTAATAACGGGTGAACCTTATCAATTAATGTGACATAAGAGCTTGAAATGAAGGCTCATATGTCCAAATTTTGCAATTTCACTGCATACCCACATCTCCAATTTCACTCCTTCTGAATCTGCACCAAGAAAGCATAAAACTAAAAATTTTTATGATTTAAAACTAAAGGGCAATGATCAGCAGTCTTTCAACTATATCTCGCCACATGAATCTGCACCAACTCAACTAATGAACTATCAAAAAAAAAAAATTTTCTTTGAAACAAAAAAAGAGATTAGATTTTACCGTACCAGTTTTTTTTTTTTTTTTAATTTTTATTTATATTTTCCAAGAACAAATATCCGTTCAACCTCATCATTTTCTAGAAGCAAAGAGTCTTCAACTCTTTAATTGCACTTACGTAACGCTTCACAGTCAACCCAATTCCACCTACAGGGAAATTCTATCTCTATCTCACTGTTCTATCTCTCAAACGTAAACACCAACAAATTGATGTTTCTGGTATCGCTCTAGATCTTCTCACATCACTAATTTACCTGTGTCTACCCATAAAAGTATAATACTCTCGGAGCTGATCTAATTCATGATCTTTTGGAATTTAAACAATAAGAATATATAATTATCCCAGCTGATCTAACAAAGAAAACATAACTTCACCCCCAGCTCCTCCAATTCAAATTAAGGAAAAAGAAAAAAGAAAAGCCCAGAAAACAAAATAAAGAAAGGATAGAATTAAAAGAGAAAAAAGAAAGAAAGAAAAAAACTTAAAAAAAAAAAAAAGAGTTGATGGGCTTACTTTGGTGCCGTCGGTGGTTGTGGTGGAGTTTGACGGTCTGAGAGAAGGGAATTGAGTTGAAGTCAGTCAATTTTTATTTTTATTTTTATTTTTTTGGGTTTAGATATTGGCATTAAAGATCAGAGTTTTGTGGAAAAAGAACAGAAGAAGAGAAAAGGACATTAACTACAGCAATAACTGTTACATGCAAGGAAAGCTTTGCCGTTTCTGAAAGTCCTGTCTTTTGCAAGAAATGTTGTCGTTTCTTAAAGCGTCGTTTTCTGTTTATTTTTTAATGGGTCGTTTCTGCTTATTGTAATGCTAATGCCAATGACACTGATACTAATCCCTATTTTTAAATATCAATATACATAGCGATAATATAATTAATTTTAAAAAATTAGGTTAAATGACCTTTCTAGTAGCCTAATTTAATAGATATCCAATTTTTTTTTTCATTTAACAAAATGGTTATTTATCATTTTTTTTATAGATTTTATCAACCAGTAATTGATTATAAAATTTAATTATTTATGAATTAATCGTCAGTCAATCACTGATTGATCAAATTAATATTATTATATGATTAATCACTAATTAATTATTTGAAAAAAATTAATTGATCATTAAAAAAAAACATTTTAACTAATCTTTAAAAATTTCAATCATTTGTTAAAAAATTTCTTAAAATAAGACTACCTAGTTATAAATTCCGTCAATTAATCAACCCACTTGACTCAGATGACTTGGATATGAAAATTGAGGTCATGATGATATTAAATATTTAACAAATAAAAAATATAACTCATATTTGACATAAATTTGTATTTAAAAAAATTAGGAATAGAGGGGTGGGCAAGAAACCGTCTAAAAACAATCTTTGTCGGTTGATAGAATGAATTGTCGTTTTCTTTAACTTATTGTCGTTCGTAATTTTCTATTTGGGAAAGCAAAAAAACGCGATGCAGTGAATGAACGAACAATCAAAGCAACGAGAAGAACGGAAACCAGAACAAGTATGGCTGTGGAGTCACCGGAGGCTCTTACCCTTCTCTTCGTCGCCGCCGTCGCTTTCCTCTCCGTGCCTTCCCTTCACGCCCTCAGCACGTAAGCCCTCGATTCCCAATTCTTCTCTATCGAAATCGCATTTCGTTATCTCTCTCTCTCTGAATTTGAGGTTTTGAACGATCTGATAAAGCAGTTTTTTTTCCCCCTAATTTTCTGAATTGGATTTGGGCAGAAACGATGAAATCGGAGAAATTGGGCGTAGAATTCTGCTGAGCTTCAAAGAAACCCCTCAGGGAAGTAACGCCACCTTCGATTGCTCCCCTTCTGGTCCCTGCGTTCCTTGCCAATATTCCGAAAAGGTCTCTTTCTTATTTATTAAACTTTACATATATATATATATATACACCTCATATGAACTCCATAGTTTCTGTAAAGAACAATGGCAATGCAAGTTATATATATATATATATATATATATATATTTAAGGTTCATTGGAATTCATTAAGATTTATTGAATTGGGATTTTAAATGTATCCGGCCTCTAATTACAGAAATTACAAATTGTTTTCATCATCTTTGCTTTGATTTTTCTCATAAAGTTCTATTAATTTTGACTTCAATGATTGCAAAACCGGGTTTTTTTTTTTCACTTGAAGTTAATTTTATTTATTCTTCTTTGTAGAATGAAGAAAAATATCGTTGCAGTGAGACTGGTTACCGTATCCCGTTGAAATGTGTGGAAATAAAAGATGGCTCGAAAGATGGCAAGGGGAAAAGTTCTCGAAGGAGAGCTACTTTGGAGATTTTCCCCAAAACTGTAAAGCTACATACAGTGTTGCATAATTTGGAAGAGCTAGCTAGCTCTTTGAAACACAGAAGATTGCTTTCGGATTCATCCACGCAACAGAATGGTGTAGGACAAGCCTACATCACGTATAGAAGCTGTATACCGGCAGTTAATGAAGAGAAATTATCGGTGATTGATTTTGAGGTATGGTTTTTGTTATCCCCTGCTACTTGTATTTTATTGTTAGTCATGCGCATGAATCTATGCATTGTTACTTCACAAAAATCAAGTCTATTATAAATTAAAAATTACGTCAAATCTTGATCGAAAACATGTAAATATGCATTGTTATAAATTGTCAGATCTTCATAAAAATCTGTCATGCTAGTATATTGTTGGATGGATAATCAAATAACTTCCATATGATCGGACATTCTGAAATATGCAATACTGGATAACTTACCATAAAAGACCCAATTTTAAAAACACATTTAAAGATGTCTTCTGGTAGTATCTTATTGAAGAGATGTCTGCAAAGCTTGAGCTACGTTGTCTATTTATCTCATTTCAGTATTGTCAACCTTCATCTTATTTCGTTATCAGTTAGCAGAAGTGGAAATGATATATATTGCCAATATAATGTGCGTGTTCCCATATTTGGACATTGTGTATTGAATCCAAAGGATCATTAAACTGGTTTGTTATGATAATGTGTCTATTCTCATCCATGTATGGAACTAAAAGAAAACGAAAAAACATATCCGTGTTTCTGTGATTGTCATTGCCTAGTAATGAAGAAAAACTAGAGACACTAGAATAAAAACGCAATTACATGTTTGTGTGGGTGAAATGCTAACTCTTGTTATCCATGTTCCCGATGGCAAAAAATCTTTGAAACGATTTTGGACAGGGAATTGTGTTTTGCCTGTTGCTCGTCAGTGGTTCAGTTGTATACGTCAGAAAAAAGCGGGCTGCTGCCACTTCTGGGTTTGGCACAGGGAGGATACAGGCCAACTCCTGGTTTTAGAATGAAAGTTGCTACTTAAGATCGATTCCGAGATTCTCCATGTAAAGCTGTTGAGTTTTTTATATTAGGACTAGTTACTATAGCTGAAAACATAATTTTGTTTTGTTTTATTTTATTTTTCTTTGTACTGTTTGAATATATATGCATTATTGCCTCTGAGAAATTGTACCAGTGGTCCATAGTTTGCAAGTAGTGTCCAGAACTTCCAATCATGGAGTGAGAAAATGTTGTTTTCTTCCTCCGAGTGTGTGGTATCGGCCTTGAAACGCGTCCTCAGAGTTTGATGATCGATATTCGATAGCTCCACCAATAGACAACTCATGCCGTAGCACCTTGGACACTTGTGCAGGTTTTGCGTGAAGCTGTCACTGCAATCTTGAGATCTTGATTCTCTCATCACTTCACTCTTTAAGCAAATATACAGAACTGCCAAGGCTTAGGCCAAAAAGTTAGCAACTGAAATAGGTTCTCCATGGATGTTGTCTCAGGAAAATCCACAGCTTATGATCATCGCTAATGGGGTGCGGAATTGTTAGGTCAAATCTTGTTAATTTGAGTGGAAAAATCGTTCTTCAGTAAAAGTTTCATTTTTTGTACAAAATTTGAAATAACACTTAACTTGCTGGTAAATTTGATATCCAAGTTATAGCAAATGGTAATTTTTTCACTTTATCCTTGTATCAAATTATAAAAGTTTACTTTTACAAGTTTCAAAGTTTCATAATTGTGACAAGTAGATATCGCAATTAAGTTATTATTGTCATAGTAGAGTACAAAATAGAATAGCATGTCAAATGTGTTTAGAGTATCTCCAATATAATATCAAAATTAATATGTCAAAACTAATTTTTAGCATGAATATAGAAAATCGCTCTCCAATTACATTTCTATTTCCAATATTAAATTTGTCATGAAGTATAACGAATGCTAAATTTTGATTTAATTGCTAAATTTAATTGGCATTCAATCAAATTCATATTAAGTATAATTCCAATGCTAAACTGCTTGTTTATTATGTATTTAAATTTTCTGTTCAATTTTTGATACCCTAAATGATATCTAACCAATAATATTATGTCATATTATTTTAAAAGCTTTATAACTTATTTTTAATACCTTGAAATCTAACTTCATCAATAACGTGTCAAAATATAATTGGTTAGACATCAAAATTAAACAATAGATCTAAATTACTGCCAAAAAAAAAAACTAACTCCTAAATGAAATCAATGCAATAAAACAAGTTGCATATAAATATCTATAAATGTAATAGTAATAGAAGAAGTCTCAAAGATTTGGGTTAAAAAAAAATGCAAAAGAATACATAAGCATGTTTTAGCTTCTTGGTGCAAGTGTTGCATGAAAAGAATATTCAGCTGAGGAGAATTGGCAGTTTTTAGTTTTCCAAAGCTAACAAAGAGAAACAGAATCAAGTTAAAGTTCTCTGAAGAAATGCTTCGTCTCTTTTTTCTCCCCCCCCCAGTTGAAAGATATACAATCTTGAATACTAATAACGCCTGAAGTAATGACGTGCTGCATTGAAAGATCCGTACAACTTCCAAGAACTAATCAACCAGTTATTTTTAATAATTTTGTACTAAAACAAGTTAAACAACCACAGCCAGCCATCTCCTTGTCTCTATTCAAAACACTCTGAATCTGGCCTTTGGCAGTTCAAACAAGTAAATTTCATATTCGCAAGGGCCATATAAATATACAGATATATATATATATATATATATATATATATCTCCTAACAATACTAAAAGAGCAAGTTTTACTTTCACTATTGACGTTGACGTCGTCCAAAACGGTCTCTTTGGACTGTCGTTTTAACTTTTTTAATTCGTTGGTTCGCAAATTTGTTGTCATATGTAGGGGTTGTTCAGTTGGTAGAAAACTTTCCGACTATCAAATATCCTTTCGTATCTTTTCATTTTCTTACATCTTAATTAATTTTTTTTGCCTTTCCTATCTAAAATAATATTTTTTCACAATCCATTCAACCTTTAATTGCAACTATTTAAGACAATTTTTAGATAATTAAACAACAATTAAAATTACTGTAATAATGTGTGCTTCGGATTTCAATCATTCAAAACGACGCCATAATAACTGGGAGAAAAATAGATTTTAAAAAACAAACAACATGAATTTAAGGGAAAAAAATATTTGAAATAATTTCTAAATTAAGAAGAGACGATAATATTAAAAAGGGTCAAAAATTTTAAAAACGGTTAAATTAATCCACAACGTACTCTACACACATGCTTCGCTTAGAATAAAAGATCAAGAATTCGAGATAGAAAAAAAGATTAGTTGATGAGTTTAAATGGTTGCAACTTTTGAATTAAATGCTATGTGATAATTGGTATCGTATCATTATAAAAACTTCTCACTAAAATTGGTCTTTATTATATGAACTGTTCTAATCATTAAAAAATAATTCAACTTTTGATGGGAACTATTTAAGGTAACTCTTCAAAATTTTAAGAACACTAATAAGTATCTTCTTGTGTTGTTCAGTTCTCAAGCTATAATGAATACTACTGATAGTGCTCTTGACATCCTTTTTATTTATTGTTTCCTTCATCCTTCGTATATTAAATTAGACAAAATAAATATGATTGTAAATTTTATGATAGTAGCATGAGAAATATACTTGTGAACTACCATTAATTACTTATCATTAATTTCTTTAAATTAGGATAATACCAATTCATTTTAATATAAAAAATGTTTTATGTATATATTTATGAAAAGGGTATTTCAATCACGACATATTAACTGAAAAAAAAAAACAAAACAAAAGCAAACAACATGAACAAAGGGAAAAAAATAATTGAAACAATTTCAAAACAAATAAGAGATAATAACATAAGAAAACGTCACAAATTAAAACACAGTTAAAAATAATTCGCAGCAAAATCAACTTTTTAAAATTTTTATTTTATTCAGAGAGAACGTTGCATGTTTAGCTTAAAATAATTTAAATAATTGCAACATTCACTTAAATGCTTTGTGATAATGAATCAAGCATTATTATTATTGTCATTACTCACTAAAATTGATCTCAATTATATGAAAGATTTTAATTATTCACAATCTATTTAACTTTTAGATGCAACTATTAAAAATATTTACAATAATTATAAGTGTGTTCGTATGATGTTCAATTCTCACTTCCTAACAACACTAAAAGAGCGGGTTGTAAGATATCCTGGTCATTATAGATCGTCCAAAACAGTGCCTATAAGTTTAACTAAATCTCTGTTATATGTATTGTATCGTGTTTAATTATTACAACTTCTCATTAAAAGGAGTATGAAAGGTTTAATCATTCACAATCTATTCATTTTTCGATTGCAACTGTTTAAGACAACTCTATTTTAATGAAAGGTTTTAATCACTTATAAACTTTCGATTGCAACTGTTCAAGATAAATTAAATGCTCTGATATATGTATCGTATCATATTTTATTATTACAACTTCTCACTAAAAGACGTCTATTTTGTGAAAAAATTTAATCATTCACAATCTATTTATCTTTCGGTTTCAACTGTTCAAATATTTTTCTCTCTCTCCAAGGTAAAAATACACTGACCCAATATTTTTATGGATATTATTTACTCACGCACACAAACACAGAGAAAACCTTAAAACATGTGTAGAGAATTATAGGAAATTGATACTTTCCTACTAAAAATGATGTGGCTATTGTTTCACTCTTCTAAAACTAGATGACAAGATGTTTAGAACCGTTATTTTCCAAAAAACTCAATACAAAAAAAATTTTAATTATTAATTTTCTTAACTTTAGATCCGTACACATATACTAAATTATTTGATAGTTTTTATCAATATATATTAATTACAAAATCTATAATATTAATTACTACAATATGTATACAACTCATAAAACACATACAACCTTCGCATACAAACTAGTGTATATATATATACATATATATATATATATATATGAGATTAAAATTTCGACAAGAAATAATATCACGCAAAATCTCTCCCATACGCTACATAGCTCAGTGACTAGAAAGCATTCATATATACCTGTAAAACGTGCACCGGGGTTTCATTCACAGAACCCAACTTCAGCAAGGCAAATGAAAACCGATCGCTTTTTCAAGAATCTGCCATTTTTTTTTTTTTCCTTTCTACATCCAAATCGAAAAATTACAGAGCATTATACACCATGTTATTGCCGCTTCCTCTTCGAAAATATACAAAACAGGCCATTGGTGGCCACTGTCGGTTCTCCTAAGAGTTTCTTTAAGCAAATCAACAAAGCAGCGGTGGGGACAAAAAAGAAAGGGGGAAAAAAAACTCCAAACAAAGAATGGTGTTGATGGTATCTCTCAACTTAAACACCGGAACTCCTCTTTTAAAGACACATCTACAGTAATGCGGAAGGAAATACAAGGATTACAAACAGCTGGAAGATAAGTGGAAATTACAAAAAATAGTCGGGGGTCTTGCGAGTGTTGTCGGGCTCGATTTGCCGTGGTGCTGGATCAAATTGAAGGAAGTTCTGGTCCATATTCTCCCCAATCTCAAGAATTGCAGCCATATTCCCGCACCGGTAACAATAGTTTGGAGCACTAAATACCGTCACAACATTCTTCTCCTAGAAATATGTCAAATAAAAGTCAACAAATGCAAATCGACTAAGCGTGATGATGGGAATAGCAAAAAAAAAAAAAAAACTAAAATTCTTTTCATTTGGGTCACACACCTGACACCAATTGTATCCTTCCATCACAAGCTGGTGAGCTCTTGAGATCAGAGTAAGTCCATTGGTATGGTTAAACTGAGCAGCTATGTCATGTCCAAATGTATAACCAGCACCACGAGGAGATATTCCCCACCCACAGCGGTCATCTGGATCAGACCACAAAAGATCACACATAGGTCCTTCATGAGGAACCTGCTCATGCGACAAGAAGAAACTTGTCAGACAAACAAACATAGAACTGTAGGTACTTCAACATCATACACTCAACTGTCATGTACATGAGAAGAAAAGAGGGTAGGAAAAACAATTGAGCGCATTCACAATCTCAATTTTCAGTAATTGGTAAAGTCAGATGAGTAGTAATGTACCCACCTCTTGTATGCGGTCCAAAGCTCGAATATTATCCAATGTATCCAAAGATGGTGAAAGCCCTCCATGCAAGCAGAAGATCTATGAAATATACACAAGTAAGAAGCTGTTACGAAAATTCATGTTTAATTACAATCAAGAAATATCAATTACATTCTATGGAGTTCAAACCTGACTCTCGATAAGAGCTGTAAGGGGTAGGTAATCAAACAGATCGGTGAAATACTTCCACACATTGGCATTCCCATATTTTCGCAAGCATTCATCGTAAAAACCGTACCTGAGAAAGAAGGACAAATGCAATGAACGGAAAGTGAGAGTAAAATAAAAAAAACAACTTATAGTGCACCCTCCTTTCAGAGTTGGAGTATTTCTACACCCTCAATGAAGCAAGTGGTATGATCCATGTATTAATTGTATTGAAATCTATGGAAACTCATTGAGTCTAAAACAAAACAAACGCAAAGAAAGGAACACCTTTTGAAGTCCATGGTCCATACAATAAGGAGGCTTAGAAGGGTTAAAAAAATCTTACACTTGGGTAATTTGCCGACTTTCATGGTTTCCCCTGAGAATTGTAATCCTATCTCTATAACGGACTTTGAGTGCCACCAGAAGTGTGACAGTCTCCACTGAATAGTACCCGCGATCTGCATTTTTGCAGCATATTGTTGAGAAATGCTAGCACTAGTGAATTTTGAAACCCCAAAAGGATGATGCAAACGTGAATTAGAGAGCGTATTTTACTAACTAAAAGAGAGAGGGATATCCCGTGAGGAGCTCATATTACAAAGGCAAGAAATTAAAGACCTAGAGGTCATAGCATCTAAGATGCAATAAAAAGAACCAAACCCTTTAGCCAATTGGGGGGGAAAAAAAAAAGAAAAGAAAAAAAGAAAAATAATGAACCATGCTCTTATAAACAAAATAACCCACTTACTAATGAATGTGTTCGAAGAGAACCTTCAGTTTCCGACCATTTCAATTCTACAGTGTCTATAAATTACAATGACGATATTCCTGATTCCTAATTCAGCCAAAAAAAGAAAAGTACAAATTCTTCAATCTTCCTATTCTCCCACTCTCCGAAAATAAATAAATAACTGAAAACAACACATATAGCTCAAGATATGCTCACATACAAAATCTAAGATACAAATCTATAAATAATCAACCAAGAAACTGCAAGAACGATTCCTCACAAAGAAAATGAAAAATACAGATGAATCTAAAAAGATAATAAACAATTCCGCATCCATCCAAAGCACACACTCCTAAAATAAACTGAAAAAAAAGGGGGAAAAATAATAATAAGATGATCAAACCTTGTCTACTAAAGAAATTTAATTAAAAAATAAATAAACTCACCTACATAATCTCCCATGAAAAGGTAATTGGTGTCAGGCGCATTTCCTCCTATCCGAAAGAGCTCGATAAGATCATAGAACTGACCGTGAATATCACCGCAAACGGTCACCGGACACTTCACCGGCTGAACGTTCCACTCCTCCACCAGAATCGTTCTCGCCTGGTCACAGAGCGTCTTCACCTCGGCCTCCGGCAAAGGCTTGCACTCCATCAGATGCTCGATCTGACGGTCCAGATCCGCGTGAGACGGCATCGTTTTCCTCTACGCCCTCCGATTCGCGCGACCTCTCCGATGTTTCCGATTCGCCGCAGATCGGTTCGACGAAGCTTCCGGAGAGAAACTCAACCCGACCGGAAGACCGATCCGCCGGCGAGCGATGCTAGGGTTACGGTTCTTCGGCACCGAAACGCGAGGAGCGAGACGAATCGTTTCGGAGATCGGTGCGGTTTCGACCTCTCGATCATTCCTCGCTCTCTTCCCTTTTCTCCCGAACCAAACAGACAAAAAGAGAAAGAAAGAGAGACAGACAGACAGAGAGAAAAATAAATAACGAAATTAAAATTAAATCGTATTTATGTGAATGTGAGAAAAAAAGAGGGAAATGAAACACACACACACAACGAAATGAAATGAAATGAAAGTGAAATGCAAAACGAAATGAGAGAAATGGGAAATTGCGGTGTTTGGTATGAGAAGTTTCGTCACGATATTATTGTAAGGAACGAAAATCTCTCTCTCTCTCCGGTGGCTCCGCTGAGTCAAAATCATTTTGATGCTGCCACGTGTTGATCAGCTGCTCTTATTGGACTGACTCAACATGTTTGTTTGTTCACGGCCCAAAGGCCCAAAAGGAGCTGCATTGGTCAACGGATTTGATTTCAAGTTCATTTTTGTTTCAAATATATAAATATTATCCTCAATATTCCCTTTTTTTTTTTTTCTTTTTTCTTTCTTTTTTTTCAGTCCAAGAACTCGCCTTCGGCTTTTTGAATGTGGACTTGAGGAAATTTGCGCATATTTGTTAAAAGAATTCAGAGTTCAGGGATCTTGACTGCATCTATTGAGTGACTTGGATTGATAAATGAAGTGATGTGATGCATAAACCTTAAGCTCATTTTTTATACATCAGGCTGAGTAGGAGTAAGGGTAAATTATTAATTTGATTTTTATATTTTTAATTTTGTATAATTTTAACCTGTTTTTTTTTTTCAATTACAGTGTCACTTTTTAATTAAATTATTAATGAATTTCATTTAAAAGTTAACAAAAATGACTATTGCAACAACATTAATTCAGGAGCATTCTAACTGCTAAAAAAACATATAAGGGATTAAAGTTTACGTAATAAATGAGTAATTTACTCAACTTTTAAATACTTCGCTAAAATTTTTCAAATTTGCTAAAACTTTCAAAAATAAATAATAAAAACTAACAAATAAAAAAACAAAATTACAAAAATATCAAGATAGATGCAGCGTTTCCATGATTCTCAGAGCTGCGAATGAGGGCCTCCAGGGTTTTGGTAGAGAGGGGATATCGCGGAAGAGAGGCCAAAGGCAATTTCGCAACGACGATGGGGCTTGGAGACTGGGTTACGACTGGTTGCAACGACAAATTCTAGCAATGGGGGCGAAAGATATCGTTGAGGAGGATATGAGGGTTGAGAAAAATTGTTATCCGGTTCATGGATAATCCCATAGTTTTGTAAGGGATGAGTTAATACACAAATAAGGGATCATTTTGTGATCAAAGGATAGTTTATCCGGTCAGTATTCAATACCAAACACGGGATTGATAAATAGGGATTGAGATTATTTATCCTAGTCCAAGTCCTTATTCAACATAATAATCACTTTCGAAGCTCTCTTTCATTAGACCATGTCTAAGGTAAATAACAATGTCAAAACTATAATATTAAAGTTTATATATATAAGTATAATATATTTTTATATGTTATCCAATTTTGTATTTTAAATGCACAGTTTTTTTTAATATAATATTTACAATAATTATAATGTTTTGAAACTCATAAAAATGTATTTTTAGTATTTAAATAATCTGAAGTTTACAAAATTATATTAATTAAATGAAAAGGATAATACATCAACCAATGATCAAATTGCGTTGCAATTCTCACTGAGTATAGACATTGTCAAATCTAGTTTTGGAAATTATATAAAGTGATTTTCCCACTCAAGTGCTAGAATTTGACCTTGGCCCGTGAGTTTGGCATTGTCTCTTTTAACTCTGCATCTCTTATCTTAGGGAAGGAATCAAGATCTACTATCAAGGATTTCCTGACTTATTGACTATTTTTCAAATAATGTCATGCCGCATCATTAGAATTTAAGAAATTAGCCACATAAAAAATACTTAAAATTAAAAATTTTTAAACAAATTGATGACTTGTCAAAAACCTATTGAAGAGCAGCTTTTGAAACAGGAAAAAAAGGGACAACAGATTTGGATTCCCTTAGGAGGTCATCCTTCACTAGCAGGTATTTTTTCAAAAAACTTCATTTATTCTAGTATGGATGGCAGACAGACCTATATTTCTTGGTTTCAATAGGACACCTTATTAGCGTTGTTTCTATCTACTATTATCTTAAAATAATGAAGTTATTAATTATTAGACGAAACTGAGAAATAAAACTATAGAAGATACCTTTTAAGGTCAAACAATTTTATCGGATTAAGTTTGATTATATGTGTAACAACATCCACTAGGCATATCAATGAATTTGATTATTTAAATTTCCTAGGATACCCTTTTTTTGGGTTTTAGAGCCTATTTACTATATTAAGTTCCCTCTTATTATTTGAAATTAAAGAATTAGTACATCTGACTGTCCCAAAATGTTGGAGATACAGTTAGAGAGGGATAGAGATTATGGAAATTGGAAAAAAATTGAAGGGATGGAAACATAGGGATATAAAAAGATAGCAACTGTCCTTCGTACTGTCTCGTGGGAGGAATAAGAGTTAAACGAAAATTATTCGGGTAATTCTTTTAAAAGAATTAAATAGTTTTTTTTTTTTTTTAAATTAACAGTGAAAGACTTCTTCTCCTTCTTATTTGGTGGGACCAGAAAGGTAATTCATCTCTCCTGATTCTCATATTTTCTTACTCTCGTCTCTTCTTCATAACTAAACAAGAGACTTACCTTCCCCACTTTTTCCTCCAACCAAAAACATTTTTATATTATAAAATTAAATTTGTTCTGATTCCAAATACGTGGACGTTATAATAATTTATGAAAAAAAAAAAAAATTTGCGGTTTGTGCGTTTAATTTTGAAAGAAACTAATTAAAAAATAATGACAAAGCTTTACAGTTTTAATACGTTTGCTTTGTTTCTGTCGTTTAACATTAATTTCCTTCTTTGCTGGCTGAAAAGCTAGATCTGCTTTCAAATCAAAATGCAGCACTGAATATTTTTTGATTGAAAATTATATATATTTGGGGCCCCAAATATCTGATAAAAAACTTCAAAAATATATGTTGCAAGGAATCTGGCCTTTCGTGTTGTCACTGGTTAGTGGTTAAAAGATAATCTGTTCAAATTATGCTTTGGTCGGCCCTCTGTAGTCAACATAAACGGCAAATCTTCTTTGACTACGTAGGCTTATAATAGCCAAATATTGTTAGAAAAAAAAAATTAAATAACATTTATCTAGGAGAGTTTTATGACACGCAACATAAAACGGAGGTAAATGACTTATCCTAATATTTGTGAATAAATAAGTTTAATATTTTATGTAATAAATAATTATTTTAATCATTATATCTATAATCTAATGATAATATCACATATATTTGATATATAGATTGAAATTGAAATTTTTTTCTTTTAGATTTGAATTGAATTATGCATTTAGAAAGGCGTTAAAAATTATCCTATTTGGACTTGTAAAAGCAAGGTTACGGACTTTTAAAGTTTTGAGTTACAAAGTTGTAATAATAACTGTAAATAGTGAAACTAATGTTGATTTTTTCAGAAAAGGTAAAAAAATTGTGATTTAAATTAAATTAAACTTTAGTACCAAACAAGTGTTATATCTTACTCTATCATAGTGGAGAGTTCAAGTACACTCATCCCCAAGTTTAAAAAGAAAAGAAAAGAAAATTGTTTGTTAGTAAATATTTAATATAGGATAAATTAGGTAAATAGACCGTTTTTAAATACTTATTTAAATAAATGATAGAAAATTTTTTATTTAAAAATAGCAGTCAATTAGTGATTGACCATAGATAATTAATAATTGACCACAATCAATCATGAAAAAATACATATAAACATTGATTAATTATTGATTCACCATGATTAATTGCTGATTAGCCATATCTATCAATCAATCACTGACTGATCATTTTTTCTTAATTTTACGAAACTCAGGTCATTTTTTAAAAAGCTTCTTTAAAAAAAAAAAAAGATCATTTACTTACAAATCCCTTTTATCTGCTTAACAGATTCGTAAATATATTATCAGTTATGGAATCGGACGCTGTAAATGTAATTTCTGCTATCAAATATGGCTCTTTGATGGCCGTAGAAGGACCAGTAGTGGAAGATATCTGGAGTCTTCTCACTCGGGTTGGATGTGAACACTGCACCTCTGTTACTCGTCATGGTAATAGAGTTGCTCACTGTCTAGCCAATCTTGTTTGCTTTAATGATGTTTCAATTTCTGGATGTACTTTCTCTTTTAGAGCTATCTCTCCGTTTGTGTCTGTTGATATAGCAGCCTAAATAAAATGCATCCTTTTCCTAAAAATAAAATAAAAAAAAAAAAAAAAAATCGTAAATATAGTTTTTACTTATTTTAGATTCAATGAATATGTGATTTAGGGATTAATATGCTATTTAGGGTCAAGGCATCGAGGAATTAGCATTTTTTGTATGTAAATCGAAGTAAATAGTATTTAATGAAAATAATTAAAGTAACTAAATAGTGTGTTTAAAAATATTTGATATAAATAATAAATTTAGTAAATGAAAAAAAATTTACTAAGTAAATATGTTTACAAGACATGAATAATCATTTACCGCTACTTTAACTAATTTAAAAACATGTTATTTATTTTAATTATTTTCTAAAAATTGCTATTTAATTATTTCTCCTTACTTTGTTTTAGGCCAAAAGCCCAGTAACTCATGGATTTAAAATTGGGCTCAAACGCTCCCCCCATTTACAGGTGGGTTTTGATGGATCCCTTCCTATTAAGTTTGTCTAAGCACATGGTAATTGGTAGAGAAGAAAAGCTCCTCCTCCTCCTCCTCCTCTTTTTTTTTTCCCCCCTTCTTTTTCTTTCTTTAATATTTTTCGTTTCCTTTTTCCTTTTTAGTAATTACCCCGGATTTGAACCCAACGCACTTTAGAGTCAGCCTTTTTCTTCTCAATCCTTTCAAAATCAAAAAACATTTAAAAAAAAAAAAAAGAACACCAAAAAGAGAAAGGGAAGCATGAAAAGCTCAAATAAGGAGGCTCCTTTGATTTTCTTACTTTCAAGCTAAGAGACTGAAGACCTTGTATATATATATATATATATGTATGTATGTGTGTGTGTGTGTGTGTTTGCCCTTTCTTTTTCCCCTTTAAATTTCCTTTTGTTTCCCACGAGACTAAAACGAATCTCATACACAAAAACTTAGCTTGACCGGACCAAAGACCACAACAGTTGGAGGCACCCCAATTAAAGGAATCCATGGAAAATGACCAACATCCAAAGATGCAAAACCAACTTTTAATAGGTGAGATTTGCTTTAATTAGTTGGAACTAATGCCATCTATATTAAAATGAGTTAGTATAATATAATTAAAATAATATCTATATATATAGATATTAAAGAATATTGAGCAGGGAAAAAAGCCAGTGATGATTCTTTAATTAGCTTGAGACTGACTACATCTATTAGCTTCATGTTTCTCACCCATGCACGCATGAATGGCTACTGCCTACAACATATCTTTTTCGGGTTGTGTTTCCATATATGTGTGTGTGTGCATATATATATATATATATAAAATATTAAATCTCTATTTTCCTATTTGCCACCTTACATATTAAAAACTAATATTTAAATTATAATAATTGTAAAAACGCTATTTATGTATCGACATATCTATATTATCGTTTTGCAATACAGATTCACCAGATCTCACATTATTATGTGGTAGCCACTGACGGAGGGAGGGGGGAGGGGGCCATGGCCCCACTAGCTTTTTTTCTTTTTAATTTTAATATAATATAATATTTTTTTATAATTTTAATATAATGTGTATATGTATAAATTAGTCTTAATCCCTCTTAAATTAATAACTCTCTATACTTTAGGGAGATTTTATTTACACCAACAATATTGATAAATATCATCACAAAGTCAATAAAGATTTTTAATGTATTTTTAACCTACAAGAAAATTACCTTAAAATTATTTAGCTTGTGTTTAGTTCGCCGGTTGGAGATGAAATTTTTAAGTTGGAGTTGGTTAACTTTTCAAAAACTAGTTATAAATTTTGATGACTTTTCAGTTTAAAATGAAAAGGTATATTTTAGTTTGAGTTAAATTTAAACGTCAAACAAAGCCTTAAGAATACTCATACCCCCACATTATAAATGAAAAAAATATTTTTTAGAGAGATAATTAGAAAACATACACCACATTAACCATAAATAGAAATAATATTAAAAAAATCCTAAGAAATTGGTCTAAATTGTTCTAAACTCTAAATTGTTCATTTTATAAACTCTAAATTGTTATTCATCAATTTCTTTTCTTAAGAAATTTTTATAACTTCATAAAAAATTTCAATAGAGAATTCAAGTGAAATAAAAATAAAAGAAAGATGTCTCTTGAAAAGTCAACAACTAATGAATATGTACTTATAATTTTTTAATTCATTAGTATTATGAGTTTTTTTTTTCTTTGAAATGATTCTCTGTGGTTTTTAATATGATTATTCTTTTCATTTATTTTTCTTGCTATGCTCATTTACATGATTCTATTTTTATGTATTTTTTTAAATATAGTATGACATTCTTTGATTTTTGATTTAGACATTACTTAAGTTTTTCTTCTTTACTACTTCCTTTCCTTTTTTAAGAGATACTTTTTCTTTCTAAGAATGAAAATATATCTTTTTTTCTTATTTAGATTGTTAATCTATTTTTAACAAAATAAATTAAAACTAAAATAAAAACGGGTATATGAGAGGATTAGATGTGGTATTATATAAAAAGTATTTATAAAAGGATAGATTTACTATGTTTATATTAGGAAAACATTTATTAGGTGAGGATATTTATCAATATTGTGAGTGTAAATATAACCACTCATATTTTATTGGGCAAATAATTTAGATTTTAAAAAATAAAACAGTTTTGTTAAATCTATAAATATTAATGGGCCTAGTGATTCGATCAAAAAAAATTTTTTTTAACCCTTACTAATAAATCCTAGCTCAGTCACTTATGGTAGTATTGTTGCATAATATAATTTTGAAATCCAATGTAGATTTTTTAAGAATAGCGTAGAATACTAAAATGGGAGCTAGCTAGGTGAACAATTTCTAGATGGATTTTTTTTTTCTTTTTCTTTTTTTCGAGAGTATATATTTTGAGTAAGATAAGCTTCGATTTTTCCCTCTATTTCCCGGGACCCGCCAATAAAGAAAATTGGTGAAAAAGACATGGAATGGAAGCACCCAGCTTGGGTTTTCAGATATGATCAGAAATATTTTTATAGCCCCATTTTTCACACATACAAAAAAGACGCCACACATATCTATTTCACCCTCACAGCTCTTGTTTTTATGAAGCTTTGTCAAACTTCCAACGGCTAGGCTTGACCAGGAAGTCTTCCGGACTTCCCTGCTCTCCTGAAAAAGAAAGAATTAAAATTAAATAAAGTATACATTTTTTTTGTGTAAATACGAAATAAATAAGAAAAAAGCCAAGCAAATAGTATAAGCCCCGTTTGTATCACTGTTTTAAATCTACAATAAAAACTTTTTCTCTTTTACAAAATTTTCTTTCCACAAAAATTTATATTCATTATTTGAATTATAGGTTTGAATCAATAATCCATTCGGATCATAAATAGATCATGTACATTGTTATCTTTGCGGCTGCCTATGCTGTACACATTATCTATGCATACATGTACATATAAACAAACAAATCTCTTGCTTTTGAAAAGAAAACTTGAAGCACGCAAATTTTACTTTAGAGAGAGACTATAAAAGTGTGGACTTTCGCACTGCCGATGAATCCATCATTATAAGTAGGGATATATATATATATATATATATTTGGCTAGAAGTTTTGAAAATACTTTTCTTGCTTTTGTAATGCTTAACAAGGTAAGGTTGCTTCTAATCATAATTAGTATATCTTGATAAAGGAGACAAGAAAAAGGAAATAATAAAAGAGAGTGCAAAGGTGGAGAGGATGTCATATCATAAATGTACCCAATACGACCAAATGTTAATTAGCTTTTTTTTTTTTTTTTTTGGTGAATATAAGGATACGATGGCCCCATTATTTTTAGGTTTTCAGCTTTACATTTAAGAACTTATTTTCTTAAGTATAGCAAGGAGACGGGTTCTTTATACTAGTTTCTCTTAGTTGACCATTCGAGGTCTATCTTGCTATCATCAAACTAAATTTCAACAGCCGAAGCTGGAGTAAGGCCTAAGAGGAGACAACGGGAGTCAGAACCTTGATGGACAAAAGGGAAAAACTAACAAAGATACCCACCCTTACCAACCCATCCACCCTTGTGGGTGTAAATATTCATTAGCTTTGAACAAACATCATTATGGGATTAAAGATAGACTTGAATAATTTTGAAAATAGTAATATACCACCCAAGATAACAGAGCACCTTAGAACATATTTGCGATGCTTCAATGTAACAGTTGAAGGAAGATATATATACACACACACACATATGCAGTGTTTTTCTGTAAGTACTGTTATTTTTTATCTCATTGATGATGCATCATCGTATACGTAACAATATAATAAAAATGTCAGGTGACAAAAACTATGAAAATTTTATTTGACGATGTTATGGGCCAATTCAAATGTATTGTCACATCTGTGTTGATTGTATTTATAATAGTGATTATTATTGGAAGACTGGTTCAAACTAATATTTTAATATTTCCAAAGGAAAAATAATAAAAGGAAAGGGTACTCTTAACTCTTCTAATAACTGTTTTAGTTGAAAATTAGAAATATCATTTAATTTTCTTTACAAGATATAATATCAAATAAACCTTAGTTAATTACTAAGCGCCCTCCCCCCACCCAAAAAAAAAAAAAAAAAAAAAAAAATCGACCTCATGTTGCTTTCAAAAGAAGTACCAAAATTGTAGCCCAAAAGAAGTAGGAGAAATGTGTGTCTTGAAAACTTTTAGCAAAATCTGTCCAATCTTTCCTAGTAAATATATATGTTTTTACACAAGGGTCTCTTTCAATTAGCAATCCTTTGGAAAATTCATGTACTACTCGAGTGCAAGTCTTAATTATATATAAAAACCTAGTAGTACTATAGCACATACCTGACACTAGTATTCTTCAGTAACTTACAAACAAAAGACTCCAAAATTTGTCTTCCAAAAAAAAAAAAAAAAGAAGAAGAAGAAGACTCCAAAATTTTTCTTCCTCTCTCTGATTTTCTTAAAAGTAATTGGTCGGTTAAATAATAACCTTATCCATGCACCATAAAAATACAAGAGAACTTAGCTTTGATTTTGGTAACTCAGAACAAAAAGAAGAAACTAATCACTAAAGAATGTGAAGAGGACAAAACATATATACCTGTTATGAATAGGATCTGGTCCATTAGGAACTCTTCTTTTGCTCATGTAGTTAATGCGCTCTAACTTGGGATCACTAACAAGCTTCTGTGTTCCCACCACCGCCTGTTGATCTTTCCCTTTGAACTCTCCGACGGACTCGGCTGCCGCAAAGTTTGCCGTAGTCGTAGTCCTGGTCGTGGTCGTGGTCGTGGTTGTGGTTGTGGTCGTCTTTGTTGCTCTTTCGCCCTCTGCCGTGCCGACCAACAAAATCAAGATAAGCCCCACAATTGCAAGCGCTCGAACCAAGTCCTTTGAACAGCAAGAACTATTACCATTAGAAGTACCACCACTTCTACCACTAGAACAACTTCCCATATTTTCTATCTCTCTTTCTTGTTTCCTTTCTTTCTTTCTTTCTTTCTTTTTTTTTTTTTTTTGGTTGGGGGGGAGGGGGGGGCCCTTGATTCCAATAATAGCTAGCTGGTGAAATTTAGATGCCCTTTTGGAGTAGGAGAGGTTAGAAGAAAGGAAACGTTAGTCAGAGGAAGATGATAATCATGGTGAATTAGTATGGTTTTGTGAGGGAAGTTAAGTTAAGTTAAGCTAAGGAAGGAAGAAACCAGAGGAAAAAGAGATAGAAACAGAGAGAGAGAGAGAGAGAGAGAGAGGAAGAAAGGGAAAGGTTTGTGTCAAGGCAAGGAATTTTTTTGTTTGGGTGACATTTTTTATTTTTTATTTTACTTCATGGGGTTAGGAGTTGTTTGTTTTCTTTATAGCTAGGTAGAGTGATTCTGTTCCAATTTTTTTTTTTTTTTTCCCTCGATGAGAGAGAGAGAGATTAGCAGTTCGAACACATGGAGGGAACCACCTTTGCTTATCGCTTTGAGTTTGTGTATTTCATGCACCTAAATACCAAACCAAAAGACCATCCCTTACGTATATCAGAATGAAAGACAAAAGAATGATTGGATGGCACAGTGTCACAAAATCTCCCTCATATTATAGCACTATATATATATATGTATATATATATATATAATAAAAGAGAAAAGAAAAAAAAGGGGAATATCTACATGTAACCAAGGATTGATTCCTTAAGTATAAGAGTGGAAACAGGGGTAAGTATCTTTGTACCTAGTAGATTTAAAAGAATGTTTGTTTCTCAAGAAAATAATTAGAAACATACGTACAAGTACACCAGATGGTTGAAGATTGGAGCTGAAATAATACTACCCGCCTGGACGCTAGTATTTCTACTAGATTGGAGCAATAATGGCCGTTTGCAGTTCACAGTTGGACACCCAAGTTCCAATGAGGTGAAAAGATGGGCATTAGAGCCTACTTTTGCAAAGTAGCACACTAAAGTACGAAGAGAGAAAACTAGTGATTAAAAAAAGGAGAGTCAGAGAGCACTAGAGCAAGATGATCTCAAACCAAAACTACATATACATATACATATACATATACATATATTATTTGTATCTCTGGTAGTAGTCCGACTAGTCTGCATTCGGGTCCGAGCACATTTTTTTCTCTCTCTCTCTGAAAAAGAAATATCGGTAGTGTCTTCATATCTCGCCTTTCGCTTAGCATATGAAATGAGGCAATCAGGACCACAGGTGAAAATTCGGGTGAACTTGATTACAAAAGACCTGACTTATAGAATCAACATCTCTTGCCTTTTGCAAATTGTACATATGGACAAGCACTTAAAGCCGTGCATATGCTTCTGCGTTGTGAGTTGTGAGGTGTGACCACGACAAATTCTGCAGCAAAGTGAGACTTGGCTGAAAGCTATTGGCAATTCACTTCAAATAAGTAATAATGTCTTTTGAGAATTATATATCCATACTTTTATTTTTATCTATTTCATCACAAAACGTCACGAAAAAATATACGTTTTGGACAAAAAAAACTGTGCTCCAATTTTAGCATGAAAACATCAGAAAGTCGTTTCATAAAATTTTGTCTCAAAAACATCACGAAAAAAGCACACGTTTTGGACTAAAAAATTCTGTCCTAATTTTGGCCTAAACAGGATTAGAGGGAGAGAAATCCAAACAAATGCCTAATATTAGTCCCATATTTATCAAAGAGAGAGAAGCAAAGTAAACAAAAATCCATTATGCGACAGACAAATTAGAGAGTAACTCAAAGCTATTTGCTTTGATGCCATATTACCCTAAATTCAAAATGAATTATAGACTAAAAACTAATAGGTTTATGATACGTTTGGATCATTGATTCAAATCCATAATTTAAATAGCATATTCAGATTTCTATGAGAGAAAACACTATAAGAATTAAACTGGACGGGAAATTAGAATTTGAACGCCACATCTACTACTAGCTTAAAGTAAGACAAACAGGCAAAAAATATTTTGGTAATCTTGTCCACATACACACTAAAATAACATTTTTAGCCTTATCCTGTTGGAATTCCCCTTAAGCAGCCATAGAATTGTGAGAATCTTATACTTTGCAGAAACATTGATATATACAAATAGTACTTACCAAACATTATACAAACAGTTCAGACCAGACAGACATCTGGCCCACAAGATTTATGCCTCGATAGCATGAGCCACTCTTAGTTCCAAAATGGGAGCTCACACATTTGCTAATTTATTTATCACATCTCTGTAGTACTTGATCTCTTAGAATTTCAGGAACATGATACTGAGGAATATAATAACAATATTATTATATTGTTGGATTGTGTAACAATATTGATGTTCTTTATATATAATGAATGTGTGTGTATATATATATGTATATATATGAGCCGGAATAGACTGAACAGAAGCTGGTTCTTTCGCATAATTTGTCTTTTCCCTTCTATATGGACGTAGCAGCAGATAAATAAAAATAATAAAGTTTATGTCGTTGGAAGAATCAAATGCTGGCTTCTTCCTGAAGGTAGATTAATTATAAAGGCAGATAAAAAAAAAATTAAAAGCCATTTATGTATACGTAGCTAATCGTTAAATTTATAGAGGAATTACTTCAAATCTGTAATGAGAGTTGTGCACGTGTTAGGCTTGCAAATATTATACGCTATGGCGATGTTGACGGACGAATGTTCAAGTTATGCAACTTGGGTTTGATGCGCCGTATATATGTGTGTGTGTGTTTATATATTATCCTTTGTTTTTTAATTTAATCACTTTTTGGTACATGTTAATTGTTATTGCAATATATATATATGTATGTATATAAATAGTCATATTAATGAAGCATGAACTAGCTAGAGCTGGCCTCCACATAGCAGATCAGACAGTAATACAGCTTCTGTGGACAAATGGATGTGACATTAATATTATAAACCTAGACATTTTGTGATGCAGAATACACTTTTATTCGTTCGTTATAATACAAAAACTAAATAGTAATAGTATCACGTGATGGTAAGAGACAGTATCTCAATCAATTATGAGTATATTACTGTATATGATTATGCCAATTCCCGTATAAATAATATATTCTGTAGTTTATACGTGAATATATGATTGGTCAAAACTTAATAACAATACATAATACCGTTCCTTTTTTCTATTAGTGTCAACCCCTATTTATTGTATTCTTTCAGTCAAATATATTAGTTAAGTCCTCATTCATACACTGATTAATTAACGTATTTGATACATGTTTGAATTATATTGGCCAAAAAAACTTGGAATTGCTGGAACCCCTTGTTATTTGAGCAATGTTGGAAGCTACTATTGGTGTCCAACATTATGCGCTAATAAAAAACTGACCCACACATATAATTAGGACTCATTTTCAATTAGTTGTGATACTGAATATCTCTCAAATATTTTTGGTGTTATGTATGCATTATCGGGAACATTTAACGTATTTGTCAAACTAGTTATTCTATCAAAACCCAATTTCTGGAAGCTAATTAAATACATTCCAAATTACCTGTCCACCATTGAGGACGGTCAAATCAAGCTATACGAAAAGGGAAAAGAATAGGTTAACCAAAAAAAAAAAAGGAAAGAACGAAAGATTGTTTTGGATTCACTGAATCCATTCTTCAATGGCTTCTCAGTTGCACAAACTAATAATTCCAGTTGTCAAGCATCTTAATTAGCAGTGGAATTTATTCAAAACAAAAAAAATATTTTTTCTTTTGTCTCTTTAATTGGTTTTTGTTCCATATCTTTAGAGGATTTATTTGTTTCTTTTCAGAAAAAGCTAGGTAATTCCCTTTAAATCAATTGTAGCCCAGAATGACGGCAGGGTACATATAGTGCCCCCAGTGAATCACTTCACTAGTACAAAGCTTTGAAGGATATTTGGATATATATATCATAACAAATTAATAATGGAACTAAAAAGCTTGCAAAGACTAGTACCAACACTTCTATCTTTTATGAAAGAATCCCTCTTTACTGATAACTGTTCTGTCATAAACTGTTGTGGAAACTAACTTAAAAAACAGAGGTTTGAATAATAGGTTCAAACGGGGTGTGAGAGGAGGGAAAAATGACAGTTTTACAGAATTTGATGAGTACAATCTCGCTGTTATAATTGGGTAAGCATTTCTCTTATCCTACCAGAAAATTCTCCGTAGAAGCTTGTTAAAAATTTGATTTGTTGCAAATGTTCACTACCATAAGGGAATTTTCTGTTTTGTCCTATGAACAGCCTTTTTCACATGAAAGCGGCAGCTCAGAAACCAGCCTACTACTAGGTGAACTTTAAACATTAGAGTAGGGGTACTATGACCAATGTGTGTGTGTGTGTGTGTGTGTGTGTGTGTGTGTGTGTGTGTATATGCCTATATATAGCCCACTAAGGCAACCTGTTTTCTTCGACAAAGGGTAGTCTTGTGGGGGCAATATACGCACGTATTGTATCTATCAATCTCTTATATATATATATATATATATATATTTATATGTTTGTATTTATCTCTTGCAAATCATATGGGCATAAAACCCCCCACCTTCTTTTTGGATTCGCACTCGAGATCAGCATGAAATGTTCACTCACTCCCACAAAATTCGATACTGATCATTAGGGGGTTTCGAATATTACTCAACTTGTAATGTAAATTACGAAAGTGCCTCTGCTGGTACAGTTTTTATATTTATATATATGTGTGTCTGTGTGTGTATATATATTTTGGTGATTTTATGCTGCAGAATTAAAAGCACGCACTTCCATATGCCTAATCATGCTGTTCTTCCTTCAGCAAAAAAAATAAAAAATAAATAAATAAATAAATAAATAACAAATGCTGTTCTTGGTCCTTACTAAAGAAGCATGCTTTAGACATGGAGACGTGAGACGTGGTCCAGTCACAATTAAAGATAAAAATTATAAATTAGTAACATGAAAGTTAAGTAAAATTTTTCATATATTTTTTTATAATGAAATGTATATTAAAAAAACAAGACATTACAATTGTTCTCGACGATTTCGTATTTTTTTGATACATCTACATAATATCTTTATTGTCAATAATTTCAAAAATGTTTTTCTCAATATAGACAATTAAAATCTGGATGACAGTTAGTTGGGGCACAAATAATTTTAAAAGACCATATGTTTAGGAACTATATAAACTTTTTTTTTTTTTTAATTTTTCCCAGTCTAGGCACATACCTCCACTAGGCTCCCTTCGTGCATGGGTCCAGTCGCATACATTTTTTCTCGTACAAGCTTCTTTTTAATATTTAACATGTGTTTGGTGTTAAGATTTGAATTGTAGAATTTGGGTTTGGATTGATTGTGTTTCTATCAAGGTGTTTGAATTGCTTGAGTTTAAAAGTGTAAAAACTTGAAATGTATTTTAAAAAAATCAATATAGAGCTTGTTTCATTCATCTTGAAATTCTATGCAATTTTAAAAAAAATCATCTTATTTGGACTTGTCTATATAAAATTTTGAACTTTTAAGTTTAAGTTACAAAACTATATGAATAGTGAAACTAAGGGAAAAAAACAAAAATTAAATTGTGATTTTATGGTTTTAATTGTAATACCAAACATCCCCTTAGTATTGTGATATCGTTATCAATAATTCTCACTTATTAATAAATCCATTGATATATACAATTCTCCCAGCTTTTACAGTAGATTTTTTTTAACGGTAAGTATTCAACATCAGTAATTAATAAATACGCACTGGAACGAAGTAGGAAGTTTTGTTTGAGAATTAATAACTATAAAACAAAACTTTTCAGTAGGGGTTTATACAATTAGATAGATGTCTATATATATACTAACATATATTTACATAGGTAAATAAGAGGGGAAAAAAAAAGTTGAGTAGTCCTTAATATGATTTTATATCACGCCAAAATAGAAACGTACATAAAATTAACAGGTTTTTCTTTTTTATGTATAGATAGGATGTTTTAAATTATAAAGGACAAATTACATTTTCCCCCTCAAACTTTAGGTATTATCATAAATATCCCTCAAACTTTAATTTGTAACATTTTTCCTTTTAAACTTTGAAAAAGTTTGCGAATTTTCCCCTTCAATTACTTTTTTGACGAAAAAATACACATGACACTCTTTTGAAGTATGAGTTACGGTTATTAAATGTGAAACACTTATACATAAGTTAAAAAAGTAAATATTTACGGTTGATTATCATTTTTTTTCTCATATTTCTTTCTTATTCGTAACTTTATTATTTCATATTTAATAAGAGTAACGGGTGTCAGGAGTGCTGCCAATATGTGTCATTTCATAATTTTATACTAAAAACCCCTAACTGATGCTTTTAATGAGTGTTCGATGTATTTTTTTCGTCAAAAATTTATTTGAAGGAGGATATTTGCAAACCTTTTCAAAATTCAGAAGGATAGAATGTCATAAATTAAAATTCGAGAGATATTTTGTGATAAGATCTAAAACTCAAAAGAAAAAAGTGTAATTTATCTAATTATAAATTGTATCCACATATTATTATTTTTTCAGTATGTATAGTATGAATTTTAATCTAATTTGAGTCTAGTCATACTTGTTGACTTTACTCTTAACTATAATAATTAGCCAAGCCATCCTTTTATAAAGGACTTGGTAAAACTAGGCTTGAACTATTTCTTTGGCTCAGATATTAGCTTCTGACTTTGTTACTCTCATGTTTCAATTGATATTGACGGTTTGGAAAAAAAATTGAGGAAAGAAAAATAAAGGACTGACGTTAAGCTACTGTAACAGGAGATTCCGGAATATTAGCGATGTTAGATGGAATATTATACTAATAAATAATAGGTCTCATGAGACCCACTATTAGTTGTCATTTCTGATACTCTAAAATATTTTTTAAAATATAAATAATTGTTTAATCTCTTTTTGGCTCGGCAATTATTCATAATAAATTACTTAATTTGGAAGGTAATAAAATTAGTTGAAAACTTGACATTTTATAGGCCCAACTTAGTTGGTACATATTTAAATTTGCCTTACTTCCCATGAGGATCTAGAAGTGGAATTGGAAAAAATTACAGAATTTGTTTGAAATTGAGTTGCTTGGTCAAGAGAAATTTATAAAAAAAAAATAAAAAAAATAGGGGGGGATAGAAAATTAGAGAGAGAAGCTCTAAATGAGAAAATGACTCCAATTGATCATTAAAATTGAAACTTCATTTCTAATAACTAACTCATCAAACAGTGTTTTTTTAAAATTTTATAAATGATCTTGTTAGACGAATTGTAACACGTCGACACGTGTTCACATCAGTGGTCACATCATCATACCAATGAGCAGGAGCTAATTTCTCAACATATATCCCCAAGCAAGATGAACCGAGATTTCATCAAAGTGAGTGAGCTTGTCTCTGATCAGAAAGCAGAGAGAATTTTGACAAGTTCCTGATCAGTCAGAAGTTAGAGCCTTTTTATGAGTTTATATATATATATATATATAGTGACATAAAAATAGAAGAAGATGTCAAGTCTTGTCATAGTGAGACACTAAAAACACTCTTGTTGTGTGCAAAAACTGGGAAATTCAAGAGGGCTTCCTGTATCAGTTTATAAGGACAACTTCTGTACAATCTTATTCTGTATGAGATTAAAAAGATCACTCTTGGTTTTTGTAAAAAGCTTCAAAACCTAGTGTTGGGAAAAACTACCAATTGAACTTTTTCCCTCTTTGTGTGATAAAATGGGTTCTCCAAAGGTAAGTTTCAACAAAGCCAACTAAACAACCAAAGCAATAAAATCAAAATAATCAACCGCACAAGAAACACCGATTTTACGTGGAAAACCCTCCAATGCGAAGGGAAAAACCACGGGACCGTAGTCCGATATCAACTTCCACTATATCGACAATAATGGGATTACAAAGTCTCTCTAGATACAACTAGAGGCTCACAATCATCAAGATAAAACACAATCTTGGCTAAACAATAACGTTCATCATCAAACAAGATGAATTTCAATACATAGCATAAAAAGAAATCGGTTTTAGGTCTCAAGTGAGTATTTGGGAAAAACACCTTAGAGACACCAATTCGAAGATCGGAACCGGTAGATAAGAAGAGCTTGTCACAAGGATTCACCACGTCAAATTTGAGCGCCAACGGACACCGTTTCACCACTCAATCTTCTTGCACAAACCCAAAAACTCCACCCTCTCTCTCTCTCTGTTTCTCCCTCACGCTCTCTGTTTTCTCTCACTGCAGCAGCCCACTTTTTCTTTTTTCTGATACACCCTCCACGGCTTGTTCAACAAGCCATTAATACTTTTTTTTTTTTTTTTTCAAAAGCTATTGGGCTTTTGGCCCAATATTGTCCAGCCCACAACATGGGGCGGACAACTCAACAATTCTCCCCCTCCGCGTCATGTAGTGGGCTCGACCAAACCCGCTCTCTGCTTGCACGCTTCAAGTTTCTCCTTAGGCAAAGACTTTGTCAACATATCCGATCCATTCTCACTTGTATGAACTTTCTCCAAGTGCATTTGCTTTGTTTCAAGTACATCACGAATCCAGTGATACCTAACATCAATATGCTTGGATCTTGAATGGAATGTTGAATTTTTGGAGAGGTGGATAGCACTCTGACTGTCACTATAGACAATGTACTTCTCTTGTTGCAGGCCCAATTCTTCAAGAAACTTTTTCATCCACAAAACTTCTTTGCAGGCTTCAGTAATTGCAATATACTCAGCTTCTGTATTGGATAAAGCAACACATTTCTGTAACTTAGACTGCCAAGAGACTGCTCCCCCTGCAAAGGTCATCATGAACCCCGAAGTGGATTTCCTGGAATCAACATCACCTGCCATGTCTGAATCTGTGTACCCTTCTAAAATAGGCTCACTACTGCCAAAGCGTAAACACACCCTAGAAGTACCTCTCAGATATCTCATTATCCATTTCACCGCTGCCCAATGTTCTTTTCCAGGATTAGAAAGAAATCGGCTGACAACTCCGACAGCATGAGCAATATCTGGTCTTGTGCAAACCATGGCATACATCAAACTGCCAACTGCAGACGCATAGGGAACTTTACTCATTTCTTCTTTTTCTTTCTCACTTGTTGGACATTGCTTAGAAGTAAGCTTAAAGTGCCCTGCAAGTGGAGAACAAACTGCTTTTGCCTTGCTCATATTGAACCTTTCAAGAACTTTTTCAATGTAATCTTCTTGAGATAGCCACAGTTTCCCATTCTTCCTATCACGGGAGATTTTCATGCCGAGTATTTGTTTTGCCGATCCCAAGTCTTTCATTGCAAAAGACTTACTCAACTCCTTTTTAAGCTTCTCAATCTTGCTAGTATCATGGCCAACAATCAGCATATCATCAACATATAGCAGGAGGATAATGAAATCATCATTGGAGTGTTTCTTTATAAACACACAATGATCAGATGAAGTTCTAGAGTACCCATGACTCACCATAAAAGAATCAAACTTCTTGTACCACTGTCTTGGTGCTTGTTTGAGCCCATACAAACTCTTTCGAAGCTTGCACACATGATTCTCCTTTCCCTTGACTTTGAACCCTTCTGGCTGCTCCATATAAATTTCTTCTTCTAAATCACCGTGAAGAAATGCAGTTTTCACATCAAGTTGCTCTATCTCTAAATTCAAGCGGGCAGCTAGACTAAGAACAACTCTGATGGATGACATCTTCACTACCGGAGAAAATATCTCTTCAAAGTCAACACCTTTCTTCTGACCAAATCCTTTCACAACCAACCGAGCTTTGTACCTTAGTTGTGAGCTATTGTTTTCAGCTTTCAACCTATAAACCCATTTGTTCTTGAGCGCTTTCTTGCCTTTTGGTAACTTTACCAAGTCGTAGGTGTGGTTCTCACACAAGGATTTCATCTCTTCCTGCATGGCATTAGACCACTCCTTCTTTTGCTCATGAGAAATGGCTTCTTGGTAAGTTTCAGGCTCTCCACCATCTGTAAGCATCACATACTCACTTGAACTGTATCTTGAAGGAGGTTGGCGCTCTCTAGTAGATCTTCTCAATGGAGGCTCATCTGGTGGCGGTGGCGGTGCTTGCTCAACTTGTTCAACTGGAGGGACAACATCATCAGTAGAAGGGGCTTCATCATCAACACTATCTCCACCATCTTCTTGCATGTCTCCCCCGTGATCAGTATTCACTTCAGGTGGAGGAACTGGATTCAAATTGACAGGAATCTCAACAGAGGAACTGGTCGTTTCAGCTTTATCAGCATCATCACCAAGTTGATCTTCAAGGAACACAACATCTCTGCTTCTGACAATCTTTCTGTTCACTGGATCCCATAATCTGTACCCAAACTCTTCATGACCATATCCCAAGAAAATACACGATTTTGCCTTATCGTCAAGCTTGGACCTCTCATCTTTAGGAACATGAACAAATGCCCTGCAGCCAAAAACTCTCAAATAACCATAAGAGACATCTTTCCCTGTCCAAACTCTGTTAGGAACATCACCATTCAAGGCAGCTGCTGGTGAAAGATTAATCAAGTCGACTGCAGTCCTCATAGCCTCCCCCCAAAAAGACTTAGGAAGCTTAGCATGAGAAAGCATACATCTTATCCTTTCTTCAATGGTCCTGTTCATTCTTTCTGCCACACCATTTAGCTGAGGTGTCTTTGCTGGAGTTTTCTCAAGCCTGATTCCATGAGCTTTGCAGTAGTTTTCAAATGGCCCCCTGTATTCACCACCATTATCAGCTCGAACTGACTTCAACTGCTTTCCTGTCTCTCTTTCAATCTTGACATGAAAATCTTTAAAGACATCGAACACCTGGTCTTTAGTTTTCAAAGCAGTAGCCCAAACTTTTCTTGAGTGGTCATCAATAAAAGTCACAAAATATAGTGAACCTCCAAGAGTTTTAGTTTGCATAGAGCAGACATCAGTATGGATCAAATCAAGAATATTTGATCTTCTAGATGGAGGGCGTGAATGAAATGCAACTCTATGTGTTTTTCCAGCTAAACAATCAACACAAGTTTTAAGAGGCATACCTTGCAAACTGGGGAGGAATTGCTTTCTAGCAAGAATTTGTAGTCCTTTCTCGCTAATGTGACCAAGCCTCTTGT
This sequence comes from Ficus carica, assembly GCA_009761775.1. Taxonomy (NCBI): domain Eukaryota; kingdom Viridiplantae; phylum Streptophyta; class Magnoliopsida; order Rosales; family Moraceae; genus Ficus; species Ficus carica. Next base: position 5,092,102 of record CM019749.1, read on the forward strand.
GCCAAAGATCAATACTTGCATCTTTCTGAATAGCATTTATCTCTCCCTTTCTGAGCTTTGCTTGTGTGACATAGAGCGTATTCATCTTCTTTCCTCTTGCAATCACTAGAGAACCTTTGGTGAGCTTCCATTTACTTTCACCAAAATAATTAATGAAACCCTCGTCGTCAAGTCTGCCTGTAGAGATCAAGTTGAGGCGAATATCCGGTACATGTCTGACATCCTTGAGTATTAACTTGCTTCCAAGATTGGTCTCCAAGCAAATATCACCAATACCCACAATTTTAGAGGCATCACTGTTTCCCATCTTGACATTGCCAAAATCACCGGCAGAGTAAGAAGTGAAGAAATCACCATGAGCAGTAACATGAAATGAAGCACCAGAATCAATCACCCAATCACTCTCCTGGCATGCGAGGCTAACATAACTATCATCACAAACAATGACAACATCACCCTCAGTGGCTACTGTATTAGTCTCTTTCTCATCTTTCTTTCCTTCACCCTGCTCTCTTTTCCAAAGCCTGCACTCTTTCTTCATGTGACCTGGCTTGTTGCAGTGGTAACACTTGAAAGTTTTTCTGTATTGGGATTTTCCTCTAGGTGTATCCTTTTTGCCATGACCTTGAGGATGCCTGCTTTTGCTTCTTCCACGCCTTTCATGTTTTTCAGAAACAAGTACCTCAGAAGAAGATTCACCCTTTTCCTTTCTTCTGGCTTCTTCATTGAGCAAACTGTCCTTAACCATCTCCATGGTTAGCTTTCCTTCTGGCGCTGAAGTACTTAGTGACACCACTAGTGTTTCCCAGCTTTCAGGCAATGAGCTGAGAAGTAACAAAGCTTGTAGCTCATCTTCAAGATTCATCTTCATAGTTGTCAACTGGTTCACCAAGCCTTGAAAATCGCTTGTATGTTCAGTCATACTCTTCCCATCTTTGTACTTCAAATTCACAAGCCTTCTAATGAGCGTGGCTTTATTTCTGAAAGTATTCTTCTCATACATCGCCGCTAACTTTTGCCAGAGAGCATCAGCTTTGGTTTCTTCAGCAATGTGATGGAATATATTGTGATCAACCCACTGCCTTATTGTAGCAGCAGCCTTCATATGCAATATCTCCCAATCCTCATCACTCATTTTTTCTGGCCTTTCCTTGCCTAGAACAGGCCTAAACAAATCTCTGCAGTACAACATGTCTTGCATTTTCCTCTTCCAAATGGAATAATTCGACGGGGTTAATTTTATCATTCCAAACGAATTTTGTTCATCCATCTCAACACACAAGAATTTTTCTCTAGCCAACCAAAAGCTCTGATACCACTTGTTGGGAAAAACTACCAATTGAACTTTTTCCCTCTTTGTGTGATAAAATGGGTTCTCCAAAGGTAAGTTTCAACAAAGCCAACTAAACAACCAAAGCAATAAAATCAAAATAATCAACCGCACAAGAAACACCGATTTTACGTGGAAAACCCTCCAATGCGAAGGGAAAAACCACGGGACCGTAGTCCGATATCAACTTCCACTATATCGACAATAATGGGATTACAAAGTCTCTCTAGATACAACTAGAGGCTCACAATCATCAAGATAAAACACAATCTTGGCTAAATAATAACGTTCATCATCAAACAAGATGAATTCAATACATAGCATAAAAAGAAATCGGTTTTAGGTCTCAAGTGAGTATTTGGGAAAAACACCTTAGAGACACCAATTCGAAGATCGGAACCGGTAGATAAGAAGAGCTTGTCACAAGGATTCACCACGTCAAATTTGAGCGCCAACGGACACCGTTTCACCACTCAATCTTCTTGCACAAACCCAAAAACTCCACCCTCTCTCTCTCTGTTTCTCCCTCACGCTCTCTGTTTTTCTCTCACTGCAGCAGCCCACTTTTTCTTTTTTCTGATACACCCTCCACGGCTTGTTCAACAAGCCATTAATACTTTTTTTTTTTTTTTTTTTCAAAAGCTATTGGGCTTTTGGCCCAATATTGTCCAGCCCACAACATGGGGCGGACAACTCAACACCTAGGCATTAATCATTGATTCTAGAGGAATGATTATTCAACGCTACCTTAGACCCCTTTTTATTATTTAGAACCCTTTTCATTATTGTTATTGTTATTATTATTAATAATATTATTATTTTTATTATAATTATATTTATAAGAAGCATTGTGAAAAGAACTTGTTCGATTTAGCTAGAACCCATGAAATTGTCGTTCTGTAGTTCTCTTGTCGTTTTCATTGTTCATTCAATTTTGTTGACGTTTTTGCAGCTTATTTTCTGTTCTTATTAGGACGCGCTTGATTATTTTGCACGAAAGGGGAAAGATAAGAAAACTAGTATTTTCTTTCCTATTTAATCACGTGTTTATTTGCAAAATTTAATGCCCCTACATAATATGAAAAATTAGAAGGAAATCCTTGCACCCTCTTAATATTGATTTTCCGATAAAAGGAATAAAAAACAAATTTACGTAGATAATTCACATGTTCGACGTTGATGGTTAATTAATACAAAAGGCCATTCTAATTATTACATTGACATTCTCAAGTGTTATTGTAGTTACATTTAATTTAATGGTAGTGCATTTTCAAGTTCTATTGCCGTTTGGACATTTGATGTCGTTTCCTTTTATTGTTTGCCAAACTATTATCGTTCTTCATATTTTATCGTAACTTTTGGTTTTTCTTTTTTTTTTCCAAATTCACTGCCGTCATCTTTTATATATTTATATATATATATATATATATTTTTTGACACATTTAGAAGCGTTTCTTTCTTTTCTGTTGTGGTCTGCCGTTTTCCAATTATGATTGTTGCATTTCGTTGCCATTATTATTTGTCGTTTCTCTTTATTTATTTTGGCAAAATAGTCGTTCCACTTTAAGTTTGTATGCATTAATCAGCATTTGAAATTTCTGTTGTTCTCCTCAAAGTTAATCGTACTATTACGCGTTTTTAGGAAACCAACTATCGCGTATTCATGTCGTCTTTATTTCTAATAGCCATTTTTGAGTTTCATTGTCGTTTCTCTTCCAAATTATTGTCGGTTTATTAATTCATCATTGCTTTCGGTTTTTATTGTGTTGCATGATTTATTTAATTCGTACTCTTTTCTATTTTCGTTGCCGCTTGTCGTTTTCAGTTGTGGACGTTGCCACATTTATTGCCTTATTTCGTTTCTTCTGCTTCGCCGCATTTATTGTCGTTCGCTTTTGTTTGTTGTGCATGTGCCATGTATTTTTTGTCGTTTTCAAGTATTATCGTGGTCTTACTGTTTTATGGCGTTTTAGCAGCATTATCGTCGTTTCCTTCTCAATTTTGTTATCTTCTGTCGTGTTCCAGTTGTAGTTGCTGCATTTATTGTTAATTTCTTTTGATTGCTACATTTATCGTCGTTTGCTCTAAGTTTGTTAGGTTACTCACCATTGCTTGTAAATTCTGGTCCTTCCCAAGTGTAATCGTATTGTTATTTATTTATTTATTTTTCAATAGTCTTTATTCTTGGCAGTCGCAAGTTTATTATTGTTATGCATTCTTTTATTGCAAAATAATTGTCCTGACATTTTATAATTTTACTTTTCAGTTTTTTCTTGTAATTGCCTAATTTCTTGTCGTTTTTTATTTTACTTTGTTGTTTTTGTATTTATTGTCGTTTTACATCTTCATGTAATCTAGATTTTGGATTGCAGTTTTAAAGTTTGTTGTTGTTTTATTCTCTTTTGTCGTTGTTGCACCCATTGACGTTTGCTTTTGTTATTGTTTTATATTTGTGTTTATAGGAATAGTAATAGTGCTAACCACATCAATTCTAATGAATTTTAAATATCGTTCCTAGCATTTTTCTTAGTGTTACGTTTGACTTTTATTGTCGTTCAAATAATTTTTTTTTCAGCTTTTCATCTTCGATTAATTGTTTTACTATTCTTTCTCTCACTCATATATATATATATATATATATATATATATAACACACACATATATGTGTTGATATTAGTGGGCGGTGGAAAAACTGTTTGGATGTAAAGAAACGAAACAGAAAGAGAGAGAAAATTCAAAGGGTTTGAGGCGTATGAAATACTTTCCTTAAGATTTTATTTACCTCCATTACGAACAGTTTGCTATCAGGTATTGTGGTAAATTACCTCCAAGATACAACAAACTCACGAATTAATAAGTGATAATCTTATTAAATTCCAAAACAAGATATGAAACTAGCATTAGAAACTGGAGTTTTTATAGCCTTTGATATGTTTATTCATGAAAAATTACAACAAATACAACAGACATGCATTTTAAAATTAAAAAGTGTATTTTCATTCAAGAAACGTATATGTTTCAACAGACATGCCCGTTGATCATCATAATTTAATTATGATTGTTTGATTGTAATAATTCAATTAACAGTTTAAATTAAATTTAAAATCATTCAAGTTCGACCATTAGATCGTGCCTGATCAAATCAACGATCCAAATTTATTCTGAAAAAGCACCGCATTCAAAAAGAAAGTGCTCATTGACTCCTTGCGACAATGTGTAAGTGCAAAGTACGTCCTAATAAGCGCCCTAAATGCCCTTGTGCATGCGTGTGGTGGTGCATAGTAATAGTATAATTCCCACTATACACTATTAATCATTATATTTTACTTGTTTTAATTTATACCACTATATTTACTTGTGCTTTTCTAATGTGGAACTTTATTGTTTCCATTACCCAATGATTATAAAAGAGATATGTGTTTTATTGCCATTTGTTTTTATGTTTATTGTTGTTTATACATACCCCTCCTGCATAAGTCGATATTTTTAGCCCATAATTGCTCCTTGTAAAATAAATATATATATATATATATATTTATGCAATCAACTGTTCCTTTCGTTAAATACAAGCCAATGTAGACTGGAATGTTAACAATGGTTATTTCCACGAAATCATGATTTATACGACGATCATCTTCAGAAGCTGCCGTTGCCAAAATGGACAGAAACAGAAAAGCGTATTATGGTGTCTAATCACCCTTTATATTCTTCTTCATTAGCCAAAGAAATCATCATATCTTAAATTAAAAAAATTTATGGCGGAAGAAATTAGACTTTGCCATATCGGTAGATACTACTGATTTAGTTATTTGATCAACTTTTAACAGTTTAATATATGATTGAAAATAATTTTGCGTGTTTAACATAAACACTTAAAAATCAAAATATAAAAAATTAATCTAACGACTAAAATAACAATACCTATTAATAAATCGGGTTTTTAAGTAAATTTTGCCAAATTTATTATCATTACTAAATACCAATCTTCTTCCTCAAACTGGCAAAAGCCATCCTTTTAAATTAAAATTAAAAAAAAAAAATCTTGCAAACAAAATAATAGAAATATTCTTCCATCCGGCGGTACAACCTGTGCAGGAGATTAGCATAACTCAAGAAGAAGCGTGGTACAACCCGCTAGAAGGAGAGAGAAAGAGAGAGCTAAAGAGAAATAGGAAGAACTCTCTCATCCAAAGGTGTCGTAGAGGGAGTTCTTGCAAAATAATAATGTTTAATATGACTTTTCGTTATCAATCTTTTAGTCACATAACTAAATGCCATTGTATTATGGTGTCCAATCACCATTTATATATTATTCGTTAGCCAAAGAAATCATCATATCTTAAATTGAAAAAATTTATGGGGGAAGAAATTAGACTTTTGATGTATCGATAGATACTACTGTTTTAGTTACTTGATCAATTATTTAACAGTCTGATATATGATTGTTGTGAAAAATTGTAACTGCACAATATCGTAAACAAGTAATAAAATGATAAGTAAATATCGTTCTCACGAGGACTGTCGTTACCAATTACTGAAATTATATTAACTCCAACTTTATTTGACCAAAAAGAGGTTTTTAAATAAAAATAACAAAATAAGTAAAAGGACAAAAAAAACTCAAAATATTAAAAATCTAGGGTTTACGATTTCACCAGATTGATCATATTCAAATTCTCTAATCCAATTAATTAATGTCTATTCCCTATGTTGCCAGCGAATCTCTTTAATATATTCATTGATCTTTCTCAAATATTAACAATTTATTATAATAAGCCTTATCACCTCTCGGTCTTAAACAACTTATCATATTCATTAAGAACCAGAAATTCATGATGCTGCATAAGTTTCATAATTGTCTCTAGTTTATGACAATCACATGGTAGATTAAATAAGGACTTATTCAATTATCATTTCTCAGTCTTAAATCAAATACCAAATCATGCAAAAATTGACCAGAAATTCACAAGTATTAAGCAAAAATTAAAATACTTAACATAGAACCGGAATAGAATAACAATCAATTAAAAATAGAAAGACTCAAATACTCATAATTCGGCTAGATCGTATCATTAAATAAGAAAATTACTTCATAAATAAAAATAGAAATATATAAAATAACGGTTCAATTATTCTCAAATTATAAAAAAATAAAAAATAAAATAAAAGGAAAAAAACCCAATTTAGAGGTGTCACAAGTCCCCAAATCTTCTCATAAATTTTCTTCTTCCTCTTTTCTTGATGATTTAAGATAATCTCTTCTTAATTTTGTAGAAAACTAAATTTAAAACTTAGACTTCGTTTGACGTTTGAGTTTAAACTATATTTTTTCATCTCAGTTTTTTTCTTTTTTAAAAATCAACAAAAAATTTCAATTCAAACTGTACTTTTTTTAACTCAAACTCACTAGTCAAACGAACCTTAGGGGGTGTTTGGTGAATAAGTTTAGTTTAAGATTTTTAAGTTTCAATAGTAATTTTTCAGAAAAGACAAAAAATTTTTTCAGAAAAGACAATTTTTTTCAGAAAAAGATAAAAATCATGATAAAAAAAAATACAATTTAATTTAAAATAAACTGTAACTAAACTAGCCCTTAATTTTTTTTTTTTTTTTCTCTTTTTCTGCCTTGGTTTTCGGCTCCCAACAGCCAAAGACCCCTTTCACGAAGCCTAGGCTTCTTTTTATAAGTCTCTAATCTCCCCTTTATTTATTTATTTATTTATTTTTCTGCCCTTTTCTCTTTTGCTTCAGCAAAAGCTGACGTCAGGCAGCCCTAGCAGGGCCCACGCCGACAAGTGGCGCGATTCAGTTGGGAGTAGCCTGAGTTGGAATGCGTGGCGAAGCCGTAGTGGAGGAAAGAAGCAGCGCACGGAATTTTAGTGAGAACTCGCACATGGGATCCGACATCCCTGACTGCACCTGGCACTTGCACTGCGACGCTCCTGAATGGGAGCTTGACTTCAACTCGCGATCTGGGTTGCTCTGAAGCTGATCCAACGGCTAGAAAACGTGCGTGGAGCACGTGAAGGAACCAGAGAATGGTCGAAGTTGGTTCCGAGTTTTCCTTTGTAATTTTTAAATCTTCTAATCACATTTTAATTTCAAATCACTACTGTTTACTTTCTTGACATAATTAACATATTTGAAAAAATATAATAAATTTGAGAGAGAATTAAACTAAAATACTGAGATTATAATAAAAATATAAATTTAAAAATATTAAATAACTCTATTTTATAAAATATCAATGATTGAAAATAATTCTATCTGTATAACATAAATGCTTAAAATCAGGATGATGTTAAAAAATTAATTTAATGATTAAAATAATAATACATACTAGTAAATCCGTTTTTTCCAGCAAATTTTCCCAAATTTTATTATTGGCCCGTTTGGGTGGTGAGTTTAAACTCACCACCATCAATTTAATTTTTGTCTTTTTTCTCAAAAATTTTTTGTCTTTTCTGAAAAAGTCAATCAAAATCACTATTTAAACTTATAAATCTTAACTCAAACTCAAACACCAAACACCCCCTATGATTACGAAATACCAATTTTCTTCCTCAAACTGGCAAAAGCCATCCTTTTAAAATATAAAATCCTGCACACAAAATAACAATGTCTATTGTGACTTTCGTTCTCCATCTTTTGCCAGCATAAATGCCATTTTATTAATCCCGCAAATTCCACAACTGTCATTTTATTAAAGTCAACAACCGAACTAATCCCACAAATTCTTCAGTTCTGTCATTTTCCAATACAGCTTGCAATATTTATTTTGTCTGAAACTTGCAGTTCACAAATGTAAGGACCAGTGTCTTACCAAAAAAAAAAAAAAAAAAAAAAAAAAAAAAATTAAAAAAAAAAAAAAAAAAAGGAGGAAAGAAGAAGAAGTAAGCACCAGTGCTAAATTAAAACAGTCACCGTAGATCAAGAAGAAGAAGAAGTGAGGACCAGTGCTAAAATTAAAACAGTCGCTGTTAATCTTTTTCTCTTTCTCCAAAAGAATAAGGGTGGTATATTTAGATAGCAAGTAAGGGGGTGGTATATTTAAATAGCAAGTAAGGGATATGTCACATGCTAATACTCATAACTCTTTCCCGGACTTTATATTATTTAAAAAAAAAAAAACTTTTTGCGTAAAATATGTTAATACCAAGTGAATTATTTTACTTATTATTATTTAAAAAAAAAAATCTATATATACTTCCGTTTATTATCACGATAGAACTAACTTAAAATCTATAATTTTATTTAAAAAAACGAGCAGTCTTCTCACCTTATCAAATAACACTGTGACCGCGGTGAACGGTAGCTGTTTGTTCCGTCATGAAAGCTTACTAAACATTTGTGTAAGTGTCCCACATTATTATATTGCAAATTCTCTCCTAGTACTCAAAACAGAGCTCCAGAAATATCCATTTGACAGGGGGAAAAAAAAAAGTACGAACTTACATGGCGAGAGACGACGTCGTATCGTCAACTCCGGCGGTGTCGTTCAGGCTCCGGTGGGATGTGTTCCTGAGTTTCAGAGGTGAAGACACACGCGACAACATCACGAAGACTATCTACGAATCGCTGCAGAGAGAAGGCGTCCGGGTCTTCCTAGACGACGTCGGCCTCGAACGCGGCGACGAGATCGCTCCGGCTTTGATGGAGGCGATCGAGGACTCCGCCGCAGCCGTCATGGTGTTCTCGCGGAGGTACTGCGACTCGCGGTGGTGCCTGGAGGAGCTGGCCAAGATCTACGAGTGCCGAAAGCTGATCCTGCCGGTGTTCTACTGGGTCGATCCGTCCCACGTCCGGCGACAGAAGGGACCCTTCGAAGAACATTTTAGGGTTCACGAGAAGAACTCGGGAGAGGACAAGGTTTTGAGGTGGAGGAGAGCCATGGAGAAAATTGGGGGAATTGCTGGTTGGGTTTTCAATCAAAACAGGTACTTTGGTTGAGTACATATTCTCTTCACAAAACAAAATATATATATATATATATATATGTATATGTATAGTTTTTTTTTTTTCCCTGCTATAACAAAAGCTGAATCTTGTCTGATTAATTTGTTAATGTTCTCTGTGAGAAGTAAAAAAGATGGACAAATTTTTCTCACCAAAGAATGTCTCAGCCAGAGGACGAATATTTTAGGAACCATCTTCGTGATCGGTATATACTTTTAAAAAACAGATCAATTTGGAAAGTACATATTTTGATTTTATTTTTGGCCCCTTTAATTGTATTTATACGTTTTGTGCACATGAATTGTGTAAAGGGAAAATTAGAGATTTTTACTCATCTGATTCTTATTTGAAATATGTACATGAAAAAAAAAAACATGTGTGAAGAGGGAAACATATTAATATTTTCTTCTGATTTATATATAATTATGATGAGCACTTGGATATTGGTGATCTGCTTGCAAGGATGAAGATTAACATGGAATTCACATTTTTCTTTAGTTTATTTACTTGTAACTTGTTCAATGTTTTAGGTTTTCGTAACGTTTTGTCGGCACTTGATAATAAGATATTATAATGAAAAAAGTTGACAATGCTTTGGAAATATGATTAAGTATTAATCTTAATAAATTATTTTTTTCTTAGTATCGCATATCCCACTTGGCTTTTCCTTAAAAATAAAAATAACAATAATTCACGTACTTTCACACAAGTTGATGAAACAGATCTTAGTTAGGTATTGTGTAACTTTTACCAGAGCTATCATTGTCGTTGAATGACTGTAAAATAGTAGGAGATTAAATATAGTACTGTCTTTTGGTTTTTCAAGACAAGTGGACAAGAGATAATTAATTGTCCTAAGGTTGTTATATCATATATAGATATATATATATATATACACACACACATATAATCCCTCTCATATAATACAAGTAATGTGACTTAATTGATATCAATAAAGTGGTTCAAATGTAATATTTTTTATTAATGTTTATTATTTATACAAATATATGCACAGTCTCATATAATATAATAAGATTATGAAGTTACATATAAATTAGTTAGTTGTTACAAGTTTTTAAATATGAAAATACCGTATGGTATATTTGTGGTACCGTATACAAAACATTTCATATATAAACATATATAAATTAGTTATTGATCTCTCCGTTCCCCTTAATTTGTGTATAATCATATATATATATATATAAGAAACTGTAAAGATAAAAACTGACTATATATTTTTCTTCACTAATGATATAAAAACTATTTCAAATGCTGAAATATATTGGTTTGGATCGTGAATATATATATATATATAATCATGGATTTTTTTTTTCCTAGGGGAATGGACAAATTGTTACTGACCACAGCATATCATGCTAACTACTATAATGAACATATTCATCCCATCTCGTCGGACTAACATTCTAATTTATATCTAATGTGATCTTACAGCGAAGAAGCTCAACTGATTCAGTCAATAGTGAAAAAGGTTTTGGCTAAAATAAAAACAACCCCGGTAGGTCTGGCTGAATACACCGTCGGACTTGATTCCCGAGTAGAAAAGCTCACGAACTTGCTCGACATCAAATCCAACGGCGTTAAGGTTCTCGGATTGCACGGCATCGGCGGAGTCGGCAAAACCACCCTCGCCACAGCTCTTTTCAACAAACTTCTCCCTCGCTTTCAGCTCCGAAGTTTCATTCCTAACATCAGATCAGAAACTTCTTCATCAGACGACCAATCTGGTCTGTTATCTCTTCAGAACAAGCTTATCACCGATCTTTCTCAAGGCAATAAGGACCCTCCCGTAAGCGAGATCAATGCAGGCAAGGATGGCGCGAATGAAGGACCAGAGGGCTTAAGCCACCCCTCAGCTTTTCGTTTTCTTTTTTATTTTATTTTATTTTTTTAAATAGCATATAATTTTAAATAAGATTTCATAGTACCATTATATATAGTTATTAGCTCTCTAATAAAAATTCTGGCTTCGACAGGCATTTCTAAACTCAACATGAAAGTGAACGAGCAGCGAGTTCTCATCGTCCTGGACGACGTTGACAGGGTCGAACAAGTATTGTCTCTTGTTCCCAAAAAGGAGTGGTTTTACGATGGGAGTCGGGTTATCATCACCGCCAGAAACAAAGAAGTCTTCCCTGTTGATCGGATCGTGACCGAGTTGTACGAGGTCAGAGAGCTGGAAAAATCCGAGTCACTGCATTTATTCAGTTACCATGCGCTCAGAAGAGGAAATCCTCAGGAGGAGTTTTATAAACTTTCCGAGAAAATCGTGGAGATCACGGGAGGACTGCCTCTGGCTCTGGAAGTGTTCGGGTCTTTTCTGTTTGGAAAGAGGAGGAGAGAGGAGTGGGAGGATGCGGTGAAGAAACTGGCTCGGATTCGTCCCGGGAATCTTCAGGACGTGCTGAGGATAAGCTTTGACGGGCTAAACGACGAGCAAGTGAAGTGCGCTTTTCTCGACGTTGCGTGCTTGTTTGTTCAGATGAGGATGCAGAGAGAGGAGGTTGTTGATGTGCTGAAAGGATGCGGTTTTCCGGCGGAGACGGCGATAGCGGATCTCGTGGCGAAATCGCTTGTTAAGATTGCTGGGGATGGGACATTGTGGATGCATGATCAAGTGAGAGATATGGGGAGGCAAATTGTTGTGGAGGAGAACATTAGTTATCCTGGAATGCGTAGTAGAGTGTGGGATCGGGAGGAAATCATGAAGGCTATCTTGACCGATGAAAAGGTAAAAAAAAATTTTGTTTAGTCTTACATGTTTATGTTCATGATCAAACATGGTGATTTTATTCGGCATAAAAAGAAAAATCAAAACATTCATGTGATTTTATCATTGGAAAATTTGTTCGTTTAGTTCTTGAGTTATGTTCATGTGATTTTTTTTTTATTACTAGTTCGAGAGTGTGTGAGATTTATGTTTTCCCACAAATTTCAAAGCTTAATAGCATTAGTAAAAAAAAAGAAAGAAAAAATCGCATTTATAAAGTATTCCAAATAAAATGATGAGCACAAATGTTATAGCTAGTAATATTTAGAAGTTTAGAGATAACTCTACATAACCACTATTTAAAAAAAATAAAAAATAAAAAAAAAAAAACTCTACATAGCCACTTTTGCACATGTTGGTGCATGCACGAGTATGCATATATACTCCTATACTCCTAGTTGTGCACAAATATTTCATGCAACCAAACAGACATATAGTAAGATATGCATTTTATTTTTGGACTGTTACTATTCTTTTGAAGGCGTAACTATTGTGATAAAAATTAATCCGGAATAAAAGAGTTCCTTGTTGGCAAGCTATACGTTTTTTTAAGTTATTATTATATAAAATAAGTATTTTATTACATCAATCTTTGAATGTTGCACATGTATGAACACATTTTTAACTTCTACCTTTCGATATATAAGACCTTTCTTGCCGAAGGACAACTAAACAATTATTTTTAATTTAAAAGTTTGTTGAAGCCGTTAATTTTTATAATACCAATGTTTTATTAAGAAGAGTGGTATTAGAATTACCAACTTTAATATCAATTTTTGCATCATTCACATGGTAATGAGTTGTCGTGTTTTGATCACCGGTAGATGCAATCTCTTATTAATTGATGTGTATCAATCTTTTAAACATGTTAAAAAAAAAAAACGACAATTCATATGCTAAGTCAGTTTGTACAAAAAAGTTAGAGAGTGAGTTTGTGTCTCTAGCTAACAACGTATTTGAGATTGCTATACGTTGCAATATCCATATTTGTAATTAACAAACAAGTGGCCAAAGTCAAGTGTGTCAACATTGATTTGGTGTCATAGCTAAATAGCAATATTTTAACGTAATTTTTTTAGCCTTTCGAACAAATGCTGTTAGGAAACTCTTTTTTATTTCATCTTCATGCAGTTTTACGTTGAATATATAATGGTTGTCAACAGGAAGCGAAATCCACACAAGGCATGGTCCTCGACTTTAAAAAGAAAGACCAAGATCAGGATCTAAGAGTGGAAATGATCTCTTGGGAGAACTTTTGGGAAAACCCAAGTTTCACATCTTTAGTTACTTACATCATGCAAATAGTGAAAGGCTTCTTTCGCAATCGGCGCGAGAAAGAGGAAGAGGTCGTCATATCCACTAAGCCAATCGAGACGATGGCCAAACTCAGATTGCTTCAAATCAATCATGTGAATTTGCAAGGGAAGTTCAGTTCTTTTCCTCCTGAACTCAAGTGGCTTCAGTGGAAAGGTTGTCCTCTGGAATCGCTCCCCTCGGACTTAAACGCTCCACAACTCGCTGTCCTTGATCTCTCAGAAAGTAAAATTGAAAGATTATGGGGTTCTAAGAACATGATTTTTTCCTGGATTTATCGGCCCTTTAAAAAGAACAAGGTATGTTTGATCTTTTGTTCTCCGATTTCAGTATAAGTTTTTTTTTTTTTTTTTTTTTTTTTTTTTCTAACTTAGGATAGAAAATTCAAACTCTACACTTTATAAAAGAATCATATTTGGAATTATCGTTCAGTTATATCTGTAATCATTTTTAACCTTCTGGGTTATAGTTGAATTCGCAAGTTGCTTATTAAATATTAAATTTTAACAGTTGTCATCAATTTGAAACATTCTAGTATATTTTGTTAAATTCATGGATGTAATTTTTCTGAAGTAAAGAGAGTAACTTGCAAGTGTAATAAAGTTTTTTCTTTTTTTTTTCTTTTTTTAATCGGTTCAGTTTTGAGAAAAAATATCAATTATGTATTACCATTTTTTTTTTTCAGGTGGCTGAGAACTTGGTGATTCTAAACCTCCGTGAATGCCATCGAATAGCTTCTATTCCGGATATATCTCACCTTCAAAAGTTGGAAAAGCTTGTTCTCGAGCATTGCACAAAACTGACTGAGATTCATGACTCCATTGGGAATATACAGACACTTATTTACTTGAACCTATATGGCTGTACGGATCTTATTAAGATACCGAATGATGTCTCGGGCTTGAAATGCCTTGAGAAACTTATCCTTTCTCGCTGCTCAAAACTGGAAAAACTTCCCGAAAACATAGGCAGTATGAACTCACTGAAGAAGCTTCTAGTTGATGACACTGCAATAACAGGCCTTCCTGAATCCACCTTTCGTCTTACTCGACTTGAAGAGCTTGACTTAAGTCGATGCACGCGTTTCAATAGGCTACCTCAGTTAATAGGAAAGCTTTGTTCTCTGAAAGAACTGTCCCTCAATGGATCGGGGTTAGAGGAGTTTCCAGATTCTATTGGCTCTTTGGCCAACCTTGAGAAACTTAGTGTCATGTGGTGTCGATCGTTGAAAGTAATTCCCGATTCTATCGGAAAACTCAAGTCATTGACACAGTTTTCCGTTCTGTCTAGTCCAATCTCGGAACTGCCTGTGTCTGTCGGTTCGTTGCCAAATCTACAGGAGCTATCAGTGGGAAGAGGCCAATTCCTAACAAGTATTCCGGATTCCATTGAAGGGCTAAATTCTCTTGTTGTGCTTCAAATAGAGCAGACAAATATCACGGGTCTTCCTGACCAGATTGGAGCCTTGAAATTGCTTGAGAAGCTCGAGATGCGAAACTGTAAATCCCTTGTCTCACTACCCGAATCAATCGGGAGCCTCATGAGGCTAACTACTCTGATCATCTCTGAGGCCAAACTCACAAACTTGCCAGAATCTATAGGGAACTTGGAAAGCCTCGCAATGCTTAACCTTACTAATTGCCGAGAGCTCCGCGAGCTTCCAGAGTCGATAGGGAACTTAAAGTCGTTGAACAACTTGCTAATGGAAGATACTGGGGTGGCAAAGTTACCTGAAAGCTTTGGGATGCTCTCAAGCTTAATATTTTTGAAAATGACAAAGAAGTCTCTTGCGGAACTGCCTTTGAAAAGGCGACACGATATTGATGTACTTCCGACATCCTTCTCAAGCCTATCCTTGCTGAATGAATTCTATGCTCGTTATTGCGACATTTCGGGCAAAATCCCAAATGATTTTGAGAAGTTGTCGTCGTTGGAGATTTTGGATCTAGGCTACAACCATTTTTGCAGCCTCCCTTCAAGCCTAAAGGGCATGTCCATTCTCAAAAAACTTACTTTGCCTAATTGCCAAGAGCTCAAATCTCTCCCTCCACTTCCCTCGAGTTTGTTGGAGATAAACGTCGCGAACTGTGTCGAACTGGAAACCGTATCTGATATTTCAAACTTGGAGAGCCTACAGCTTTTAAATCTCGCAAATTGTGAGAAAGTGAGGGATATTCCTGGCCTTGAATATTTGAAGTCCTTGACAAGGTTGTACCTGAATGATTGCAATTCTTGCTCATCCGCGGTTCGGAAAAGACTAGCCAGGGTCCTTTTCTCTCTCTCTCTCTCTCTAAATTTCACTCTTTCTGATACATGGAAAATTGAACTATATATTGTTCCTCGTGTAAAAAATCAGCAAACTCATACTAATATCATTAATTTTGTTGCAGGGGTCTTTGAGGAATATACGGAATTTAAGTATGCCTGGAAGCAAGATTCCCAACTGGCTTTCTCAAGATCCCGTAGTCACATTCTCCGAACGCAGAAACCATGCCCTCAAAGCTGTAATTATAGGCGTAGTTGTCTCTCTCAACCATCAAATACACAGTGATAATAGAAACCTCAACCCGGCTGTCGTCGATATCCTGGCAAAGGTCCTCAAACTCGACGGTTCTCCAGCATTCACCACAACATTGTACTTACTAGGAGTGCCAACACGAACCACGACCAATTTCACTTGTGCCGGTTTTCGGTCCATAATCCTCTGGTTTCTTTGTTGAGAGACGGATATAAAATAGAGGTGACAGAGAGAAACCCACCTTATGATCTTGGGGTTGAGATGAAAAAGTGTGGGATTTATTTTGTTTATGAAGGTGATGATGATTACGAGGGAGATGAAGAATCGTTAAATGAGAGCCAACTATCCACTTCAGAGAACTAGCCAAGTTTTTCGGGTCCTATGAAGAAGATGATCGTGATCATGTTTCTGAATCCGGTGCAACAACAGATTAAATGAGGAATTAACATGATTAAAAAAAAAAAAAAAAAAAGCTCATTTATGTTCAATGCTTGTTACGTAGAAGTTATTGGAACTAAAAGTACTATCTGTTTATATCATAAAGAAGGCCGAGCGATGTGAATGGTTGCCGTGCGTGCCCTGTTTCTAAGGTTAATTATTTTTTATAGTTATTATTGTTATTTCAGTTGACAAATTTATTGTGGTTTTCTACTTTACTCAATTTTTTCCAATGTTTTTTTTTTTTTTTTTTGGTTTGAAAGTTATTTTTGTCGTGTTCAATTTTTTGTCCTTGATGCATTTCATGTCGACTTTTGGTTGTAGTTTCTACTTTATTTTTTATTTGTGATTTTTTTTTTTGGGAAATGGTTGTCGTTATTATGTTCTTGACAAACAAGTCTTGTTCTCGTTCTTTTTTTGTTGTTTTGTATTGTAGTTGGTGTATGTTGTTTGCCAGATTTTTGTGCTTATGTTTTATTCTTGTTCTTTTTGTTGTCGTTTTTTACTTTTTTGTTCATTACTGTGTACTTTTTGTCATGCTTGTTGTTTGTATTTTGTCTTTTTATTTTTGTTATCCTTGCTACACTCATCTTTCACTCTTTTTTACTAGCCCTACTCACCCGTTTCACAATTCATCATGATACACCAAAAGAAATTTAAGATCTATGACTGTTTGTAATACGTTCCTTGTTGGGTGGGTAATTTAAATTCTACTCTTTTTTTAAAAAAATAAAAATAAAAATAAAATTATCACTTAATCTTTGCTTGCAGTCACATTTCACGTCCTTTTAGTTTTTGTCCCTTTGCCGTGAAATGAAGTTAAATTCACATAAATAAATGAATCTAAAATTTAGGCATAAAAACAAACCAACTAGAGATTTTCACTTGCAATTGTAACAAGGGTATTTTCTTTGTAAAACGAGAACCACTACTTTTTCCGTAGGGCACACTTAAAAAAATAAAAATAATAATACATATATATTAAATATGGCGGGAGACGACGTCGCTTCGTCCTCTTCTTCGTCGCCTCCGGCTCCGGCCATGGCGTTCCGGCACCGATGGGACGTGTTCCTGAGCTTCAGAGGCGAAGACACGCGCGAGAGCTTCACCAAGAGCCTCTACGAGACGTTGGAGAGAGAAGGAGTCCGAGCCTTCCGAGACGACGACGGCCTCAACCGCGGCGACGAGATCGCGCCGTCACTGCTGGAGGCGATCGAGGACTCCGCCGCCGCCGTCGTCGTTGTCTCGCCGAGGTACGGCGACTCGCGGTGGTGCCTGGATGGGCTGGCCAAGATCTGCGAGTGCCGGAGGCTGATCCTCCCGGTTTTCTACCGGGTCGATCCGTCCGACGTGCGGCGACAGAGAGGACCGTTCGAAGAGAACTTCAGAAGTCACGAGGAGAGGTTCGGAGAGGATAAGGTTTCGAGGTGGAGGAGAGCCATGAAGATGGTCGGTGGAATTGCTGGTTGGGTTTTCAAGCACGGGTAAATAAACAAACAATTCAATGTATTCAAGTTTAATCCTCTGCCTGCTTTTTTCATGGAAATTAAAATCAAATCTTTTTGGAAAATAATTCAGATATATGTTGTCTGCCTACCTTTTGTTCTAGTCAATTTCCTTCGTGATCGGTGTATACTTTTAAACAACAGATCAATTTGGAAAGTACATATTTTGATTTAATTCTTGGCCCCTTTAATCATATTTATCGTTTTGTGCACATGATTATTGTAAAGGGAAAATTAGAGTTTTTTATTCATCTGATTCTTATTTGAAATATGTACCTGAAAAATGTATGAAGAAGGAAACATATTAATATTTTCTTCTGATTTATATATAATTATGATGAGCACTTGGATGTTGGTGATCTGCTAGCAGAGAGATGAAGATCACATGGAATTCACATTTTTCTTTAGGTTATTTACTTGTAATTTGTTCAATGGTTTAAGATTTCGTAACGTTTTGTCGGCACTTGATAATTAGATATTAGAATGAAAAAAGTTGACAATGCTTTGGAAGTATAAATAAGTATTAATCTTAATAAATTATTGTTTTCTTTGTATCTCATATCCCACTCGGCTTTTCTTTAAAAATAAAAATAACAATAATTCACGTACTTTCACACAAGTTGATGAATTATTGGATTATGCAGATCTTAGTTTGGTATTGTGTAACTTTTACCAGAGCTATCATTGTCGTTGAAAGACTGCAAAACCAGATTAAATTTAGTACTGTCTTTTGGTTTTTCAAGACAAGTGGACAAGAGATAACTAATTGTCCTAAGGTTGTTATATCATATATAGATATATATACACACACACATATAATCCCTCTCATATAATACAAGTAATGTGACTTGTATTAATTGGTATTAAGGTGGTTCAAATGCAATATTTTTTAATAATACTTGTTCTTTATACAAATATCTGAATAATATCATATAATAAGATTATGAAGTTACATATAAATTAGTTAGCTGTTACAAGTTTTTAAATATGAAAATACTGTAAGGTATATATGTGGTACCGTATACGAAACATTTCATATATAAACATATATAAATCAGTTATTGATCTCTCCGTTCCCCTTAATTTGTGTATAATCATATATATATATATATATAAATATAAGAAACTGTAAAGATAAATAGACTATCTATTTTTCTTCACTAATGATATATAAACTATTTCAAATGCTGAAATATATAAACTATTTCATCGGACTAACAGAATACACTAATTAACATCTAATGTGATCTTACAGCGAAGAAGCTCAATTGATTCAGTCAATAGTGAAAAAGGTTTTGGCTAAAATAAGAACAACCCCAGTAGGTCTAGCTGAATACACCGTCGGACTTGATTCCCGAGTAGAAAAGCTCACGAACTTGCTCGACATCGAATCCAACGGCGTTAAGGTTCTCGGATTGCACGGCATCGGCGGAGTCGGCAAAACCACCCTCGCCACAGCTCTTTTCAACAAACTTCTCCCTCGCTTTCAGCTCCGAAGTTTCATTCCAAACATCAGATCAGAAACTTCTTCATCAGACGACCAATCTGGTCTGTTATCTCTTCAGAACAAGCTTATCACCGATCTTTCTCAAGGCAATAAGGACCCTCCCGTAAGCGAGATCAATGCAGGCAAGGATGGAGCGAATGAAGGACCAGAGGGCTTAAGCCACCCCTCAGTTTTTCGTTTTCTTTTTTATTTTTTTTCATTTTTTTAAATAGCATATAATTTTATATAAGATTTCATAGTACCATTATATATAGTCATCAGCTCTCTAATAAAAAATTCTGGCTTCGGCAGGCATTTCTAAACTCAACATGAAAGTGAACGAGCAGCGAGTTCTAATCGTCCTGGACGACGTTGATAGGGTCGAACAAGTAATGTCTCTGGTTCCCAAAAAGGAGTGGTTTTACGATGGGAGTCGGGTTATCATCACCGCGAGAAACAAAGAAGTCTTCCCTGTTGATCGGGTCGTGACCGAGTTGTACGAGGTCAGAGAGCTGGAGTTCTCCGAGTCACTGAATTTATTCAGTTACCATGCGCTCGGAAGAGGAAGTCCTCAGGAGGAGTTTCTGGAACTTTCCAAGAAAATCGTGTCGATCACGGGAGGACTGCCTCTGGCTCTGGAAGTGTTCGGGTCTTTTCTGTTTGGAAAGAGGAGGAGAGAGGAGTGGGAGGACTCGGTGAAGAAACTGGCTCGGATTCGTCCCGGGAATCTTCAGAACGTGCTGAGGATAAGCTTTGACGGGCTAAACGACGAGCAAGTAAAGTGCGCTTTTCTCGACGTTGCGTGCTTGTTTGTTCAGATGAGGATGCAGAGAGAGGAGGTTGTTGATGTGCTGAAAGGATGCGGTTTTCCGGCGGAGACGGCGATAGCGGATCTCGTGGCGAAATCGCTTGTTAAGATTGCTGGGGATGGGACATTGTGGATGCATGATCAAGTGAGAGATATGGGGAGGCAAATTGTCGTGGAGGAGAACATTAGTTATCCCGGAATGCGTAGTAGAGTGTGGGATCGGGAGGAAATCATGAAGGCTATCTTGACCGATGAAAAGGTAAAAAAAATTTTGTTTAGTCTTATATGTTTATGTTCATGACCAAAAATGGTAATTTAATTCGGTATAAAAAGAAAAATCAAAGCATCCATATGATTTTATCATTGGATAATTTGTTCGTTTAATACTTGAGTTATGTTGATGTGATTTTTTTTTTTTACTAGTTCGAGAGTTCGTGAGATTTACGTTTTCCCACAAATTTCAAAGCTTAATAGCATTAGTAAAAAAAAAAATCGCATTTATAAAGTATTCCAAATAAAATGAAGAGCACAACTCTTATAACTAATAATATTTAGAAGTTTAGAGATAACTCTACATAGCCACTATTTATCCAAAAAAGAAAAAAAACTCTACATAGCCACTTTTGCACATGTTGGTGCATGCACGAGTATGCATATATACTCCTAGTTGTGTACAAATATTACATGCAACCAAACAGATATTGTAAGATATGTATTTTATTTTTGGAGTGTTACTAATCTTTTGAAGGTGTAACAACTAGTTTGTAATAAAAATTTATCCCGAATAAAAGAGTTCCTTGTTGACTAGCTATACATTTTGTTTAAGTTACTATTATATAAAATAAGTATTTTATTACATCAATCTTTGAATGTTGCACATGTATGAACACATTTTTAACTTCTACCTTTCGATATATAAGACCTTTCTTACCGAAGGATAACTAAACAAATTATTTTTAATTTAAAAGTTTGTTGAAGCCGTTGATTTTTATAATACCAATGTTTTATTAAGAAGAGTAGTATTAGAAATGCTAACTTTGATATCAAATTTTGCATCAATTCCATGGTAATGAGTTGTCATATTTTGATCACCAGTAGATGTAATCTCTTATTATAAATTGATGTGTAGCAATTTTTTAAACATGTGAAAAAAAAAAAAAAACGACAATTCATATGCTAAATCAGTTGGTATAAAAATGTTAGAAAGTGAGTTTGTGTATCTAGCTAACAACATATTTGAGATTGCTATACGTTGCAATATCCATATTTGTAATTAAAAAATCAAGTGGCCAAAGTCAAGTGTGTCAACATTGATTTGGTGTCATAGCTAAATAGCAATATTTTAATAATGTTTTAGCCTTTCGAACAAATGCTGTTAGGAAACTCTTTTTTATTTCATCTTCGTGCAGTTTTACGTTGAATATATAATGGTTGTCAACAGGAAGCGAAATCCACACAAGGCATGGTCCTCTACTTTAAAAAGAAAGACCAAGAGAAGGCTCGAAGTGTGGAAATGATCTCTTGGGAGAACTTTTGGGAAAACCCAAGTTTCACATCTTTAGTTACTTGCATCATGCAAATAGTGAAGGGCTTCTTTCGCGATCGGCGCGAGAAAGAGGAAGAGGTCGTCATATCCACTAAGCCAATCGAGACGATGGCCAAACTCAGATTGCTTCAAATCAATCATGTGAATTTGCAAGGGAAGTTCAGTTCTTTTCCTCCTGAACTCAAGTGGCTTCAGTGGAAAGGTTGTCCTCTGGAATCGCTCCCCTCGGACTTAAACGCTCCACAACTCGCTGTCCTTGATCTCTCAGGAAGCAAGATTGAAAGATTATGGGGTTCTAAGAACATGATTTTTTCCTGGATTTATCGCCCCTTAGAAAAGAACAAGGTATGTTTGATCTTTTTGTTCTCCAATTTCAGTATTAGTCTTTTTTTTTTTTTTTTTCCCTTTTTGAACTTAGGATAGAAAATTCAAACTCTACATCTTATAAATGAATCAAGTGTAGAATTACCGTTCGATTATATCTACAATCACTTTTTGCCTTCTAGGTTATAGCTGAATTCGCAAGTTGCTTATTAAATATTAAAGAGAGATATTAAATTTAAAAGGATACACCCTCAAACACTGACATAACACGTTCTGTTTTTAAATTTTAACAGTTGTCATCAATTTGAAACACTCTAGTATATTTTGTTAAATTCATTGGATGTAATTTTTCTGAGGTAAAAATTTAGAGAGTAACTTGCAAGTGTAATAAGTTTTTTCTTTTTTTCTTTTTTGAATCGGTTCAGTTTTGAGAATAAAATATCAATTATGTATTACCATTTATTTTTTCAGGTGGCTGAGAACTTGGTGATTCTAAACCTCCGTGAATGCCATCGAATAGCTTCTATTCCGGATATATCTCACCTTCAAAAGTTGGAAAAGCTTGTTCTCGAGCATTGCACAAAACTGACTGAGATTCATGACTCCATTGGGAATATACAGACACTTATTTACTTGAACCTATATGGATGTACGGATCTTATTAAGATACCGAATGATGTCTCGGGCTTGAAACGCCTTGAGAAACTTATCCTTTCTCGCTGCTCAAAACTGGAAAAACTTCCCGAAAACATAGGCAGTATGAACTCACTGAAGAAGCTTCTAGTTGATGACACTGCAATAACAGGCCTTCCTGAATCCACCTTTCGTCTTACTCGACTCGAAGAGCTTGACTTAAGTCGATGCACGCGTTTCAATAGGCTACCTCAGTTAATAGGAAAGCTTTGTTCTCTGAAAGAACTGTCCCTCAATGGATCGGGGTTAGAGGAGTTTCCAGATTCTATTGGCTCTTTGGCCAACCTTGAGAAACTTAGTGTCATGTGGTGTCGATCGTTGAAAGTAATTCCCGATTCTATCGGAAAACTCAAGTCATTGACACAGTTTTCCGTTCTGTCTAGTCCAATCTCGGAACTGCCTGTGTCTGTCGGTTCGTTGCCAAATCTACAGGAGCTATCAGTGGGAAGAGGCCAATTCCTAACAAGAATTCCCGATTCCATTGAAGGGCTAAATTCTCTTGTTGTGCTTCAAATAGAGCAGACGAAGATCGCGGGTCTTCCTGACCAGATTGGAGCCTTGAAATTGCTTGAGAAGCTCGTGATGCGAAAATGTAAATCGCTTGTCTCACTACCCGAGTCAATCGGGAGCCTCAGGAGGCTAACTACTCTGATCATCTCTGAGGCCAAACTCACAAACTTGCCAGAATCTATAGGGAACTTGGAAAGCCTCGCAATGCTTAACCTAAAGAATTGCCGAGAGCTCCGCGAGCTTCCAGGGTCGATAGGGAACTTAAAGTCGTTGCACAAATTGCTAATGGAAGATACTGGGGTGGCAAAGTTACCTGCAAGCTTTGGGATGCTCTCAAGCTTAATAGTTTTGAAAATGACAAAGAAGTATCTTGCGGAACTGCCTTTGAAAAGGCGGCACGATATTGATGTACTTCCGACATCCTTCTCAAGCCTATCCTTGCTGAATGAATTCTATGCTCGTTATTGCGACATTTCGGGGAAAATCCCGGATGATTTTGAGAAGTTGTCGTCGTTGGTGATTTTGGATCTAGGCTACAACCATTTTTGCAGCCTCCCTTCAAGCCTAAAGGGCATGTCCATTCTCAAAAAACTTACTTTGCCTGATTGCCAAGAGCTCAAATCTCTCCCTCCACTTCCCTCGAGTTTGTTGGAGATAAACGTCGCGAACTGTGTCGAACTGGAAACCGTATCTGATATTTCAAACTTGGAGAGCTTACAGCTTTTGAATCTCGCAAATTGTGAGAAAGTGGTGGATATTCCTGGCCTTGAATGCTTGAAGTCCTTGACATGGTTGTACCTGAATGATTGTAATTCTTGCTCATCTGCGGTTCGGAAAAGACTAGCCAGGGTCCTTTTCTCTCTCTCTCTCTCTCTAAATTTCACTCTTTCTCATACATGGAAAATTGAACTATATCTTGTTCCTCAAGTTAAAAACCAGCAAACTCATACTAATATAATTAATTTTGTTGCAGTGGTCATTGAGGAATATACGGAATTTAAGTGTGCCTGGAAGCAAGATTCCCAACTGGCTTTCTCAAGATGCCGTAGTCACATTCTCCGAACGCAGAAACCATGCCCTCAAAGCTGTAATTATAGGCGTAGTTGTCTCTCTCAACCATCAAATACACTGCGAAAACAGAAACCGCATCCCGGCAGTCGTCGATATCCAAGCAAAGGTCCTCAAACTCGACGGTTCTCCAGCATTCACCACAACATTGTACTTACTAGGAGTGCCAAACACGAACCAGGACCAATTTCACTTGTGCCGGTTTTCGGTCCATAATCCTCTGGTTTTTTTGTTGAAAGACGGATATAAAATAGAGGTGACAAAGAGAAACCCAGCTTTTGATCTTGGGGTTGAGATGAAAAAGTGTGGGATTTATTTTGTTTATGAAGGTGATGATGATTATGAGGGAGATGAAGAATCGTTAAAGGAGAGCCAACTATCCACTTCAGAGAAACTGGCCAAGTTTTTCGGGTCCTATGAAGAAGATGATCGTGATCATGTTTCTGAATCCGCTGCAACAACAGATTAAATGAGGAATTAAAATGATTAAAAAAAAAAATCTCATTTATGCTCAATGATTGTTACGTAGAACTTATTGCAACTAAAAGTACTATCTGTTTATATCATAAAGAAGGCCGAGCAATGTGAATAGTTGCCGTGCGTGCCCTGTTTCTAAGTTTATTTATTTTTTTATTGTTATTATTGTTATTTCAGTTGACAAATTTATTGTGGTTTTCTACTTTACTCAGTTATTTTCCAAGGGTTTTTTTTTTTTAGTTATTTTTGTCGTGTTCAATTTTTTGTCCTTGATGCATTTCATGTCGACTATTGGTTGTAGTTTCTACTTTATTTTTTATTTGAGATTTTATGTTTTTTTTTTTTTGGGGAAATGGTTGTCGTTATTATGTTCTTGACAAACAACTTTTGTTCTCGTTCTTTTTTTGTTGTTTTGTATTGTAGTTGGTGTTTGTTGTTTGCCAGATTCTTGTGCTTATGAAGTTTCATGTCGTTCTTTTTGTTGTCGTTTTTTACTATTTTGTTCATTACTGTGTACTTTTTGTCATGCTTGTTGTTTGTATTTTTTGTCTTTTTATTTTTGTTATCCTTGCTACGCTCATCTTTCACTCTTTTTTACCAGCCCTACTCACCCGTTTCACATATCATCATGATACACTAAAAGAAATTTAAGATCTATGACTGTTTGTAATACGTTCCTTGTTGGGTTGGTAATTCAGATTCTACTTTTTTTTTTTTTTTTTTTTACAAAACAAAATATAAAATTATCACTTGCTTGCAATCACATTTCACGTCCTTATAGTTTTTGTCCATTTGCCTTGAAATGAAGTTAAATTCACATAAATGTATGAATCTAAAATTTAGGCATAAAAACAAATCAAATCAACTGGAGATTTGCACTTGCAATTGTAACAAGGTATTATCTTTTTTTGGAAATGGAATCTTGACTTTTCCGTACTCACAAAAAGTCAATAATTCTAGAACAACTACTTTTTCCGTAGGGCTAGGTATATATAGAGAGCACACAAGTTAATCATAACATAGTACTGTCACTTAAAAAAATAATAATAATACATATATATTAAATATGGCGGAAGACGACGTCGCTTCGTCCTCTTCTTCGTCGCCTCCGGCTCCGGCTATGGCGTTCCGGCACCGATGGGACGTGTTCCTGAGCTTCAGAGGCGAAGACACGCGTGAGAGCTTCACCAAGATCCTCTACGAGACGTTGGAGAGAGAAGGAGTCCGAGCCTTCCGAGACGACGACGGCCTCAACCGCGGCGACGAGATCGCGCCGTCACTGCTGGAGGCGATCGAGGACTCCGCCGCCGCCGTCGTCGTTGTCTCGCCGAGGTACGGCGACTCGCGGTGGTGCCTGGAGGAGCTGGCTAAGATCTGCGAGTGCCGGAGGCTGATCCTGCCGGTTTTCTACCGGGTCGACCCGTCCGACGTGCGGCGACAGAGAGGACCGTTCGAAGAGAACTTCAGAAGTCACGAGGAGAGGTTCGGAAACGATAAGGTTTTGAGGTGGAGGAGCGCCATGGAGATGGTCGGTGGAATTGCTGGTTGGGTTTTCAAGCACGGGTAAGTACACAAACAATTCAATGTATTTAAGTTTAATCCTCTGCCTGCTTTTTTCATGGAAATTAAAATCAAATCTTTTTGGAAAAATAATTCAGATATATGTTGTCTGCCTACCTTTTGTTCTAGTCAATTTCCTTTGTTGACTGAAACTAATAAGTGGCCGTTTGTTTTGCGTGTTTGTGGTTGATCTTGTTTTACAAATCAAATACAAAAATGGTGTTGGTTTAAATCTAAAACTCATCATTTTAAACATAAGATCCAAAAAAAAATCTCATTTTTTATGACTAATCCTTTCACTCATTTTCTTTTCATAGTAATATTTTCATTTTAAAATTTTTATCTCTTCCGCTTTAAGCTTAGACCTCGCTTGGATCATGTTTCCGTTTTTAAAATGGAATTTTTTTTTTATTTTTAATAAAAAAGACTTTTCATTTTAAGAAGTAGATAGTATTTGGATAAATGAAATTTTTTTTCCTTGAAAATAAAAAGTTATTTGAAATTAAAAAATAATGTTACGAATATTACATTGTGAGAAAATTTTAAATAGATTTTTTATTTAAAAAATACCATAAAAAATTAAGGATCCGTAAAAACATTACCGTAAAAAATTAATAGTTTGAAAATGAGAAAATTTTCTTTTATAAAAATGAGAAAATAAAAAAAATTTGGGAAAAATTCTCTTTTGTAAAAAATTTTCAATTTTTGAAATTGAACTTGCATCAAAACAAGGGGTTGAATTCCATAGCTTTTCGTTTAATCTCCTATTAAAACCATATTTTTTTTTTATTTTTCCAATACCATGTCAAAATATGGTAAGATTTTATTAGATTTGTTATAAAAAAAATTTCTCAAATGATTTTTTTACATCTATTCAAATTCTATTTCAAAAATATAAATTGTATTTAAATCTTAAATTTTAACCATTAATGACGCAAGAAAATGGAACAGTTTAAATCTTAGTAAATATTATATATGGATAATTGGTTGATATAACTTTATGGTCCCAAAAAGAAAATAAACTATTTCGTCTTATGCTCTCGTAAAAGAAAGTATCATGCTTACTTTCTCCTTAAAAAAAATAAAATAAAATAAAAACCCTCGTTACTTTTTCATTTGTTTAATCGTTGTATCAGAATGAAACTTGCTCACGCTCGTTTTCAATATATATATATATATATATATTAATATATATAGATGAATCTCCTACCTAATAGTGAAATAGATTTAACAGACGTATCTTTTTAAATAGATACATGTACGGTTAATTAATTTACCTACAACTTTAAGTAAATTTATGTGTAAAATACTTGGTACTATTTGGAGTTATTAGACATGTAATATAAGAAGAACGTTATCTTAAAATCAGTTGGTAGTTACTTTAACCTACAAATAGTTACAAATGCGATTGTATAGGAGTCTCATATATGAGTCTTTTATCCAACAACTAACATATATAACTTTTTAATTAGATGCATCTAGATTCAAATGGACCTTTATATAAATCTATTTGTAATACATATGGTACTATGTAGAGTTGTTAGACATATAATTTAAATAAATAAATGTTATCTTAATATGATATATAATTCACGAGTTCACTTTTTCTTCTACCTTTTATTGAAAATTGCTCTATATAGGTCGTTGTTTAATCCTTCACTTCTGTGAGCGCATCACGTCCTTCTGCATATTGAATGGGCCCAAATTACGCAAATGATTTAATAAAGACAAAAGAAAAACTAATCTTCTAGGTTTAACATGTCTTTTTTTAATCCTTTTTAAACAAAGAGATGCTACATTGACCTGAATTCTAAACACTACTGATCGAAAATTCAATTCAAAGTCTTGACATATGCATAGTATGTAAGCCGTGGATTTGGCTCATATGTACGCTTATTCATATCTTCTTCTGTGTCCCTCGAATAATATCATCTATTTTGACATACTTCTCGTAACCATTTTGATTTTGTTGACAGCAAAGAAGCCGAAATAATAAACCATTTGGTCAAAAGGGTGTTGAGTGCAATCAGCAATACGCCCATGGGTTTGGCTACATACACAGTTGGACTTGATTCTCGCCTTGAACAAGTGATGAAAAAGTTGGATGTTAAATCCAATGGAATTCGAATTATGGGATTTTATGGCATCGGTGGGGTCGGCAAGACAACCCTTGCCAAGGCAGTTTATAACAAACTTGTCGGCCACTTTAAGCTCCGCAGTTTCATATCAAGTGTTCGAGAAATTTCAGCTCAAGAGGATGGTCTTGTTTCTCTGCAAAACAAACTTGTCAGTGACCTTTGTAAGGGTAGTGTTATAGATAAGATTAGTGATGGTATTACTTTAATCAAAGCGAAAGTAAATGAGAGGCGCGTTTTAGTAGTTTTGGACGATGTCAACAATGTAAGCCAACTAAATGCTGTGATGGCCAAAAGAGAGTGGTTTCATGAAGGAAGTAGGATCATCATTACCACTAGATATCGAGAAGTCTTGCCGAAGCACCTTGTGGATTCGGAGTATGAGGTCAGAGAATTGGATTCGTCTGAGGCGCTAAAACTTTTTAGTCACCATGCACTAGGAAAGGAGAAACCAACAGATAAGTTCTTCAATCTGTCTGAGCAAATTGTGCTGTTAACCGGAGGGTTACCATTGGCTCTAGAAGTGTTTGGTTCTATGCTTTTTGACAAAAGGAATATAAAGGTATGGAAAGATGCTCTGCAGAAACTGAAGAAGATTCGTGGGGAGAATCTTCAAGGCGTGTTGAAGATCAGCTATGATGCACTAGACGAGCAAGAAAAGTGTGTATTCCTTGACATCGCGTGCCTGTTTGTTTATATGGGAATGGATAGAGATTATGCAATTGACATATTTAAGGGGTGTGGCTTTGAGGCTGAGATAGTAATCACAGAACTCGCGGCTAAATCACTCATCAAGATTACTTCAAAGAGTACGTTGTGGATGCATGACCAAGTAAGAGACATGGGAAGACAGATTGTTAGGCATGAAAATGTGGTTGATCCTTGCATGCGTAGCAGACTGTGGGACCGCGACGAGATCATGACTGTCTTCTTGGATGAGAAGGTACGAATTATAGTACGACATATAGTTCATATACCCAAGTTCTAGATTTAGAAGCTTTAGACCTAGTGGTTTTAATTTGCATGTTCATTTTTGGTTGCTTCCTTTTGGAGTGCCTTTATTTGAGTTTCTAATGCGGTTTTTTTTTTTTTTTTTTTTTTTTAAATAATTATTTACAACAGAGAAGAAAATGTACACAAGGAATTGTCCTAGACTTCAAGAGAAAAAGCATGGTGAGGGATCCTGATGGTGGCAGTATATTATGGAATAAGCTTCAAAGGAGCCCAAATTTGACTAATGTAGTTGCTTACTTGAAAGAAATATACCGAGAGTACCAAATAAATCAATTAGAGAAGAAGAAAGAGGCTAAGATTTGGGCCAAACCCCTCGGAACAATGGTCAACCTCAGATTGCTCCAAATAAATTATGTCAACCTTGAAGGAGAGTTCAAATTCCCTGCAGAACTCAAGTGGCTGCAGTGGAAAGGGTGTCCCTTGAAATATCTCCCATCTGATTTCTGTCCTCAGAGACTCGCCATCCTTGATCTTTCAGACAGCAAAATTGAAAGAGCCTGGGATTGGTATGATAACAAGGTATGTCAATCACCTACTAAGCTGTTATATTACGAATCAGGCTTACCGATCCCAGTTATTGATACGAACTGACATGACATACGAGTTGCCATTTTTTTTTTTTATAGATAGGTGTTTAAAAAGTTAGTATGGTCGTTAATTAATATTAAAAAGTTGCATCTACAATTCCTTTTGTTGGAAGAAGGATGACAATTCATCACCACGTGAGTTGGAATTGAAAAGTTACAATAGAAGTTGGGATCCTTCCTATGTTATTTCAAGTAATGCTGTTATCAAATTTATTTTTGAATTTTCTTCGGTCATATACTACTAAAAGAAAGTTTTTCGATGTTTCAGGTGGCTGAGAATTTAAAGATATTGAACCTAAGTGATTGCTTTAACCTGACTGGTCTTCCCAATTTATCCGGGAATCAGAAATTAGAAAAGCTTATCCTCAGGCGTTGTGAAAGCCTGACTAAGATTGATGATTATATAGGGAACAATAACACACTGGTTCACTTGGACCTAAAAGGATGTTCAAATCTTATTCAATTCCCTACCGATGTGTCCGGCTTGAAACAGCTTGAGAATCTTATCCTCTCCGGGTGCTCAAAATTGAAAGGGCTTCCGGAAAACATAGGCAGCATGAGATCTTTGAAAGAGCTTCTAGTTGACGATACTGCTATAGAAAGCATACCTGAATCTATCTTCCGCCTAACACAACTCGAGAAGCTTATCTTAAGCCATTGCAGGCATTTAAAGAGGCTTCCCCATTGCATAGGAAAGCTGTGTTCTCTGAAGGAACTCTCTCTAAATGGATCTGGATTAGAAGAATTGCCACACTCGATTGGATCTCTCGAAAACCTTGAGAAGCTAAATGCGACGTGGTGTTCTTCATTGTCTGTACTTCCTGATTCCATCGGCGATCTCAAGCTGTTGACAGAGTTTTTTGTTTTGGAAAGTCCAATCAAAGAACTCCCTCTTTGTATTGGTTTTTTACCAAATTTGAAGGAGTTATCAGTGGGAAGGGGAAAATTCCTCAGTGAATTGCCTCATTCAATTGGAAGACTAGATTCTCTTGTGACGCTTCAGATACATGAGACATCAATCACCGATCTGCCCGATGATATTGGAGCGTTGAAATCACTAAAGAAGCTTCAGTTGTGGAAATGTAGATCTCTTAGATCATTACCCGAGTCAATTGGCGGCATGTTGTCTCTTACTACTTTGGAAATATATAAAGCTAAAATCAAAGAGCTTCCAGAATCAATAGGCATGTTAGAGAACCTTACAGAGCTAAGCCTTTACTTTTGTGAAGAGCTGCACAAGCTTCCAGATTCAATAGGAAATTTGAAGTCCTTGTACTACTTGCAGATGGCGGAAACTGCGGTGACAGAATTACCTGAAAGCTTCGGGATGCTATCAAGTTTAATGGAATTGCACATTTCAAAGAATCATCAAGTGGGACTGTTTGATAGCAATGACGTGAAAACGCCTGTGATTCACTGCTCACAAAAGGGTTCTTTTTTCCCATCTTCTTTCTCAAGTCTATCCTCACTAAGTGAATTGGATGCCCGTGCGAGGGAAATATCTGGTAAGATTCCGGATGATTTCGAGAAGTTGGCGAATCTAGAGATTCTAGACCTTGGCAACAATGATTTCTGCAGCCTCCCATCCAGCTTAAGGGGCATGTCGATTCTTAAAGAACTTCTTTTGCCTCATTGTAGAGAGCTAAAGTTCCTCCCTCATCTTCCCTCAAGTTTGCTTGTGGTGAATGTTGCGTACTGTATCGCATTGGAAAATATTTCTGACCTTTCAAATTTGGAAAGCTTAGAGGAATTGAATCTCACAAACTGTGAGAAAGTCAAGGATATTCCTGGCCTCGAATGCTTGAAGTCTTTAAAAAGGTTGTACATGAATTGTTGCAAAACTTGCTCCATGGTTGCTAAGAGAAGACTTGCTAAGGTTCTCTATCTCTCTCTCTCTCTCTCTCGAGTTTTCATTCTTTCATTAGTAGTTGTTCTAAAATTATTATCCAAAAGTAACAATTACAATTGAGAAGACGATAATTCAAATAAAATTTGGGATACTTGGCACTGCTCAAAAGAAGTTCCCTTTTATATTAATCCTCCTCGTAGAACTTTAGAAAGAAGAAAACAAATTTCTTAGTTCTTCAAAATTTGTTGCAGAGCTCTTTGAGGAAAATAACGAATCTTAGCATGCCTGGGAGCAAGATTCCAGATTGGCTTCGTCAAGATGAGGTCACATTCACAGAGAGAAGGAATACCCCTCTCCAAGGTGTAACTATAGGTGTAGTTGTATCTCTCAACCATCAAATTCAAGATGACTCGAGACAAAACGTTTCCGGGATAGTTGACATACAAGCACAGGTACTCAAACAAGATTTACCAATCTTCACCACAGTTCTCAACTTAAGTGGAGTACCTCACAAGGACGAAGATCAACTCCACTTGTGCCGGTATTCGGTTGATCAACCTTTAGTTTCCCAATTGAAAAATGGCTATAAGATATTGGTAACCAAGCGAAACCCGCCAGTTATGCAAGGTGTTGAGCTGAAAAAGTGGGGGATTTGTTTGGTCTATGAAGGTGATGATGATTATGAGGGTGATGAAGAGTACTTGGACGAAAGCCAACTGTCCGTTTCCGAAAAACTAGCAAAGTTTTTCAGCACATTTGAAGCAGAAGATGCTAAGGTTTCTGAAAACTCTTGTGAAGAGGTGGAAAGAAATGTGCAAGAGACTTGTAAAAGACCACAAAACTTTTTCCCACAATATTTGCTTCCAAAATTTGTTGCTCTTTCATTTCTAGTTCTTTTGTTCAGTTGGATTTTCTTGCGTATAGTGTAAAATTTCATTTAGCTCTATAACTTTTGGACATATTGATGATCCAATGAACATATGTGAAGATATTTCATTGTTAATGATATAGTTTCATAATTAGAAAAATCGCTCGATGAAGTTCCTTGCTCACTCTTGTAAAGGAAGAAGGAAAGATGATTTTTTTTTCCCCCAATTTCCTTGTGTTTGGGAAATCTTTTTTCACCTTCTCGAGTGTTGTTGGAGCAGTAAGTTTTATGTCGTCTTCACTTTACCGTTTTTAAGTTATAATGTCGTTTGTGTTTTTTTTTTTTTTCCCCCTCAAGCTCCCATTTAGCATTTCGTTTAAAACCTAATTTAATAAAAAAATAAAAAATAAAATAAAAAAGAGGTAGTGCATTTTCTCTAGTAAAAATTGAATTTAATAATTTAAATTATGAGTTTGAATTAATAATTAAAATAATTGTTTATGCCATCTTGATTTTAGATCAAAACCGTTACCAAGCTCTATTCAATTGTCATTTCTTGTCATTTGCTTTGTGTTTGTCAAATTGTCATATGCCATGTAACTCTATTTTCATTTAAAATGTAACAACGATATTATCTGCTTTGGGTCTCATACCTACATGATTTTACTTTTAGACTCATCCAAAAAAGCCACATGTAATGTGATTTCTTTACTTATGAATCGTCACATATGTTCATTCCCAAACGATGTGGGACGGCATAGCTTACTATTTCTTTAAAGGTACTAATGACCATCTCAATTTACGTTTTGTTGGAGACGGGTGCTGTAGTCGCAGCCAAAAACATTATCACCAGGTAAAATGGTAGGATTTATATATTCGACCCCAATTAATATAGAATCAAAGTATAGAACTTAAAGGGCGAATTAGGTCATCTTGCACGGCCAAAAAATGCTCGGGGTTTGATTAGATGATGTAAATGTACACTAGAGAGACCTGACACAACTATAGTTCCTCCACAGTAGGAAAACAGCTTTTCAAAGTGGGAAAAAAAATTTAAAAAAAAAAAAAAAAAGAATCTAAATATGAATATATGTAGAACAAACCTAAACTAAGATATAGAGCAAGCTAAATTTACAAATTTTTCTACGGCTCACCGTCAAAATGAATGTTTTTTTATACAAGTCCTTTCAGTTTATTTCCTTTGCCCTATCTTGGGCCGGGACTTCATGCTGGCTCTGCGAGCAACATCCCACGCTTTCTGCGGCGCAAACACACCCAGCTGTGCAGCAAAGAACGACTCATACCCAGGTGAGTCAAAAGCAAAGCCAGTGTGTTTTGATAACTCTCTTGGGAGTTGAGCTATGGCGTAGCTCCTGGCCTCGTCTGGTGTGAGTTGGTTTCCAATTTCCAGCAATTCTGTTCTGGTTCTACCTTCGGGCTCATGCATGTGAATTTCCTGAACAATCTGATAATCATATGGGAAGAACCATCTCTGAACCCTACAATCATAATGGGAAAAAAAAAAAAAAAAGTCAGCAGCTACATAATGAAGGCAAAAATTGGTGATGAAACTAGAAAATCTTCGATAAAGAATCTCATTGTCTTACCCTTGGTAGATGAAATCACCAAGAAGCGCAACAATGGGAACGAGTGCAAGCGTCAAGTAGAAGTAGAATGTACTCATTAAGACATAAATGACAAAGAAAACATTTTCCTGAAAATAAAAACCGCGGGAGCGTCAGTGGTTCAAATATGTTATAGGAAATTTTTGGTAGATAAACAAAATTCTCAATAGTAAAAGAGGAGAAAAACGAAACCCACCTGTCGGTCATATGGTGTCATAATGCCAGAGTATATGAAAATGAATATAAACCATGCCAAAATGCTTCCTCCAACACTGATGTAATGCCACCTTGTAATTGAATTGCACATCAAAAGAAGCCGCAGGTTGACGGTCACTACAACACAGGTGAAGGCCATTGTGCTGACATCCCAAAGACCAAACATCTTGCCAGATGAATTTTGAGCATTTGAACTGGAATCGCTCACAAAGAAATAGAAGATGAGAGATTGATAGACAGAAAAGAAGGCCCATATTGCCACAACCCTCCATTTGAAAAAGACATTCCTTATGCCCTCCCTGTATATTTCGGGATATTTCTTGGAAAGAGATGCACTAACATCCTGATTAAGAAAGCAAATAAACAATCAGTGGAACTTTCATCTAAAACATTACAAAAATAAACACCCTGTCGCCTTCTCAAACACATAATCAAGAAAGCATTAAAAACCATGGAAAAGAATGCAATACCTTATCAAAAAGCCCAACCATGATCACGGGCAGGGCTGTGAATATGACGTTGTACAATGATTGAAACCAATCATCATAGAATCTTTGACCAGAAAATCCCGTTTGAAAGGTGAACCAAAATTGAGTCAAAGTGAAAGTAAGATTCTTGTAAAAGAAATAAGTGATAACCTGCAATTTGGAATTAAATATGGTCATGCACAGAGGATCAAGATAAATCCCAACACATTGAATAAACAGTGACGACTCAGACCTTGCATAATCTAAGATACGACCAACGTCCATGCACAAGTAGTAAATCTGTAAGAAATCGAAACTGGGCAATCGCAAAATCACTAGCCATCACCGCCTGCATGCCCTCTTGCCCACTGATCCCAATGCCAACATGAGCAGCTTGAATCATACTAACGTCATTGGCACCATCACCAATGCTAAGTGTTATTTTTTTTGCACCTTTCTTGACCATACTTGTGACCTGCAAGCAGAGAAAATACTTGAGGCCCTACCCTGAATTAATAACTAGAGCAACTAACCAACTATCCATTGCAAAACTAGTTAATAATCTTTTCAGGTACAAAATAAATTAAACTTATTCAAGGGAGGGGTACAAAGGCATTTGACCAGCGCATCTAGAAATTAGGAACACACGGGCATTAATACAAACCCATAGATAACAATATCAATCTTCGAACAGAGAGGCTTGAGAAAACTCATGCAAGTGATATGCAGCATAAAGAGCGCTTAAATAAAGCAAGTTTCTACAACAATGGAAATTCAGTATGATTCTTGATAAACTTAATTGAAGTTTCAATATCTTCTCTATGCTAAAACAAATAATGTTCCTATCAAGTTGCCATTGAATAGCTCAGCTCACCTGTGCTTTCTGCAGAGGAGAAACTCGGCAGCAAACAACTGAACAACAATTTAAACTCAAATTCAGTAGCATCACTCGTAAGCTTGGGTCTAGTGCATACATCAAGCATTTCCCATCTATTACAAGGGCCAACTTTGGTGCAGCCACCGTGTGAAGAAAGTGTTGTGCTTCTTCAAGGCACTTCTTCAACTCCTTTTTGACTTCTTCTTTAATGAACCGTGCAATTTCCACTTGGTCACCCTAAAAACAGAATTTTAAGCATTGAATAAACAAGCAACGCTACATAAGACAGAATTTTGTGCTTAAGAAAGAAAATGTTACCCTGCTTTCGACTTCTCTAATTGCATCAGTTTCTGAATTGATGATAAACTGTTTCATGTCATTGTTGATAAGATTGCATGCTGAAACAATTTTGTGGCAACAAAAAATACAGTGGGAAAAATTCCAAGGAAATAATAAGTCGTACAGAAAGGAAAAGAAATATTGAAGCGTAACATAGAAGTAGTAGCACCACCACTCCGTGTGAGATTGTCTTACCATACGCTATATTTATTGCAGTTTCCATCTTGTCGCCTGTTAGCATCCAAATCTTAATACCAGCTCTAGAAAGAGTCTCTATGCAGGCTGGAACTCCTTCTTGAAGCTTATCCTCGATTGCAGTGCACCCAATCAAAATTAGCTCCGCCTCTATAAGTTCTGCCACCTGCATGAATCCACAATCAGTTTTCAACCATTTCATGCGCATCTTGATCAAAACCTAAAAGAAATTGACGAATATGGTGTAATACAGCAACAGAAGTAGCAAACTACAAAAAAGTACACATCTAAACACATTGGTAACAAGGACTCGCAAAACCTCTAACAAACATCATAAAAAGATTTTTCAATATCTTGATGCATTTATATATCAATAACTGGAGCAACAATTTCAGAAACATTACCAAAATCATATACCACCAAAACAGCCAGCTAATACTAGGCATGCTTGTACAGAACCCCAAAAAAAAAAAAAAAAAAAAAACAAACACACACACACACTTGGCCCAGAATGACATATTATATTCAAATAAGAAGCACAGGTTATTGATGGTAGACGGATTAAGAAGCACAGGTTCAACCAAATTTACTTATCCAATTTGATTTATAAAGAACAACAACAATAATAAGAACAATACTAATAAAAACCGTGGCCCTGGATGTAGTACGTACAAATAACTGCTATCAGAAGAAAAAGGTTATTGATAGTAGATGGATAAAGAAGCACAGGTTCAACTAAATTTACCTCGTCCAACTTCTTTTCACGATCTCGTAGAGAGGATTTTGCCTGGATGAACTTCTCATTCCAGCTTTCATACATATCAGAACTTAAATCTCTATAAGCCAAGCACAGGGTACGTAATCCAGAAGATCCAAATTGCTCCAAATGCTCCCTAGATACTTTCTTTATATCATCTTGACCAACAGCTAATCTCTCATAGATTACAGTATCAGCACCCTGTTAGACAGTTTCCTGACAGAATGTCAGCTACCTGATTAACATGTTAATTCACCAGAGAAGCCTCAAGAAAGTATTACCTTGCAGTACAATACAAGCCTGCCATCTGGATAGCGACAAACAACAGACTGGCGCTTCCTTGTACTGTTTGTAAAACAGAGGTTTGCAACTATCGTTAGTGCAATGGATTAGAGTTTAATGTCTACTGTCTTGTATACAGTGATATGTCCCTACCTATTAAACTCGAGGACATTTAGGATCTCATATGAAACATCTTGGACTTTACCCATCTTCTCAAGGTGAGACTCCCGAACATATATTGTTGTAGGTGTACGCCTGAGAATAAAGAGAACATCAATCCCATATTAGGTAAAATCTTTCACAACAGGAACTTTCTTTAAATAAACTTGCGAGAAACCCAAAACCAGAATCGAGAAGCCACATTCCAAATATCAGAAGGTCTATCAATATACTGAGAAACAATCAAAATTGCAAAGTAATTATTTTCTATGCCCAAACTGAAATTGCTCTCAGACATCATGGAAAATGCCCTCTTCCATCCCTCAGACATGTGGTGCAAGGGAGCAAACTCAAGTGCTTTGACGAAAAAAGTTCAGGGGTAAATCTTGATGAGTTCAAAAACTGATTCCAACGGAATGATCACATCAGAATTGTACAAAATTTGATATCAAAACAAAAAACTTAAAACCTTTTAGCCAATTCAAGCAAACAGAATCAGTGAACTGAATTCTAACCTGTAAAAGAAGAAACCAAAGTTTTTTGCAGCAGTTACCAAAGCAGCTTCATCAGGTGATGCAGCTTGATATGTAACTCTCTCTGCGGATTCATCACCCTCAGGAAGCACGGTATGACAGATAGCAAGGCATCTGAAAAATTCCTGAATAATAATAATTTAATTAGTCAGATTGAGCAAATTGAAAAGTTGCATATGCCATAACCAACTTGTAAATGAATTTAAAATAAAAAATAAAAAAAAAGGTGTTTAGTAACAATCTGCATACAAATCTCTCCCATACAGCAAAGAAGACAGGAAGCACTTCCAAAACTACCAACAAGATTTATTGGCTTTATCTCAACCATAATTGTGGCTCACCCACTAGAGGAAGATTTGAAAAAAAAAAGAGGGGACAAAAACTCCTTGTACTTGGAGTGCTAACATTATAGATTTATAGTGGCACTTGTTCAGTATAATCAAGCAAAAGTCAACACCAGTTCCAACTGTAGATATTTCTACCTTGCAAAGATCAGGATTAGGCTCATTCCTCCAAGCTCCTCGCATAAGCCTGGCATCATCAAAGTTGAATCCCTTCTCGTGCACCACATTCGTTGACTCTTGACCCTGTAAGAAATAAATGAGATCGATGATTGCTTCAAGAGGACACATGCCCAATGCATGGGTGATTTTGAATAGGTGTAAATGTATAAACATATGTAAATACTATATCTGTACATGTAAGTTTGTGTTACAATATATGAGAGAGATGATTATACCTCGTCAATTTTAATGCCTCTCCGCTGTGCTACTCCCCTCTCTATTTCAGTGACACCAGTGCCATAAACCTCTCCTCCAATTGAACACTTGAAGAACTCCATTAAGTTTCTGGTTAGCGTTCCAGTTTTATCAGAAAAGATGTACTCCACCTGAGAAAAGCAGCAATGAAAAAAGATAGTCACTTACGATAGCATCGGTATGCAGATTACAATGGTGGAAAATATAATAACAATAACTTGTCTAA
Source organism: Ficus carica (assembly GCA_009761775.1). Lineage (NCBI taxonomy): Eukaryota > Viridiplantae > Streptophyta > Magnoliopsida > Rosales > Moraceae > Ficus > Ficus carica. The sequence goes on from CM019749.1 coordinate 5,131,313, forward strand.
AACAATACAGAACGAAAAAAAAAAAAAATCTATATTAATCAATGATCATAGTCTTTTCATTTTCTCTGGCCTAGTAACAATCAAAATCATAGTTGAGTTTGATATGGCAGCAATTTACCTGTCCCAATTCCTCATTCAAATTTGAAGTCCTGGCCAATGCAGGGGTATTAGTTTCAACATGATACATATGCAAGTCCTTGTTGATAAATTGGGTAGACTGAATAAATTTGATCATCTGAGATCGCAAAAAGAAAAAAAATAAAATAAATAAAACGTGAAGCCATCAGGAGGACTATTGGGTATTGCTAGAGCAACCAGCTATACAAGGTAAAGAGCTCACCTCAATGGAAACATAAAGAGAAATAGGTATAATGGTTGAATACAGAGTAATAAGAGTAAACATAGTAAGAATAGCAACCTGTACATCAGGAAAAGTAATTAGCAGGCTAAAATAAAACAATGGTTAATCAGAGAAGCAACTACAAACAAAAATTATCATGATCTAGAAGTTGTTCCACTTCAGTAAGAATATGTTACCACAAAAGGTTTATCGGGGTTGAACTGATTCTCAACATCTTCGAAAAGACCCAAGTAGAAGTACTTGCGATCTATAAATACACCGCTGCAAAAAATCAGAGGCATAAACATTATCATTCTGGAAACTCCAAAACAATGTCAGGGAAAATCTTTAAGTTAACAGACTAACAGTCATCAAACCTGCCAATGGCTCCGATTAGACACATGACAAAGAGAGTGCCAAACAGTGTAAGGATGAGTTTGTCAAGTTTTCGCTCTAGAGTACTTCTTTTGGAAGGAACATTCATTGCATTCATCATAACCTGCGAAAAATAAAATACATCGTCAAACTGCCACAAATTACAAGAGTGACAGGCAACTGAAAGGCAATGCAAGTTATGGCAAAAAAAAAATCTACAAACAATATCTGGTAGTAAAAGCAAAAGGAAAAAGCAATTAATACCAGCAAACAGCAGCAGAAAAGAGAATGATTTATGTCAAATACCAGTGAAGGGGAGCATGAAATTCTTCAATCAAAAAGGTTTTTTTGGAGCTCGTTAACCCAACCAAGAAATTGATATCCCAGTTGCAATTAAATTTACAGAAATGTCTTGAAACGAAAGGGTCCGAGAAAAAAATAGGCAGTATAACTCACTGCATTTCATGAAAACAAACCTTTGTTTCGTGGCCTGAGAAAAGAACAGCTCCAACAATGTACTCGGTGTTTCTTAGACTACATCCCTGAAAATACAAAGTTCCCAATGTTATATGAGAGTGAAAAATTCAATCAATCTATATTAGACCAAAGCCTACAAGATTACCAGGAGCAAAAACCAACAAGAAAGTAACTTCAGACTTACAGTTAAAAGTCATAAACCTTTAATCTCCCAATAAATATTTTCCAAATTTATCAAGCTATTCAAAAAACATTTTCGAGAAAAGTATAATATTCTAATTGTTTCCTTGTCTAGTATTCAGGTTCCAAAAGACATCTACATCAAACAAAGATGGAATTCTAGCAAAAAACAAGGATGACATTCTCAATTAACTCTAAACCTAAAATACAGAAAGACAAGTAAACAAAAGATGTGAGGAGAAAAAGGTCATATATTACTCTCAGGAGAACTTGGTTTGGAGTTAGAGGTAATGTTTGCTTCTGAATAATGAGATTGCCTGCGAAAGTGTATAATGAATTGTTTGGTTGTTCACACTGCACTTCACCTGCAATTAGTAAGGTGCGCTTGTTAAAAATTTAAATGAAGATAAAGATGTTTCATATATATGAGTCATTAGTAACACCCCAAATCCATTCCTTAACCCCTTTTGAAATCTTGGTTGCTGGTAAAATATCTAGAAAACTCAATAAAAACTCCAAAAAAAAAGGTGGGAAAAGAAATTAAATAGTGCTATATATGAATCAGTCACTGAAACAAGATGAACAAAATAGGGTAACCTTTGAATTCTGATGCTTTCTCGGGAGTTAAATAATCCCAAGTCTTTTCCAATGCCTTTCTGATCTTCAAATTGGTTTCCCCATCCAAATTTGCAGTCTGCAACCAAGCACCCACAAGCCAAACAAGATAAAAAAGAAAATTCAGTTTGGCCATGTTGACTATAAGAGCAATATTAGACTTCTCTGGGGGGAAGAGCATTAAACAAAATTTAAAGAAAAATAAAAGGAGAGTGAAAGGCTGAAAGGAAATAAATAACCTCAATGTAGCAGACACCATCTGGGTTTGTGCTTGCAAGAAAAAGCAGATCCGCAGGGAAGAAACCATCCTGTTTGATCTGCAACCAAACCAAAATGTCCATTTCAATTTAGTACTAGTGTATCATGCCTATTTAGGAAAGGAATATAGAAACAACAGAAAACTCCTCATGTTTGGAAGACTGAGAAAGAATTTCAAAGAAACACGCATACATAGTTTCCAATTACTAAACATTTCTCCCAAATGCTGCATACTCACCCTTACAACATCCCCAACCTGCAATTTTTTCCATGGAATTGTTTCCCATTTTTGATCATGCAACACTTCCACAGGATTATTATTAATTGCCATATCATTCTGGAAGCGCTTCTGTTTTACACAAGGAAAACAAGATGTACAAATATGAGGAATGTGCTTTAGGAATACAATTAACAAACATAATCCAGGAAATACACACACACACAATACACATAAAGTGTAGCACTCACCCAATCCTCAAATGCTTCTTTAACAAGAGAAACGATCAGCACCAGACTCAAAGGGAGCACATTCGTTATTGGACTCACGGGACTGCATTATTAGAAAGTACTTGAGTACATAGATTTGCCACAAACCAATCATGATTGGCATAAATCTAAAATAACAACCAGCTCAATTTATAAGTTGCACCAAAGCAATTACAGAAGCAGCAAGAAAGCAGAACAGCAAGGCTAATAGTAAATACTACATACCTGATTGGTGTTGTTGAAAGAATCGATATTGTGAGAAAGTAAAGATTAGCTACCCGTCTGAACTGTCGATTTAAGCAAAGAATTTTATCAGGGACATGTCCAAATAAAATCAACCAAACTCTAAAGTCATGTTTGAAGTTGTTTTTGCAGTCATTAACTATGAGAAAATCGTATAGAAATCCTATAGGGGCCTACCCGAGTAGCAAACATGCATCAAGTTAATTCAATCCATTTCACTTTCTTCAACAACATCTATCACACATTAACCTAGTAAGGATTTAAACACAGGGCAACCTAAATCAAAACCGTGCCAAATTTTATCACCAAAATGGGGATAGAGAAATGAACGCCATAAACCCTAAGTCGACAATCAGTATGAGATAAATAGAGATATAAAACCAATTCATTTCCAGTAAATTACCTGTTCGAACAGTCCTTTTGGCAAAAAAGTAAAGAAGCTGTACTTCGTAGTTGATATAGAATTCCCCTGATACAAGAAATCGATACAAAGTCAAACAATGAACCAAACTATGTTTAATTATTCAACCAGATGAGCCAAATATACTCTTAACAGACATCACTATGTTCACCTTCAACCTTGTTTCTTCCAAAAAAAAAAAAAAAAAGCCTCAATTTCTAGCTTAATAGCGCTCGAAAATCAACTTCAAATCCTTACTTAACAATAAATTCTGAGATTTTTCAAGGCAAAAAAAAAAAAAAAACTATAATGTTAAGAAAGAACGGAAAAAAACTTAGTTCAAGTCCAATACTTCTTATTTTCCTGCCTAAATTCTCGGAAACCAAACATCAAATAAAAGAATACGAAATTTTTGGAAAAAGAAAAGAAAGAGGCGAAACCTTGAATTTGACGGGAAGATTGGCGTCGCGATCGTTGCAGTAAATGGTGCGGTGACCAGGAGCCTGGGGCTGGACGCGGCCAAGTCTGACGGTCCGGCTGGAGGGAATGCGCTCGGTCATGCTGGAATAGGAATCGCGACCGAGCCTGGCCGTGGAAGGCCTGAGCCTCTCCCATCCGCTCATCTTCTTGGCGGAACTCGACCGATCCGAACTCAGAACGAGTCCGTTGAACCGAATATCCTCCGATCGGATTCTCTGCTCCTCCTCCTGTAAATCTCTCTCGCCGGTGGTGGTTCTCGCTTTCGCGCTTCTGTTCGTTTACGATGCAACAGAGAGAGAGAGAGAGAGATAGAGAGGAAGGGAAGTGTGCGCATTCAACACCCCCTCCTTTGATTTTTCTTTTTCTTTTTTTTTTTTTTTGGCCTGCTTCGTTATGTTCTTAAGCGGCGTTTTTTCTGCGTTTCATTTCTTTTTTTTATTTTCCTCTTTTCGCTTCTAATTTATTTAACCGCATGTTTTCACATTTCCACGCTCGTCTAAGCGCGTGATTTTGAACTGCCTGTAGGACTTCAATATGTGGTGGGACCCAGTCACGAAGGGTCAAACGCGCGAGTGGAGAGTGGGCGTTGTATCAGAAAAGCGCGAAAGAGGACTGCCTCAGAAAATATCATGACCACGATGGTAGTGGAGACGACGCCGTTTTGGCGGCTGTTTTTGGTTGCTAAAATGCGCCGGAACATGTAGGATTTCGTTTTGTTTTTTACTTTTTTATGATTTTTTGTTAACGCAATTTAGAAATTGAGAGATAATTGGAGTAACGAACAGGTCGTGGTGGTTTTCTTGCCGCCGTTGAATAACTTTTACTTTTTTTTTTTTTAAGAATGTTACGGAGTAGAGTTTCAGGGGCTGGTGGAGCTATTAGATCGGAGTTAAGTTGAATTTTAAAAATATGTATTTAGGGTGAGTTTGGTTCATCAATTTGAACTCAAATTTTTTAATTTAATTTTTATCTTTTTCTGAAAAAAAAATTTTATCTTTTCTGAAAAAGTCAATAAAAATTATTATTAAAATTTAGGGGTGTTTGGTGTGTAAGTTTGAGTTGAAATTGATAAGTTTAAATAGTAATTTTTGTTGACTTTTTCAGAAAAGACAAAAAACTTTTTCAGAAAAAGATAAAAATTGAGTTTCCATTTTTTTTTAAATTTTATGTAATTTTAAAAAATAATCATTTTATTTTAACTTGAAATAACAGAATTATGAATTTTTAAATTTTAAGTTTTTAATAAAGATTTTCATATATAAATAATGTTTTTGATTTAATTTTAAAGAAAATAGTTAATAAGTCCCGTAAATGACCCCTTAATTATTGAAAGCTATTTGATTCTACAATTCTTGTTGTATTCTTCTATTGCGGGACATACGAAGGATTTAAATGTATAAACTTAAAATGAGTTTCACTTTTTCTTAAAATAATATGTCATTTTAAAAAATAATCATCTCATTTTTAATTAAAATAATAAAATTATGAATTTTAAAATCTGAGTTTTTAAGAAAGATTTTCAAATATGAATAATGTTTTTGATTTAATTTTAAAGAAAAACATTTAATAACTCCCATAAATGACCCCTTAAATATTATTGAAAGCTATTTGGTTCTACAATTCTTGTTGTATTCTTCTATTGCCGTACATACGAAGGAATATTTTTTTCCCCCTTCCCCTCCTCTACCTTTTCTTGGCAGTTTTGTTGTTCCGGGGTCAATTGGACATGACCTTGTCCCGATGGGTTTGTTTTCTCTAGGATTGGAAATAACACTAGATACATGTTGACCTCCCTCCTTGTGAAAATGCATATTTGACAATGATGAGAGGTGACCGTCAATTATAAGCTATCTTTTTCTTTTTCTTTTTCTTTTTCTTTTTTCCCTCCAAATTCCAATATCCATCTATTTCCTTTAAAATTTATTTGGAACACCGATTTGAACTAAAATTTTCAACTCTAATTTATCATTTTTCTAAAAATCAATAAAAATAAATTTTAATTAATTTTTTAAAAATCAAACAATTACAACTCAAAAAACTCAATACAATCGATGCACCAAACACAAGCTAATTTTATTTTTGATCCCTTACATTACTTGAAGGTCTCATTGCATTTTAGTCATAAAATCAAATTTGAAACTATTAGGGCATATTTGACACGTCGTATTATATTGTATTGTATTGTTATTATACAATATGATGTTTAGTTTTGCATTACATTGCAATATTATACAACACATTACGTTGTTTGTTTGTCACCTTATTGTATCGTATTAAGAATTGAGCTTTCAAGGTTACGGGGTTCAGGATTGGGTTACGAGACGAGGGTCGGGTTAGGGGTCGGGGTCGGTGTCGGGTTTCGTGAGGGAGGTCGAGGTCGGGTTTTAAGACGGGGGTTGAGGTCAGGGTCGGGTTTCGAGATGGGGGTCGAGGTCGGATTTTGGGACAGGGGTCAAGGTTGAATTTTAGGATTGAGATTAGGGTTGGGTTTCGGGACGAGGTCGGTATCGAGTTTCAAGTTAAGTCGGGTTTCAAAAACTGGGGGTGAAGTTGAGGTCTGGGTCAGGTTTTGGGATGGGGGGTCAAGGTCGGATTTCGAGATGGTGGTCGAGGCTGAGGTTGGGTTTTAGGACAGGGTCAAGATCGGGTTTTGGGGTCGAGTTCAGGGCCGTGGTCGAGGTCGGGTTTCGGTTTCGAGGTTGGGTTTCGGAACAGGATTCAAGATCGGATTTCAGGATAGGGGTCGGGGTTAAGGTTGGGTTTCGAGACGGGGTCGAGTTTCGAAACAAGGGTCAGAGTCGGGTTTTGGGATGAGGGTTGGGGTCGAGTTTCGGGACTGGGGTCAATGTCAGGTTATGGGACAATGGTCGGGCGGAGTTGGGTTTTGAGACGGTTTCAAGATCTGGTTTTGGTGTCGAGGTCAGGTTTCATAACATATGTTAGGGTCGAGTTTCGAGCAGAGGTTTAGGGATCAGGTTTTGGGAATGGGGTTGGGGTTGGGTTTCAGGGACGAGGTCGGGGTCGGGTTAGGGGACGGGGGTTAGAGTCTTTCAAGGTCGGGGTCAGGTTTGGTTTCGGAACGGGAGTCGGGTTTCAAGGTCAGGGTCGAGTTTCGGGATCGGGGGAAGAGGCGAGTTTCATGGTCGAGGTCAGGTTTCAAAGTTGGGTTACGGGACAGAGGTTACCCAACCTCAACCCCGACCCCAAAACCTGAACCCGAGCCCAAACCATATCCTGAAACCCGATCCCAAACCCAACCCCAACCTCAAAATCCTACCCCAACCCACGTCTCGAAACCCAATCCCGACACCCGTTCGGAAAATCAACCCCAACTGCCATTTTGAAACCCGACACCCGTCCCGAAACTCGAACCTGACCCCATTTCTGAAACCCGACCTGACCCCGACCTCCGTCTCGAAACTTAACATCGACCCTCGTCCCGAAACACAACCCCAACCCCGACCCCGACCTCAACTCCCATCCCAAAATTCGACCTTGAAACCCAACCTTGACCCTCAACGCCGTACCGAAACCCGACCCGACTCTTGTCCAGAAACTCGACCCAACCTCCATATTGAAATCCATTATATTTCATTTTTTGATAAAATTATTTAGATTAAATTATACAATATACCCTAATACATAGGATTTTTGTCATATAAGACGTTACAGTCCATATTATATTAATTTTTGATTTCGTATTAAATTATACAATACAAAAACGTTGTCAAACATTGTTTTATTTTAAATAATACAATAGGAAATGCTAATACGATATACCAAATATGTCCTTAGTTTATCCTATAATAATCCTTTCTTCTAAAATAATTATAAAAACTAGACTATAATTGCCTTAATCATGATTAATTTTATTTTTCATGTTCCAATTATTAATTTTGGAAGTTATTAACTCTCAAAACACTTGTGTTAAAAAATTATAATGACAAATTTGACCTTAATTAAGACGCATTTGATCGTCACATGGTAATTACAATTCATTTTTTTAATAATTTTTGAAGCAAGTGACTATTAAGTAACAAATTAATAGTCTGGGGATTGATTCTGAAACGCTTTAAAGTTTGGAGACGAATTAGATCCAACTCATATTTTAAGAACCAAAAATATATTTAAACCTTGTTTGACTAAAAAAAAATCATTAAACATTAGAAAATAATGAAAATATTAGAAAATATTCTAAAAGTTAAAAGTTATAATATTTATACTATTTATACTATTTTCATTAAATAATGAAATTTAATGAAAATAATGAAAAATTTATACTATTTCATTAAATAATGAAAAATTAGAAAATATTCTAAAATTTAAAAGTTATCACAACTATCACTTAATTATGTTATTTCTAAAATATTCTAAGAGTTACTATATATCTTTTTCTTTTTATTTTATTTTATAAAACTTCATCAATTTACTAAATTTATTCTAAGTTAAAATATTCTAACTTAGAATATTCTAAGATATTCTTAGGGGGTGTTTGGTATTTACACTCATTTTAAACTAAACTGTACTTTTTTCATCATGTTTTTTGTCTTTTCTGAAAAAGTTTTTTGTCTTTTCTGAAAAAGTCAACAAAAATTACTATTCAAACTTAAAAATCTTAACTCAACTCAAACTGAACTTGTGCACCAAACAGGCAGTGTTACTATCTCTCTTTTTTAAGTGTTACTATCTCTCTTTTTGAGGTAAAAATTTATCGTAGTTCACTTTCTTATGTATAAATATAAGAAAAAAACACTTGAATAATGTAAATTTAGAAATCATTATAACAACAAAATAAAAAAATAATACTAGTTCAATGAAACTCAAAATTGAACTAAAGTTAACACAATCACTTTCTCTAAATCTTTTTTTTTTTTTTTTTTAAATATAATTATGTCATGTGGTCTCTCTCTCTCTCTCTCTCTCTCTATATATATATATATATATATATAAATAAAAAAAACGATTGGATTGGGCCGATGAGTAGCCTAGCCCAAGAAAATTTTCCAAAACAAGGATAAGCTCCCAAGTTGTAATCGTTTCTGGTTCCCGAATGGCAGGAGCCACCATATTATCTCCACCACCATTTCCCACCACAACCACCACCACCACCACAACCGATCATCCTCACAACTCAAGCGCACACAAGCTATGTGCAAAACTTTCATACCCTTCTCTTCACCACCCATTTCGCAGAAACCCCAGAATCAGCATCTGTTGTCGGCGTGGCAAGGTCTGTCTCTTCTTCTCTTCTTCCTCTGCCTTTTGTCCAAGACACGCTCACAAAAGTCGCCTCATTTTGTGCTGTTCTCAGCTGAACAACTCGACGAGAGAAGAAGCCCAGGAGATTGCTGACGATGGTTTCTTTTTCGACGGCGGTGGTGATCTGGTGGAGGAGGAGGACGACGAGACCGATGAAGAAGACGAGGAAACGGAGGAGAGCAGTGTTGATTTGCTAGTGAGGTTTCTGCAGAGCATGGTCAAGAAGATCTCTAAGCGCGCGAAGAAAGCCTCTCGCTCCGTTTTGCCTCCGGCGATTTCGACCCAGTTGGTAATTCTCTTTGTTTTTTGCTCTGTCACTTTTGGTCGTGGTCGTTAACGAATACCCGTTTGATTTATAGGTTCGAACTCACAAATTCAAACTTTATTCTACGGTGTTTTGTTTCACTAAAGTTTAAATTTTGTAACGAAACTTACTGTTCAAACATATGAACCAAAGGGTCATTAAGTACTTGTGATTTTAGCTTCAAAGGAACGAAATTTTGTCCATGAATGATGTTGTCGGTAAAAATGTTGTTGCATAGTACAAGTTCAAACTTTGGACTTGAAAGAAAAAAACCAAACTATGCTAATTCTCTTGTTTCCTTTCTCATTCTTTGTTCATTTCTCACCCTTTACGAATGGAATATATAGGTGTCTTTTGCAGTTGATGGGCTTATGCTATTGGCTTCACTCTCTATAGTTAAAGCACTTCTTGAGGTATTTGATTTTCCCGGGCTGATCTTTCCAATTGATGTTAATTTTACTTTCTTCTTTTACTGAATTGCATGCTGATATGACATTGGCAATAGCAAATGGCCAGCATCTCATTTCATTTTTAAGCTCATTCTGAGTGTTTAATGTGAAAGAAAACAAGCTATGATATGAACCTCCCTACTTATGAATTGGGCTAATGCTCGTGGATAAAGTTATAGTATTGGCTATTGAACAATTATGTATAAGGTCCATAAGCGCGGTTCTTCTTTCCATGAACCTAGTTCTCATGGTAAACCTTGTGTCATTTGGGTTTGTATCATTAGTTTAACTTCATTAAAGGAACAAACATGAGTAGTACTAGTAACTGAGTTGCGGGTTTTGATGTCGATTATCAGGTTGTCTGCACCCTTGGAGGAACGGTGTTCGTGGCAATCCTGCTCCTTCGTGTGATCTGGGCCACTGTTTCCTATTTCCAAACAAGTGGGAACAATTTTAATCAGGGAGGAAGTTCCTTTGGTACGGCACAACCAGTAACATAATTTTATTAGCGACTGTCTAAAACTCCTCTTGGATCACCTTCATGTTGCATTAGATTTCTGTAGAAAGATTTTCGATTTTTAGCTTTTATGTCACAGCTGTATGTAAACATGAAACTCTTTTTCTTACCATTTGCTTCTGTTGGAAGAGAATGTATAGCAACAACTCATCTTAAACACATGACATGAGGAAAAGAATTTCAGTCAACTTTAGGATCCAAAACAATACACCAGAATGGATAATTTATTTAATGCAACTTCAGCTTTTAACAAATCCAATGTCAAAAATAAGGTTTACATAGTATGTGAGAGTATCAGAAATCTAGAAACAAGAAACATTCTGTTTTACAAGAACAATAATCCTTCCAGTATGTTATGCTTGGTACCGAAAAGGATAAGAATATGAAGGAGCCTTCAAGGAGACGCGGGGACTGAAGATTCATTTTTCGTCGTAATGAATAACAAAGGGAGATATTCAGTTACTAACTTTTGCAGTCTTCCATGCCTGAAGTAGAAAATGTCTTTTTCTTCGATTTACCATAATGGGGTTTACTTTGTCGACAGCAACTGATGGAGTAAGAACCGCCTCTTCATGTTTTTATTACCATTTGAAGAAGAATTTTCCTGGGCTATGTTGTTCTTTCAAATCCACCACCAACCTGCATATGTAACCACTCTGGCGATGAACCGCGACTGAAATCCCTTGCGGGTTGTGAACCAAATGCCATTCCAGCATCCTCAAATGCTTGTTGACCATATTGAGAAGCTAAATTGATCTGCTAAAAGAATGAAAGTTCATGAAAAGGAAGAAACTATACACGTCTCTCTGTGACCTAGTGAGTGAGCCTAAGCCCAAAAATGGTATAAATTATCAACTCTAAATCATAATTTTGGAGAGCTAGTCCAAAATTTTAAGGAAATAATTGAAGAAAAAGCAATGCAGTGAAGCAAATATAGGTGAGGGACATGTGAGCCTATTAAAGAAACTGTAGACGGCGATCCAGCATCATTGACAAAATCTCGTCTCAAGCAAATATCCTTGTTTTCTCACAATAAATCAGACAAGAAAAGGATTTTTTTTTTTTTTTTTTTTTTTAAAGTTACCAACAGTCTGACATACATTGAAGAAATAATCAAGGATCTTAGAAGCAAAAGGAATTACGAGGGACAAATATAACTATTGGTGATAACATAAGAAACGTATTATATCTACTATACTATCCTTTAGAAGGACAAATTCTGATGAACCGTGTTTTCGTCCTTGCTCTTGGGCTGCCACGTAGCGGGTCCATCAACAGCCACGTGGCTTCTTTTTTATTCTTATTATTTATTTATTTATTTATTTTGCGTGCTCGTCAACTAGTGCTAACGAAAAGTGAGAATCTAATCTAAAAAGCTTAGCATATTGATAGGACTCACATCTTTAGAAGGAAACACTTCAATCCCGGGATTCATTCTGGAATTAACTGCTTCAAGCTTCATAGATAGGAACTGCCGAATCCGGTAGATATCGTGAGGCTAAAGCTCAAGTCCATTTAAAGAGAAAAGCTAAAGTTAAAAAAATATGACAAGCAGCCTGAGATGATAATACATACCTCAACCTGACGCTGTAAAGATTGGATGTAATTAATTATCTCGTCAAGAACCAGTGCTTTTCCAATAACCTAATTAAAAACGCCATCTTAACAAACATTTTTCACGAAAATATAAACTGGAAAATAATATCTGCCACCATAAGTATGACATGAAAGTACTGAATAATTCCAACCGTCAATTTTTCACCGTTCGACGAAAAAAGGAAAAGGGACTCCAACTTTGGCAAAGATAAATCCTTTATCACCATGTTTGCAAACAAAGAAAAACTATTGTACAGAATTCATAAGAAGATTATACCTTGTTACAACCAGGGACCAGATCTTGAAGAATTTTCATTCTTTCACTTATCTTTTCTCTTCTAGCCTGTCCACCGTACGGTTCCAATCAGCAATTCTCATTCAATAGATCTAGATTCAATCCACTGTCATTTAAATTATAATAACGTACATAATGAAAGAAGTACCTCTACCTAAAGTTCAATACCCTTTATTAAGATAGTGATAGTTTAAACTGTGGATAATATTTTACTCTGCCTAGATCTAAAGTCCGGTCTCCACGCCCTCCAATTTCCGATTATTACTAACAAGTTAGCTGAATGCGAGCAAATATGATTTCACTACAGGTTGAAGAAGATTGAAGTAAATTACTCTTTCGGCGAGACTGTGGCTATCCGTAGCTTGACCCCTTCTCGCCCTTACATGGATGTAGTCCTGCTTGGGCGGATCAGGCGGCTGAGCGTTTTGTTCGGCAGGCTTGCCTGAACTCGGTTCTGCTTCGGGTTTGGATTCGTGGTTCTCGTCTTTACATCCCGAAGTTTTAAGCCGTTTTCCATCACAATCATTCTGCCAAAAAAAAGGACGGAACATCATCGTGAGCATTCCAACTTTACCTCATTACTTGCACAGCAATTAACGTCAAATTCCAACTATTCTAGAAAGCATTTGGGAATTAGTTGATATCAATAATAAGTGTATATAGCATAACATTGTAAGGTCAACTTCACGCAAACAATAAGCAATCATTAAAGCTAATTAGCAAACAAGTAGCAATAAGAAGCTAATTAGAGCTCAAACTAGAAGTTTAACGCGAAAAATTAGATTTTTTTTTTTTTTTAAAAGAAGGAAATACCACGCCATTGCCACTACTAGTGGAAACGCCCTTGGGGGAATCATCTTCCCCACCCTCACGCCGCTTCCTGGTGGCGCCCCCATGATTCCCTCTGTGGTCCAAACTCATGGGATCATTGCCCGAAACGTCTCGATTGACGCCCGAAATGTCCCCGAACGGAGCCAAATTCTGGCCAAACTGCGGCCGCCGGAGCCCCAACCCGCCTCCGGCGTCTCCGACCACGCCGTCGATCGGGAACGGCCAGATCTCCGCCAGGTTGTACGGCGTGGCATTGGCGTTGGCGAACGAGTCCCCGTTCATCAGCGCCGGCGGATCCATGTCACGAACCCGTTTCTTCCGATCCGATCCGGAAAACAGGGCGCTTCGCATTCACCGGGATACAAAAGAAGATTCTAGAAGCAAATCAAAAACTCAAATGTAGAGTGAGAGAAATGAGAAGCTTTTGGGATTTCAAAATGGCAGTCCAACACTAGCTCCAGTGTCCTTTAAAATACGGATACGAGGGAACGACAGAGAGAGAGAGAAAAGGAGAGAGAAAGCTGAGCTTTTAAGTTGCTTCGAAAAGGAAGGTGCGAGAAAGAGATCGCATTTATGTTAGATAATGGAAAGCGAGACGTAGAGAGAGAGAGAGAGAGAGACAGAAGTGATGTTTGGTAATCGGTACGTGTGAGAGAGTGAGGTGAGTGTGTGATCTCCTTGGAAAGTGGAGATTGGTGCGCACTGTGCACACTCAACTGGGCACTATTCCACAGACAAGAACCTCGGGACTCGCGAATCAAAGTCACTTCCCAGTTTAGCTTTTCTCGGAGCCTACAGCGGTTTCAGTGTCCCCTCTCTTTTCCTCCATCTCCCTTCTATTTATCCACACCCCCCCCCCCCCCCCCCCCCGGCGTATGAATCCAACTTCAATTTACGCACAATTTATGGTACAATTAGTTGTTAACCATATATAAATATTCATTTACAAAAAAAAAATCATATATAAATATTCACTTTAAAAATTTTTACTTTTTTTTTAATAGAAGGATCTAAGGATTGTCCAATTATATAAAGACATATTATTTATATTAGTTTATCTCAATCGGTCACATGGGGCCTAACTTGTCATTACCACACCATACTTACTTCAACAACCGAAGCTGAAGCGAGACCTAAAGGGAAGTAATGGGAATTAAACCCGGATAGACGAATAGGAGAAACCTAGCAAAGACACTCACCTCTTTACCAATTCATCCATCCTTGTGAGTGTCGTTAAAAATTTTTAGTTTCATACTTATAAATAATATGGGGCATCTGTGATAGAATCCTTCTGAAGAGCACTATCGTAGAACTCATTTTTTCAGCTGTGCGATTGAAATTCAATGATCCTGATGACGAAGATACATTAGGTGCAACATAAATCTGGTTGTATGCAATAAGTCATTAAAAAAAGAAATTAAAAAAAATAAAATGATAACCTTGTTTACGGGCACAACATCACATGAGGGAGGGTGCTTATCGCCGGTTTCTGGGCCAGGGGGCCTCACACAGATCTGCCGCAAGGTGCCCGGGGGGGGGGGGGGACTCATTGCTGGCGGGAGGGGCACATGGATCTAGCAGGGTTTGGGGGGGGGGGGGGGGGCGCGAGCTGGGGAGGGGTGGTCATTGCCGACGTCGGAGGGAGGGGCGCACGGATTTGGTGCGGGGTGGTTGGGGGCGGGAGGGGGGGGGCAGCTTGGCGTCAGGGGGAAGGGAGACTGGGTCGTGGGTGGGCTTGCCTAGCGGGAGGGAGGACCGAGGGGGGGAGGGGGGGTTCACCCGTGGAACGGGGTTGCCGGTGTTTTTCTTTCTAAAATTTCTTTCATTGATTTTTTTTAATCTGTTAGCATATAATTCCATAAACTAGGGTACATCATAATTTTTATACATAAATAATATCTAAGCCGTTAAAATTAATCAAACGGTCTATAAAATGAATTATACTGGTTAAAAAGTTTTTTTTTTTTTAATGAAATATGGTTGAAAAGTTAATCTACTAATTAAAGTAATGATATTCAAAATTTGTATCATAAACTTTTACTTTTTCTTTTTCTTTTTCTTATCATCAACAACATGTTTTTACTATTTATTAAAAAGTTAAAATTAGCAAACAATTCCAATCAAAAGAAAATGGTAATTAATTCAGCCAATTCGAGATTTTTTTCCATCCCTTATAAACCCTAAATTACTAAATAGCATTTTCACAAGAGATCACAGTTATTAAAAAAAAAAAAAAAAAAAAGGGAGGGGGTGGGAGATCAGAATTCAGCATCTTATACTAGAATTAGGTGTAGAATTAACATTATATTATTATGTTAACAACTACAAATCATAATGTATGAACAATAAGAAAATTAAGTGAAAAGAACCTGCATACGCCACATGTCATCTACCATGTTTTTATATTGGTGTTTTATTATCAGATACTTTTTTTTTTTTTTTTTTCAATTTAAGATATTACCAGGTCGGTCAAAGTTTATATTTTATCACTTATCAAAAAACGATTAATATCATGTGACTTGATACGAATTCACTGCCAACATAAAAAGATTGTATTAACTATTTTAATCACCACGAGTGACCTAGAATAAAACTCTATATTTTTTAAAAAATAATAATTGTAATGACTAAATATGTGATTAATCAAGTCCCGTGCTGCTACCTTTCTAGAAAACTCGTATTATAGCTTCTTTATTCTATTAATTTTACTTGTGTTAAGCGAGCGGTAGGGGTTTTTTTTTTTTTTTTTTGTGACTGAATAAACTAATCTCAATTGCCAGTCCTTAGTCTGCCCTTAATCTCCACCGTTTGATACTCATACTTCTTCGGTCAACAAAAGTTTCTTCATCGATAACGGCAGAGTAGACACGTTTGTCAACACGTCAGATGTGACTGGGAAGTACTTTGGGTTGGGAAGCTGCCTACTGGCTTCAACAAAGGAAAATACAAAATACAATGTACAAAATGGGAAAAAGCCGAGTTTATCGTTTCTCGAATCACATTTTTTTTTTCCCCCCGAGTTGCGTACCGTATCAATTACTAAAGCGGGTCTTCAATAATTAAATGATTAGTTATGATTAATGTGTAATTAACTGTCTATTTAATAAAAGCTTTTCAAAGTAGTCGTTTCGATTTGATTAGTGGATAACATTAATAGATGCACCGGATGTACGAGGTCTTTGACTAAATAAGCAAAACTATTCATAAGCAAAATCATTATGAATAATCTCTTTATCTAAATCATAATTGCTAAAATATTTTACTTTTAATAAATGTACTTTTTTTTTATTTTGTTCAAACATTCTTAATAAGAACATTAATGAACTCTTTGCATTGGTAATTTCAAAGATCACAATTGTGACGTTTATGGATATTATTAGCCTCACTTGTGAAGTTATTAAAATTTTTATGTCTTTAAAAAAATATATGATACTAAATAACAGGGATAAGGTTGATGCTAATCTCCAACGTAATCCAGAGTATTGGGCACAAATTTTATCCACAAAATAAATATATGTATAATAAAAATATAATAATAATAATAATGGAAGTATGCTTAAGCTAGGATATTCATTTTTCAAGTGCCTTCACATCGACGTGCTATCAGTAATTGTGCATGTGTTTGCCTAGAACTAGATAATACATTTCTATGACCAACCCTCCAATTAATCCTTTTTCATAATTTTCTAATTGCTCCACAAATATTTTAAGCTATGTTTGGAGTATACACTCCAATCAAAATTTTTCAAAAAGTTTTTTTCTTCAAAAATAAACTAATTTCACTATTCACATTCCAAATCTCTTTTAAAAACTCAAAAAAATCCATAACTTTATTATTTCAAGTTGAAATGATATGTTTCTTTAGTGCATAGAATAATAAGAGAAATGAAATAAGATCCATATTGTTAATTTTTTTTTCCGAACACATTTTAATTTTTATACATTTTTTGACTCCAAACAATCCATTTTCAACCAAACACAAAACTCCAAACATCAGCATTTCCAAAACTCAAATTGGAGTGTATGTTCCAAACACCACCTTAAAAAAATGATAGTTTGCAAAAGAGGCCTTTAACATTTTATTCTGTCATTTAGCATACTCAAAGCTAGAATTTCCTTTTATTTTCTTTCCCCTTTTTCCCCCCTTTTCTGTCCATCAAAAACAAAAATAGATGACCAAAATTCCGAAACAATCTTTCACTGTAATCCAAAGAGAAAATACCCATATGCCGAAGCAATCTCCCCAATTGGTTAATGACCACGTGCCCATTAGGAGTTTTGCCTGAAATGGGAATTGTTTGTTTCGGGTAAAATAAGATTCCCAAATTGATGCTCACTGAAAGCAGCTGAGAGACTTGAGAGAGCAAGTGTCGTTGTCAGTTTTAGCCAAGTGAAATAACATTGGACAACCACATGAAAACTGAAAGCGACTTTTTTCTTTAATCTTTAGCTGTGGAACTAATAATATTATTAATATTGTACCAAGTATTTTCTCTCACGTGCTTAAACAATTGCCCTGGCAAATGGTAATGTCGTTGCTTTTAATAGAACATAAGCTGGCCTTTTGAAGAATCTGTAAGTGGCGTGGCATCTAAAACAGTCCGTTCTTATCTCATCCCAAATTCATGTGAAGCAAAACCAACTATACCTTGTTGAAAAGCCATATAGTACCTTTTTTAATAATTTTTTTTTTAAGATCTAAAACCGCACTATATCAAGTATCGCTATCTGTTTACTTCGTGTTAGTTAAGTATTAATAATAACAATAACAATAAAGAATCTCTCTAGTGTTTTTATCGAACTGCTGCATTTCATCTTATGTTTTAAAAAAATAATGCCATACTCTCTACAGTTTATAAATCGTGTTAATTGTTAAGTGTCATTTCGTTTTAAAAATCGTGTTAAGAATCTAATCTTCCTACCTCCCACAAAAAATCATTTTAAGAATCTTCCTTAATTTGAAGAACGTAAGGGATAGGAGCAACCTTCTCTTAGATACCAAAATTAAGTTCGACGTGGAATAATCATAAGATAATCAATGGATTTATTTAAGACCCTAAGTCCCCTCCCTTGCAAGCTGGTTTCTAAGGATAAGTTCCACTCATAACTATTAGTATCAGAATCACTCCACTACTTTTCAAGTGTCTACAATAAAATAAAATAAAATAAATCTGCAATAAATAAATAAAAGCCACGTGACATTTGAAAATCCATGTATTAATTACTACTTTAGAAGTCCCATTTGGAGTCTCATTTACTAAAAGATTAATTAGTTGGTTTCAGCCTTTGGAGAGGTTGTGCATGTCATCAATAGCTCTTTACCTAGTTTTGCAAATTGGAGCCAAGTGAGTCCCTTTTTGTCAAAAAGTTTGATGGGTGCGATTCATACTTAGAGCCGCTAGCAGAACTAACAATGATGCCAACCGTTGCCATTTTTGAATGTCAGTTATAGTTAGGCATAGATAAGCTCTGATAAAGATAATCTTGGCTATTGCAGAATTTGAACGTTTCTCTTATTCCATCACATGTATATAGAGATATAATAGTGATAAATTTGTTCGGTCCGAACTCATATATCCATATATATACTTAGATTTAGGTTACAGCAAAGAAATCTAGATAGCTTCATATCCTATGATTTTTTGTTTTTCTTTATTTGGGGTGTGTTTTTTGGCACGTGGTAAAATGTGTAGCTGTCTTATACCTGGTAAAATATTATTCGACATGTGCAAAATACTTTACGCGTGGAGAAATTCAGTTAGGTACTGCTACATCATATCGTATTCGAAGTGGGTTAATAATCGCCATGCAATGCAAGGCATGACATGGCATGTGGGAGAGGCCGAGAGGGAAAAATAAAAACAAAATAAAATAAAGGAAAAGAAAGAAATAAAACTTGAAATATCAGTGTATTAAATTCGGTTGAATAAAAAGCCGCCCGGTCATTTATAAAAACAGGTGGTATGCTATTGATTTTTCTGTCAGGAGAAAAGATTGCCATAAATATGATTAGTTTTATAGATGAGTCCACGAGATGGGATGCTCCTTCTGAAGATAATTCAGAGCTGGGCTCCCAAAAAAAAAAAAAAAAAAAGATTGGAATTTAATTGCGAGTTTTATAAGAAAAAACACAATCTGGAAGAAAAGGATAATTTTTCAGTAGTTATGAAAAAATATTTTACGGAAAAGACATAGTTTTTAACCGTTAGAAAATGATTTTTAAATTAATTAAGAGACTTTCATTCAATTTGATATATATTCAAAATTTGTAAGTTACTAGTGGGATGTAAAGTTATATTTTCATAAGCTACGACTTCAAAGAGATCACAAAACTATACAGGCTAAATATCTTCTAGCATCTTCTAAAAGTTATGCTTGTAAGAGTTTGTATTAATTTATTAGCAAGATTTATCACATTCAGTTGATAGTTAGCATTGTCAAACTCATAATCTAATTAAACAAGCAACAAAAAAGGAAAAATGTTGCTCATCCGATGTAATTGAGTGGGGTTATCTCACAAAAGCGGGCTCAATTTAACCCTATCAAGATGAGGGTTTGAATAAGGGTACTCATACAGAAGGGCTTGTTATAGTTTTCATGTAAAATTTATAATATAAATTGTACTTTTATTCAATTGATATTTATTATTGTTCTAGTGGTCTGATTAAAAATTTATAATATATGCATAATTTCTTCCGGTCACAAATAAAACGAGTGAAAGACATCAGTATCTTTTTCTTTATTTATTTTTTTGATGAATAAGAAAAAAAGGACGTGAACGGCAAGCAACAGATAAAATCACCGATTGAATGACAAAAGATCATGTCCTTAAATCTTTAATAGACTAGGAGCTTATAGAGTTTATCAATAATGGTTGTCAAACCAGCAAATCTACGTAATACAAGATTAGGATTCCTGACTTGATTGAAGTGAATGCTCTAAATAAGATCTCTTTATCATCATGTCATCACCATTAATGATGAAAAATATAATTACTTACCGATATATTAAAAATATAGTTATTAACCTAACTTTTTCATATATACTTTTTAACTATATGAAGTTATTGCCCTTTAATTAGAATGTACAATCAATTTTTATTGGGGTAAATAAAGAAGATGACAAAGACTAAAGTCTGGAATATGGATGCTACAATGAAGCAAGTGATTGACAATAATAGGTGTCAGGTCCCTCTAATTGTGAGGCACCAGTTCAACTGGTTTTATGCTTTTTATTAATTAAGGTCCATTTCAGTGTCACCTACTGACTGGGTTGGGTCCCAACTTCATTGATGATTGACATATAATTCAATTAGTTCGCTGCTGGCTAGCTGGGTACTTAGTTGTCAGACACAAATATATACAATATACACATATCACAACCAATATTAACAAGCAACACCAGCTCTTGTGCAACTCTTTTTTTTTTTCTTTTTTCTTTTTTTCCTTGAAGAAATTCTGTTCATGCAAACTAGTGAAAAAATATGCTGACCAATTTGTTATCTTTACATTTATTGGTCCTAATCTGACGCGTTACCGTTCAAACTTCGTATTAATTAACAACTTTAGTTACGGAGCGGGAATACCAAAGTTGGTACTTGGTAGACAGTTTATTGATATTGGGCCAACTGAATTGATAGATGGAAAATCACGTGTTCGAGTCTTAAAAAGAAGTTTATAGGTGTTTGGTGTTTGAGTTTAAGTTAAGATTTATAAATTTAAATAGTGATTTTGGTTGACTTTTTCAGAAAAGATAAAAAATTTTTAGAGAAAAAGATAAAATTGAGTTGATGGTAGTGAGTTTAAACTCACCACCCAAACGGACCTTAATCTACTTTTGGACTATCAAATCAACATTTATTAACATTTAACATGGTTAAGATCACTTTTTTAGTCTCCTGATACAAATAGTTATGATTTAATACAGATATTTCTCAATATGTAAAATCACTTTAATCAACTCAAAAAATATAGCTACGACTAGTTATACATTCCAATACTTTTTTACTTCAATTAAAAATAAAAAAAAAGTTATAAAGCAAGAACCGCGTAAGCTTATATCGATGAGAACAATATATATGTATATATATTTAATAAACTAAACTATAAAAATACACTTTTAGGGGTATTTTTTTTTAGTAATTGATCAAAAAAGTCCCTAAATTCTTTATAAGATGATGTTTTTATTCTTAATTTTTTTAATTTTGATCGAAATGATCCTTAATTTTTTAAATATTGACAATTATAGTTATTTCTTTTAAATTTCTAATGTAATAGGTTACATGACCGATCACATGAACTCATTAAACCATAAAAAAAAATAAAATACCCTTATTCAAAACAATATCTCATATCTATAACATTGAAAAGAGAGAGCGACATCTGAGAACTCAAAATTAGCCCCCCGCCCCCCTCCCCCCCCCCCCCCCCCCCCCCAAAAAAAAAAAAAAAAAAAAACCAAACTCAAACCCAATCGTTGCCCTCCCTCACCGAACTCAAACCCAAGCACCCCCAACCAAACTCAAACCCACCCACCCCTCCCCTACCTTCCTGAACTCAAACCCAGGCCCCAAAAACAAAACAATAGAGGATAGAGAAACATGCTTGTGGCTGGGCATGAGAAACATCGCAAGTGAGGAGGCAAAGCAGTGGCTGGGCACGGCGGAGAAGCTCCAAGTGGTGCGGGACCTCCTGGGGGCGAAGATCTGCGCAATCTGCATCCGCAACGCGTACCCAGGGCTCTTCGACTAGTCTGCTGCCGATGACATCGTTGCCGTCGCCCCTCACATATGCCGATTCAGTCATCGACGCCCACCCCTGCGCGAACCCCGCTGCCCTTACCCTCACGCCCCTCCGTGTTTGCCAGAAGCTTCGAGAGAGAAAGGGTATTGGGACGAGAAGAGAGAGGGGGAGGGGAGAGAGAGGAGGTCAGCCTAGAAGAATTGGATATTTTTTTTTTGTTTATGAGGTTTTTTTTTTTAATTAACTGTATTGTTGGATTACTAAAATACCCTCCCAAATTAAATCACATGCATTGCATGTGGCCTATTTCGTTAGAAATTTAACGGACTTGAACGGAAATGACTATAATTGCTAATATTTAGAGAGTTTAGGATTGTCTCGGTCAAAATTAAAAATACGGGAACCGAATCGTCACCTTATAAAGAGTTCGGGGACCATTTGGGTCAATTACTCTTTAATTTTTGCGTTCTCTACTTGTTAAACCAACACATCATCTTACAGCCAGATAAACCCACATTATCTTTAAGACAAAAGAGGAGAAGTTGGGATGAACTTTGATACAATACCAAATTAGTAGACATTGCTTCTCCTTAAAGAGTTAAAAGGTCATGCTTTTATTGGTATTCCATGTGGAGGCTGTAGGTATACCAGAGTCTACCTGTGAAACTTGAGCCAAATAATATTACACTCATTGACAGCAAATTTAGGTTAATGGAAAGCAAATATATTGCCACACTTTCTTGACTTCGTTGGGGGCAAACTGCTAGGATGTGGACCCTAATTAATATTGGTAACGAATAATTTGAAAAAAGGATTGGGATTTTCATGATATTTCATGAAATGGTCAGTTTCATCAAGTTACTAGAATTCTTCAATAATGACTTTGGTTGAATGAAAAGCTGTAAGGCAGATAGAGCTCTTGCGAGACAGCCTCAAAAAAAAAAAAAAAAAAAAAAAAGACAGCTTCATAATAGTACAGATTAGATGGGGAACAAAAGTGAATTCTGAAACATGTTTTCCAATATTATTTATTTGTCACCTGCTGGACACCATTTTTGAATATGCAAAACGTTTTTAAAAATTGAAAATTAAAAATTCCATTCACATAAATTTTCAACGTTTGGGCAAATAACTCATGAGAAGGTCAATGGCATGCCATTCCACACGCTTTTTCAAACAATAAATGAACTTGTTGAATATGAAGTAGCTTTGGGGCTTCAAGAGAGATTCTCTAAACTTCAAGCCTTACTATTGTTCCATGTGTTGTTATATGGTAATGATTATTATTATTTTTCTTTAATGTAAAAATTATATGATTTGTTAGATTGTGCTAAACAAATATGTTGAGAAAGAATAACAATACTTTTTGTTTATCGACTTTTACATTTTAAAACCCATGTGAACTTGAATAAAACCGTTGGAGAGAAATGTAATTATCTCGATGGGATAGGTTATTTGTTTACTGATTTTATTATCACCTCTTAATTAAAAACAATGATGATTCAAAAAAAAAAAAAAACTATGAAGACTCAGGCAAGCATCTAATTTCTTTGTTTTGTTTTGTTTTAAAGTTTATGTTTTATGAACAATTTTCGTTCGAGCCTGAGAGTGTTCTCATCACAATTAAATAATTATCAAACTATTGATGATCAGTCATCACGATCACGACTTACATGAAATCTCGAGCCGCCACCGCTCAAGCGAATTGCCAAGCAGCCCTGCTTAAGTGAAAACCTAACGTGCCATTTAGGTGAAACATGCTCAAGCACACCTTGTGGCCCAGCTCCAACTTGGCCATTGCCATTGGAAATTGCATGTCAATTCAGCCACCAACAATTATTGTGAGAGACAAATAACTCCCAATCACTCTTCCATTAAGAGAGTGCATTCAATCAACATCAATTAAACAAATCCTCTCTTTTTTTTTTGTGCGGATGTTTGGCCACTATTACCGGTTTTACAAATTTGCAATTCCAAATTTTGGTAATATTCTCTATGCAAGTTTGCTAAAACATCCGAGTCTCATCATTATGCCACAATGTCTAGTATTTTACTTAGGGATTAAGAAGCAAATAGCTTTTTTACGATTAATAATTGAACTAAACAATATATTTTAAAACGTTTATAGTAACTAATAACTTATAACAAATTTACAAGGTAATCAAGATATCATTTAATCGATAATTGATTATTTATTACTTATACATTAATTAAATAAAACTAATTTGTCAAGTTATTCTTTGTTTGTTTGTTTTTTTTTTCCCAAAACAGTGAACTTAATATCGTGTACTGTGATTATTACCTAATTATCGAGTTAAGAACTATGATTATTCTATGTATATTTTTTTAACCAAAATAAGTTCCAAGAATTTAATTAGTCTTACTAAATAGAAATCATGAATCTATCCATTTTTGCAACCAACTGAATTTACATTTGTATACATAAGGCACTAAGAAAAGTTAGGGATGAGGTCCAAGGAGACATCAACTTCAAGAGGAAACAAGTAACATTGGAGTCATATTTTATATATGCCTCCTAAGTCCTAATCCAGTCATGTATGTTTATAATTTCGACATATAGGGAGATTAATAATTTATATGTCCAGTGGGACCCATGTATATTATCTTATAAATTTAATGAATTATTGATTTACAACATTGGTCCCCATTTAGGACCAGTCAAAAATATTATTTAATTGAGGTTATTAAGTTCTTGAGTATAAATTTATGGATGATATATTGTAGATTTATTTGCATAAAAAAAGTAAAATTATCCAAATAGCTGTCTTTTTTTATCTATTGATTAACGTGACACAAATTCCTCACTCTTAATTAGTATGACACAAACTTCAGTTTTATTTTGTGTCATATTAATCTAGTATAAATTTTTGTGGCATATTAGTTTTTTTTTTAAGAGAAAATTACATAAATAACCATATTTTTTTTAACTATTGACTAACATGACATAAATTCCTCATTATTGACCAACACGACACAAATTTAGTTAACTTTAGTTTAATTTTGTGTCATATTAGTCTAGTGTTAATTTTTTGAGTCATATTGATGCGATATTTAAATTTGTATTATTGGGGTGCTTTCCCCTTATGTAATAGTTTTTGTTCGTAAACTCATTATTTATAATTATTTACTTTAACTATTTTAAAATCTTACTATATATTTTCTTTGGCTCTGTATTTATTGCAATTTCCGTTTTACTTATTTGTTTTGTAGTATTTATTGAGTTTATGAAAAAAGTTCTTACAATGTTCACGTTGAAGTGTTCTTTTAATCCAGATTACATGTTTAAGTGTGTAATTTTACTCCAACATTTTCTTTTTGTTTCTGCTAAGAAGAAGCAGTATCCTAACTGGGTACGGGCTTACTAAACGCTTTCGGTCCAGGCCCGAGAAATCTTCTTTAAAAAAAAATTTCAGCCAATAGCCATTAGCCCTTGAATAATATATAATTTTCATAGCGGGAAAAGAAATGCGCGAAATCGTCTTCACCCAAAATTAACCGGCGTTCAGGGTATGAAAAATTTCCATGGCGGACAAAGGTTAAGAAGCAGAAAATTAGGGTTCAGAGAGGTTCCATTGCCAAAAGAAAAGCCATTGGTAAATTTTTCTGGAGCTTTCGAGCCATGGAGAACTTTGGTCCCAAAATGGAGCTGCTTCGACTTTCCAAATTCAAGCTTCAGCTCCAATCTCTGATCACCGACGTTCGAGAACTCAGAGTAAGGTTTCCGATCATCATCACCAAAATCTCTCTCTCTCTCTAACTGTTCTTTGTGGAAGCATTTCAGGAAAGAGAACGCTCGGCGACGGAGCAACTTCATTGCAGAATTCAGGTTTTCCTTTTTGATCGATTTGCGTTTTCTTTTTTCCTTTGTTTTCATCGCAATTTGTTTTCTCCGTTTAACGAAACAAATCCGATCGCGATGTTTGAGCGCAGAAACAGAAGCAAACAGAGGAAGAATACGCGAGGAAGTTACAGGAATTACAGATCGAATTATCTTCCTCCAATGAACTACGGCAGAAATTCGAAAGGAAGGTACGTGTGAAAAATTGTCTGATTTTCCAACCTACAGATTCTGATTTTCCGGGAAAAAGGCTTACTGGAATCAAAATGAACGTAGTTTAACTTATGCATATTGTTCTGTAGGTTAATTACCTTCAGAATGACAATGCTTTGCTCGAAGCCAAGCAAACAGAATTGAAGGAAACCATACAGAGCCTAATCCAGTCAAAAGAGCTTTTCGTGAACACTTATGATGAATCTACTAGTGATATGAAGCGATCGATTCATGTCAGGGATAGAAAGCTCAGTGTTCTATCCGAGAAACTGAAATCTCATTTATTGTTATTTGATTCGATAGAAAAAGAGGCGTTTTTGATCAAGCAAGTTGTGGATAATGTGCAAAGAGTTATGTGCGAAAAAGAAGATATAGGCTAGTAACGCTTGAACTCTTGTTCTAGTTGTATAATTGTAATAATTTCGTAGAATTTGTTTACTGATTTTACCTTTCAACTTTGCTGTGTTTAGTGGCTGACTTGAGGAGTAAATTGGATAAAGTCTCTTCATTCGAGAAAGCATTTGTTGGTAATTGTTTTTCTTACCTGGATTATCAGTTATTTTTTGGCCTTAACAAGTTGTGATTCGCTAATTATTTGCTCTCCTCCGCGGTAATTCTTGTTGATCATTTTTAAGGTTGGTGCAAGTTGGGATTTTCCGAAGATTTAATTCGTTTGATATGATCAATCAGTTTTATGGTTGTACCGGTCAGAATGATTAAAATTTAGTTGTTTGGATGCTGATTCAATATATCATTGAAGCGAAAGTTGATGATCTTGCTCTATTTGATAGTATTAATGTTTTGTTATCTATTCAACATTGATTTTGATCTTGAACTAATTTATGCAGAAAAGATCTCTGATCTGGAACATAAACTGAAATGTAGTGAAGATCATATTCAGAGAAAGAATAAAGTAATCTCT
Organism: Ficus carica; assembly: GCA_009761775.1. Classification (NCBI taxonomy): domain Eukaryota; kingdom Viridiplantae; phylum Streptophyta; class Magnoliopsida; order Rosales; family Moraceae; genus Ficus; species Ficus carica. The sequence goes on from CM019749.1 coordinate 5,158,153, forward strand.
GAGCTAGAAGCACAGCTGGAGGCAGCAACAATTAGTACCGCCTGTCAAGCTCAGATAGATGAGATATCCATCCCATTACCTATGATTTGTGGATCTTAATCTATTCTTTGTCAAGGAAAATATATTTATCCAGGCATCTTTTCTTAACCACCCCACCTTCAGAAAACTCTTTCATCAAAGGACAATGTCATACAGAATCTAATTCTTGAGAAAGAGGTTTGGACATCAGAATGTCGATTACTCAATTCTGTTTTCCAGTGTAAATTATTTTTCAAACTTCAATGAAAATATGGCCGATTAGGCGTTGCAGTTGGAGCTTGGGAGTTTAAGAACTATCATAAAGAAAATCCAGGACAACTTGGCACATGTAAATGAAGAGGTAAGAGATGAATTTGACCTTTACTTCCAGATTCGAAGTTTCTTTAACTTCACAGATACAGGATATATGTACAGAGTAAAGTTTAAACCTCATAATGAGAGTTCAACAACAACAATTGAAATAGTGAATTAAAAGGACTGATTTTGTGGATATAACCACATCCTGCTTGCATGTGATCGATCATGGAAGGAGCGTACACTTTATAGTCTCACAGACCTTTACAAAGTTGAAACTTTAGGTGCCGGGATGCCACTTGTTACTCTTAATCTAATTTTCAGTTTCATTTAAATAGTATGTTTTTGCTCCTCGTTCCCCACAGAAATTTTTTCCTAACAATTTCTTGACGGAAACTTGTTTCTTTTATTTCAATTTCAGGCTAAGAGGAGCTTCTCCTTAATACTCGAATGCCAAGCAGGATGCAAAACGGATTTGACGAAGGATAGTAGGTAGGATGAGTGGACGGCCCATTATAAGGGAGTATACTTTCCAGATTTTATCTTGTATTTTGACATATGATATTAAAATCTGAAGTGATTACATAGGAAAAAGGAAAACAAAAGCACACTCATGATTATGAGATAGAAAAATTCCAATCTAGTTTTTGTACAAGTCACAGCCTTGGAAAGGCAGCATAAAATTGTCAACTGATAAGTTCAAAAAACTGACTCCGACATCAGATATTTGATTTTATCATTGTGCACGTGAAAATTCATATGGACAAAAGCAGTATCTCATTATTCTCCCCACATATTTGAAATGTACGGACTAACATTAAAGTTTTGGTGAACAACAATGTTTTTTAGTTTCTATGCTTTCTTTGGGATGAGAATTTGATAGACCGGAATACCAGAGGAACTTTCCTATAGCAGATTACGAACAAATGCAATGACACAATGAAGTTTCCGTTGGTAGCTAAACCTTACTGTTAAAGTGATGATTCCCTAATTATTCCAGGACTCAAAATTTGGTTCAAAACAGCCTGGGAAAATATCCAACCGAGAATTATGGGATAGGTGCTGCGGAATGTACAGGTTTTATCTTCCAGCTTTTGTCTGTTGAATTTAGCTAAAAAACAAAGATCCCTCTATATTTACGTGCAGTTTTTCAAATTAAATGGTACATTCGTTCACAAATAGAAAGTGAAGAAACTATTTTATGATTGCCGATAACCCCTTAAATAATACCCTCATGCAGCTTCATCTCTATCTCAAAAATCAGTTGGCAAACACTTGCTGGAAAGTGATTACATGGATTCATGTGTATCTGAGGCAAGTGGAACATGTTTCAGTTTGCCTGTCAAAAGACATCCATTTCATTGGTGGTGATAATCTGTTGAGAAGAATTTATCTCTCTCACAGTTTCAATGCAAAATCGAGAGTTTCATTTTTCTATTTTCCCTCCACAGTCGGCTTCCTCAAAGCCTCAGTCAGGTGCTAATGCTCCACATATTTCCGCAAATGATGAGAATATGTAAGATATTACCTTTTAATTCCATGCTTTTTTCTGGCTAGTTGAATGCATTTTTGCTGCAATGTTTTTTCCCCTAGTTTATCTGATGATGGTGGTAACTTGGTCACGGAATTTTTGTTTCAATATCAAATTACTCAAGAAAAGCCTCAATGGTAAGTTCTTTGGTTGAGACCCAACAGTAATCTCTACAACCCTTTCCATGCACAGGTAACCAGACAACATCACAACACGTTTTGAGTTCTGTGTTCTCATTCCTCAACAACCCAAGAGAAACTTCCAAAGTTCCAGGTCAGATTCAACCTCGTTTATGGTTGAACCTGTCTTCGAGAAAACCTTAAATTCTATCAACACGGTGCAGCTTTTGCTTTACATAATTTTTTTTTCTCCTTCTGTTAAGGAACAATGCTAAATGGTATCAGTGTTCAACACCCTACAGTAGGAGGTCTATAGTTAGTTATGGAGATTAACACCGCTGATGCACCAAAGCGTCTTTCTTGCTTAAAACCATTGGCATTAACAAACCAAGAGGGATAACAAATGAAGCTTTGATACGTCCAGGATATCTTAATAAAATATGTGAACCGAAAACTTCCAAAAGAACTTGAATCTGGTGACTCAGTAGGATGTATGAACTTTACAGCCTATGATTAAGTTTTAAGGACATTTTGGATGTAAACTGGGATGGGCCGTGGGCTATAGGCTGATTTCAACTCGGGCCCACCTGGTTGCAAATTTCTATAGCAGAATAGCCATAAAATGACTGGGTTGCGCCATGCCGACCTGAGTCGACTATGTCAACCCAGAATGTTTGTTTTGAATTCATCGCCGCCCTTGGTTGAACACAAAAAAAAATCCTGTTTTCATTGGTTGCGAGTTTTCATAAAAGTCAGCCATATGAATACAAAATTCCTATAGGAAAACTGCCAAGATAGTCAACCCAATCGATTTTTTTACAGGATTCGGAGCCTGTTCGGAAAATGTCATTGATTGTGTTTTGGCCTGTTGTCTTACTTAACGTATAAAGGAAACTGCCCCCAACTCTTTTGGGACGTAGCATTTGGATGTATTGTGGACAACTGGACGCAGAATCACAAGCTGGTTTTTACTTACATAACAGTGACGAGTGATGATAGCAAAAGAGATCCTACATTCTGGATGTTTTCTTGCCACATTGCTGGGCACTCATCATTCTCCTTTCTCTCTTTTTGGCTGGAAGCACATATATCATCATACTTTAAAAAAAATAAAGAAAAAAGAAAAAAAGAAATTAGCATGCATTTTATTAATAGGTTTGAGTTGAAATATTTAAATTAAAATTATTTAATTTTTTAAAAATTAGTTAATAAGCTTGTGGATTTTTCAGAAAAAGATAAAAATGAGTTAAAATTTTTGGGCTTGGATTGGTGAACTAAACGGGGGCTAAAATTGAGATTTGAACTCTACGTCCGTTTGGATCATGTAGTGAAAATGGAAATTTTCTTATTTTAAATGAGAAAGTCTTCATTTTGAGAATAAAATGATGTTTGGATGTGAAAATTTTCTTTTTGAAAGCAAAAGGTTGTTTGGATTGAGAATAAATGGTGTTAGAAATTATACATTATGAGAATATTTCAAAAAAATATATTTTCTTTTTCCAAAAAAGAACTGTTTTAAAAATAAGATAGTTTTCTTTTTTCAAAATAAGATAATGATGAAAAAGTTAAAAAAATACTTTTTTGCAAAATTTTCTAATTTTGGAAATTTGGAGTAGATGTCCTCATATTACTAGCTTTGTTTGTCTTTCTTCTTTAAATAATTAAAAAGAGAACACAACTAACGTTAAATAAAATACTATTATGGGGTGTTTAATGCAATAACTCTAACTCAAAAGGCTCTAATTTATTTTTACCTTTTTTAAAAGTCAATAAAAATTTTAACTAATTTTTTAAAAATTAAATAATTTCAACTTAAGAAAACTCAACTCTAATCTATTCACCAAACTCATGCTAACAGCAACCCAATCCTAACTATTCTAATCGCACACCAACCACCTCACTCTATTTTTTTTCTCTAATTTAATAAAGAAGAATAAACTCTTGATATTTTTTTTTTTCGCTCTGAATAAAAATTCTAATTCATTTGCTTCTTTTCCCCCCATTTTTGTTAAAATTTGATAACAAAAGTACATGTGGGAAGCAAGGTTTTATTTATTTATTTATTTATTTTCATTTAACAAAATCGAAGTACAAGCTCTTACTTAAAAATTAAAAATTAAAAAAATAAAATAAAAATCGAAGTACAAATACAAGCTAGGTTGGCGTGCAGCTTTGCCTGGACGGCACGTGAGTCAATTACTTCTTTGATGACATTTATTGTCCCCTTGACTCGAGAAATGCCATTTAAAAAAATAAAAATAAAAAGTAACGTGGCCAACCATAATTTACGCCCATCCGATGGCGTTGTGTTCATTCATCCATGGATTCTTTTTATTTTCTCCATCTTTTTGGGGCATGACTTACTATTAACAAATACATTCTCATAAGAAAACTTCATTATATATGCTGATATTGTTTACATCAAAATTACAAGTTAAAAATGATAGCAGGTACAGGGTACTTGACAGAGTTTTTAAGCTCATTTTTTTTGACTCAAACTCAGAAAACCAAAAATAATTTTGAAAGTGTTTGAATGATTTATCTAAGAAAATTTTAGTCTCTAGAAAAACTTCATGTAAAAGTCATAATATATAAGAATTTAAGTAAGTCACTATTAAATTTGATTTAACGTTTTTATTACTTATTCGACATGAGATAATTTTAAAGTCATTTTGATTTCAAATTAAAAAAAAAAAAAATGATTCCTATATACTTATTAAAAAACTACAACTTTTGCTTATTTTCTTTTACGGACTAAAAGTAAAAACAATAACTTTATCAAATAGGCCCATAGTTTATGCGATAAATTCACATGTTATATTGAGATTTTGAGTTCAAATCCCATACTTTATTTAAATAATAATAATAATAATAAAGAACAATATAAGATCAAAATGTTGCAGGTGGTTGTGAAGGGATGTCAATTTTGAAATGAACTACTCTTGCTTGTACATGGTTTTCTCAACTAAACTTATGTTTAATTTGTCCGTTGGAGATGAAATTTTTAAATCGAGTTGGTTCACTTACTAAAAACTAGTTATGATTTTTGTTAATTTTCAGAAAAAAATAAAAACTAAAATGAAAAAATACAGTTTAATTGGTTATAAAGTTAAAATATGAAACCTTAATTATGTTTGTTCAAAAAATAAAAAATAAAAAAGCGGTAAACACACCCCCTTTAGACTTTGATTTATTGTTCATGAATTAGCTCAAAAGCTTTGCCAAGTCGTCACAAGGCTATCAATTGGTTGGCGTGCATGGTTTCACATTTGTATAAATTTGCTAAAATGAATTAAATTAGTTGCAATTGATTCAAAAGGTGTCCTTGTCCGGCTTGTGGTGCTCTTGAATATAAGTTGAAGAATCGGCAGTCATGCACCTTTTACATTATTTCGGATTTTTTTTAGGCAATTAATTATTTCGGATTTTTTTGGGTAAAATTTTTTAATCGCTTGAATAGTGTTGATTTTGGTTGCGTGAAACATGTAGCTTCATGTTTAGTACCAGTAGCCGCAAAGCAGGTAGATCAGCCGTAGCGTTTTGAGTAAGAGGCACTCTAACAATATATTTCTAAACTAAATGATAGACCTAATCGACTCATTTAGAGTCACAACTAATACAATTGTTTAAAAAAAAAAAAACTTTTTACTCGTTAAATTCATCTAAAATCAGCTTTAGGAGTAGTGTGCAGAAGTAGTTGTTGGGTCCAATCTCGAATTAGAAAATAAGAAAAAGAAAAAATAAAAAAAAAACGAGGAATCTGACTTGAATATTTCAAGCTGCGCAGGGCATAGCTCATGGTCCACAGTCAGTAGACCCCTTGACGGATTTCAAGATTTCTTGTGAAGGGCATTTATCCTCAGCAAAAGTGGAAAACAGGTGCAACTAAATTAGCTCTCTCCGAATTTCTTTACCAAATTATTCCACTTATGGAAACTGTTTGATGTGAATTCCTTGCACTGGATGATAACAACCGTGATTCTTTTGGTTTCTTGGATTGGTTATTGACTTGCACTAATATCTCACTTGTCAGCAGTTTTCCTATCTACGACTTGAGAATCTTCTTTCCTTTTTTGGGTAACTAAGAATAGTTATGGCATTAGGTTAGAGTTAGACATTCTTTTTCTCTCTCTTTTTTTATTTTATTTTTTAAAAAAAACTTTTCATAAAAGTTATTTATCTTAAAAGATAATTTCACATGTGATATCATGATAAAATTTTTGCCTTTTCCTTCTTATTATTGTTTACTTTTATTAGTTCTAGATCAAGATTTATAGAGAATTAGTGAAAGAACATAAGATTGAACATTGAATCATGTGGGATTAACTTAAATCATATCTTCTGATTAGATCAATAATATTTTCAATAATGATATGTGCATTGAATGACGAAACCAAAATTTTTTTTGAGAAGAATTAATAATAATATAATAAGTAATTAAGGGTTTGTTTGATAAACCCATTCAACTTAAATTAAACTGTATTTTTCCATCTCAGTTTTTGTCTTTCTCTAAAAAATTAATAAAAATATAACTAATTTTTAAAAAATCAACCAACTCAAACTTAAAAATTTCAACTCAAACCGTTTCATCAAACGGAATATAAGAGATTAATCAATTTCTATTTTTAAAAGGAATCGTTATTTGACAAAAAAAAAAAAAAAAAAGTTGAGCCCCCTAGTTTTTAATTGACTCTCTCCATTTGTGCATCGAAGTCGCACAACAATGTTAAGAATTGGGACCCATAATTTTAGCCCCAAAAAAAAATTTTTGGGACACATAAAACGCCAAAATTACCACTTTAATATATCTGATTTCTTAAGGGGCAATTGTGACATTTCCGAGATGATGAATTGGACAAGAAATTCGCCATACCAAAATATATACACACACATCTACATATATATATATATATATATATAGAAAAACAGGTCCCTCGGAGTTCGTTTTTTAAAGGCAACACACCATTGATATAGGCCTATTTGGTATATGAATTTAAGTTAAGATTTATAAATTTAAATAATAATTTTGATTGACTTTTTTAAAAAAGATAAAAATTTTTATAAAAAAAAAAAAAAATTAAATTAATGATGATCATCCAAATACCCTCATAGATGTAACGGCATTCAAGGGCGTGCGATTCCCCGGACCCGAATAAGAAAGGGAGGGTCCCAACGTCACAATCTCGTGAAATAATATATTAACTTTTGGATAAAATTTTATTTATTTGTTTTGCTGATAGCTGTAACTGTCCATGCCAGACCCAAATGAACTCTCCTCGTGGGGGTGAAGCTTTGACCAATGTTTGTATTTGTGAAATTCACAAATTTGTGACAGGGCCTCTTTTGGGATCCCAATTTTGTACTCCACTTCCTATTTACCTGTAGCAATGGGCCCCACCAGGCATTTCACACCACATAATTTAAGTTATTGTCCCGTCAGCATTTATTATTGCTGTACCCTCAAAAAATTATTTTCATTGTCATGGGATTGGTTTTTCTTTTTCTTTTTCTTTTTTTTTTTTTTGGGGAAAAATAATTGTGTTGTTATGAGACATGACTCTTCTTAATCAATTTTTGTCGTAAGAAAGTGGAGCAAGTACAGTTGTGAAGTGTACTCTAATTTGTAATCTTAACAAGCAAACTAAAAGCAAAAAGATAAGGTTTGAATAACTATTAGGATGCTAAGGAGTGAAGTACCCAACCATTTATTTTGCTTCTTCAATTGAGCCTTTTTATTTGTTATGATGCGATTTTTTTTTTTATTTTTTAATTTTTTTAAACTTTTCTTCTACTGTGGTTGTTTTGCATGTTCTGTAAGTGTCGACGAGGCAAGGAATTATATTCAAATAAAAAGGGATGATATTAGTTGCATTTGTTTTAGAGTAGAATTATTAATATAAGTTGTATATTAGGTGCAATTTCCTTACGCACTTATTTTTTTTGGCATTATTAGTTTAAGTCATTATATTTAACACAAAATTATAATATGTAACTACGAAACATAAAAGAAATATCCGCCTCCTTGAAAAGAACTACTAAACTAATTACAGAGGGAAAAAAAAAAAAAAAGCAATCGAGGGTCACGTGTTGAATCTTTCCTTATAACTTTCTTCATGAGTCACGACTAACATAAACATGAAGATAAGCACAGATCTATACATAAAAGTTTTTTGTTTTTTGTTTTTTAATGATGGATATCGGCTGAATTTTTTTTTTGAATTTAACTATTTAGTCTTTAATTTCAAAAAAAAAAATTAAAAATTATTTAGGTTTCGTTTGGAACACGGATTTAAGATGAAATTTTTATGTTAAAATTAATTGATTTTTCAAAAATTTAAAAAGTCAAGAACTGAAATGAAAAATTTAGGTTTAAACTTAAAAGACAAACACATGCTTAGTTTTTAAACTTTTTTTCTTCGCTACAAGTCCCTGAATTTATAATTATTGACATCATTAATCTTTTTTATTTATATCTTATGTCTGTTAAATTTTGGATAGTTTATTACATGTTATTTGCACGTTACAACAGAAGGACATTATTTTTAATTTTACTTAATTTCAATACAAATTCGTTTTAAATTTTACGTGCAAATTTTTTTTTAAAATTTTTAAATAAGAAATGTATATTCACATGTAAAAAGCTGTCAAAATTTTAATGAACATGGCCAAAGGATTAACAGTATCAAGAACCGTAAATTTTAAAGAGTTTATTATTAAGGAAAAATAGAAAATGAATTGTCAAATTTAAGAAATTAAAAAAAAAAAAAAAAAAAAGCCTATATGAAATCACGTATGTGTAAGTTTGTGTGTGAATTTTCGAAGGGGGGGAAAAAAATATATATATATATATATATATATATTGTGTGTGAACAAAAGTGTCAATCTAGGAAGAGCTTCACCGACGCCCTTGTTCTTACCGAGTCAAACGTCAAAACTTGAGTACACGGTTCCGTTCAGTGTTTAGGTAGTGTGTGAAATCTAGTTCACGTAAGCCTTGTGTACGTCCTATCAACATCAACTATCACCATTAAAGTTGTTAACAAATATGTATACTTAAATTTATCAAATATGGCCCCGTTTGGGGCATGAATTTGAACTCAAATTCAAGTTTTGTCTTTTTTTTAAAAAATTTTTTGTCTTTTCTAAAAAAGTCAACCAAAATCACTATTTAAATTTATAAATCTTAACTCAAACTCAAACACCAAACGGACCCTATATAAGCACAAAAAAAAAAAAAAAAAAAGTTACTGTGCCCCCTCTTTCAACCAAAACGGTTGGTTTTGGTTGAAACCTCCATTTTTTTTTAATACTTTTCGGCTTATTATTAATTTTTCATTTTAGTCATTTCTTTGTATTGATTTATTATTTTTCAATTTAGTCCTTTTTTTTGTCTTCTTTTATCATGCACCCCTTTTTTATTTTTTGGTCCTTCCTTATTTGCACCAAAATGAAAAACTTTTTATTTTTTTTGGTCTTTTGATTTTCTTTAATTTTTGTTTTGGGCACCATTTTTTTCTTTTTTACAGTTTGGTCCTTTCTTTCCATATTTGTCAATTCTTTTTTTTTCATTTTAGTCCTTTCATTTTTTTTAGGTATTATTTTCATGGCTTTCTTTTTTAATTTTAGATCTTTTTATTTTTATGTTTTTTGGGTCTATTTTTAACTTATAATTTAAAATTTCTTCTATCGAGATAAATTTTTTTAAATATATCAAATTTATGTGCACAGCACATGTTCTAAACTAGTGTGTGTATATATATAAACTATCACCATTAAAGCTCCAAGAAAATCCCTTTACCAAAAAACAAAAAATCATCTTCAAGTTGCTCATTTTTCTTATTTCTTGTTTTTTTTTTTCTTTTTAATTATTGAGACAACATTAAACAGAGAAAAACAAAAACACAAAACAGAGAGGCTACAACATATTCAAAAAACAAAAAATCATGTTAAAGTTGCTCATTTTTTTTTAATTTCTTGTTGTTTTTTTTTTTCTTTTTTTAATTATTGAGACAACATTAAGAAGAGAAAAACAAAAACACAAAACAGAGAGGCACCAACATATTCAAATTATTTATCTAATTTTTTTAAAAAAATCTCAAACAATACCTAACTAATAAAATAACTTGAATTGGAACAGTAAAATTAGAGGGAAAATCTACACCACCGCCTAAACAAGCATAAAAAAAGAAAGAAAATATCCGATTGAGAACCCAACACAGCCTAATCATAAAAAGTTTGCTCCTTTTTTCCTAATTTCTCGTTTCTTTTGACCTTGCATGCTGTCTTAAAATAATATTTTATCTTATGTTCTCAAAAGAATTATTCAGGACGCATTTATGGAATATCTGAATATAGTATTTTAAAAGTTGAATTGAAAATATATATTTGGAAGGAAAATTTTTGAAAAAGTTATGTGATATACAAAATAGTGTAAAATTTTGAAATGTGTTTGAAAAAAAAAATAAAATGGATCTTATTTTATTACTATCTTGTTCCGATCTGAAATGAAAAAGTCATATACTTTTAAAATTTGAGTTTTTTAAAAATAAAAGATATACAAATTTTGATATAAAGTTGAGACTTTAAAATCTAGATAATATTTTATCATCTATAAATGATGTCCCAAATTAATCCTCATAATTTCATAAAACCATTGCAATAATAATTTTTTTATGAATTAAATATTTCTTTAGGAGTTCAGCCGACTTTATTGTAATTAACGAAAATTTCCATATTTAGTAGAGAAGAAAGAACGATGAACCGTACCGCCGAATTTCGTAGTTTATGACAAAAATTTGGACAGACGAGACGAAAAGGTAAATTACAACAAGGGTATAAATAAACAAAACAGAACAGAAAAACACACCCTAAAAAAACACACACACACGCACACAAGAACGTCAACTATACGCCAACACCGAACTCCATCACCAAACGACACCAACTACATTAACATCACCAAAAAGTTGAAAAAAATAATTAATCAACCCCACCAAAAAAAAAAAAAAAAAGCCTTTAAAAAATAGTAAAAACAACAAAATATCACCAAATATGCCCCCCACACGTCGCGTCACCTGATCACGACACGCGGCGTAGCTTGGCTTACTACGTGGGTCCCATGCACACGTCTAGCCTCGCCCGACTCCATTTGATGGTGGCCTCTTTCCCCTCAACTTGCCGTCATCTCCCCTCACTGTTTTCTTTTTTCTTTTTATTATAATTATTATAATTTTTCATTTGACAAAGAGTCTAAAATATGAAATAATTTATCGACAATAAAAAATAAAATAAAAAAAGCTTTCGCGTCTGAAAGAGGCTTTGTGCAAACGCAAATTCAATACGATACAAGAACAACCGGAAAACAGTCAACAGCTATAACTTAAGCTGTTTGTTTCTCTCTCTCTCTCTCTCTCCTGTGTCTGAAACGTCGTCACTTTCTCTCTCTAAAATTATCTCTCGGGCTTTGGTGGTGATACAGTGATGATGATCAACCTCTGAAAAGAGATAGAAACAGAGTGAGAGAGAGATGGGAGGGTGTTTTTTCGGCGCCTAAGAATTGCTTAGGATGGGGATTGGACTCGCCCGAGAATACGACAGGTCTTAGAAAGAAGAAGAAGAGAGGTCCCACGGGAAGAGTTTCGTCTCGGTCGTCGGAGGTCTCGTCGGAGAGAACCGATAGACCCGCCCCAGCTGATCCCTCCACCGTCAACGACCCAACTGGGAAAGGTACATTCTTTTTTCTCTCAGCTTCTCGGTCTGAATTGGTCTTGGAATTGTGGTTATTGAGCTTGCTCTTTTGGAATTTGGTTTTTCTGGGTTTGGTGGGTTTTGGTTAAATTTTGGAGGGTTCTTGAGTTTTTTTGAGTGTTTCTTGTTGGTGGCATCTTTTTTTGTTTGGATTAGGGGAATAGCAGAAAAGAAAATGAAAATAAAAAAGACCCTTTTGGATGTTTTGGTGGATTCTGGATTGTTTTAACTTCTTGGTGAGATTTTAGAGGTCAAAATCCTCGTGACAATTCTGTTTGAATCTTGATGTGAAAGAGCTGTCCGTGTATTTTCTTGGAATACATGGTAATCGTTCTTATGATGTGCCTTTAGCGGTTGATATATTCTCCAACGTATCTATCTTGATGATCTTTGTTTCCTCTGTTCATTAACTAGTCTAATTTTGTCATCATTTTGTAATAAAAAATGTGCCTGAATTTTTTCATTAAATATATATATATATATTTTCCAAATAAAAATGGCCTTAATTCCACATCTTCTACAATGTGATGGCATCTCGGCAGGAGGTACTGTACAGGTCTTTTATGATTCGGTTGCCCAGTTGGATTCTGACTGTGATGAAGATTACCACAGTGTTCAAGAGGGTATGTTATATGTGTGTGTGTGTGTGTGTATATATATAGATATATATTGATGTTTTTGGTTATAAGATTGTTATCCATTAGCCATATTAGTTATAATCTTCTTTTATTTATGTTGGTCCCGACAATGTTGACGTGTGCAGACCTGTCATCCGGTGACTCCGAAAATCCGTCATTACAAGGAAATTCTGCACGCAACTCTGTTAGTGAAGGTGCTCCAAATTCAAGTTTTCTGGTATTGAATTCGGATGATATTGAGTCCCAACCTAAAGGTGATGGACCTTCAGCGAATGAAGCAAATCAACCTGTATTCCTAGATGAAATGTCCTCCTCTGTGGATGAAAATTCCGGCAAGGAGGAAGGAATATTGGATAACTGTGGGATTCTTCCAAGTGCTTGCTTGCCTTGTCTTGCTTCGACGGTTCCCTCTATTGAAAAGAGAAGGTCATTGAGTTCTAGTCCGCCGAGTGCTAGAAAAAAGGCAGCTCTGAAACTTTCTTTCAAGTCGAAAGAAGGGCATGCTACTTCTGCTCTATGTGTGTACTATGGCACTCAGCATCTTATGTTTTTCATGTCATTTTGGTATATTGACATATCATAGTTGCCTAGGACTTTCCAATCGCCTTTATCTTTACAGTCTATATTTCTTGAGCATTAGAGAATTTTCTTTTGCTGCTTTCTAGAGCATATACTTCCACCACCATATTCAAGATATGGTCATCTCCATTGCTCACAAGAAATATTTTTAGCATCTGTTTCAATCCTTCCTCTAGTATTCATATTGATAGAACAATCTTATTTTCGCTTAACTATTCCTTTCTGTTTGTAATTACAGTTTCGTCAAAGACACTTCTACAACAACCTGTGGCTGGTAGTCAAGTACCTTTTTGCCCCGTAGATAAGAAAATCCTAGACAGTTGGTCCCATGTTGAGCCAAATACTTTTAGAGTTCGGGCGGTGAATTATAACCGGTAAGACTCAGAGGATTATGCTGGATTGGTTTTATGCATATTAACAAATAAAGACTCGTGTTTTTTTTTTTCCCTTTCTTATCAATTTGCTTTCCTTTGTGATGGAGAGAATTATATCCGGTAAAACTCAGAGGATTCTGCTGAATTGGTTTTATTGTGCATCACTATTTCATACACATTAATATGTTACACGATGCATTTTTAACAATAAATACTCGTGTTTTTTTCTTTCTTATCAACATGCTTTCCTTTGTTATACATTGATATGTTGCATGTGTGATGTTAAATTAAGTTATGTTAATATTGAGTATCCGTACATGATATAAATCAAAGTTGAGTTTTGCATGGTTGATCTCTTATTATCAGGGCTGTTTCCTTCTAACTGTTTACTGCATTAAAAATTTTCTGCAGTGACAAGAAGAAAGAATTTGCCCCCAACTATGCTGCTTATTACCCATTTGGTGTAGATGTATTCTTCTGTCCTCGAAAAATCAATCATATTGCTCGATTTGTGAAACTCCCTGTTCATAATTCTTCTGGGAGACTACCTTCTATACTTGTTGTAAATGTACAGGTATCACTCTCTCTCTCTCTCTCTCTATATATATATATATGTGCGCGCGTGCGTGCGTGTGTGTATGCTGTTCAAACTTTGAGATGCTTGGCCCCTGATTTAGGAACAACAGTTACTAGACCTTGTGACATAGCTTGTGCTGGAATTTGACAATTTAACATTCAAATCACTAGTTATACCGAGTACCTAGTATGAAACAACTCAAAAGATTATTTAACAAATCCGAATTGCAAGCTGCAATGCAAGCCATTCTTCTCCATGTGAAGACAGCATCTTTTCCTTGCTTTGGCCTTATTAAGCTTCTCCCTCTGCGTTATATATATTTTTTATTTCTTTTTTCTTTCGGAGGTTCTGATATTGCCTTTTTCTTGGTTTCCAGATTCCATTGTATCCTGCCGCAATTTTTGGTGACACGGACGGTGAAGGAATGAGTTTTGTTTTATACTTTAGGCTCTCCGAAAGCTACTCTAAGGAACTTCCAACTCATTTTCAAGAAAGCATCAGGGTAAAGTTGAAGAGCCTTTTGAACTTGGCATAGTTTCTATTGGTTTATACGCCTTTATTGTAGACTTTTAACCCATGCTTTGTTTCCTGAAAACAGAGGTTGATTGATGATGAAGTTGAGAAGGTCAAAGGTTTTCCTATGGATTCTATCGCGCCCTTTAGGGAAAGGCTGAAGATATTGGGACGTGTTGTTAACATAGAAGACCTTCATCTAAGTGCACCGGAACGGAAGCTTATGCAAGCTTACAATGAGAAACCGGTTCTTTCGCGTCCTCAACATGAGTTCTATTCGGTGAGTTTTGAACTAGTTAAATCGACTTAATATCACTTCATGCCCTTCGTTTTTTCCATTTTTTCCTTTTTTTCCTTTCTAGGTGACATGAAAATGGACACATATGCAGGGTGAAAATTACTTTGAGATTGATTTGGACATGCACAGATTTAGTTTCATCTCAAGGAAAGGATTTGAAGCTTTCTTGGACAGACTAAAGCTTTGCGTTTTGGATGTTGGCCTCACTATTCAGGCAAGTATACTTTGACAAATGTTTAATTACATTTCTCAACAGTTATATATGCGTGTGTGTGTGTGTGTGTATGGTGGTGTTTGTTAATTTTTGTGTTGCATCAAATATATTGACAGGGAAACAAAGCTGAGGAGTTGCCAGAGCAGATATTATGCTGTGTACGGTTAAATGGAATTGACTACAGAAATTACCAGCAACTTGGGATTGAATCATAAGCCCCCTCTAATATATATATATATATATTTTAAGTGCTATACCTAAAATGTGAGGCCCAAAGATCAATAAACTACAATAATTGGGAAAAAAAAATCTAATTTCAATATATATCTTTTCCAATCTTGTAGGTATTAGGCAGTTGTATTACATCTTCCTTCTCCTCTCTCTCTGTCTCTCTCTCTTCAATTATATGGATGAGACCAGCCACACGGGTGTACTCCTTGCACGCCATTATTGAAATCAATAATCATATCATATTTAAGAAGACCGCGTTAACAAGTTCAGAAGTTTTATTCACAGAAGATTTTTTTTAAATTTTTTTTTTTAAGAATGGGGAATTTAATAGGATTTAATAATGAGGGGGGGTCTGAGAATCTCTTTTATTTGAAATTGGCGGTTAAGCATTATAACCAAATACAAAATAGAGTGGAGGTTCTAGAAAATGGATGTCTTTGTCGTCTCTTTGTTTTGTTGTGATGAGACTTTATGTGCTACCTAAATACAATGATGTTAACCTTGTCCAATTGAATTAAGAACAAAATCTTTTCATACGCATGTCTTGGAAAAAGAGAGAAAATGTTTTCCAATTAAATACTCCTAAATGCTTCACAATGCAAGTACAATTATTCATTAAAAAAAAAAAGAGACTAGGAAGCGCCATTAGCATTTAAAACGATACCAACAACTGATTAAAAAAATAAAAAAGATATAAAATAGAAACGACAATAAGCTGACAAACGACAGCAATCTGTAAACGACGATAATCTTGAGACCAATATTACTTTGCGGAGAACATCAAGGATACAAAATGTAATAATGACAACATCCTCAGAAACCGACAGTACTTAATGAACGACTTCAACTAGATAAACGACAGTAAAATATGAAGACTAGGAGACGTAGAAAATCCCCAAAAAAATCAACTAAACACAACAATCTAAAACGACAAAAACTGAAAAAACGAAAAATATTCTAAAGGTAAAACTGTTAGTACTTTTAATTACAAAAGTTGCCTTCCCATATAAAATCCCTTTTTTTTTTTTTTTAGATAGAAAATAGGTATGTCATGTTTTGTTTTGGCTCGTACTTAATTGAAAAACAAAATAAAACAATCAATAAAAACAACATATCTCATTAATCTAAGGGAAAAAAAAAAAAAGTGGAATGAGACCCATCAAAGAAAAAGGGTGAACACTTTTGAATGGTTCGCAGAGGAATATGACTAATGCCTCCCAAAGTCGAAATCTTGAGTCCCACATCAAATGCAGACAAAACACTTTTTTTTTTTTTTTTTAAATTTTAAATCTGAACTTGAGAAACCAAAGTCGTAAAAAACATAATAAGGAAAATGCACCGTACTCCTATTCCAAATAATATTTTAAGTTGATTTTGTCAATGACTCCAATTTTTTCTTTTTTTTAAAAAAAAGTGGATTAATAGATAAATTTTTAAGTTTTGTGTCAATGGCTCCAGTTTTTTTTTTAATTAAAAAAAAAAGAAAAGAGTCTTAAATAAAAATCTAAAAAGTACATCCATCATCGCAACGACAGCAAATAAATGGTCTCCATTGTATTAATAAATAAATAAAGAAAATGAAGTGAAAAAAAAATGATAATAGCATTAAAATTGTCAAAATGACAATAAATAAACAATGTCGGCCTTAAAAATGTTTAAACGACAACAAACATATGGAAACAACCGATATGAAAATAATCGTTAAAGGACAGAACCGCAATCAACGAGATACCAGTCAGGAAATAAAACACGACAACCTAAAAAGGAACATGAATATGAAAAAAAAAAAAAGAAAGAAAAGAAAAAAAAAATCAAGTCAAGTTACAAAAAAGAAATGACGGGATAAAAGGTAAAATAAACTCACACAAAGGCCAATCAAATAAACACCCGGCATAAAAAACACGAGAGCAAACTCAATAAACGACATCAAATAGAAAACAATTACAATTTGTAGAACGACATAAAATCAGACCAACAATGAAAAAAGACAATAGACATCGTTTGGGAAAAAGGTCAACGGTTTGATAAGTAGAATAAGTAGAAAACTACATCAGCAATAAAAAAACGACAAAATAGACTCAGTAACGACACAAACTTGGAGAAGGACCATAAAACGACATCATCATGTTTATGTAGTTTGGTAGCAAAACCATCCTAGTAATTTAAAAAAAAGTAAATAACAGTTTTTAAAAAATGATAAAGTAAATACCAGATTTTAAAAATATTTACAGTAACTAATAGGTTTATTAAATAAATGATTTATTTACGTATTTTAAATATATCATTTGCTTAATAATTTTTTTTATTGATAAATTTATTATTGACTTCAAATATTTCAAACTTTACCATTTATTTTAATTATTTATTATAATTTTCTCAATATTATATTATCCTTTTCTTCGCCTGTGTAAATACACCACAAATAAAGTCACCACCACCTCCTCTTGCGGCAACAGCCTGCTAAGTTGTTGGGTTTGGCATGTCGAAGTCGTTTTTCTCTCGTTTCCTGTCGTTTTCCGAGTCCACTATAACACCAAGTTTATTTAAGTAGCACATTACAAATAGGTACAATATATATATATATATATATTAAAAATAAAATAAATAAAAAAAAAGAAAGAAAAGAAATTGAAAAGCAAAAGAACACTCGTTCCTTCTGGTTCAATCATACTTGACATACTACATAACTGCATAATGCCTCGTCCAATTGAATCAAAAACTAAACTAAAAAATAAATAAATAAACAAATAAAAACCCTTTTTTTTTTCTTTTCAAAACACGAGGTTGGTAATCAATCGGACATATATTCTTAGTCCTCGCATTGAAGTTGTCACTTGTCATTCTTTGCGAGACCGATAATTTCTCGATTAAATACACACACAGATATACATATATATATATATATATATTTTAATAGACAATAATAATTTTGAAATCAATTACATGATTTGAGAGGTTTCCCACACAACCCTTTGTTACCCTTGTAAGAGCTAGCGGGAAAATCACTCAAAGGTTTACCCTTGGGGATTTCACCAACCAAAAGATTATCTGACAAGTCCAATTCCTTGAGCTTTCTCAGCTCCAAAAACTCATCAGGAATTTCCCCACTAAACCTGTTCTTCTGCAGCTTCAGAGTCATTAAGGAGCCAAGACTTGCTATAGCTTCAGGCAGGCCAAAGCTCAGCTTGTTTGAGCTCAAATCCAAACTCTGCAATGACTTGAATTTCCCAATTGAAGTTGGCAATTTTCCTTGCAACAAGTTGTTGGACAGGTTGAGAAACCGAATCCGGGACTCTTCTTCGGAGTCTACTTCCTCAATTCCACTCGAAAAGCTGTTGTTAGAGAGGTCAATGTATGTCAATGACTCCATCTCAAGAACTCGGATTATCGAGCCGCTTAGATTGTTTGAGTGCAGATCAAGCACACCAAGATACTGCAAATTCGATATCGAATCCGGGATCCCCGAGTCGAGTGAATTCCTTGACAGGTTCAGTGAGTAGAGCAGAGAGAGTTTTCCCAGCCAAGTTGGTATTGAGCCACTGAGACTGTTGGATGACAAGTCCAGTTCCTGAATTGGGCTTGGAGTTCCTTGCAGAAACTCCGGAATTTCGCCTTCGACACGACAGCCTGCCAAGTACAACTTAGAGAGAGAGGGCAATTTGGCAATCCATTCGGGGATGGACAAGAGGCTCAGAGAATTGAAAGACAAGTCAAGTGTTTGAATGTTTTGGAGGGAAGACAGCTGAGGAAGTGGTCCTTCAATGAGATTATCGCGGAGACTCAAAAAAATGAGCTCGGAGAGCTTACCAATTGATTCAGGAATTTGGCCTGATAATTGGTTTCCATCAAGATACAGCTCAGATAAAGATAGTAAATCACCCAAGCTAGAAGGGATTTCTCCTTCAAGCTTGTTATTTGCCAAAGAGAGTCTTTGCATAGACACAAGATTTCCAAAAGTCGGCGGTATTTTTCCGCTCAGACGGTTGTTTTGCAGCCTCAAGAATCCAAGTAGTGGCAGTTGGTCAGGACTAGCAGGGAAACGAATTGGACCCTCAAGAGAGTTTTGGTCCAAATACATTACAGAAATGGAAGACAAGTTACCTATAGAGTTTGGAATTTCCCCGTTTAAAAGATTGTCCGAGAGATCGAGCTCTTTTAAGCCCTGTAAATCTCCGATCCTCTCGGGGATTTTCCCACTCAGAAAATTGGCATGAAGATCCAACTGTACTAAATTGGTCAGATTTGAAACCCCATCAGGAATTACCCCCGAAAATTTGTTTGAGTAAAGAAATAATATCTTGAGATTTTTTAGGCCTCCCAAGCTTGGAGGGAGTGAACCGGAAAAGTTGTTCTCATGAAGTGCAAGTTCTTCAAGGTTTGACAACTTACCTATACTCTCAGGGACTGGACCAGTGAGAATGTTGCTGAAGAGAATGAGCTTCTGGAGATTTGGGAGGCTTTGACCGATTGATGTCGGGATTGAGCCGGAAAGACCAAACTGCCCTCCAAGATCAAGGACTTGAAGGGATGACAAAAGGGTAAGTGAAGGAGATAATGAGCCTTGCATTTGTGTCTGCAGAACTAAGCCTTCTTGTGTGATGAACCCGGGAAGGTTTATTTCCGTGACTCTACCGGTTGCGTTGTCACAAGAAATGCCTTCCCATTTGCAGCAACTGAGGCCAACCCACGTCGACAATCGACCCGAATTGTCGTATGAAATCGCTGACTTGAAACTGGTTAAGCCCTGAAGGTCATCTGAGCTACACTCTTCACTGATAATACTAGTAGTGCTCTGTCCCTTTCCAAAAGCCAGGGCAGTGAGGACTAAAATGCAAAGAAACTGAAATGTCATTTTGTTTTGAGCATATGGTTGAGAGTTGAGAATATTTTTTGTTTTGGGATTTTTTTTTTTTTGTGGAGAAAGTGAAGGCTTTGAGATTGAGCTTGAACTTTGATATCCTTTTTAAGACATTCAAAACAGATGGAAGAAAAATAAATAAATAAATAAATAGAAAAAGAATAGAAAAGAGCCAGTGGATATGTCAAACATGTCAAATTTGTTTTTCTTCTTTTTTGTCCTTTTTAACCTTTACAGATTGTAGTTGCTGAAAAGCATATTTATGTTAAATCAAATGATGGCCCGCTCCCCTCGTCACGGTTATATATTTATACATGTTATAATTTGCACGGAATATTTTGCTTCAACAAATTGCAAAAAATATATTCTACCAAAATTTGAAAAAGAATTATCTTCCTCAACAGTTCATAAATGATTAAAAACTTGTCCTTTAGCTTCAAAAGATCCAAACCATGTACAGGCACGTAGTAAACAGTAAATTGCTGTGATTTTTTTTTTTATAAAGAAAATGAAATTCGTAAAAAGCTCAAAGCTTCAATTAAACAAAATTCGGTGAATGAAAGCATAATTATCAAAAAATAAACGAAGGCATGGATTCTATACATGCATTCGATATTAAAGTTGTGCCAGCAATTCCTTTCCCCATTTTCCTTTTGGAATTAAATGCTTTCCAATTTCCATGTTGAAAAAGAAAAAAAGAAAAAACGAATTGGTGGATTTGAGGCGAGTTGGTGATCCCTTAGTTGTGCTACTTTCTGGACCCATTTAGGCATGTCAAAAACGTCAAATCCTATTAGATATGTAGTTACCAAAAAAAAAAAAAAAAAGATTCCTTGTTTGGATAAACTTTGCAATAAAAATCATAACAAAAGATAATTTTGTTTTTCCACCATGGTTCAATCAAGTGATTCTAATTGTTCTGATTGTAGGTGTAATGTAACAGTAAATATACATACGAGTATACTCTCTATATATTTAGTTTGAAGAATAGCATGTTTTTTCATTCATCGAACGACATATAAGACTAGTTTTCATTCGAAAAAGAGAGAGAGATTGAGAGAGAGAAACATGAAGGAAGAAACAAACAGCATGTGAAGTTATAGCTTTACTCTGCTCCAAGAATATACGTTTTTATTAAAAGAAGAGAAATGGTAATAGATACAAGCAAAGTCTCGGGAGTGTAATTTTTCTAAGGGGGGGAAAAAAATTGAACTTAGACAGGTTATGCTTGTGGGGCAGGAAAAGTAATGCAGTACTGAGAGTAGATGAATTTGAATAGAAGTTCTAAATTCGAAATCTAAGAACCTTTACATTCCTCCTTAATTAGTGATACCATTTAAAAAAATAAATAAAAAAAGTTGAGTTGAAGAATTTCGAATCTAAACAATTACCAAAGAGTTTGGAATAACTCCATAAGAGTGACCCTATGGGACTTGAAATATTTATTTGAGGCATATATTCTTGGGGTATATTATGTTATTCAAGAACGAGACAAGATTTCTGCACATAAAACTATGCCATCGTTTTCCAACTGTTATACAGATTATCACTTGTCCTTTTTTGCCTCTGAAAATCCAAGCAATATACAATTTAGGACACAGTAAAAAGTAATTCATTAAGCTTTCTTTATTTAATAATATGCCTCTAGCGCAGCCCTGACACTCAGACAAGTTCATGAATTGAGTATTGTCTAGTTGTACATATAAAAAGATCTAGCAGAGTCTCTATCACGTTTCACCTTTCAAAGCAACTTTGACTAGTTCCCCCAAAAAAAAAAAAAAAAAAAAAAAACTCATCATGTTCTGGCGTTTAGAGGGCTTTCTGAATTTGTTAATGAACTTGAACAACTTATTTTGATATGCCTTGGAAACTTTGGTAAGATTCTGTTTACTTGGTTGTAATCTGAGTTAGTTACTCCCATGAGAGTAGATTGAAGATGCAGTGGGGCTGGTAACATCTCTTTCTACATCTCCAAAGTTGGTTGTCCCAGTCAACATCTTTATTGCTATTTGAGCCACTTCTGCAAACCAGTCACCCTCTGGCAAACTCCTGCCAAAAGGGAAAAAAAAAAAAAAAAAACATAAACGTAACCATAATGGGATTCGGCTCATATATTTCCTTATTTGTATTTTTTTTTTTTTTTTTTGTCTTTCTAATAATATCATGATCACTTTTTTCCCTGACATGTCATGATTTTATTAGATGTATAGGAACAGAGACGCATTCAACTTAGAAATGCATACTTTCTTGCTCAAACGCAGAATTTACTATTAAATATTTTGTTATTCCGTGACGTCATCTTTAAATTTGAATATCATAATAACAAAGTTAAACATAGAGGTTGTTAACCTGTATGATATTCCATTCCTACGGTTAAATGACCGGGCTTTCAAAAGAAGATTTCATAAATTTGAAAAAAATTTAGATTTATCAGTTCACTAAAAAAAAATAAAAAAAATAAAAAAATTTACGCAGATGCCGAGTATTTGTACCTGTAAGGGTCTATTCCAGTAGCTTCAACTGCCTCAACAGCTCTATCAATAATGGTTCTTATAACTTGATGTAGGTTCCGAGAAAGGAAACGACCTTGGGACGAGAAGAGCAACACAAACTCCATATCCAAATAGAACTGCAAAAAGGGATCAAATAGATGTATCAAATTAGATCAAGCAATTTAAATTTAGCATGTGATATAATGAATAAGGATATACTAATAGTAACGAAAGAAGTACCTGTTGAAGACCGAGAGGACCTAAAGGCTGCGGTCCTGCCTCTATTTCTTCCCAAAAGTTTTGATCATTAGAGAGCCACAGGATCACAGTCTCTAAGAGTCGTATTAATAGAACAGTAGCAAATCTTTCCCTCCCGACAAACATATCCGTTGCAATGCTTGCAATCCGTGTTAGTTTCACGAAAAGTGCCTGAGAAATTAAAGATTTTACATGTCAATCTATACTATATTCAATTCTACTAGGTCCAAGACTAACTGAACTACCTGAAAAATTGGAGAAGGAAACCACTCAGGCTCATCTGCACTTAAATCAATATTGGTGTACATTTGTGCAGTGAGACGAGTATCCCCATCTTCTGTGAAGATGAGATCAAGGGCGTGTTGCCGGCAGAAGCTGTCGCGGAGGCGGTCAACAGAGCGCTGAAGGCGTCTCTTCCATTCCCGTTGCTCCGGGACACGGCTTTGCCTGTCTGCAGGAGATATTTTGGGAGTCTCCAACATTCTGTTATTAGTCTGCTGCAAGGGCAAAAGCTTGAGAGCAGCGCGGGGGAGTATCTCATCTGCTAACAATGATGCATTAGCTAGCAAAGCTATCTGTTGGGCTTCGGTTTCGGCTATTCTCACAATTTTGTTCCCCAAACCTTCCAGGTTCTCCTCGTTCTCCGTTGAACCAGGCAATGCATGTATCAGCAAGTTGACATATGAGTTGAACACTTGTTGAACACCTTCTAATGTTAGACTGTCCAATTGCAGGCTCTCAAGTGGGCCCACATCCTCAAGAAAGTCCTAAACATCAAAACATAACATAAAGTTCTAACTTGACACAAAATTAGTCTTTGTTAGAATTAGACCAATCTCACCTTTAGAAAGAGTTTAATAACCAAGTCAATGTTATCTAGTACAGTGGTGCTAATTCATGACAGTATTGTTCATGTTTTTAGTATTCTTGTACGGTGTAGCTTTTTAATTCTTCGGTGCTCTACGGAGTTATTACAGGTGGGTCTACTTATAAGGGTGGGGCCTATTTATATATGGCGCCAGACTTCAGCAGTGGAGCCAGCCTTCTACTTTAGTAGGGATGAACACTAAACTTTTTTAAGAATGAGGGCATCAGTTCCCACTCGGGCTCATACAGCTCCGTCGCTGCCAGCCTCTCTGGGAGTCAAATAGCATTGCCTTAAAGATGAGGGGAAAAAAATTTTGAATTTCACCTGAACCATTGAGTTGAATTTGTGAGCACTGATTGAAAGTTTTGGCTGAGAAGCATTCAAACTTCCAAGAGAAGCAGTGGAACCAAAAGTGCGAGTACCAAGAGGGTGAACAAGCGACCAATCATCTGCGGCAGCCAGGGCAGCACTACTCTGCTCAATCCTTTTCAAATTGGCGCTCAATGCCTGTTCAATCAAGGGCCTAAAGAGCCTCAACAAGACCGAACAAAGCGCCAATCCGCGAGCCTCTAACAAGCAACAATGGCCTAAACATATATGGACACACTCGGCAGCTACTCTTAGACCACCTGAAGCTGCTGAGGAGACCAAGACTTGCCTCTTAAGGTGAAGAGCAAGAGTTTCAGTCTGTTTCACGGCCCAAGTCACGAGCTCAGATGCATAAGCAGGCTCTTCTCCAAAAGCGCCTAAAGAATCACTGGTTGCTTGTGCAATGGTTGAGAAGACAAGCTTTGAAAGTGCAGTGGTATAAGCTCCTCCACACAAAGTGGTTGGCGAGCGAAGACTTCGCATGTTCGTCTCCAGCTTCTTCTGGTGAGAATTTAGCAACAATGTGTGTGCTCGAGGGCCATCCCCAAGCTTTTTCAGGGCCAAAACAGCCGAACGGAGATCAACACCTCGAGTCGAAGATTGAGACATCGTTTCAGCAAGCTGGTCAGCCAATTTCTGCCTCTGCTCCGTGATGGTAGTTTGTAGCGATAATAAGGCAGACTGGTTTAAAGTTTGCCTCAGATTGGCTTCTTCCACTATCTTTTCGCCTTCTTCCAAGGCAGTTAAAGCTTCCTCCACTCTTTTCTCCGCCAAGAGGACTTCCAGGGTGTCCAGAAACTCCACCAACCAAATTTCTATCTTCGAGAGTTCTTTGCTGTCGTTAGACGTGTCCTCTGAAGTTGAATCTTCCTGGTCATTTGATAGTAAATCTAGGCTAACTCCTTCTGCTAAACTATGAACAAAAACTGCCTGACTTGATAGAAGATTTCTCATGGAAAGAAGCTGTCCTTCGAGCTCAGAAATTTGCTTTGATGTTCTGCAAATGAATAAAAATTCTTTCATTCAGGAGATCTTAAGTAATAAAAGAAGGGCATAAAAATACAAATCCAAGTTCACAACTCTAATCCCAACGTTTTTATGCCAAATTAAATGGCAATGTATTATCATCGTTTCATTAGTAGATACAATATCTCATCGTTACTTGACACAACAATCCCTTAAAACTCCTTAATAAAAGAATAAAAACTGATATGCAATTTCATTTGCTACATGATAGCATTATTATATTACGAAGAAAGTCCAAACGAGTTTTTTTTTTTTTTTTCCCAATTTTTTATTACTTCTTGAAACTCATTTTACACTCTTTAAAATCAGAAGAAATTGAGCTCACCGGATGAAGGCCGAGTAATTAGCATAAACACTTTTACGCATTTCCTCGGCAGAGGCCTTCTTCAGCTCCACAAGGTATGAGCACAAGTGCCTTATCTCCTGTCAACCAACCCATATCACATTGATTGTTAAAAATATCCTTTGTTTTCAAGAAAATTACCATGATTTTATATAACATCTTTAGCAATTTTAAAGTTCTGTAAAATATATGAACATATATTTTGTGTGCATTCAAAACCCAGATGGCGAAAAGCTTCAAAGCCACACAAAGGCATATACATGCAAACAAACATATATATATATATATGACAAAGGATATATATATGACAAAGGATATATATATGACAAACATATATATATGCAAACAAACATGTATATATATATATGATGTTCAAGAAAAAAGGAAAAGAAAAGAAAGAACAAGGAGACCTTCTCGTTCATGTTTCGACATTTGGAGGTAACGTATGCGTCAGGATCGAATTGTGACGTCTTGAAGGCCATGAGCGTATCGCTGAGAGTTAAAGTGGCGTCAATCTCTGAGGAGTTTCCCATACTAGTATTTGATGAGAACGATCCTTTCGATAGAGATGACATTGTTGCCGATTCCATGATTTTTTTTTCTTTTTTCTTTTTTGTTTTTCTTCGGTGCACGTTCAATTAATTCCTGAATTTCACGATAAGTTGGATTTCGGATTCAATCTGATTTTCCCAGGAAACAAGCAAATTCAATCTGTTTTATTTTGGCCGTGAGCGAATGAGACGCAGGCAGAAAAAATCATGTAATTGGAACCATTACAAACACGTACGTAGGACTCGGTTTTTACTTTTTAGCCTTGTAATTAGGCTGAGCTGGGTAAGCAAATTCACCCTTTATTTTATTTTTTTATTTTTAATTTTTTGCTCTGAAAATTTACCCTTTAATTTGTTTTCTTTCACTGATCCCAAAACAACTCCTACGTCCTTTTATTTTTATTTTTTTTATGTCCCTTTAATAATATCATAATACGTCAATTAAAATTATATTTTAATTATAATATTTTATCAAATTAATAAAAAAATTATGTTAGTTACATAAATATTATATTATTATTAGAGAAACATAAATAAGGATACAAATAAAGAGACATACGAACTAAATCACACTAATCCCCTCCTGCTGAATAATCATTCGGTTACTAAAATAGATTCCTTTTTAGATGAAAATGACATATTTTTAAACTCTTTTTGTTTTTTAATTTTAAAGAAAAATGGTTGTGAGTTAGTTGATTACTCATCACCAGGTGATAAATACTGAGAGATTGATCAGGATGTGAACAGATGTCAATCAACAATTTATTAGTTTATCAATGATAGATCATCAAATTTATTTGTATTAAACCTAATAATAAATCAGTAATTAACCATCATAAAACCTTGTTAGAAAAAGAAAATGACTTTTTAATTTAAAAAAAAATATATCATTTTTTAAAAGACGTTGTAAAAACCGATCACCCTATCTAATTTTTCTTTTTTCCTTTTTTTTTTTTTTTTTCTGTTCCCAATTTCTTGCTTCAAAAACTAAACTGTTTGTCGTCATTTTATACCCTAGATATTAGAGTTAACAAAACATAATACCTTGGAGGGTTCTTTGTAAATAATAACTTAATAAGAAAGTATTTCGAAAAAAAAAAAAAAAACCTAAAAGGTTG
Organism: Ficus carica; assembly: GCA_009761775.1. Lineage (NCBI taxonomy): Eukaryota > Viridiplantae > Streptophyta > Magnoliopsida > Rosales > Moraceae > Ficus > Ficus carica. The sequence continues at coordinate 5,185,190 of CM019749.1, forward strand.
CATAGTGATTTTTCAAAAATTATATCTTGTCAAATGGCTTTGGCTCGTCCTGTTTTTCAAACTACGCACCTATTAAGACTCTAAATGTAAAATTGAGAGTGCGTTTGGTGCACCAAACAATAACAAAATTTTTAGATTAAAGTTGATTAATTTTTTCAAAAATTATTTAAAATTTTGGTTGACTTTTTAGAAAAATAACAATAACTGAAATGAAAATTTTATATTCAAAACGAAGAGTCAAACAAAGCCTATAAAAGTTTATTATGTTAATTCCAATTTTTAAAGTTGCTATTTTAACGAATAATAAAATTGTCTACGTTTGATATTCCATTTTATTTTCAACTAAATTGTACTTTGCAGCTTGTTTTTTTTTTTTTTTTTTAAAAAATTGACAAAAATTATAACTAGTTTTTTGAAAAGTCAACTAACTGCAACTTAAAAATTTATTTTATTTTAAACTCAATCTGAACATCAAACGCAAGAGTCATAATTTTTGTTGACTTTTCAAAAAAATATAAAAATTAATATGAAAAATTTTATGTTTAAACCTGAAAGTCAAATAAAACTTAAGGGTTGCTTGGGGGACGTCTAGAGACGATATTTTGGAGATTAGGTTGGAAATGTATGTTTAGGGAAAGATTTTTGAAAAAATTCCGTCATATAAAAAAAATATTGCTAAAATTTAAAATGTGTTTGGAAAAAATATGTAAAATAGACTATCATTGTCAAAATCAAAAGTTTAGGAATCAAAATAACATAATATTTATAGTTTAGGGACTAAACTAAATGGACAAATTACCCAATTTACTTTGTCTCCTGAATTATCCAAACTATTTATTGTGTACTTCATATATATAAAATCATTTAAATCGCCCTGCATCCACTTCTGTTTATAACCTTAATGATTTTGCTGACATGGCATAGAATTAAAAACCGATGTATATTATTTTAAACTAAAACCATAATTATTAAAAAAAATTATAAAAAGTAAATTAAAATATGATTTTTAAAAAAATTTAAAAATTTAAAAAAAAAATCTGAGAAAGATCCGATCAAAGGAATCCACCCATCAACTATTATTAGCAATATTAATCAATGCTCATTTTTTTTTTTTTTTTTTTGGATAAGAATCAACGTACAGTTTTGTATCTTATAATTTTTATCAGATCAACAGATTTTATACCATGTACGATTATACATAAGATCTGTTTTATAGCCAAATATTTTTTTTAAGAAGTTTTTTAATAAATAACTGAAATTTTTAAAAATTAATTAAAAAAGTTTTTTTTTTTTTCCTAAAAAGGTTAATAGATTTTTTTTTTTTAAATAATCAATCAGTGATTGATCACAAGATAGTTCATTAGTGATTGATCGTAAGTCAATTATTGATTAATTATAATGTAAATCACTAAATTTTATAGTTAATTACTGATTGACAATTAATCAATCATCAATTTTCATAATCAATCACTGATTAATCAAATCTTAAAAATGACAAACGACTATTTTCCTAAATAAGAAAAAAAAAGTTAAGTCATCTTAGATTAGGTGATTAAAAAAGACCACTCATCTTAATTTTTTTTTATTATAAATTTTGTCCTTATTTCCTCTACACAAAGATAAATATCAAAATACCCAAATTTTCATTTTCTTAAATTCGCCATTACTGATCACGTTCTGTCACAAATCCACCACTATGCCGCTGTCAAAGCCCGAGCTGACCTTGTCGATCGCCATCCATCTCTGTCCTACGAAACCCACACCCACCCATTCGACCTTTGATGTGCTGCAGAAATCTGGTCTCATCAAGCATAAAAGAAAGCAGGGAGGAGGAAGAGAACGAGAGGTAAAGGGAGAGATAATGTTTCAGATGAAGTCTCGCTTGATCCTTGTAGGGTTTGGGACACTGAAAAGGCGGAGATGATGAATTTTTGAGCTTATGTTAATAATAAATTGATTTTTAGCTAATGTCTTTTAATAGTTGGTGATTTTAATCAATATCTTTTAACAACTAGTGATTTTCTTCAAAATAATATTTATTAGTCTTTAATTTCATTTCTTGTTAGCGAAATCATTAAGGTTATAGATAGAAGTGGACAGTAGACATGACTTTACTTGAAAATACAGAGTTTGAATCAATTTATTCCTAAGTTAAAAAAAATAAGTAGACATTATATTATTATACTTACTAAAAGAATGCAAAGTAACTTCCCTTGCACAGTAGAATTACGTTTTTTACCCCTCTAACTATGGTTGCTAATTTGTATACCTACAGTATTTTTACTTTTTTACCCCCCAAACCCTAATTTTGTTTTCTCTCCTCATACGTTTTCTTTGTCTTTTTCTCTCTCTGTCAACCTTTTTTCCCTCTCTCTCTCTCTTCTCCGCACGTCTCTCTCTCTCTTTGCCTACAGTGTTTTGTTTTTCTCTTCTTCGCCTGTCTGTCTGTCTCTCTCTTTACATTTTTTTGGGCTTTTTTTTTTTTAATGTATGACAGTTACAAAACTAATATCACGTAAAAATGATATAGAAAATAAAATAAATTTTTTTTAACTGTTTACTAATAGAAACTTTATGCATAACAATAACATAAAATATATCCATAAATAAATAAATTTATAAAAATTAAATTGTATATAAATTTGATATATGTTTATATGTTTCCATAAAATTTCGAAATTTTTTTACTTCAATTATACAATATATGTAATATAATAAAATAAGGGAAAAAATGTAAATATTGAAATAGTATATATAAATTGGAAAAAAAATTTGAATTGAAATTTAAACGATTTATAATATAAAAATATAGATTCAGTAAATATATTTCATAAACTATATATTTCATAATATGATACTTAAAAAATAAAAATTGAATAAAAATAACAATAAAATAAAAAACCATAAAATTTTCCTACTTAGCAATATTTTATTTTGACTTAAATAAAAATTGAATAAAAATGACAATAAAATAAAAAAGCATAAAATTTTCCTACTTAGCAATATTTTATTTCTAAGTGTAAAATAAATCGTATATAAAATTTTTGTTTTATTTTAGTCTGCATTTTATATGTTTTGTATATTTAATCATAAGCAGAAATTTAGAGAAAAAAATATAAAATATAAACATGATTAAATATTCAAAAAAAATTTATAAAGTAAAGTATATAATTCATATTAATAAATATTCAAATCATATTAAATTTATATAACAAAAATATTCAATTAACAGGATATAAAACAACATCTTTCATCAACAGAAATTCAAACATCTTCTACTGACCCATCTAGAAAACGAAAAGAATAAAGGTATATTTATCTTTTATGTATACTTACATATTATATAATTATACAACTTTCAATTTTATTTCTAAACATAAATTAATTACTTTTCTTCTCATGACAGATCCGAGGAAAAAGGAAAGAAGATTAAACACGGTTGAAGATATTTTCAACGCAAAATGTTTGTTTTCCAACAACTCTGTTTATAAACATATATCTATATATGTTTGCCTGTATATATAAACCAAACACTTTTTTGAATATAAATTTAAATGTAAATATTATGATATTATAATAATAAATACTAAACAAATATACTGTTAATAATTATATTATTTATCTTAAATAACTATTTTTATTTTATAATATTCAATTTTTTTTCCTGCATCCCTGTGCGTAGCACGGGCATTAAACTCGTATATACTAAAGGAGTGTACTTTACTGTTTATACAAAGTAAAATTACACTCCTACCCTTATTTTAAGCATACCGGTTATTTTGCTACAGTAATATTCCTAGTTTGCCCCTCTAACCCTTGGGCTTCTTTTCTTCCTTCTCTCTGCCGCCGCCCCCTTCATTTTCCCTCTCCATTTCATTTTCTATTTTGTTTTTCCTCTCTCTCTCACTCTCTGTTGTTCTTTTTTTATTTTATTTTTTTTTTGGTTTGGGTTTTCCCTTTGCCTTGGTCGCCGCCTCTCACTCTCTTGGTTTATTCTCTCTCATTTTTGGATTTTCCTCTCTCTCTTTCTCTGTTTTTAGGGTTTTGGTGTCTAAATCCTATTTTCGCTTCTTCTTGGTTCAATTGCCGCTCTCCTTTGATTTTTGGTTGTATGTTTTTCATGTTTATTGTGTTTTTTTTCACTCTCTATTTGTTGTTTTGGGTTTTTTTTTTTTCGGATTTTGATTGTGGAATTTTTTCTTTCCGGATTTTGTAGTTTTGTTTCTTTCCCTCTCTTCTTTGTTGATATTTCATCATTTTTAGCATGTGTATCTAATGTTGATCGGTATTTTTTTTTTTTTTTTGGATTTTGGGATTTCATTTGTTTTTGTCGATTTTTTCATCTTCTTTCTTCTTCTTATTTTTCTCTTAATCTTTCATTATTTTCTACTATGTGCATGTATTGTTGATGGGAAATTTTTACCCTCCTGGAATACACTGTTTTTTTTTTCTGGAATATGAATAAAATTTTTTAAACTCTAGATTTTGATTTTGGAGTTTTTTTGGGTTTTGTTGAGTTTTTTTGGGTTTTTTTTTGTCTTGGTTGCTTGCATGTTCTTTTGTTTTTTCCTTTTCAGTATTTCGGTTTTGGTGTCCAATCCCCATTTTCACTTCCTGTTGCTTTCTCGACCGGTCTCCCTCTATTTTTGGTGGTTTGTTTTTCATCTTTTTTTGTGTTTTTGTTTCTTTTCTATTTGTTGTTTTGGGTTTTTTTTTTTTTTTTTTTTTTTGTGGATTTTCGGTTCTGCATTTTTTTTCTGATTTCTTATTTTTGTCTGTTCTCCTTTCTTCTCCGTTAATCTTTTATCATTTTTGAGTATGTGTATCTAATTTTGATTGGTAAAATTTTCATCTTTTTTTTTCTCGGTTTTCCATATATTATTTTCCGAATTTTTTCCCTTTTTCCTCTTTCTCTTAGTGCTTTCATAATTTTTCATCATTTTGCAGAATGTAGATGTAATGTTGGTTGGAAAATTTTTTTTTTTTTGGCTGGAATATCATTATACTGTTGTTATTTGTGATCTGATTTTTTTTTTTTTACTTTTTTCAATTTTTTTTTCATACTTGTGTATGTATATAGGAAATTTTTTTTTGGGCATTTTTGACTCTGTATTCTGCTACCACCACTCGTCTGATGAGGTGGTAAACGCTAGTCTGGTACCACCGCTCGTGGACGAGGTGGTATACCGCGTTTATACATCGGGGTATACCGCGTATCCAGGTTAGATAGTACCCGGGGACGAGGCAGTCACTCCGAACAAAGTCCCCCGCACGTAGCACCATGCTCGGGATTGGCGGCGGTCCCTGTCATAACACTCCATCCACTACCTGACATCTGACATAAAGCCTGCTGCTGCACATGTCACATCGTCGACTTCCATCACCTACCTCATGTCACATCGCCAAATATCTCTCAAATATTACTCCATATATATAACAAGTGCATTTCAAACTTTTTGTTACGTGCATGTTGATTTAGAATTTTTATTTTTGTGTTTTATTAGGATTCTAAATTTGAATATCATTTAAAATGCATTCCAGTTAGGAGCAAATATTCATTAACAAATGGTGATTAGGTTCCCAAATATCAAAATTAGGTGTTTAAAATAAAAAATTAGATGCCAATATGGGATTAGGTTTATAGTTTGGAGATATAATGCATAATAAATGCTATAGATAATTGATTTAAAAAAAAAATAGAACTGTGATAATATCGTAAAAAAAGTAGATGTATTTTAAAATCAAACGGCTTATGCAATTAATTAATTATTTTTTGAGTAAGTTACATGCTATGATTGTGACTATAAAATGAGTCACAACAGTTAAAATGGTACAACACTTCATCAGAAAACGACAACAAATCTATATAAACTAACACTAAAATGTTAATTTTCAAAAAATGATAGCTTGTTTATGCACCAAAACGACATCACCAAGTCATTACTCTTCTCTTCAACTTCGTATTTTTTCTTTCCTTTGCATTACTTTCTCAATACATATTAAAGAATTGCATTTCTTACGTTATTACAGAATTGCCCTCTAAAACTTGTACTCTATTCATTACGAAATTGCCTTTAAGTACTTGGAACTCCTATTTAACATGCTAAATTTACACTTCTATCCTTAACTTTATTTACATTTGAATAATTCTTGGGAAGCATGAAACTGTAGCTGGACCTAGTCTACAACCAGCTACAACCGGTCAAACTGCTACTGTCTTATCGCAAGCTGGGGACAACTTTTTGGGGAACAACATCGACAATGGCTGTGGCTTGAAAGAAAAAAAAAAAAAAAAAAAAAAAAAAAGGAAGATTGATTGAAAATATGAAGCTAACAATCAGGAATCAAGTGGGATCAGATTAAGGAAAACCCATCTACAAAGTGAAAGATGGGTATTCAATTTTAAAAATAAAAATAAAAAATAAAAACGAAAGTTGAGTATGCGAAAAAGAAAAAAACCAGTGATGAAACGAGAGATTTTCATAAGGGGCTAATGCTATGTAACATATAATTAGAGAAGATTAAGTGCAAGTTTTTATTTTTTAGGCGAGGATTATTATGAAATTTTCTTCAAAATAATAGGGTATTTTTTGAATATAGAAAAGTTGAGAGGGGCCTTCTCTAGCTAAGTCAGTGCAGTAAAAGAAAGGAGATAAATATAGGTTGAAGATTTTTTTTTTTTTTTTTTTTTTTTGAAGAAGCTTAAAGTAACGTTGATTGAAGAATGAAGTACATGGAAGAGAGAATTTGAAAAAAAGAAGAAAGTTTATATCTATAACATCTAAGGGCCCGTTTGGGTGGTGAGTTTAAACTTATCATTATTAACTTAATTTTTGTCTTTTTCTCCAAAAGTTTTTTGTCTTTTCTGAAAAAGTCAACCAAAATCACTATTTAAACTTATAAATCTTAATTCAAACTCAAACACCAAACACCCCCTATAAAAAGCACCTATAACCACACGTTTTTTTTTTCTTTTCAGACTCACTCTCTTCGATATTTTTTTTTTCTTCCCTCTCTTTCGTTTCTCATTTTCTTCTCCACACTTTTCAATTTCGCCTCTTCTTAGTTTTTTTTTTTTTTCGATACTTAAAAATAATTTTTCATTTGATATTTTTGGTTTCTATAAATAAGTATTGGGCACATGAAGAATTTGGATGAGTCTGGCCGGAGCACCGAAATCAAGAAGGCAACAATAAATTGGTTTTTTTATGCTTTTGAATGAAAGAAAAAGGTTGGTTATTTATTTTTTTTTATTTTATTTTTGCATGCGTGTTGTTCGATAAAATGTGACTTTGGAAAACATAGGTTTTCATTTAATTTTTTTTTATTTTATTTTTAGTTTCCTTGTAGATGAATTATATTTGACATGAAGGATAGATAATAAAAAAATTTTAAAAAAATTCTCAATAATCACAACCTCAACAAAATATATATAAGAAATCGAAATGATACTTTATTAGGCAATCACTATATTTATACGTGAATTGGGGGCGGGGGGAAGTTGAAGTGGAAGTGATTGAAAAGTTGGCCAAGAAGAAATTGGGCAATTGGGCATTATAATTGAAGGAACAAAAAATTATTCGAAGAACTAAAGGGTTGTGTATCCAATTCTATCAAAAAAAGAAGTTCGATTTTTTGTATTTCAAATAAATAACCGAATATGTAGAATTAGATAATCTAGATTATCTCGGTTAGTTGGGATTGTTTTCTTTTGTTATTGGTTAGTTAGAATATCCGGAGGTTGAGTTTTTCATGCTCGACCTTTGGCTATTTATTTGCATGTATCTTTTATCATTTGATATAATGAGAGATAATTTATTCTCATCTACTGCTGCGTTCAAATACATACATACATAGTCACCAAACTTTTAGTTTGATGGATTTTTTATAATCATTTGCCAAACATAATTGAAGATCATTAACCGATAATTCCAAAGGGCATGAGTAGTTAAATCAAATTAATGTCTGCCTCCATTCTTGTGGCCTTTTGTTTCTTATAGAGATGTTTTAGGTTTGCCTTATTATTTGTTAATTTTCGTGACTTGTTGCACTCTCGTTTGTTAATTATAGAGATACGTTCTCATCAGAAAAGAAATGCATTTTTGTTTTGGAAACTAAATAAATTGCTTTAGAAAAATTTTTGGGGTTGCAACTCCAGATAGAAAAGAAAAGATTCTAGCATTTTTTAGACGAGAAAAGAAGAGCAGGAAAAAAAAAAACACAGTACTGATATAAATGAATGTGAAGAGAGTTTTTAATCTTGTTAGTTATAAACTTAGTCATGGGTTTAATATTGTGATGTGGTATTATTTCTAAATAAGGTGACTAAATAGGATATGACAGGATATATATATATATATATATAAAGAAAATAGTTATAAGAAACTGAATCCAAACTGGAAAAAATAAGGGGGAAAAGTACATGAAATTAAAAATTAGGAAAAAAATAATGGAATTTTGATTCAGCAAAAGTTAGAATTTAGATTAGCATGCAAAAGGTTTATTACATACCTCAATATATCTAAGATTTTACACCTATTTTTATCTGATGAATGATAACCTTTTGGTTCATGCATCGAAGAGAGAAGAACATCCAACCGCTCCTCCTACAAAGAAGATAAATATATACCTTAAAATGATATGATTATTTAGAAAGAAAATTAATTTTTCAATCTTACATGAGAAAAGCTTTGTCGCCAATGGGGACCGGTACTGAGTTTCCGGACTTTCATTGATCTAGAAAATATATTGTTAAACATTATGATGAAGAAGGCTTTCGGACTGGAACTGAGCTTGGCGATGGGGACGATGGTTCTTGTTGACTGCGGTGGGGGCGATGGCTCTTGCTGACAGTTAGGGCGCTTGCTTTCGGATTGGAATTGACTGAGCTTGGCGATGGGAACGATGGTTCTTGCTGACGGCGGTGGGGGCGATGGCTCTTGCTGACAATTAGGGCGCGCCGCCGCTTGTGATTGTTTGGGCGCTTGTGATTGACGACGGTGGGGGCAATGGCTCTTGCTGACAGTTAGGGCTCAGCTTCTTATTTGGTGCTGTTGGGCTAGCTTGTGATTGTTTGGGCGCTTGTAATTTTTAGAAAATATTCCTTCATATTAAACGTTATGAAAATTTTCATCACAACTCAACATGTGCAACGCACATGTCCAATCCAAACTAGTATGGATAATAAAGATGAGGAGAGTCCACCAAACAATCACAAGCTGGCCCAACAACACCAATGAGCCCAACAGCACCAAACAAGAAGCTGAGCCCTAACTGTCAGCAAGAGCCATTGCCCCCACCGCCGTAGGGCGCTTGCTTTCGGATTGGAATTGACTGAGCTTGGCGATGGGGACGATGGTTCTTGCTGACGGCGGTGGGGGCGATGGCTCTTGCTGACAGTTAGGGCGCGCCGCCGCTTATGATTGTTTGGGCGCTTGTGATTGACGGCGGTGGGGGCAATGGCTCTTGCTGACAGTTAGGGCTCAGCTTCTTGTTTGGTGCTGTTGGGCTAGCTTGTGATTGTTTGGGCGCTTGTAATTTTTAGAAAATATTCCTTCAAATTTAACGTTATGAAAATTTTCATCACAACTCAACATGTGCAACGCACATGTCCAATCCAAACTAGTATGGATAATAAAGATGAGGAGAGTCCACCAAACAATCACAAGCTGGCCCAACAACACCAATGAGCCCAACAGCACCAAACAAGAATCTGAGCCCTAACTGTCAGCAAGAGCCATTGCCCCCACCGCCGTAGGGCGCTTGCTTTCGGATTGGAATTGACTGAGCTTGGCGATGGGGACGATGGTTCTTGCTGACGGCGGTGGGGGCGATGGCTCTTGCTGACAGTTAGGGCGCGCCGCCGCTTGTGATTGTTTGGGCGCTTGTGATTGACGGCGGTGGGGGCAATGGCTCTTGCTGACAGTTAGGGCTCAGCTTCTTGTTTGGTGCTGTTGGACTAGCTTGTGATTGTTTGGGCGCTTGTAATTTTTAGAAAATATTCCTTCATATTAAACGTTATGAAAATTTTCATCACAACTCAACATGTGCAACGCACATGTCCAATCCAAACTAGTATGGATAATAAAGATGAGGAGAGTCCACCAAACAATCACAAGCTGGCCCAACAACACCAATGAGCCCAACAGCACCAAACAAGAATCTGAGCCCTAACTGTCAGCAAGAGCCATTGCCCCCACCGCCGTAGGGCGCTTGCTTTCGGATTGGAATTGACTGAGCTTGGCGATGGGGACGATGGTTCTTGCTGACGGCGGTGGGGGCGATGGCTCTTGCTGACAGTTAGGGCGCGCCGCCGCTTGTGATTGTTTGGGCGCTTGTGATTGACGGCGGTGGGGGCAATGGCTCTTGCTGACAGTTAGGGCTCAGCTTCTTGTTTGGTGCTGTTAGGCTAGCTTGTGATTGTTTGGGCGCTTGTAATTTTTAGAAAATATTCCTTCATATTAAACGTTATGAAAATTTTCATCACAACTCAACATGTGCAACGCACATGTCCAATCCAAACTAGTATGGATAATAAAGATGAGGAGAGTCCACCAAACAATCACAAGCTGGCCCAACAACACCAATGAGCCCAACAGCACCAAACAAGAAGCTGAGTCCTAACTGTCAGCAAGAGCCATTGCCCCCACCGCCGTAGGGCGCTTGCTTTCGGATTGGAATTGACTGAGCTTGGCGATGGGGACGATGGTTCTTGCCGACGGCGGTGGGGGCGATGGCTCTTGCTGACAGTTAGGGCGCGCCGCCGCTTGTGATTGTTTGGGCGCTTGTGATTGACGGCGGTGGGGACAATGGCTCTTGCTGACAGTTAGGGCTCAGCTTCTTGTTTGGTGCTGTTGGGCTCATTGGTGTTGTTGGGCGAGCTTGTGATTGTTTGGTGGACTCTCCTCATCTTTATTATCCATACTAGTTTGGATTGGACATGTGCGTTGCACATGTTGAGTTGTGATAAAAATTTTCATAACGTTTAATATGAAGGAATATTTTCTAAAAATTATAAAAAATAGATTAATAAACAAAATTGAAGAGTTAAAATTTTATGATATAATTAATAAAAATATTGGTTTTCTTTCACCAATCCCAGCCCATCTTTGTCTTAAAATAGGTTGATCAATTAAGCTAATAATCCAAACAAACGCAAAAAAATTAATCATCCGAAACAAAAAGATCTTACCATTTGAAATAAAACTTGGGCAATTAATTTTCCTTCCTAGAAGACACATTGTATAATATACTAAAGGGATGTCCTGCACTGTTCACGCAGGGTAAAATTACTATTTTACCCTTAACTCTGTTATGTATAGTTTTTTTGTGCACAGTGCCTTGACTCTTTTGCCCCTCAAACCCTAACTCTTCATCTTCCTCTTCTTCTCTCTCTGCCGCCACTTCCCCTCTCATTCTCAATTTTTTTTTCCTTTCTTTTTCTGTTGCCGTTTCTCTCTCTGTCTCTCTCCTTTCTTTTTTTTCCTCTCTTCCTCTTGCCGGCTTCCTCTGTCTTCTTCAATTTTTTTTCCTCTTTCTTTCTGTTGCCGTCTCTCTCTCTCCTTTTTTCTTCTTCTTTAGCCAAAAACAACAACCGACAGTGCCCGAGACGAGAGGAAAACCGAAGGTCACCACCCGGAAAAGTGTCGGTCGGTTTTCGGTTCGGTGCGGCTTTCCAACAAGCAAGTAGGATTTTTTTTTTTTGGAATCTGAAATTGATGAGTGGCGCGGCGGCCAGCGGTTGCAAAAGAAGAATAAGAAGGAAAGGGAGGGAGATGGAACGCGGTGTCGTTTTAGTTTCAGGGTGTTTTTTTTTTTTTTTTTTTACAAGGATCAGTTGCAGTAAGTGGAAATGCTGCCGTTCTACTTACTACCAGTGGGTTGGGGTGGTGGGTTAAGATAGTGGGCTTAGGGTTTGGGGGCTAAATTAGTGGGCCTAGGGTTAAAAAGGGTGATTTGTAAAAGATAGAGATGCTGCAGATAAATGGAGGCGGAAAACACAGAAAAAACCACCGGAGAAGAAGAAGAAAGGGAGAAGAAGCAGAAGAAAATTCGCCGGAATTGAAGAAGAAAACCCTCGGTGCGATTAGGTTACCGCCCGAAGCTATTTCGCTGAAACCGAAAACCGCCCGTGACTTCCTTCTGCGGTTTGGTTAACCGCCCGCGCCCGTCGGTGTTGATGTGTCACCAACAATACGGACGGTTTCGGGCGGTCACCGTCGGTGGCATTCGGTTGGCGGTTTTTCTGTTCAATGATTGTCTGTATATATAAACCCAACATTTTCAGATAAACTTGAATGTAAATAGTATAATATTATAATAATAAATACTAAATAAATAGAATGTTCATAATTGTATTATTTATCTTAACTAATTATTTTTATTGTATAATAGGTAGTTATTTTATTTTATTTTATATTTACATCGCCGTGCGTAGCACGGGTATTAGACTTGTATAGTTCTAAATTAACTACTCAAAACTACCATCATAACCCTACAATAGCTTTAGCAATAGGAAACAAAAAGCAGAACATCATTTGCAAGAAAAAACAATAAATTGTTAAGAGGAAAAAGCATAATAATCAACTAACAAACTTATCATTAAATCATAAAAACAGAACAATTTTGGAATCAGATTTCCAAGTAGTCAAACATCTAAAATGGGCACAATAAAAGGGCTCACATTGATGCCCCTCATTTCACCTAGTAAAAGTATGTAAGACCAATTTAACACTTGCATAACATACATTGTTTGAGACAGAAAATGTTTTGATATTGTCGCCACCATAGATTTGTCAACTGATTGAACTTTCAATTATTATAGAACGTACAGAAACATATCAACAAATAATAAGTCAAGTATATTGATCTTCAATGATGTGCTTTTAAAAAGTTAATGTGCTCGTTTGTTACACTATTAAGATTAAAAAAAAATTATACATCTTAAGTATCTAAAGAAGTGAGAAGTGATTCATTAATGAGTCCTCTTCTTAAAGCTAGAGAGAGGGACAGAGAATTACACTTTACATTATCTTCAAAGTCACGGTTACTTGTAGATGATCGAGTATCTAATACATACACTTAAATTATGCAAAGAGATCATATTTCCCGAGAGCATAGAAATTAATGGCAACTTTTTTAAAAAACGAAATATTGAGAAAAGAAAAGCCATCTACCTGTTTAGAAGTTTCTGCTTTCCGATATCAGAAAATACAATTTGACCAAGTCTAGTCTAATCTACTTCTGCATCATATCGTAAAAATTCTTCCCTAAATGCAATAGTCTCTTTCAAGCCCCTAGTGCTCTTCTTCAAGATATCCTGCAGATCAGGATATTGTTACACAAAGTAACTAAAGCAAAGAAAATAGTGAAAGTTTATTGGCTTAAATGAGAAACCAATGCCTCCCAAATAATCAAGAGTCAATAAAATAGTTCGATGTCCTTTATTTAGAATCAGTCAAGCCTTAATGACTTGCTTAACGTTTACATGCATGAAAGTAGGAAATAATAACTAAGAATGAATCAAGTTATGATGTGTACAACTAATTCAAATCATAAATAAAGAAAAATAAGGAATTAAACAACTACTACTTCAAAGATATGTTCATCCAAGATTCTTCTAACGGCATCGTAGAACATAAGACTTAAATGATATTGTATCAGATATTCTCAACCCAATATGAGATGGACAATAGACAAGAGGAAATCCTGAAGTCAAAGAACTATTCCAACCAAATTAACAAAGACAGTTTAAACCTATACAACGGCTGAAATTGTTAATGGAAAGATCAACAAAACAATTTTACAAGCATACTTTCAACGAAATAAAAAAACTTCATTAAGCATTGGTAAAATAAATATTTGAATCTAGCATTTCTTGAACGATTTAACTTGATCGGAATAAATAAAATCTCATTTCAGGTACTAAAGCGATTGGAACTCACCAATTAAAAATTTTTCTTTCCAGAATTTGTTAAATATTATTAATCTTTCAAGTTCTCATTTTAGTATTTAAAAAGTTCTTTAACATACTATCTGACACAACAGTATTCCTTTTCAATTCCCGTATATGCATCATGATAATGAAGATTTGTATAATACTTGACAAAAGACATTACTTTGTAGAAGAAAATAGTTGAAATTTTGAGACTCTACTGTCCAGAGATTATTTAACGGGCTTTTTTGTGAAAAGTTGTCATCTTTTCTTTCAAAGTTTTCATTCTTGTTTTACAAAAGAAGAAAAAAAAATTGAAGATTTTTAAAAACTTTAGACAACATTATCCCTTTTGAATTCTCCTATATGGGTCTCGTGGGAACCGTTGCGACGAATTAAAGAAAAAATAAAAATAAAATTCTAAAAAAAAGGAAAAAAATTAGTGTTTTTCTTCAAAAATTTCTCTTTTACTTATTGATGTCCCGGAGCACCAAAAAAAAAAAAACTAAAAAATGAAACGTATGAAAAAAAAATTTTGATTTAGTAATTCTGTTTGTTTTCTTCCAGTTTTCCACCAACCAAACCAGAGGAAAGGAAAAAAGAAAACATAAAAAAAGGGCCATGTATATGAACATATCTCATAAATTAGAGGGAAAAAAAAAAAAAGAAAGAACCCCCCAAATTGAAAATTTTAGGGGGGGCGGAAACAAAAAATCAGCAAACATGTAAAAAAAAAAAAACTGTCGCTAAATCGCCGAAAACCCACGGCAAGCCCAGACTCACCAAGAAGAGAGATCGCGCGATCACGATCTAGATGTAGAACGCGTAGACGGCGGTGCATCTCGCGATCTCGGCGCTGCCGAGTGCGATTGAGAGGCTGAGATCATGAGATTGCGATCGTGAGGCTTGGATCGATGTTGACAGCACGATAGCTAGATGGAGAGAGAGAGAGAGAGAGAGAGAGACAACGTTGACAGCGGACAGTGATAGGAGAGAGAAAGGAGGGGAGAGTGAGAGAGAGATGGTGGCGATCAGATATCTGAGGGAGGAGAAAGAGTGGAGCGGTGGGAAACAAAGTGGCGGAAGAAGAGAGAGGAGAGAGAGAGAGAGAGGGCTAATGGAGGAGAGAGTGTTGGGAGGAGGAAAAGACAGAGTGGGCGGAGGAAGAGAGATGAAAGATAGAGAGAAGAACTGAAGAACGAGAGGAAGAAGAAATAAAAACGAAGCAGCTTTTTCACAAAGAAAAGTACGTAAAGGAAAAGTTAAAAAGCACTAAAACGGTGCGTTTTTTACTACGAAAAATGAACAGTGAACTCTTTTCTACTCTTTTAATATAGTTAGATATTTACGAGGGTAATTATGATGTCCATGAAATTTTCAATTATCCTCGTTCAAACATACCCACCCATCTCTAGCAAGGAATTGGGTGAATACATAATTTCAATACAGTGAGAAGAGATTAATAAACCTTTATGTGACATGTTTGTTACTACATTCATCACTATTTAAATTATATGTCATGGCACTAATTGTGCTTAAA
Organism: Ficus carica; assembly: GCA_009761775.1. NCBI lineage: Eukaryota > Viridiplantae > Streptophyta > Magnoliopsida > Rosales > Moraceae > Ficus > Ficus carica. The sequence goes on from CM019749.1 coordinate 5,200,663, forward strand.
TCGGAATGACATCTCAACTATATTTGAACTTTAAAAGTTTTGGTATTAAGATATATAACATATAAGATGTATCTTACATAAACTTGTATATTTATATATGTTTCTAATTTTAATTAAACGTTAGAAATATGTTTTTTAAAGTGAATTTCTGTAAAAAAAAAAAAAAAATTGATATTTTCATCAGTATCACAAGATCGATCTCCAAAACTTTCATAAAACTGGACTATCGATATTTTCATTCTTGACAACGTCAAACCACCCCCACCCCCACCCCCACCCAAACAATTGCCATTGAGCTCATGGAAACCATTTTTAAGATTATTCATTATTTGACAATGAATCTATTGCTAATAAATTATCAAAGTTTTGCTCCCTCTATTTGAAAAAAAAAAAAAAAGGCTTCCTCTGCCTTACCCATAATTAAATAATCTATGCATGTCGATTTTATGGATTGATTACATATTTAAAACTTTTAGTTCTAATTATTTCTTAACCAATCCCTTCATTATAATAAACTTTAAAGGTATTTTTGAAGTTAAAAAACATATTTCAATTCATCCCTTACATTTTTTTTGGGTAAATGGAAAAAAAAAAAAAAAAAAAAAAAAAGAGGAAACCGTAAATAGTTTATTAAAAACCCTAAAACAAAACATGGATTAAAAAAAAATATTGAATTTTTAAATGTTTAAAGTATTTTACAGATTTTTTCTCAAGAAAAAATATTTAAAAAATAAACGTGATCTAAGTAAATGTATTTTTGTAATTTTTTTTCCTGGTATTTTCCATTAATAATGTAACAGAGATGAAATTAAAGAAAGTGTTTGAACTTTAAAGTATACCTTATAGTTTCCAAAAGCACAAGGATAGACGGCGAAATTATTAAAAATAAAAGTTATGATTTGCTATCAACCCTTGATTCTTTATATATGCAATAGGGGTGTTTTTTGAACCGTAAAAACGGGCCAATATAAATGACAGCAAACCAAATCGGTAATGGCTTTTGGATTAATGGTCTGTTTGATAGGTCTTTTGGATTAGTAATTTTGAAATCTAAACCGAACAAATCGACAAATAATCCGACCAAAAATGTATCTATGTAATTTTTCATAGTAATTTATTTGTTAGTTTGCTTTAAAATTTTGGCTGATTAATTTCTGGCAATTGCTATTTTGTAACTAGATTGCAAATTTGTATGTTTTCTTTGAGTCTTTACGTACAGATAATTTTATATATCTGTGACTTTGATTATTATTTTTGTCTTTATAGTTGATTACTTATAATATTTGTGGAATCTTAAAAACTTGTTAAGATATTATATATGATTTGGTCTATATAGATATTTTTTAATATCAAGCCGTCCAAACTACAAAAAGAAGAAAAATGCTTTAGGCTCGGTCAGTGACCAAAAAAAAAAAAAGATGAGAGAAAGAGAAAAAAGAAAAAAGAAAAACAACCACCAAACCAATCACGAACACCCCTACATATACATCGAGGAAATTTAGCGAGTTTTGTGGAAAAAGGGAAAGGGCGTACAAAGCAAGAACGACGTGGGGGATAGATCTACTCATTAGGGACACATTACGTCTGTCATTTAAGGATACCTGTATGGAGTTTAAACCTGCTCGTATAGGACTACTACAAAAATAAGCCCTCGTTTGGATCACAGGTGCCGACCTAAGTTTTTAGATTTACTTTTATCTTTTTTTTAAAAAAATCAACAAAAATTATAATTAATTTTTGAAAAATCAATCAATTTCAACATAAAAATTTCATTTCATTTCAAACTCAATCCATTATTCAAATGAGGGCTAAGTAAAAAAAAAAAGGATAATAAACGTTTTAAGTGACTTAGTGTTTTGACCACATGACACTAATTGATAGGAGAAAATTACCTAATACTAATTTTTTTTATTGACAAACATGACATAAATTTTCTCATCTAGTTAATATGACATAAATTTTAGTTTAATTTTATGTCATTATTTTAGTCAGATTTTTGTGTCATATTGGTATATTAATTTTGTATCATTCAAATACTTGTTCCTTTTAACTTTCTCCATTTGGATTGTGAGAAATTCAACTAGGGTCAAGTAGCAGGGCTCCTTCCAACAATCTGGTTAATATAGCTTTTCTTATTCCTTTGAGAATTGAGATCACTTGTCCAATTTTTGTGTCATAAATGATATCTAACAATTAATATTATAACACATCATTAAATAAAATTAGATCTCAATGTATAGAAAAATGAGAAAGTACCTAAATCACACAGGTTTGAAGACCTCTTCACTAATGTGACACAAACTTTTGACATTTGACCATGTTGACAGAAAAGAATTCTGGTCAAAGTTCAGTTTATTATGCTTTACAAAGTTAAAAATCAACCTAAGATGTTTTACCTAAATTGTTCATATTACTTATAAAATCTACTCTAATATCATATATATTGTGTTGGTTTCTGATTCCAACTGCCAGTCGTTGGAATATTCTAATAGGTATATTGCATATTCTATTAAAATATTTTGGATATTTTCCTAGAATAATTTTAGTTTGCACCAAGGATAGTCGGATGTCTCCGACTCTGGCCGCCGGCACTGGTTGTTGAAATATTCTAGTAAAGTATATTACATACTCTACTAAAACATTTTAGATATTTTATTGAGAATATTTTTAGTTTTTCAACATGAATGGTTGGATGTCTTCGACTCCAATCATCGTAATATTATACCGCATACACTATTAGAATATTTTTAATTTTCAACTTTGATGATCAAATGTCTCAGCCTCCGATCGCCAATGCCAATCGCCAGAATATTCTAGTAAAGTACACTATATACTCGACTAGCATATTTTTGATATTCTAATAGAATATGCTATTAGAATATTTTCAATTTTGAATATGAATGACTGAATGTCGCTGACTCGTAAAAAAAAGTATAAGTTATGTCATGTTGATCAATGTATGAAAAATGTGGCTAGTTGGATAATTTTCTCAAAGAAAATCAGTTATAAAGCACTTTCTAAAATAACATTACATAATATACTTGGTTAAACATATCAAAAATTAAAAAGATTTTAGTCCCTCTTTCCTTTGGAGTCAGGGCCGTGAACTTCGTCTTTAAAGTAAGTTCCTGTTTGGGACAATAACTCTAGATGATATTTTATCATATGAATCCAAAACTTCCAACTTTGTATCAAACTTTATCTTTATTCCTGTTTTAAAAGACTAAAATTTAAAAAAATACACAATTTTCTTATTTTAAATTGAAATGAGATGATTCTTAGATCAAAATACTTGCAACGACAAGACGAACAAGTCAATATTTTTTTTCCGAACATATTTCAAAATTTTGTATTATTTTCTATATGACATAATTTTTTCAAACGTTTTATCCCCAAACACACATTTTTAAAGTAATCCCCGTCTCTGTCCTGCTAATCTTTGAGGATAAAATTTCATCCTCATCTTTATCCGCATTCCTGAATTTTATCCCTCATTCCCACTCCATTCGGGGTGGATCCCTACGGGTCCCGTTCCCATAGGGAATATTGCCATCCCTAGCAGCATCCAGTAACCAATGTCAGGAATGGTCCCACGGAGCTTAAGCAAACGAAGCCTAGCGAGCGAGAACACTACGGCCTCGTCAGGCCAGTCTAAGGCCCAAAGCGCATCCGTGATTTTTAGCCCAAAGCCCGACACTTTGATCGAGTCTGACGCGATGTGCACGTCCTTGGAAGTTGCAAACCAAACAATGGACAGAGACGCCTAGAACAAATCCCAGAAAGCGAATTTCAACAGCCGTCCGGCAAACGACGCTGCAATGATGTCATTTTCCTCCGCCGTATCGAGAAACCCATATGAAGAATAGGAAGATGAAGAAGAAGCTCTTGTTGTGGCGAGAGGAGGCTTCAAATGGTAATTGGGGAGCGTATGTGATTTTGTGGGTATTTAGCTATGTTGCATCCTGAGCTTGTTGGACTTTTGCAAGTTGCCCCTAATCTTTGGATTTTGACAATTCACCCCCCAAACTAGTTTAAATCTTGCAATCTAAGTCCATTTCCCAAACGGCTGTTAGATCAGTGACGGAATATACCATCTGCCACTCATGTATGGGATTTTGAAGGGGCATAAGTGGCATCATCCATATCTGAAAAAGAAAAACAAAAGAATAAAGCAAGTAAAAGAAAAACAATTTCAAAAGCAAAGCAAACACCCTGAAGAAGGGTGATCTCAAGCTTGCTTAGTCGGCGTAATTCAACTCCAGCGACAATCTCCCACGACACAAACTTGAATCTTAGAATCAACCTTCTTCTTATCGTGAGCCTTCTCTTTCTATCTCTCTCTTTTCTCTCTCTGCGTTTTCGTGTCCGAGAAGACTCGTTGAAGATTGCCTAAGGGACTTCGGATGGGTATTTTTTTGCTTTATCCACTTGAGTGTCAAAGCTTTCAAAGAAAAAAATTAACCAGAAAAAAAAAAAAAAAAAAAGCAAACATGATGGAAGAAGAGACGTTTGATTTTTGGTTTTGGGCAATTGGCTTCTTCTTCTTCTTCTGATTTTGGGCAAACTTGGAAGCATGTCCATCATATATCTCTTGAAATTCTATTTTTTTTTTTTTTTTTTTTTTTTTTTGTGTGGGTATTACTTCAAAAATGTTGTATTTCTGGTTTTGCAAAGGAATCCAATGGGCAATGGGCAAACAACAGTTGAAAAATGGTGAGAAAAACTTCAAAAGAGTATCAGAATTGAAAAAGAAAGGGCAGTAAACAACCCTCTCTTTACCCTTCAAATGACATCACGTGAGGATTACGTGAGTCTTCCGTCACATTTTTAACTGCTGTTATCAAAACGAATTTAATTGCAAAAGTTAAGCAAGTTTAGGGGGTGAATTCCCAAATTAAAAGATTAGGAGACAACTTATTTTTAGTGCCATATTTAATTATATTGGTTTATTTTTTAAGTATATGAAAAGGGGGTTTTTTTTTTTGTGTGTAAATTATTCGTAAATTGAGAACTAAAATTTTTTCGTTTGTTTTTTTTGCTATTTATTATCATTTCTATTTATTTTTTGTTCTTGAAGTCTGGGGTGATAAATTTTATGGTTTGTCAAATGTATTTAATAAATTCACACTTTTATATAATAAATTGTTTCAATTAGAAATTATATATTTTTATTTAATTTGTATATGACAGTTATTTGTCTAAATTTGTTATTAATTTTATTGTATAACACATGTTATAGCATTCAGCCCAAAAATTTAACGAATTTTTGGGAAGTACATAAACAAATATGATATTTTATTTGGCTAAATTTAATTAGGTATAATTTATCATACTTAATAAAGATGTTAATTTGCACTTTAATTTTTTTTAATTTTTTTCTTATAAAAAGTTATATTCATTAGATAAAACAATAAGTAAATTATGTCATTTATGTTCTTTATAAACGATCCTTTTTTCTAATACAAATTTAAACAAACTAAAAATGCATATGGGAAAAAAAATCTAGTATTGCATTATCAGATTACATAATGAAAAAAATTAAAGAATACAATAAAAATTACAATAGTTACTAACTGTGAAGACATTTCTATACAAAAATGGTTATAATAAATTTAAACATCTCAATAATCTGATAAAAAGGGAAAAAAAACCCTGGGTAATAAAAATACTGAGAAAAAATTAAATCATGTTACAAAGAGAAAAAAATCAGAGAAAATAACAATAAAACAATAAGATAATAGTCGGAAAAAAAAACCTGCAACATAGTCAACTTGATATACTAATTTAAATAAACAATTTAATATATACATAGCATAAAAAATATTATAAAAATTTTAGATAAATATTTTCTGCAAAAATAAAAGATAACTAAAAATTATTAGATTGAGCTTAGATCTCTTATATGATAAGAATATTTGTAATGAATAACTAAATTATAATTCAACTTCGTCTTTTAATAGCTACCAGGTGAAATGTTTGGGAATTTACAGTCAAGAAAAACCCTAATAGATAAAAAAACAAAAAAACAGTAGGCAGAGAAAAGGAGAATAAAAAAAGAGTAAACAATAAAAAGAGCTAGTGAAAAATAAGGGATAACCGGTATAGACAATATAGGAAACCAAAAGGTAGGATTAGGAGAGCATAAACCCAAAAAATTTCAAGACACAAAGAACGGCAGAAAGGAAAAAAATGAGAGGAGACTCAATACTAAATCAATGAACCAAAAAAGTAACATACTCAAAACTGTTTTGTTGTGAAAAGAACAAAAACATCATAATTCCCAAACATCCACAGCAACAATAAAGACTGTCAAATAGTATATCTTAGTTATTCATCATATTCTATCAATGATATCATATTTAGCACCATATATCAAATTAATGAAAAGATCTGGTATATGCATTATTACATATGTAAACTGAGATCATCATAGCAAGTTACAATTTTTTTAAAAAAAATTCTCTTGGAAAACATTTACGGTGTGAGGAGGGGAAAAAAAAGAACAACAATACAAAAGACAGAGAAAAAAAGAAACAAAAGAAAACAAAATAAAAACGAAAAACACTTATCACAACAATACTAATCAAATAACATCATATACAACTATAAATACTAAATTTTTATAAACCATATATAAAGAAGAATAAAATTAACATAAAATAGGGGAAACAAATAATCAATATGGTAATAAATTTATATACTCTATAATATCATTATAATAATAATAACAATAATTTTAACTAATAAAAATGAAAAGTAGAGAATTCTCAAACAAATAGGGAAAAAAATGAAGACATATAAAAAATTAACAGAGAAACTGATCATTCTTATAAAAGAAGAACGCTAATAATCAAAACAACAGTTTATCATAATATAATAAAACATCAATCAACTGTAATTAAAGCATATAAATAAGAGTAGTACATGATTAAAAACAACAGCTTTGGACAAAAATGATTATGCCAAAATAATTAGTCTTCCGAAGGTAAGAAAGAGCAGAATAAATGTTATCAGGTAAGAAAATAAAGGAGGTGGAAACCGGAGCAAGTGAGAGAGTGGTTGTAAGATACCAATGGTAAAGTGTGAGAGTAATGTAATAAATGAGGGAAAAAAGTTATTTGCAGAAAAATTTTCAAGCAAAAAGAATAATGAATTTTTTTAAAAAAAGAGTCGGTGAAGAACAGAGATAATATCTGAAGCAACACACATTTACACACAAAACAGATCACAAATTAAAAGCATTAATTACAAAGTTACAAACCTCAGTCAAACAAATTATGACACTGTAAGTAACAGATTTATAACAAATAGCACAATCACAACTAAAAAAAAAATCTTGAAGCATTAAATGTGTAGGACAAAGCAGCAAAAAAAAGACTAAATTCTCTGATCACATAAAGAACCTGGTCGAATAATCCAGAAGAGTAAATAATGAGAAACCCTAACAATCCATTCAAATCTAACTAAAAGATAAAATATAGTTATGAAATATAATAGAAAATTATAAACATAGAAAATAAGTGAACAAAAATCGGCCATAAAATCGAAAAAATATTACTCGGGGAATGAAAACCAAAAAAAAAAAAAATTACAAACATCACAGAAAAAAAAAAGCCTTCTATATCTCCTTTAATACTCCCAATCAGCCACCTTATTAGTATTACCATTCCAATCTACAAAAACAAATTAACAAATAACAAAAATCATAATCAATTTATATTACATGTAAGAAGAAAACATTGGAAAAAATTTACTAAAATAAATAGAGCAAAAACAAAAACATACCTTTTTTGTTTCCTCTACATTTATTTTATCAATAATTAGGAAAAAATTCCCCAAATAAAAATTTAGGGTTTTGATAAAACAAACACACAAAGGGGGAAGAAAAAATTTGCCCTGAATAATATAAGAAGATGGAAACAAAAGGTTAACCGACGAAGGCAGAAAAAGAAAGCAAAAAAAAAAAAAAAAAAAAATCCTAGATTTTGAAGATCCTAAATCCAAAAAATAAGAAAATAGAGAAAGCATTAAAAAAAATATTGCATTATATATTTATTCCATTATACATATACACGGAAAAAAAAAAAAAAAAAAAACTCCCCAAAACCGGAAAAAAAAAATGCAAAAATAATTACAGCGGAGAAAAAACAAAAGGCAAAAAAATTACCCCAACAAAACCTAAAACAAAACCTAAACCTCCAAAACAAAAATCATACAACAACAAAAAAGCAAAAAAATAATACACACCGGAAAAAAAAAAAAAAACCCCCCAAAATGAAACCCTCCCAAAAATACATAAAATCTGAAGAGAAAGAGAGAAAGCAGCGAACGGAGGAAAAATTAGAGAAAAATAAACAGTGAGGCAACAAACACAAAATCAAGAGAGGGGGCGACGGCAACGGCAAGAGGATGGCAAACTTAGACTTTGGGAAGCAAAAAGGGTATGGAGAGAGAGAGAGAGGAGCGGCAAGAGAGAGAGGAAGAAGAAATGAATAGTGAGAGGCTAAACACAAAAGCAAGAGAAAGAAGAGCAAACTTAGACTTTGGGGGGCAAAAAGATTCTGGACAAAAAGAGAGAGGAACGGCAAGAGAGAGAGAAGAAATGAATAGTGAGAGGCTAAACACAAAAGCAAGAGAGAGAAAGGCAAACTTATTAGACTTTGGGGCAAAAAGGTTCTGAAGAAAGAGATAGAAGAACGGCAAGAGAGAGAGAAGAAAAAGAAATGAATAGTGAGAGGTTAAACACAAAAGCATGAGAGAGAAAAGCAAACTTAAGACCTTCGGAAGCAAAAAAGTTCTGAAGAAAGAGAGAGAGGCACGGCATCAACAGTAAAATAGGGTTTCGAGGGTAAAAGGGTCAAGTTACTATACAACCCATTCCACTCCACACAATTAGAGGGGCAAAAATGATCAAAAACTGTAGTAATCAGATATTGTACATAACTGTAGCAGCTGTAACAACTATGGGGAAAGTACTGTACATTACTGTACAATACTGTAGTAGGCTCGGGGAAAAGGGCGAAAAGAAGGCAAAAATCACTGTATGAAACTGTTAAAATAACAGTGAAAAGGCAGCATTGTTTTAGTATATGTACAATGTTAAGTATAGTAACGAACAAGAAGGCATATGTAACATGTGCATGGTGCTATCTTGACCAAAAAAAAAAAAAAAATTTCTCGTCAAAGTGATGCACATTGTAGTTTGGATCCTAAGAATTTTATTTGTCGTTAAAGTTTAAGATCAGCATTATTTCTGGGCTTTATCAAATTTACAATAGATCTATGGGCCCAAAGGTGTAAATTGCAATAGAGAAATTAATAGTTATCGTAAATAACTTTTGATAAAAATAGTAAAATACAATTTTACAGTAAAAAAAATGTTTAAAAATAATTTAAGTAAGTAGTAAATGGATCAGGTAGATAGACAATTTTTTAGGTGAACAATAAATTTATTAAGCCTTTGTTTGAAACTCGAGTTTGAAATGAAATTTTTAGACTGAAGTTAGTTGACTTTTCAAAAATTAATAATAATTTTTATTGACTTTATAGAAAAAAACAAAAACTAGGATGAAAAACCTAGACCCATTTATGCAATCCAAACAGAGGCTAAGCAAATAACATATTTATAAAAAATAAATAAATAATTTAGTTGATAAATTTGTTATTTACTTATATTTATTCTAATTTTATAATAATTCTGATAAGTTTGCATTAAGCCACTATGTAATATTGTGGAACATCACAATGAGTAATAATTTGAGACATATTCAATAAATAGATTGCTTAGATAATGGTTACAAGGCTTAACATTGCGAGAGAAAGAAAAAAGAAAAAAGAACTACAACAATCCGATTAAATATAGTCTACTAGTAGTAGACAAACATGATAAATAGAAAAATGATGTTGGAGCTTGGATGAAAGTGGAAAACTCCATAAACTTGGTAACTGCAAGTGAAGTGCTCAATATGTCAAAAATTTGCCATGGAAAAACACACGCGAGGCAAAAAACAAAAAACAAAAAACAAAAAACAAAAAAACAAAAAAACAAAAACAAAAGTGAGAATATGAATATTTTATGTGATCGACGTACCTGTTGTGGACGGAAATGGTTAGACAATTCTGTAGTTGGTAAAAAGGGTAATAATTGTCATCATTATATGGATGGGAGAAGTGTTCATGGTATTGTGACGCCTCTCCTCTCTCGAACAAAACCCCTTTCGATTTTCTCATCTTTTTTTTTTTTCTCCTCTGAACGGAACCAATTATATTTATAAAAAATAAAAAATTAAAAAAGAAGACAGATACCTTTTTTTAATTAGCCGGTTGCAACCGGTGACATTTTTTCCATACCCCTCATTACCCTTACATGCCCTTGATCAATATAAACCTTTGGATCATTTTCTTGTTATTAAATACGCCATGTCATCTAATCTAATAGTTAATATCTTGTGTGGGAAATTTCCCCCATTTTGAAAGTGGGGGTTAGTAGAAGACCCCATGTTATAGAGTTAAAATAAAATGGGTGTCATCATAGTAAAATTTAGTAATGTACATTAATATATGTTAGGAGTGTCAATGTTAATATTCTTTTTTTAATTACGGTTAATATTTTTTACATATTATCAATAAGTACTATTGAGTTTAAGAAGATAAATATTAAGATGTACGTTGTACTAAATAAGTTCATATAAATACTATTTATTTTAATTAATAGTTAACAATAATGCACGTGCCTTGCACGTGTATATCTCTCCTAGTTTGTCTTAAAAGCAAAATCAAACAGCACAAACGAACTTTTGTCTTATCCTGGCCATATTTAACCCCCTCCAAAACATCTTCATCTTTTTTTTCACAAAACCACACAAAAAAAAAAAAAAAAAAAAAAAAATCACAAGCACAACAGAATAAAAAACATAAAAAAACAAAAACAAAATGCTAGCAACCCATCACTTTTTTGGCTTGGACAAAATTAGGCTTCTTCTGATCAACTGGCACAGTCCCATCATTCCCAGCAAGAGCCCTATACTTGTCCTTCCTAGTGAAACTCGTGCACTCATAAGAAAGCGTCGCCGCAATAACTCTCTGTATATAATTCGCCACCTCATGGCTGGTTTTCCCGGCCCCACAGGTGAGCTCGACGGGCAACTTGTTGAGGAACGTGACTTCGTAAGCCGGGGATGGGTTCATGAAGAAGTAAAACGGGTCCATTCCTTTCCAGCCCCTCGCCGTGGTGCCGTGAAACATGCTCATTCTGTTCACCATCGCCACTGGGACTAGCTCGTCGGTGAGCTCGGCGAATAGGGCGGAGAATCTCAGCAGAAACGGCTCACGGCACGTCGTCCCCTCGGGGCAAATGGCCAGGTCTCCCCCCTGGAGGAGCTTCTTGATCATGGCGGCGTCGGTGGCGCGGTCGCGGCTGAGGCGGACGGTCTTTATCGGGGAGATGATCTCCGAGAGGCGCGACAAGGAGTAGGTCACGGCGGGGATCGGCCTGCCGAGGGCGGTGGAGAGGAAGATGGGGTCGAGAAGGGTGCGGTGGGAGCAGATGAATAGGACGCCTGAGGAGGAGGAGGAGGAGTCACCGGTGCCCGATTTTTTGACCGGCGGCGGAGGGATACCCTTGACGCGAACGCGGACGCCGAGGGAGCGGAAGGCGTAGTAGACGAGGGGCATGGGGAGGAGGGAGCCGGCGGCGATGCGGAGGCAGGCGAGGGGGAAGGCGATGGGAAGCCAGAGGATGATGAGGAGTGACATGATCGGAGTTGGTTTGCAGACGAGGCGGCCGTCGTGGAAGATGATCGGCTTCAGAAGCTTGTCGCTATCCACTGCTTTCACCTTTGGTTTGGCTGGCACCATGTATCCTTCCTTCAAATTTTTTTTTTTTTTTTTTTTTTTTTGTTGAGCCATGTAAATTAGATGTCATCGAACTTGGTTAATCATGTAATGGGAAAATCTGTCAACTAATGAACTCTTTAAGTAAAGATAATCTCTACTACATAACATAATTGGTGTTAATTTATTTCTCTTTTAACTGTAAACAGACACAATTACTACTTATATTATTGGTCTCCAAATCTTCTCGCATTAGTCCCTACAATTTGTCACCTCTTGTTGATGCCTTTACAGTTACATAGTAGTGGTGTTTAGTATTTCTCAAGTTGAACCTATGTTTTGCACTAGAAAAAAGTTTGAAACTAATTTGAAAAAAAAAAAAAAAAAAAAAAACAAAACAAAACGGGTCTTACACTGTTTATTAGTATGCAGTGTTAAATATGATTGTATCATTAATATTGTTATACTAGTGCTCTTTAGTATTTTTCATGTTAATTCTCGACATAACTAGTTTGCTTGGAAAAAAAGTTGAACCCGAGAATAATTTTAGACTTCAACAAAAGATGTAAAATCGATCAACTGATCACGTCTTCAAAAGAGCTCCAATTAATTGTTTATTACTCATTTTAAATAAGAATTGAACAACTATTATTAATATTTTTTCACATATATATAAATATAAATAAATATATATACCTTGCATAGTGTCATGTAAGGAACATCAGTGATCCTATCGCCAAGCCCAATATCCGGCCTCGCCTCTCCAAAGGCCCTCTTAAGCGCATCAGCCTTGTTCTTCCCAACAAGTATCCCCGGCTTGCGAACAAAACCCGTCGCTCGACCTTTGTAAGTCTCAATCTCCGTCCCCAAAACCACATCAGCACCAATATACTCCTTCAAAAACGCCTCCACCATGATCCTCGGATTCGCGGTGAGCACGCATCGCCTCCCGCACGACGAGAACACGCGCCACGACTCCGGATGCACGTCCTCCGAGTAGAACTTGGGCAGAACCGCCCTCGCCACGGACTCAATATCCGAAACTCTCATGCCAACAAACGTCACAAAGATAAGGACTTGGATCCCTGCGGTTTCGGAGATGAAGTAGTAGAGAAACCCCGCCAACGGCGAAGCCAAGAGCAAGAGGAGAAGCCGGAGAACGCCGCCGACTTCGAAAGCGACGAGGGCAAAGTAAGGGAAAGAGCTTCTCCCACTAAGCAAAGTTCCGTCCATGTCACTCACCACACTCTGGTTTTCTCGACCGGTTGATGAACATTTGTCCACGTTTGGAAATGGAGATAAAGAAACCATTTTTTCTTCTTCCTTTTTTTTTTTTTTTTTTTTTAATTGAATGTGAATAAAGGAGAGTAATTTAAAAAAACTACTTAATATTGTTAATGGTTTTTTTTCAAGAAGAGGTTAAGTATATAAAGAGAATAGTTAGGAGGGGACAAATTTATGGCTGGTGTATAAACTAAGGGAAGCGTGTAGAAAGGGACAAAAAATAGTTTTATGAGACCAAGGAAATGTAACGCCGAGATTTCCAAAAGCACTTTTGACGTAAATAACTTTTATGGAATATTCAAGTATAGATTTTCCTCGTTTTCATAGAAGTTATAGGTTTTGCTTCAACTTTTTCATGTCTTTGCATGTATCGACTATATCGCCCCAACTTGTCTTTCTATGGTTTGTTTTTGGTTTAACTAAGCTCTTGGAGTTTCACTCGTACAAGAAACTGGTATCCTCCATGTTTGAATTTTATTGCAAGAAATTAACAACCACTTGATTTGGTAAGTGTTCTTAATCAGTGTCGTATTATGTACTAAACACATAGCAGCCATGTTTGAAATTTGGGGTAGTTTAAAGAAGTTGGTGTGCCTTAAAGAATACAGAAAAAAAAAAAAAAAAAGGTAAACATCATCTTAGTATGTTGTTGTTGTTGTTTTTATTTTTTTTTCCCGTCAATTATTATGAAAGTATTTCAAGTTTTTAGTAAGTATAATGCTAGACACACAAATGTTAATCTCAACTTTTGAATATCAATTCACGTGATAGTGAATTGTTAATTATCTTCTAATTTATAGATATAATCAATTTATGTGGTAATCTGCTGACAAGAAAATGAGAATTCACACACAATATATGTTGGTACTTAATAATTAGGATTTAAGTTAGCATCCCTAATAATTAAAGTAATATTCTAACATTTCTAAAAATGATAGAAATAAATGGCACTTTTTTAGAGAGGGAATGATCTTCCTGATACTCCCATATCCTTTTGTAGGGATATAAAAATATCCTCTATACATTTTAGTTAATCTACTCTTAATTAATTTCACTAATTAGTAATTTTTAAATCATACTAAAATACATTCAAAAAACAAAATGAACAAAAATTAGAATATATTTGAAAGAGAGAGATAGGAAAGGAATGTTGGGTCCCGCGGGCCTAGGCGCAACAGGGCTAAGAACAAAAATTAGTTTATTTTTGTGTGTATAATGAGTAAACTAAACTAGTGGTGCTTTCTCTACCTTGAAATTTGTATGCCTTCAGTGAGAGATTTTATCGAAAAACCCTGGAACTTTTCCGGATTCAAATCCTCTGTTTAATTTTTGGTATCCCAAATGTTATCCAACCAAAATATTGTGATTCCTCATAATAAAAAATTTGATATATTTTGTACCTGATTTTTACACCTTAAAATCTAACTTCTTTTAATAATGTGTCAAGATATTATTGAATGGATACCATTTGAGGTACCAAAATTTGACAAAAGATGTCAATCATACGTTTCCTGCATGTTAGGTTTGGGTTATTTCAAATCTAAGGTGAAATTCTTAAATTGAAAATAGGTAGATAATATTTTTCGATATTAAATGATATATCATAATTATATATGTCTTTATATTTGTGCCATAATTTATTTACAGTTTAGCTTTTTGATATGCTGACCAAATTCTGTAACAGAAATTTTACGCTTCAAAACCCACGGCAAAAATCAAAAAGTGGTCCTTTTTTTTTTTAATGTCTTTAAGTAACATGTCTTAATTTTTATGTCTTTATTTTAATAATATAATTTTTTATGGTTAAAATTCTGATATATTGACCAAATATTTATGTAATAGATATTTTAAGCTTCAAAATGCGGCAAATCTAATGTTATGTTTGGTATGAGTGAAAAGTGAAATGAAAGAAGACATGGGAGGGCATTTAGAATGAAAATTGGTAATTTGGGGTGTTTAATTGGATAGAAATTTGGATGAGAAAAGTGGGTGGAAGAATTCAAATATGGGTCTCTCCAAAAATTATTTTCCTAAATTTGGAAGGATTTTGTGAGGGAAAAATTTGACACCAATATAAAGAAGTAAATTACCCAATTGTTCTTCTTGTTCATCAAAATTCCAACAAAAATATGATTGATAGTATTAGGGTAAAATCGTATTTGTCCTAATAGTGTTAGGGAAAGTAAGGTAAATCATTTTCTTTCCACCTTTTCATACCAAAGAACTAAAAGGAAAACCAAAATCTTATAGTTTCTTAAAAGTTTCTTTTCATTACAGTTTTTCTTTCCCTTTTATTTTCTTTCATTCTTATCAACAGAGTGTAAAAGTGAAAGTATTTTTTAACTCTCCCAAAAAATTGTCATTAGTTTTTCAAAAAGTCGCCTTTCCCAAATCATCTCTTATAGAGATGTCAAAATCACGTTAAAAATATATCACGACATGACACGACACAATTATTACATGGGCCTAGCCCGACATATTTAATTAAATGGGACGTTTTGATGTAATTTTTGAGCACGAAGCATATTAAGGGCATGTCATGTTAAAGTACCCGTACAAGCACGAGCACAAACACAAAAATGGCGCGACACTATTACTATTTTTTTACGGTATTTTTAATAATTTTCTTATAAAACTTATGGTGTGTTTTATTTTCTTATTAAGTTTTCTTATAATTTGAGTTTTCTACTCTATAAGGTTTCAATATTATAGCTTATTTTTAATAATATATTCTCGATTTTGTTAAAAATATACTTTCTATTGTATTCAAAACTTATTTTTCTTATTTATTTAAAACTATTGTTGTTCGACACGACTAAGACACGAGTTTATTAAGAGTACGACATATTTATAAATAAATCGTGAGTCAGTGATATTATAAATGAGCACGTCATGACACTAAATATTAATGGGTTCAAAATAAATGGATTCGGCAGGACCGGCCCATTTGACATCTACTCCCTTATGATGCCGCAGCATAGTGTACAAACTTGGGCAGGCCATCTCTCAAAAATGAAGGGCCCACGGCCCACTTGAACATATAGAGTTCTTCATTGCTATTAAGATCAGAAAGCAAGTGGTTCTAAAATTCTCTGTCATTGCCATTAAATACTAGACCCGTGTCATTGTCAATCAACTCTTTAAAAGTAACTTACTATTATTATTATTATTATTATTCAAATAACTCGTTAAAAGTACTTCATTATCAAGGAAAACAGAAAACTCACTGATACTCCTTGTGGACCTATCATTAAATTGAAGAACTAGCCAATCAAATTCAATCGTGCATAATTAGTATAGTTTTCTTAGGTCGTTGCTGTAGATTAGTTAATTCAGTTGGACGAAATATTAGTTGAGGTCGATATTATTTAAATAGTTTAGATATATAGAAATGAAACATACTTATTAACCAATTTTCACCATAAGTAGTTGTAGTTAAGTATATGCTCAACGACAAGCTTCTCCAGTGACGATATCCCTCTTATCTAATATTGGTTATAATGGGGTGTTTGGTGAATGAGTTTGAGTTGAAATTTATAAGTTTAAATAGTGATTTTGGTTGACTTTTTCAGAAAAGACAAAAAACTTTTGGAGAAAAAGATAAAAATTAAGTTGATGATGATGAGTTTAAACTCATCATCCAAACACTCCCTAAATATTCCATTTAGTCCCGTGATTGAGTTATTTCTATATAGATAGAGACAATTTATTTATTCTTTATGAACTGTTAAGGAATAAAACTTTGCTAACTACATTTAAAATTCTTAATCCCTCTACAAAAGTACTGTGGAGAGCTTGCTTAAACTTTAGTTGGATTCACTTTCAGCACTTAGCTGTAGTGTTTTTCTTTTGCAAAAGTTTTTTTTTCTTTTTAAATTTTTTTCCAAAGTATTTCTGCATCTACCCTTTTGCTTTCGGCAGGACATACAGACCATGCAATACTATTACCAAAGTACGTTTTCTTTTTCTTGGTGGGACTATTTCTTTGCTTCTTTTTTATTTTTTCATTTATTTTTTATTACGCAACTATATGGATAAAAGTTAAAAGAAAAATACTTGGATAAAATACTTAGAAGAATTCATCTGTGAGTGTTTCTATGTTAAAAAGTTACACTCATGATACATAAATGCTATATTTATAGATTAAATTGTTGAAAATTAATCTAATAATTAAAATAATAATTCTTAACAATAATAAAGAATAGGAGATGCTATCATAAAAACTAATAATTATATACATAATTGCTTTATTTATAGATCAAATTATTGAAAATTAATCTAATAAATTAAAATAATAATTCTTAACGATAATAAATAATAGGCGGTCTTATTATAGAAACTCAATTTTTTGGGTTTAAAAATAACAAAGAAGTTCGAGTTTAGAAGTTCCACTTCCTGCGCCATAAATTCCACTCCTTGCAGTTATCAGCCATCTTCTTCTTCTTCTCCCTTTTTTTTTTTTTTTTTTTTTTCCTTTTTTTTTTTAACAAAGTTATTAGCCATCTATTATTTACTTCTTCTTCATTTTTTTTCCCCGAGACATCTTTATAGTCTTTGCTTTCTCCCCAAAAAATGGTCCCAAACAACACCCCGGCAATATCACATATGTATTTCAACTTTTTAATTTTTTTTAGAATTATGTTTTAAAACATTTATTGCATTATATTTAAAATTATTTGATTTGTTATTTTTAATAATGGGAAAATCTGTGGTAGAGTGCCTTTCAGGAACTCTACCACAACTTACGGTAGGGGTTCATTTTTTACCGTTAAGATTCAATCGAACGGTTAAAATATTGATGGTGTACGATACTCATCATACACCTTACCTCACATAATCATTCCCACCCAAACTATTCCCCATCGCCGGCGATATCCTCGCCGCCGGCGACGGACGCCGGCGACTCACTCCCGACGCCGGCGACCCACCTCCGGCATCAACTCCGGCTCCGGCGACGAAATTTTTTTTCTCTCTCTTCCCCAGCCCCCCCCCAGCCCCGGCGGCCCCGACCCCAGCCCACCCCCCCTCGCCGTCGGCCCCCGACCCTCGCCGGCCCGGCGCCCCCCCAGCCCCCCCCGGCGCCCCCCCGACCCTCTCTCTTCCCCTTTCTCTCTCTTCTCTTCTCTCTCTTCCCCTCTCTCTCTCTTCCCCAGCCCCCCCCAGCCCCGGCGGCCCCGACCCCAGCCCACCCCCCCTCACCGTCGGCCCCCGACCCTCGCCGGCCCGGCGCCCCCCCGACCCTCTCTCTTCCCCTTTCTCTCTCTTCTCTTCTCTCTCTTCCCCTCTCTCTCTCTTCCCCAGCCCCCCCCAGCCCCGGCGGCCCCGACCCCAGCCCACCCCCCCTCACCGTCGGCCCCCGACCTCGCCGGCCCGGCGCCCCCCCAGCCCCCCCCGGCGCCCCCCCGACCCTCTCTCTTCCCCTTTCTCTCTCTTCCCCTCTCTCTCTCTTCCCCAGCCCCCCCCAGCCCCGGCGGCCCCGACCCCAGCCCACCCCCCCTTGCCGTCGGCCCCCCGACCCCCGCCGGCCCGGCGCCCCCCAGCCCCCCCCCCCCCGCGCCCCCCCGACTCTCTCTCTTCCCTTCTCTCTCTTTTTTTTTTACTGACTTTGTTACAATAAGGGTGAGTCTATGGACTCTCAAATGCACTCTCAAATTTGACCCGTACGATTGAAATCTAACGGCTCAAAATTTGACCCTATGGGTAGGGGCTCTCAATGAACCCCTACCACAGCTACTCCCTTTAATAATTGTTTGATTTATTGCTGTTTGGAAGGAAAAGTGGCACACAACATAGCCGACACACGGCAGATATACGAATATTTTATATTTGAAAATAACTTCCACCGATTAAATACGCCACCTACCAATCAAGCCCTCCGGTTTTTATTTAGTTATGCTTAATTTTTAGCCAGGACAGCTTTGGGAAGTTTTTCCCATTGAAAAACGGTTACCCGTCCTTGTCCTCCCATAAATAAAAAGGACTAAAATCCAAATAACACACAATCCACGGGTGTAACAGCAATAGTTTCAATTAAACCTGTGATATCTTTTATTTTATCTTTTTTAACCATTGAATTCGTTTGGTATTCAGATTGAGTTTGAAATGAAATATAATTTTTAGGTTGAAATTTGTTAACTTTTCAAAAATAAATTATAATTTTTGTTTATTTTTTCAGAAAAAGACAAAAAACTAATCATAAAGTACAGTTAAGTTCAAAATAAACTCGAACGCCAAACGTAGAATTATTTAAAGAAAATCATTTAAGAATTTGATTAATTTTATAAATCCATCTGAATTGTAGATCAGCTTTGCGATACACTCTTGATTATGCAAAAACATCTGTTTAGGTATATTATGAATATGTCCTATATCATTAAGTTGCCATATTGTTGGAATATTTATATGTGGATTGATCACCCACTTTCTTTGAATTAATTTTTAGAATGAATTTTGACTAAGCTCATTTAATATGATATTAGGCCTCGTTTGGCAATTCATCTCAAACTGTACTTTTTCATATCAGTTTTTGTATTTTTCTGAAAAAGTTTTTGTCTTTTCTGAAAAGTCAACAAAATTTTCATCTCACACTGTACTTTTTTTAACTCAAATTCATTCACCAAACGGACCCTTAGAGTCAAATTTTATAGACGATGGTAAATTTGTACTTGTTAGATTGTGATTTGTCATGACTTACTAAATTATTGTATTGTTGTGCCGTTTAAATGTGTATTAGGCACCCTCAACAAACTTTACTCTATATTACTAACGAATTTGCTGATTAATGAAAGACGCTTTAGAATATGAATCTTAATAAAAAAAATATATCAATAAAAATACAATATTATTAATGTAAATTATAAAATTTTGAAAAAATCTCTCTCTCTCAAACCTAATTAGTTAGATAAATAAATAAAATTAATAAATAAAGAATCCGAACATTTGCTAAGTAAAGGAGGGGAAAAATTTTCCGTTGGATTAATAAAGGGAAGTGGAGGAAGGACTCGTTAGAACAATTTTATGTGGACAATGGGGGTGAAACGAATAGTTGTGAACAATTAGGGGCATACTTGAAAGTAAATCTATCTAGCCAAGGGGGATTTTTGAATTTTTTTTATTAGTCGTTGAGAATATTTTTTTTTGGTAAATATTCCTAGAGAATTTGGAGCCTTCTGTTGTTTCTAGGCAAATCTTGAAGAGAATAAAAGAACTTGACCGACCACACGATCTCAGGTGCTGACGAAATGCCTTTTTTTTTTAATTTTTAATAAGCGACCAAATGCCTTATTATATAACATTAAGGAATTTTTCCCGCGAATTAAAAATTCAATAAAAAATTAATTAACCGAATAAGGAAGGAAAAAAACTATAATTAAGTATTTACCACACCCACTCAACGCCGTTTTTGGAAACGTTTTTATTTTATTTTATTTTACTTACGTTAATTTTTTTTTTTGTTTTCATCTCTAAAAAAAATTTTAATTTCAAAAATTGGGTCGTTTTCTTTTGGATCTTGCCTTTCCTTACCGGCTCCAGCCAAGTAGAAAGAGCTTGGCAGCTATGGTGGTTATTATCCTTTTTAGTTCCTTTTAAGGAAATTTTTTTTAAAAATTTTCTTTTTCAAAATTTTCCATTTTCCCAAATACGAAGCAAAGCAGGTTACTTTTTCTGTTCGTTCTTCGCCATTTTTGCTTCGAATCTAGGGTTAGGGTTCGGAGAATCAGAGAGCTTCACTGAAGCCAAACCATTGGGTTTTTTTGGAGGAACATTGTGGAGAGAGGAGGTGATGAAGCGAGGGAAGTTCGACTCGCTGATGTCTCCGAGTCGACTCAAGCTTCTCCAGATTCTCATGGCGGTGGTATTCTTCTACATGCTCTTCATGAGCTTTGAAATCCCTCTCGTCCTCAGAACCGGCCTCGGCTCGGCCTCCGGCGACGAAATGAACAGTTTCATCAGCGACGCTTTGCCCAGGCCTCTCGCGCTCGAGAGCGAAGGGGATTTCGCCGACAAAGACACTCCGGCTCGACCCGCCGACGATACTCTCCGGTCCTTCGGCGGCGCGCCGCGCCGGACTCCGACGCGGGAGTTCAAGAAAGTCTCCGGCTTGGCGTTCAACGACACCGTTTTCGACGCCAATGTCGGTGGGGGCAAATCCTCCGAGCTTCACAAGGCAGCCAAGCACGCCTGGGCGGTGGGAAGGAAGCTCTGGGACGAGCTCGAGTCCGGAAGAATCCAGAAGTATACGATCGGCAAGCCGGAGAAAATGTCCGAGAAGTGTCCGCATTCGATTACGCTTTCGGGGTCCGATTTCAAGGCTCGGAATCGGGTTCTGGTCCTTCCTTG
The DNA here is from genome assembly GCA_009761775.1 of Ficus carica. NCBI lineage: Eukaryota > Viridiplantae > Streptophyta > Magnoliopsida > Rosales > Moraceae > Ficus > Ficus carica. The sequence goes on from CM019749.1 coordinate 5,222,119, forward strand.
TGGCTTGACGCTGTGGTCCCACATCACGGTGGTCGGTACGCCGCGCTGGGCTCACCAGGAGTATGATCCGAAGATTGCTGTGTTGAAAGAAGGAGACGAGTCGGTGATGGTGTCGCAGTTCATGATGGAGTTGCAGGGATTGAAGACCGTTGATGGGGAAGACCCGCCAAGGATATTGCATTTTAATCCGAGGTTGAAAGGGGATTGGAGCGGGAAGCCCGTGATTGAGCAGAACACTTGTTACCGGATGCAATGGGGATCGGCGCTCCGTTGCGAAGGATGGAAATCCAGGGCTGACGAAGAAACCAGTAGGTGATTTTTCCCCTAGAGAAATGGTTATTGTTTCACCTGGAATTAGTTTAGTTTAAGACATTTTTTTTTTTTGCTTGAAATTTTAGATAGAATTCGATTACGAATATGTTTCTCGCTGCTGTTTGTTTGATTTCCTGATGCAAATTGGAGTAATAATTTCTGTGATCGGACCTTTTAGGAAAATGTCCAGATGTTGACAGTGTGGATTTGTATTTTTGCTTAATTCGGAAAACTGAACGTCTTCTTCTGTAAAACTAGTTTATTTTTATTTTTCCTTTGTTCCAATAGCAGGTAATTTGGACTTTGTCGTGTTTTTGTCGATACTTTTTTACCATAAAGGGTGGGTGCTTTCGCAGTGTTTGCCGTTGGCAGAGGTCTTTTGCATTGAAATAAGTTTAGTCTACCCTCTAAGGTAGATAACAGAATGTATTTTGAGCTATTCATAGCTAGATTTGATAAATTGTTCCCGGGCATAATGCAGATTGGGGCACTGATTCCGTGACAAGACCTTTAGGAAAATGCCAAAACTTTGAGATTTTGACCGTTTTACACTTTAATTTGAAATTCTTGTTTTAGAAACGGTAAATTTGCAAGTTCTTTGTGGGCTTTATCATCGAGTGAATTTCCGACCTTCTTCATTTATGTTAGTTTATAGTTCCATCTTTCTTTTCCTCGGTCTGATAAAAGGGAGATGTGCTCACCAGTGCTTATTCTTTTGATTTTATGAAGTTGATGGGCAGGTGAAATGTGACAAGTGGATTCGCGATGATGACAATCACTCAGAAGAATCAAAGGCCTTATGGTGGTTGAACAGGTTGATTGGCCGAACCAAGAAGGTGACTATAGACTGGCCGTATCCTTTTGCAGAGGGCAGGCTGTTTGTGCTTACAGTGAGTGCTGGGTTGGAAGGTTACCATGTCAACGTTGATGGTCGGCATGTCACTTCGTTCCCATATCGCACGGTGGGCATCCTTTTAACATGTCTTTATCACCGTGATAAATGCAGGGCATACTTAAAGATATTTTGATGTCAGGGATTTGTTCTTGAGGATGCCACTGGACTTTTTGTGAATGGTGACGTTGATGTGCACTCTGTATTTGCTGCTTCTTTACCCACATCACATCCTAGTTTTGCACCACAGATGCATCTTGAGATGTCTACTAGATGGAAAGCTCCACCTCTTCCCAATGGTCGTGTGGAGCTTTTCATTGGCATCCTGTCTGCAGGCAACCATTTTGCCGAGCGGATGGCTGTGAGGAAGTCATGGATGCAACATAAGTTGATCAAATCTTCACACGTTGTGGCTCGTTTTTTTGTGGCACTGGTAAGTCAGAATGTGGAAGGCATGTCTTTTATAAAAACCATATATACATAAGTCTTCTGCGGTTCAGGTTGTTAGAGCTTTGAATATTATATTTTGACAGCATGGAAGAAAGGAAGTGAACGTGGAGCTAAAAAAGGAAGCAGATTATTTTGGTGATATCATAATAGTCCCTTACATGGATAACTATGATCTTGTTGTATTGAAGACAATTGCAATTTGCGAGTATGGGGTGAGTAGTGTGATAAGAATTGAAAGTCTTTATATTTTTAAGATGTTTATATTTATGACTGGTTTATTTATATATTTCTCGTTACAGCATCGGACGGCTGCTGCAAAGCATATAATGAAGTGTGATGATGACACATTTGTCAGGGTGGATACTGTACTTAAGGAGGCACACAAAGTTAACGAAGATAAAAGTCTATACATCGGAAATATCAACTACCACCATAAACCTCTTCGTTATGGTAAATGGGCTGTAACATATGAGGTAACAATTTTTCCACTTAACCAATCACCATCATTGATTTTCGTCCTTTGCTTGTTCGTTCTAATTCTAGATGAAAAATGTCTACCAACTGTTTCTACTACTTGCTTTTTAAAGTTATTAGGTCTAGTTTGAAAAACTCTGATCAGGAATTGATCATTATTGCTATTGGAAATAGTCTGCTGATTATTGTGATAGTTTGACCACCACATATTCCTCGTACCTAAAAATATTGCTTTGTTTACTTTTTCTGACACTTTAGTTTTTCTATCTACAAGTTTACAGTAAGTATTGCCATGAAAGTAATCAGCTTCTATGGTATTTACTCGTGTGTCTAAACCAGTATTAAAAAAAAAAAACAAATTGCTTTATGGTACCGTATTCCAATTCATTTTGCTGCTTACCATATCGGGTGTTGATGCGCTGTTAATATGTTCATTGATCTCCTCATATGTATGTTAATTTTTGGCTGCGTTGCAGGAATGGCCAGAAGAAGATTATCCAGCGTATGCAAATGGTCCAGGTTACATCATATCCAGTGACATTGCAGAGTTCATCATATCCGAGTTTGAAATGCAGAAGTTGAGAGTGAGTCTTAATCTCATTGATCTTCTCTTTATCTTCTCTCTCTTGCTGTATGCTTGTTTTACCGGTTTGTCAAAGTTAGAGGGTATCGACGATTACAATCAAACCATCTTATGGTGCAGTTATTCAAGATGGAAGACGTGAGCATGGGAATGTGGGTGGAGCAATTTAACAGTTCAAATCCAGTGGAATACGTGCACAGCGTCCGGTTTTGCCAGTTTGGTTGCATTGATGATTATTACACTGCTCATTATCAGTCCCCGAGACAGATGATGTGCATGTGGGGAAAATTGCAGCAACATGGAAGACCGCAGTGCTGCAACATGAGATGACAAAAAGCGCCTACAACAAACTGAATATAGTGTTTCCTCACCCCAAAAAAAAAAAAAAAAAAAATATATATATATATATATATATATCAGGGTAACTAGTTTTTGCAGTCGAATAGTAATATATTAGCGGTGTAAATATCTGGAAGACATTTTTTAAGTTAAAATGGGGCTGCAATGCTCATGCCCCACAATTCCAATTCCATTTATTATTTCACCTATGTAGCTTCCTATTCCTTGCAATGAAATTCATCTTTCTGTCTATCCATGTATAGACAGCATATCAAACTAATGCTCAAATGTAACCTTTCTGGTGGTTATCAACTTGACGCTGAATTTTGAAAAATGTCACATGCATCACATAGTTCCCATGGGGTTTATCAATTAGAGTTGTGAATATAGGTGAAATGTGCCGGACAGTCCCAGCCCTTACATGGCTGGTGGGTTGGGTCTAGGTCGGCCTGCTCGCTGTGCTATAGGATCGAGATTGGGCTGGGCTGGCTTGGCTTGGCTTGGCTTGGCAGCCAGCTTTTTCACCTCTAACCATCTCTCACTTTTAATCTATTCCACAGATTATATTGATTTTTGGGTGATTTGTAGGGTTACTCTTCAAAAATGACATGTTTGGATTATTGCCTTAGTGATAATAGCTTTAGATTTTTTTGATTTTCAATTAAAATAAGTATAAAAGTCAAAAATCCGAATAAGAGGATAAAAAATAAAAATGTATATATATATATATATATTTTTTAATTTGAGGCTGGAGATTTGAACTTTACATCTATGATAGAGTTAAGTGTGAAATTATCGTTAGGTTATGTTTGTAATCATATTTTCACAATTTTCTCTTCCTTTTTTAGGTATCCAAGTTGTGACTTAGAGAGACAAAATATTACTAAGAAGCATTTCAACCTTTAAAGAGTACCAAGTCATACAATACAAGTCGATTGTCACGAAAGGACAAAAACAACAAAAGGTTTTTCAATAGCAAAAAAGAGAGGAGGAGGAAAAAAAAAAAAATTTCTAATAAACAATGTACTGTAATGGTTGGGCGGCCTAAGAAGTTTATAATTGGGAGGACTCTCTTTTAGTGTTTCGTCATAATTTAGCATCTAGCAGAAATAATTGGTTGATTAACGGCTACTATGATAATATAATAATAAGTCATTATCTTACTTCTTTTCTTTCTTTTTTCTTTTTTTTCTTTTGGTTGTTGCCTGCATCTCTAAATGTGCTTTTTAAGCTGGCGAATAAAGTGACAATGATAACGAAGGAACAATATTAAGGAAAGTGATTCTCATGTAGCGGCGATAATGCTTGCAGGAAGATAGGGAATCCAATTCTAGAATATTATTATGTCATATCTTGCACCATTGTTTAACACAATTATTCAGTTGGTGATCCAAAAAGCCCAGTTCAATTTTAGCTTGTCCTAGATGGAGAAAACTTTCACCTCGTTTTTCATTTACTTTTCAAATTTTTTTCTACAATGTATTTTCTTATAAAATTTGAATTTACTATTTGAATTATGTGTTTTCTTCCTTTTTTTTTTTTTTTTTTAAAGTAACATGAATTGAGAGTTGAAACTTGAAACATTATTTTATATGTTAGAAGATAACATTTAGTCGCAATACCGGCATCCGAGCTAAATTTGCTCCGGCGCGCAAATTACTTTATTTACTCGGAAAATATTCAGAACATCTCTAAGAAATCTCAACCCAAAAGAAGACCAAACCAAAGCAACATGAATTTTCTCTTCCAAGATCACTCCACAGAGTTTCACCATCTACTAAACACAAACTAAAAGCCATGCCACAGAAAAGACCAGCCACACCAACCCTGCCCCAAAAAAAAAAAAAAAAAAAAAAAAAAAAAAAAAAAAAAATCAAAATCAGAATCAAAACCATCAACTTTCTTTTTCTTTTTTCACAACTTTGAAAAGAAAGAAAAAATTGAAATATATATAATTTTGAATTATATATATAAAATTATATATATTTATATATAATTAATCATACCAATTTGCCGTGGAAGAAGCCTTGAACCAAAACTGTAAACGAAGCAATCAGTGGTGGCGTTAAATCCAGAAGGGCAATTACATATGAATGAATTATAAGCTCCAGTGTATCCACAATACCCAAAACTCTTCTCACAGTTAGCACAATAAGTCGGAAACTCATTATACACACTAAACTTGTACTTCAACGCTATACCATACTTCCAACTATCTGGGTCAGATTCTCTCCCATTAAAGCTGTAAAACCCCGAGTAAGAACCGCACTTGAGCTTCTCCAAGTCCATATCAAACGCCGGCCCGAGATCGACGGGCGTGTAAACACAACACGTCGAAATCGGAAGGTTGAGAGTACTAATAGCCCTGCAAGAGTACAAGAAACTGCAAATGGGCAATGCCTGTCCGTCACAAGGAGGAACTCTAACGCTTGAATTGTAATTATTGTTAGTAGTACTAAATTCATTAGGCCTGTAGATAGGCGAGTCGTCGAGCGAGCAACCGAGCAAGGCGAAGATCGTGTCGTCGGCGAAGGCGAAAGGCGCGTCCCAGTCGAGGCCGAAGCCTTTGCTAGGCTGGCTACAGCCACAAGTTGAGATGGAAGGGTCCGAGATGTAGAGGACTTGGTTGGAGTAGTCTATGGCTGTGACAGGGTATGAACCGGTGTGAGTTGTGAAGGTGAGTTGTTGTTGGTCGTTGTTGCATGTCACGTAGCGTTGGAACCGCTGGTCGCCGCATCCCGGCCCGCTTCCGAACGGGTACTTGAGAGGGAGTTTGCCACAAGCTCTTTGGCAGGTTTGGGAGGAGATCAAAGCGGGAAGGAAGATGGTGATTGTGGAGAAAAAAATGATAGTGGTTGTGGTTGATGGAGAATAAAATGGTTTGAGAAGTTGCTTCATTGTTTTTGGGATTTGGGATACTATAGTGGAAGAGGAGAATGTTAGAAGATGTGTCATTTGCTAGTGTGATATGTAAGTGTGTATTTATTGGTATATTTACGTATGTTTTTCTGTTTTTTGTTTTAAGTTTTTTTACCCTACATTTGAGTTTATCACAAAACTCACCCTTTCTACTTTAGATTGTATCAAATTTATACCTTCTGATTTCGAATTATGTATGCTTCATTGTTGTCTTTTCTCGATAAGGGTTAATTTTCATCACAGAAAAAGCTAAATATCTTTAATGAAAAGAGAGAGAGAGAGAATAAGAAAAAAGTTAAAATAAAACATCCAAAATGCGATGGATATATTTAGGTTATTTTTATAGTCAAGATCAACATTTAATTGTTCGATAAAAGACAAGGATTGAACATGAATTTAAAATATGTGAAGATGTGGGAAAATGACTTTTTTTTTTTTTTTTTTTACCATTTCACAGTCAACTAATGATTTTTTAATAGCCATACAAAATGTAAGATATATTAAAAAAAAAAAAAAAAAAACCATTAATGTATTATGAATGGTGGAAGCCGCTAGCCAATGAATTTCCGCTTTTTGATGAGGAAGCTGGATCACTCTTATAATTGGATAAAATTGCGGTAAAGCTTTTTTTATATATCCTATCGATAGAGTTCATTTTTAAACCGTCCCGATTTAATCGAACGATTGAGATGTTATTTGTGCATGATAACTATAATGTACCTTAACTCATAATATTATATACTAAAAAAAAAAAAAAACTGGCTTCTTAACTAATCAACCGGCGCCCCCCCCCCTCCCCGACACCGGTAAAGATGCCAAGGAGCCCCCCTCCCAAATGCCGACCAAATCTGGCTTCGGGGGGGGGGGGGGGGGGGGGGAGTGGGGCTCATCGGCAAGGGATGTCGCCTGGGCTTGAGCGCGGGGGTTGGGGGGTTGCCTAGGCTCGAGCGCGGGGGTAGGGAGCGCCTGGGCTTGAGCGCCGGAGGGGGGGGGGTTTCTTCGGCATCGGGAGGGGCTTGACTCATCGGCGGGGGGTCTTCGGCTGGGGAGCATCGGTGGCGGCCAAGGAGTGTTGCTGGCGGCCGAAGAGGGAATGGGTGTTTTACCCATTTCTTTTTAATTTATTTTTTATATATTATTTTTAAAATTTTTAATTTATACTAGTATGAGGTAAGGTATATTATAATTATCATGCATAAATAACATGTTAACCGTTTGATTATATCTTAACGGTTTAAAGTATATAAATGAAACTTTACTCGTTTTATTAATTTTTTTTTTTTTTTTTTTTTTTTCAAAAACTTTACTTTCGGCGTTGGGTTGGCTAACTTTTTGGTTTCTGCTTTATTCTTCTGTTAGATAGATGCTTAATTAAGAAAAAAAATAATAATACACACACTCACACACTACACAAGTAGTTAAGTTAATGATATTGCAAAGTTTGGTTTTTTTCTTTAAAAAAAAAATGAATTGTTGATGCCATTACATCTCACATTTTCATTATTTATAAATAAAAAAAATTTTGAGAAAATTATCTAGATAATCACTTTTTTTTCATTTATTGACCAACATGACACAAATCTTTCACTCTTGACTAACATGACACAAATTTTAGCTAACTTTAATTTAACTTTGTATTATATTAGTCTAGAGTTAACTTTTTGTATCATATTACTGCAATAATCTTTAAATTTATATCATTCAGGTACTTCCCCTTAAAAAATAACTCCGTTATCCCATGACTAAAATTCTATAAGCCCAATATTCTTATCCACCAAAAAAAAAAAAAAAATTATATCCCATTAAAATACTTAAGTCTTTTTTCTTTTTCAAATTGCCATCAGTCATAAAATAAGTCGTGGCACTGAAAAGCCTATGATTTGCATTTGCTATAAGCTACAGAACTTTCTTTTACACTGCAATAATTTATACATTAATTTATTTTCTCCGCTTATGGATATTCAACCAAAAAAAAAAAAAAAAAACTTGAACAATCTACTTCTTCTTTCGAACTACCTTTCTAATAAAATTTACAATCTTCCTTCTAAAAAACTTCATTTTTTTTTTCTTTCCAAACGTATCAGATCCTTCAATAATTTTTGGGACACGGAGATAACACACAAATAGCACAACCAAACCGCACACAAATAGCACAACCAAACCGCGAACGGAAATTATTTTCGACATGCAATCCCCTATGCAATTGCATAAGAAGTTATGCTTGACATGCAAACTACTTGCAGGGCTCTGGTAGAGAAAGCGGAGCCCGACTCCCCAGAAAAGGGTGTTCCATCACTTTCCTAAAAGGGAGCCCAAGCTTTGCTTATAATGGGAGCCACGACCATCTTTTACGGATACGTGCTCGTAAACAGCTGTAGAGTCAGCCTATTTTTTTAGTGGGGACAAATAGAATATGATAAAAATTTTAGAGGTGATTATACAAGAATATTGAATTTTAATCGTCAATACTTTGAAACTGTGATCGGTGAACTGACCGATCACCTCTCTTTCAGATTGGTGTTTGATTCCACCCTCTAAGAAACTGTGGTGGTCGGTCGATGAATCAAACCGACGAAAATCGTCGGTGCCAACAGTTGTTCACCCTATTCTAATTGGATTTACTTGACTTGTTTATAACGTTGGTCCGTTAATTACATTGAAATACTTCATATGTACATTGATATAGAGCGGCAAGTAAATAATATTCTTTTTTTTAACTAATGAAATAAAATTATATATTCATAAAATTTATTTATTTAATCATCAATTATGTATATAGAGTAATGTTAGGGATACCAACTTTAATCCTAATTTTTTGAGTATCAACTCATGTGTCATATTTTCATTGATAAGTGCAATCAATTGATGTGACAATACTTTAAAACTTACTAATCAAAACTAACAACTCATATGCCACATAAGTTGGTACTCAAAAGTTGGGATTAAAGTTGGTGTCTCTAGCATTTTTCTAATCATATTTCTATATCCTTCAAATTTTTAATTTTTAATAAATTAGTCCCTGATTTTTTTATGGTTTACAATATTAAAATTAATAAAAGATTTTTAAATTTGAACATATTTATATATAAATATTCAATCATGTATGAATTCTGTAATTACATTTTAATGAATTTTAGGGTAACACGAAATTTTGTAAAATTTATTCAAATCTCTCAATATTTGAAAAATTAGTTAAAGATTATTTTTCATATAGGTTTACTATTAGCATTGTGATTATATTAAGAGAAAAACACTTTCTAAATTATATAAAGAAATTGATTTAAAATCATTTCATTTATAATTTATGTGGGACATCTGTTACTCAGAACCGTGCCTCGAGTCATAGATTGACTCGAGAGACTTTCATAAGAGCTGCCTATGTACTTATATCTATATTATATGAAAAAAAAAGGTGTGTATATATACCTTTTCTGTATCCCTGAAACAAGGGCATCCACACCTTTTGCAGTGAAGTTCTATCAAATTCCTTTAATGATTGCGCACTAACTGCTGCCCCTTAAAAACAGGCCAGAAATAGAGTATTGTTATTAAAGACCCTAAGATTAAAAATAAACTATTATCTTCTTCTAATATTCACTCATCACATCACCACCCCAATATCAGAATAAAATAAAGTAAAGCTCATATAATTTATATAAATCAAGAGAAATTAATCAATGGATTGGGTGTATCATGTCATCGTGTTTATGTGGTATACCCGTCCAATAAAAATTATGCATTTGTGTATTTTTTCTATGTCATCTTTTTGTTCTATTTTTCTCTTTCCTAATATGCAATTTATTAGTTGTTAAATTAAAAATACCATAAATATTGCAACTAAATCTCTTTTCATAATCAATTAAATTTAAAGATACATCTTTTTTTTTATCACTTGATATATTTAATTAATTTTTGCTTTTAGGAAAAATAAATAAATAAAAGGACCACATCCGTGATTCTAGTCCTAAAATCAATAATTCCCCCATCTTAGTATATGGAAAATGAGGAACCTTCCTCATTCAGGGTTGCAAACCAAAAAATAAAATAAAATAAAAAAATCCGAGAGGAAAAATTTTTGTTGGAGGCTCTGTTAAGTTTTGGGTAGAGATAGAACATTTTATCGTGAAAGACAAGCATCATACATTTTTTAAAAACATATTTCCATGGAAATAACCTATTACCATGGAAATTGAAGAAGGTATTTTGTGCTATTAAAATTTGTTGATTCTTTTTTTTTTTTTTTCTTGTGTTAAATTTCAGCAAATATCTTTTTTCGATGATTACTTTAAACATTTAATTTGTTTGTGCTTTCAGGAAATTAAAAAAAAAAAAACCACAAGTACGGTTTTGGTTTCAAAATCAACTAAATTGGAGTTTAAATTTAAAAAAATAATAATAATAATAAAAAAAGAAACATGAAATTTAAATTCATATTGAAGCCTTATGAATCGAAGTTCAGGTCTGACCATTTAATTTGGACCCTCATGAACGTTAGAATGATTATAATTTGGTTTTGGGTTTTTTTTTTTTTTTTTTTGATTGGGCGTGCGTACGTAGAGAACCCACCTTGGAGGCTGGCTGCAATGTTGTTCAAATTGCTACTGCATCAAAGGATCTCAAAATGGCACGTAAGCTAGTTCTTGATTTTTGGAAAAAGCCCAATTTGGATGTCAGTCTTTCGTTAACTCATTTTTTGGAGCGGTTGATATACACATACAAGGACTGTTTTTCAGATCCCCATCTGTCTTTGATATCTTTTTCCAAGTCCTTGTTGAAGCCGGGCTGCTCAATGAATCCAGAAACCTGTTCAACAAATTATTGAGTTACGGACTGGTTATCTCGGTTGATTCCTGTAATTTATTTCTTGCCCGTCTAGCAAGCAGTCTTGATGGAATTAAGATGGCAATAAAGGCTTTTAATGAATATCTCCTGAAGTGGGTGTTTGCTTGAACACTACGTCACATATTATCATTATTCATTCTCTTTGTGAACTAGGTAAACTTAAAGAAGCCCACCATCTTCTCGTGCAAATGGAGTTGAGAGGCTGTGTAATCAGAAGATATTGTCATGTTGGTGACCTACAGAAGGTGTTAAACCTCATAGAAGAGATGAAAATGTAAAGACTAAAGCCAAATACATATACATACAGCAGTGTAATACTTCTTCTGTGCAAGACTGGAAAACTCTCTGAAGCCGAGAAGGTCTTGAGAGAGATGACGACCCAAGGAGCAATTCCTGATAATGTGGTCTACACTACCCTAATAGACGGTTTCTGTAAGTTGGGCAATGTTTCAGCTGCGTGTAGGTTGTTTGATGAGATGCGGAACAGGAAAATAGATCCTGATTTTGTAGCATATACGACCCTTATACACGGGTTTTGCCAAGCTGGAAAGCTGGTTGAAGCTGATAAGCTCTTCGATGAAATGGTTACCAAAGGTTTGGAACCGGATGAAGTTACGTATACAGCGCTGATTGATGGTTACTGCAAAGCAGGTGAGGTAAAAAAGGCCTTTTCTCTTCACAATGACATGGTTTCAGTGGGACTTGCACCGAATATTGTCACGTACACAGCGCTGGCTGATGGTCTTTGTAAGCAAGGAGAGGTAGACACCGCAAACGAACTTCTTCAAGATATGCGCATGAAGGGTCTTCAACTGAATGTCTCTACTTACAACACAATTGTTAATGGTCTTTGTAAATTAGGAAAAATAAGAGAGGCGGAGAAATTGATGGAAGAAACGAAGGTGGCCAGGCCACCTCCCGATACTTTTACTTATACCACTCTCATGGATGCATATTGCAAGACCGGAAAGATATCCAATGTACTTAAAAGTCACGGTAATTTTTGTTTCAGCATTTTATTCCCTTATTTGCTAATTGTGTATAAAGTATCCATCTTATACAAGCATTCACTCACTCCTTACCAAAGTGTTTCATTGCCGTGCTGTTTTATAATTATAAGTCATGATCATGAAAATAATGAACTTGTTTCAAAATTTATGACATCACAAAACATTTTCGGGACCAGTGAAGGAATGTCGTTTCAAACTATTCTTGGGTCGGAAAATGTTGGCATACGTCCTAAGTTATACTAACAGATTATGAGTTCTTATTGTTTCCCAGGTGACCACCATTTTCCGTGTTACCCTGGTTCCTGGTTTTCATCATTTTATGCCGAAGGATAAGATGAGGCTGAGCCCATAAAGGTGTTAAGGGTAAAAGGAAACACAAGTTCCATATCAAAAATATTTAACAACAATAACAGACATATAAGGATATTGGGTCACTCCACTTAACATATTGACCTTTTAAAATGGAAGCCTAATTCCTTATCAGTCTCAAATTCCTTCTTCTTCTCTCTAACTTTCACATGGTATCAGAGCCAATAAGCTCAAATAAGCGGTTCGATCCATCCAATACAAGATTGGTGACTCCAAAGAGAGCACCATCTCGCGGGGGCGTGTTAAATGTAAAAAGAAACTTAAATCCCACGTCGAAAACATATAACAACAATAACAAATATAAAAGGATATTGTGCCACTCCATTTAACAGGTTGACCTTTTAAGATGAAAGCTCAATTTCTTATCTATCTCAAATTCCTTCTTCCTTTCTCTAACTTTCACACAAGGCACATAATGGGACTATCTCATAGACTTGTTTTTCTACAAAAGTTTCAAGTGACCTTACTCATTCATCACTATCAATAAGATAAAAGGTATATTTAAGGTTCAGCCATATATTTCTATGTTTCGTTCTTTTACACCCTGGTGAGAAGTTGTTTGTGCACAAAAAAACAAAAACAAAAAATAAAAAACAAAAAAACAAAAACAAAACTTATGGGTGAGCTGTGAAGGTAGAAATCGTCTACTTTGTTAAGAATGGAAGCTTTGCCGAACTAAATGATATGAAAATTCGTTTGAGAATATCTCATGAAAATTCGTTTAAGAATCGAAGCCTTGCCGACCCAAATGTTGTTCTTGATTCTTATTATTGTCTTTTTGTTTAGATACGATTTTTCTATCGTGGATTTCAGGTGTGATGCAACCCGTTATATCAATACGGCATGTCGTTTTCCTTAAAACGACGTATTCTTTTACATGCATCAACAACAAATCGTTTGACGTCGATGTTGTTTCTTCTTCTTTTAATATTGTTGTTATATGGAGAGCGACATATCAATAGCAGCATATATTGTCAGAGGAACAATTTGTCAGTTATAAACGAACAACAGGTTGCAAAATATCATCAAACGACACGTGTTGGTTAGATATGTTTTGTCTTTTTTTTTTTTTTTGAAATATTGTTTCTTTAAAACATAAACGACATGTAGTTCAATTTCAATAGCGTTTATCCTTAACAACAAACGAAATAAACTTTCATTTGCAAAGATGGTATATGCTCCAATTACGATATTGTCTACTCCAACTAATAAAGACATTCTGAAAAAGATATCCATACTTGAAAACAACACCTTTTTTCCCCCCTTCAAATGTCAGTTATAATAAAACGCATCTCGTTTTCAATGTCGTTTATTATAGAAAACAACATTAATGAAAAGGGGATATACCGAAATTATTAGACAAAGGCTGCCTGCCTACTAATGGCATTTTTTTTTTTTTTTTTTGAAGTCACATAAAACTCGTGAACTGAAATTGAACAATGGTTGTAAAGTTTCCACTATGGTCGGGACTTTCCTTTGTTGCTCATATAGCACTTCCATGCAAATCTCCATACAAGTAACTACAAAGAACATGGCAATAAAGATTGTGAGCATTCTCTTTCAAAAAATAAAATAAAATAAAATAAAAAAATGTGGCAAAATTTTGAACCTTGAGATCACATGAGAACCATATCAGATTAATAAAGTGTCAGAATTTTAAAGGGGAAAAAAATACACTACCAAATTACGCACAAATTTGAATCGTGAAATCATATCATAGTCGTATTAAATTAAGAAAAATGTGACATTTTATCAGAATTTGAGGGAATAAAAGAAAAAAGCACTACCAATTGAGAACGGTTTTTTGAACTCGTACCAAAATTACATCGAATTAAGACAAGTGTGACAATTCAATTAGACAAAGTATAAATCGTCCCATATATAGAATTGATGCTTAAATCATGAAAGCAAACTGCTACATATGATACCTGCTCGGGCTTGACACACTACTCATTCCCAACACTGCAATTATCTCATCTTCCACATACGAACGAAAGTTCAAGTTTACTCAACCACGCAACCCTACGTGTGAGTCAGTGGTTGTCGTATTAATTTCTCAGTCACTCGATAAAAACCAATCTGTTACTTCCCATCCCACAATCTTCCACGTTTTTAATTTATCTACTCTCTTCCACTGACCTATCTTTCATTTATCCATTTTTTCAACCACTCACTTTATCGATCAACAAGCCCGCATGAATTTCGCGTATTCTTTTTTTTTTTTTTTTTTTTTGGCCGTTTAATTTGGAGAATTCTTAAGTAAAAAAATATGGCGGAGAGTGATTGGACGCTTATCGGAGCATGGTCGAGCCCGTTTGTGCTGAGGGCTCAGATCGCGTTTAACATCAAGAACTTGCAGTACGTGTTTGTCTAATATTAATATGTATTTTCATTAATTGATTATTTTCTTTAAAAAAAAAACAGTCTTTTATTTAAATAAGTGTTTAAAAAACTTTATATTTATCTAATTTTTCCTTAATATTATTGTTTTGATCTGCTCTTTTTTTTAAGGGAAATTATCATTTAAATTAAAACTGGATACAAATACTAATACCAAAGATAAAACAATCATGTGTTACAAGAGACACAATCCCTGACTAAGACTGATTCCATCAGTAAAATCTGATAAAACTCAGTAAGGAGGATATAAGCTGAGACCCAGTGACTAGAAAATTCCTTGAATTGTTCGACAAACCTATAATTGAGCATGTAAAAAGCTCTTTTTGAAAAAACATCTATAATCGATGGAATATTCTGACCAATCGAGGGACAGTCACTCGCAATACAGAGACTGTAACAAACTCCGCCTAACCATAGTACTAACGGAACAATTAGACATATACAGCTAAAAAGCAACTCTAGCAGAACACACACACAAAAACAAACCGGAGGTGAGGGAACTACCTCCTTTATTAGAAAATTAAAACCAAAACTCAAAAACAAAGCATGAATATAAAATAACATCAACCACAAAATTCTCGCCCCACGTGAAACAGCCACTTCGCCGCACGTCACAACTCAAGGGAAATCAATTGGCTCGATTAAATGTAAGAGATCGCGCACCAACCATCGGACCACCAAAGCTTCGCTGGATCCTAAACCGTCGGAAACTTATCGGGTTAGATCTAGTCAAGAAACTACCAACTAGGATCATCGATTCTATCCCCGTCGATACCACTAAACCGTCGATCACCCTTGCCAGACATGACGGCAACGGCAACGGTGATGGAAGTTCCACTTAATGTACGAGAAATCTGAAAAAGAGAGAGAGAAAAAGGAAACCCCAACAGGACGAAGGGGACCTTTTTTTATTATGTTTTGATATGCTCTTGGTTTCGTTGTTTTACATAATTCAAAGATTATGAAGACATCTTATGAAAAAGTGTTCTAAGTGTGTGGACGAAAACAGAGAGAGAGAGAAAATATATTTTTTCATTTGATGCCAGATTAGTTTATGAAAACATTTTTCTTGAGAAAATTACTTGAAGCTATTTTTAATATTTTAAAAAATATAATATACAAGTTTTTTCCCCTGAAGTTACATTTTTTCCTTTTTAGGATTTTTCAATGTTTGTATAAAAATATCTTTCATAAACAATTTTATCAATATTTATGTTATCTCGCCATATTTTTTTCTATTCTTCAAGTATCCACAGAAAGATAATCCAATCATTAACTACTTCATTTATGAATTTGATAGTAATAGAGACAGAATTTGAGATGAAATTTAGAATTATTTTTCAAAATTCAAAAGATAACGTTGTAACTTCAAAAACTAGTGGAATATATTTAAAAAACATAATTAAGTAACCAATCATTTAAATTAATTGGTGAGACAGTTCTTCCCATCCCTGAAAAGCATTACAGCTTCTCCAGACGAAGAGGTAGAGAAAGCGGCTGTGGAGCAGGTCATAACAGGGCTATCCATGGTGAAATCAGCAAAGGAAAGCCTTTCTTTAGCGGAGCCCACATTGGGCACTTTCACATTGCATATGGGAGTTTGTTGGGCTGGATCAAGGTGATCGAGAAATAAAATGGGCTCAATCTGATTGGCCCAGAAAGGACACCCCAGTTGGCTCATTGGGCCGACAAGTTCGGTCCAGACCCCCGCTGTCAGTGGGGTTTTGCCCGACACTGAGGAGATCTCTGAGTTTGCCAAGTCTTTCTTCCCTAAATATAAAGGAGCACCATAGTTTGATTTGTGGGTGTTTTTCAATGTAAAAGTGGACGATGGGAAAGTTGTACTTTTGTTTTGTGATTGTGGTTTAAGAAATAAAGCTTTCGTTTGGTTTAATATCTACAACTCAAATTTTTCATATCAAATTTTATCTTTTTTTACAAAATCAATAAAAATTAAAAATTATTTTTAAAAAATTTATCAACTTCAATTTAAAAATTTCATTTCCAACCGACGAATTAAACACACCCAAAATGCAAGATGTATCGAGTTTTTTAATTTAGTGATACTTCTTGTTTTTGCATTAGAAATATCATACGAATATAAATATAAATAAACCCAAAAAAAAAATGCAATTTTAAACCAAATCATGTTTTCAGAACACCCATGAAGGCTCAGAAATCAATTATTAACAAAAACATCCATAAATGGAATTAAAAGACCATAAAAACCAAAAACGTGGAAAGAAAGAGCAGAAATTGGTTCTTGCACGCAGAAGAAGGTAGACTTGAAAAATCTGCCACATTTTTTTTAGAACATTTGTAGCTGCACCTGCTCGGATCAACTATTCTATAAACACCAGTGCTAGCTAAAATGAAAACATCTTTCCTATTATCCTCCCCAAAAGAGTAAATGTAGCCCAAATCCGGTTGAGAATTTCCCGTTGTGGTACTACAATGCATTGGAGAGTCATGAGCACACCTGAAAGGAACTTTGGTCGTTGTAAAGTTACCACTATGGTTGGGACTTTCACTAGCCGCCCATATACCACTTCCATACAAATCCCCATACAAATAACTGCAAAGAAAATGGCAACAATGATTGTGAAAAAGCCAATTGGGTACAATTTTGAGCCATAAAATCACATCAGAATCATATTAAATTAAGAAAAGTACGATAATTTAACGAAATTTGATGAGAATCTTGCCGTTAAGAAATGTATTTGTATCTTTCTTAATGGAAAAAGTGTTGGCTTACCTTCCAAACATGCAAGGATCGGTCATGGAACGATAGAAGTACCCACCAGATATGGCGGCAGACCCGATACTACTATTTTTATCAACATCAGAATGAGTGTATCCTAGTACAGGAAAAATTATATCAGTGGATTTAGCAGAAAGATTTGCTTCTGGAGGTCTAAAGGGAAGTGGGCCTTCATATATAGGCCAACCATAGTTGCCACCCTTGGTTATAATATCCACCTCTTCATATAGGTCCTGTAAAAATTTGAAAAAAAAATAAAATTAAATTAAATATGTTGGTTTGTTAGTATTAATAGTATATAATCAAGAATAGTAATGAATGAAGTTTAAAAAACAGCTTTATATCCTCAAACCTGGCCTGTATCTGCACAGATAAAGTAAAGAGGTCTTTGTGAATCAAAGCTGCAACGCCACGGGTTTCTTAGTCCCAGAGCCCAGATTTCCGGCAACAAATCTTCGTCTTCTTTGTAAGGATTATCTCGAGGGAGGGAATAGTTTCCCCATAGTCCAAGGTCACATATTTCTTCTGTGGCTGTAGTACCATTATGAGTGACCAAAGTTAAACATATGAAGAAAAGGCTATAGATTTTTGTAACTTTATTATTATTATTATTTTGTTTTTTTGGTGAAAGAAAATCTCACTCACTTGGCATGTTATCAATGTCAAGCCTTAAAATTTTTCCTAGCAAGGATTTCTTGTTCTGGGAAAAATTCAAGGGATCTCCTCCTTGTCCACTATCCCCAGTCATTACATATAAATATCCGTCCCTCGGTCCAAACAAAATCTGACCCCCATGACTGAATGGAAATGGAAGGCCCAATGTAAAAATTCTTCCGACTTCTAATGGTTTAGCATGTTTTGCCTAGTGGGATCATATAAAAAGGCCAATAAATCAGTTTAAAAAAAAAAAAATCAAAAACAAGAACACAAACATTAGCAAATTTATAATTATGGGGAGCTTCTATAGTGGGATCACCTAACTATAGGGTCTTATAAGAATATTTATTACGACCGTAGGATTTAAATCAGGTAGAGCATATTGTATATGATTGGATGTACTGATTATAGGCAGTACTAATATGGTCACTTCAGAAGCGCCGTCTGATTTAAATTCTACGGGTTAGGTTAATTGCCTCGACATATGGTGTCCATAGTTGTAATGGTTAAAACAATCTGATAGGCTTAAAGGTGAATACCAAGGGAGGTTCTGATATGGTTTCATTAGCAGAGAACTCTGCTACAACCTTGTGAAACCGGCATGGCTGAGCTGTACTTGAAGAAGCAAGCTGCAAAGGATCACAGTTCACTTCTGTGTTACATGAACACTTGCCCGAACACCCCGGGGTTTTGACCTTATCACAGATGAACGAAGCGAAAAAACGACCGTTCTGGGCGAAGTTGGGATGAAAAGCCATTCCCATCATCCCAAAGCTGTTACCATCATAATAAACATGGCCTGTAAGATCCACAAAGGGACTTGACTCATCTTCTAGTCCTAAAGCGTCTCCTGAGCCTTGTTCGGGAACGCTTGCTAGCCAAATTTTGCCAGATTGTTCGGACAAGAAAGCGCGGTTTGAGCCATCAGGATGAGCAACCATGTTAAGGTAAGATCCATCGCCGATTTTCTCAAGACACAAACCATGTGGATGAAGAGTGGTTTCAGTATTTCCAAGGGAAACGGGTTTGCCGTCGAAACACAACGATGTCTCATTGAAGGAACCGCCAAATTCATCGCAGAAGAAGCTTTTAGTCTGCCAAAAATCACTTAGTTTGGAAGAAGTGGAATCAGCTGGTACTTTGACTCTAACTTGCCTTGAAGGAGGAACAAAGGGAGAGTTTAGTATAGGCACATTTTCGCATGTGTCCCAGACAGTTGAGCAAAAGTTGCCGCCGGAGTTGTTTGGTTGCGTCGAGTTGATCAATGCAGTGTTGCAAAGAACAGGAACTTGTATAGATCCTGATTCCACCTTATATAACTCGGCTGCGAATTGGTCGCATTTCTGCAAATGATGCAAAATTTACCTTCCACACTTGAAATATCCTAATAACAAAAGTTTCAATGATTTAATTTTTAGGCTGCAACAAGCTCTTACCGCGCATAAGATAGACTTCACCAAAGAGCCACAGCCAGAATCAGAGATGTTCATGGATTCAAACTGCTTCTGCAGTTGAAAATCCTCGGCCGAGTTGCAGCAGGCTCTTCCATGGTGGGGACAAAATGCCAGAGGCTTGTTTGGGATGTTAGGAGCTCCTGTCACAAAAAGAACCAAAAAAGTCATAGGACGCTAAACAAACTAACAAATATATATATGTGTGTGTGTGTATATATATATATATATTTATATTTGGAAAAACTAAGAGAACGAGATAAATACTTGAGTTGGTGCACAAAGGAAGTGAAGAAGAAGGGTAAGAAAGAAGAAGGAAGTGACAGAGCAGAAGGAAGATGAGAAAAATCATTACTAGGAACAGAAAGGATGACAACAAGAAACAAAAAATGTTCTTGCCACCTTAGTAATGAGACTCTATAAAGAAGTTCATGGACAAAGAAGAGGATTCTTTAATGGAGCTCCTTTAGTTAGTGGGACTCAAAAGTAAAATTAGATATTAGGTATTGTACGTTAATATGTATTATTTTCCGGAGCTACTTAGATTATAAAATGCAGTCATATTTGGTTCTATAAAAGTATATACCGTACAATAGAATTGATGCTCCAATCATGAATGTAAAGTTGGTCTGAATTCAGGATGAGCACTACATATGTGCATACATACATACATACATACATATATATATATATATATATATATGCAGATGTCGAATATTTGAAGGGCATTTTGTCTCATGTTTCTTAGTGGGCTTAAAGTTAAAGGATGACATGACTGTCTAGACAATAAACGAGGCAACATACACTTGAAGCACGACATGTCGTTAAAGATGATAGAAAACATGTTGTTCAGGGGCAACAAAAAGTAAGCAGAATTTATTACATTAACAAAAAGAAGTTGATCCAATAAACTTAATTCAGCGATAGAATAATTTTTAGGTGGGCACGTCAAACAAAAGGCACCAGTGGTCTAGTGGTAGAATAGTACCCTGCCACGGTACAGACCCGGGTTCGATTCCCGGCTGGTGCAATTGTCTTCTCTTTTTCTTTTAAATTTTGTTTCTCTTTTTTGGTAATGTCAGCTCTATACTAAATGAAAAATGCTTATGATACCACTAATACTAAACACTGCTATTAATAAAAAATTGATCCTTATTTATAGATCACATTTCATGAAATAAGAGTCACATTCTATTAGTAGACGATCTTCAATGATACGAGAGTCTCATAACATTCATCCTAAATTTCTAATAAACATGAACTTTTCTATTAAATTTTATCTTTATTTAGATAAATATATAAAGTTGATATTTATAAATTACGTGAAAATCAATTATCTATTAGATAAAAGTATCATTTAAATAAGATGATAACTCGATACATCCAATTTACCAAATGAATTCTTGAATAATTAAAAAACTCAAAGCCAATATTAAAATAAAAATAGGGGGAAATTGTTATATTTCCAAAACCTAAATAGAATAATGGAGAGATAGGGCTTGTTTGACAGAATTTTTGCTTTTACTTTTGCTTCTAGCCAGTAAAAGAAGAGAAGTAAAAGCTGTGACTTCTCAATAAGTGTTTAAATCCAAAAAAATTTTGAGGTCAAAATGATCTTTAAAGTATTCTAATAAATATTAAAAATTTTAATTGAAATTTATAATGTCTAGTTTAAATTTTATTATAAATTTTAAAATTTACTCAAAAAAATTTTACCTTCAATTATATTTTCTGACTTTGACATATGGACATGGATATGTTTTTTTTTTTTTTTTGGCAAGTAATAGACATGACATGTTTTTGTTTTGTTGTGCTTAAGTAATGGACATGGACATTCTATTTGAGTGCGAATGCCACGAAATATCCCATCTTCTACGTACGACAAATATTTAATGTTCACACCATGTACCACATGACCATCCATGTGAATCACTAGTCGTGTTTCAATTTTCAGCCACTTGATAAAACCCAACCAACTTTCTTCCACGTTTTTTATCCCGCCTTCTTATTAATAATTTTTCTTGTCCCCTCCCACCGCCAGCCTATTCATTCATTAGGTGTGTGTGGTTTCTGAAAATATTTTAAATTGAAGTTGATTTATTTTTTAAAAATTATAACTAATTTTATTTTTTTTTAAAAAATAAAAAACAAAAAATTTGATGAAAATTTTTAATCGAACAGAAGCTAATTGTTTTCAGCCATACCCTTAATTGGTCAACTTACCCACATAAATTTCGCCTATTTATTTTCATTTTCATCTCATCTTTCTCATCCCTGAAAAAGAAACTCTCATTTTTGCCTTTTTACCCATTTTTCTTCACAAACCAAAACCATGGCCGAGACCGAGAGTGATCTGACCCTTATCGGAGCATGGCCAAGCCCGTTTGTGCTGAGGGCTCGGATCGCTCTGAACTTCAAGAACTTGCAGTACGTATTTCATGAAGAGAAGTTCGGGACCAAGAGCGAGCTTCTCCTGAAATCGAACCCTGTCCACAAGAAAGTCCCAGTTCTCATCCATGGCGGCAAACCCATTTGCGAGTCTCTGATAATTGTTGAGTACATCGACGAGAACTGGTCCTCCTCTGGCCCCTTCATCCTCCCTTCTGATCCTTATGACCGAGCCATTGCCCGCTTTTGGGCTGCCTACGTTGATGAAAAGGTTATGCTTTGTTAGATTTTTGTTCTTCTGTCTTGTTATTTTATAGAAATTTCCTTTTTTTTTTTTTTTTTTTTTTAGCTGTTGTTTGTTCTCTTTCTGATACTTGTTTTTCAGTTGGTTTGTTTGTTTTTACTTATAGGGGGATCTATGTGCACTGTTTATATGTTTCGATGAAAGATCTCACGTAGCGTAAAGGGAAAAAAAAAAAAAAAAAGAAGGGGGGGAGGGTGGGAGAGAGAGAGAAAGAAAAAGAATAAGTTTACTTCGTTGTTTTCTAACTAGATCTTGACTACAAGCAAACACTTCAGTTTGGGATACAATATAGATCTACGGCGTGTTTGGTAGGAAAAAATCATCTCAAAGAAAAAGTTTAAAAAAAAAAAAAGTTTTTTTTTGTATATAAAAATGACTATACAATCTATATAAGAATAAGATCAACTTGAGAGAGATGAGAGTGCCATCAATGATTTCAAATTCCTTCACTAGTCCTTTGCTTTCTATTTTCTCTCCTACCAAACAATCTGAATTTCAAATTCTTTGCACAAATCCATGTCCCTAATGTTGAAGCCAACTAATTAAATATCCCGAAAAAAATTACTAAATTAGGAATCTTATCTCATCCCTATCAAAACCTTTGAAAAAAAAATGATACAAATCATAAAATTATTGTTTTTGTGTACCGGTTTCATTTCCTGATACATTTTGCAATAAATGCAGTTCTTCCCATCCATGAAAAACATTGCAGCTTCTCCAGACGAGGAGGGAAAGAAAGCGGCTGTGGAGCAGGTCATGACAGGGCTATCACTCTTGGAAAAGGCCCATGGTGAAATCAGCAAAGGAAAGCCCTTCTTTGGAGGAGACCACATTGGGTATCTTGATATTGCATTTGGGGCCTTGTTGGGTTGGCTCCGGGTAACCCAGAACTTTAGTGGGCTCAAACTGATTGACCCAGAAAGTACACCTAATTTGTCCCATTGGGCCGAGAAGTTCAGTCAAGACCCTGCTGTCAGTAGAGTTTTGCCCGACACTGAGAAGCTCTCTGAGTTTGCTAAGTTAATCTTCTCCAAATTCAAAGCAGCTCAGTAGTTTGATTTTTGGGTGTTTTTTCAATTTAGAAGTGGATGATGGGGAAAGTGGAACTTTGGTTATGTGTGATTGTGGTTATGAAATAAAGTGTGAGCTGTATTGAGTTTTGTTATTAATTTGTGATATTTCTTGTTATTTTTGTTTCTCCTTTTTGGTAAAAAGAAAGTCCACTTCAATCTAAATACTAGACCATTCAAAAGAAAGAATCTATCAAGTATGAATCCTCAAAAATGAAACGAAATGAAATAAAATAAAATAAAATATTTGGACTAGATGTATCACATTATCATATTTATGTTACATGAATTTATTAAATAATTGATATTTCTATGATTTGAGAATGTTAGCTCTATCCTAAATGAAAAATATTTATGACATAATTAATAGTGAACACCACTTCTAATAAAAAGGTGATCTTTATCTATGGATCACATATCATAAAATAAGACTCACCTTTTATTAGTCGACGGTTCTCAACAATACATGAACTTCTTAACATTGTTCGTTCTAAATTCCTAATAAACATTATCTTTTCTAAAAAATTGTCTTATTTAGATGAATATGTAGAGTTGACATTTACAAATCATTTAAATATCAATCTTTTATTAAATAAATATGTTATATAAATACGAGGATAACTAGATACATTCAACTCACCAACTAATTTCTAGCCGATATTAAACACCAAAAAAAAAAAAACCCTAGGAAAACGGATAAATATCCAAAACCTACGTATGAACATGTTCACACTGCCACATGATGTTTCAATTTCAGCCAATTGATAAAACCCAGCCTACTTTCTTCCCCGTTTTTTATCATGGCTCGTCGCTAGTTGTTTATTTCACCACTTCCACCGCCAGCCTTTTCAATTCATTAGATAGTTGTCAACCTTCATTATTGGTCTCCTTGGCCACATAAATTTCGTCTATTTATTTTTATTTTTCCTCTCTACTTTCCCATTCCTAAAAAAACTCCCATTTTTGCCTTTTATTGCCATTTTTCTTCACAAACAAAAACCATGGCCGAGACAAAGAGTGATGTGACGCTTATCGGAGCATGGCAGAGCCCGTTTGTTCTGAGGGCTCAGATCGCTCTGAACGTCAAGAACTTGCAGTACGTGTTTCATGAAGAGAAGTTCGGGACCAAGAGTGAGCTTTTCTTGAAATCGAACCCTGTCCACAAGAAAGTCCCAGTTCTCATCCATGGCGACAAGCCCATTTGGGAGCTTGTTGGGCTGGATCAAGGTTATCGAGAAATTAAATGGGCTCAATCTGATTCGTCGAGAAAGGACAACCCAGTTGGCCTGTTGGGCCTAAAAGTTCAGTCTAAACCCCCGCTGTCAGTGGGGTTTTGCACAACTTTGAGAAGCTCTCTGAGTTTGTCAAGTCTTTCTTCCCTAAATACCGAGGAGCTCTATAGTTTGATTTGTGGGTGTTTTTCAATGTAAAAGTGGATGATGGGGAAGTGGTACTTTTGTTTTTTAATTGTGGTTTAAGAAATGAAACTTCTGTTTAGTTTGACATTTCTAACTCAAATTTGATCTCATAGTTTTTATCTTTTTATGAAAAATCAACAAAAATTATTTTTAATTTTTGAAAAGTTAACTAACTCTAATGTAAAAATTGGATAGAATTTTGGAGAAGGATGACATTTCCTCCTGAGGAAATGGAGATATACCTCTAATAAGATGGAAATAGGGATGGGAACAACTAATGGTTCACAAGTTGGAGTTAGGAGAAAAGTCCCGGCCCCAACATAGATATGTTTTTAATTCTTCAAGGTATATTTAGTATTAACCCAAATTCTATTATCGTTTAATTTTTTTTTTGTTGGAATTTGGTTTTTTTTTTTTTTTTTTAATAAAGGAATTGGGGGTGATTCCACCATTTCCAGATTTTCAGCTCCACAGACAGGAACTTATTTCCCCCTAGATATGGCAGGGAGACAAGTTATTTATACTAATTTCTCTCAGTCAACCATCCAGGGTCTACCTAGCTATCACCAAATCATGTTTTAACAGCCGAAGCTGGAGCGAGGCCTAAGGGGATGCCACGGGAATCGAACTCGGGTGGACGAAGGGGAGAAGCTAGCAAAGGCACCCACCCTTGTCAACCCATCCACCCCTGTGGCTGTTGAATTTGGTTTGTTTTATGCTATGAAGAAAATATATTTGGATTGAATTTAAGATGAATTCTACAAAGTCAAGTAAAGATCCCAATATAATTCAATATCATAGGAGAAAGTATGTACTATAATTCACATTCATAGAAGAAAGTATGTACTAAGTATAAATGTAATAATGATGGTCAACAAGTACATGTAGTATTCAAGTTATATTAATTTTTAATGGTTTAATCTATGATTAGAAATAATTTTGCGTCACGCGTAAATTTCTAATATATATTTATATATCAGACTATTAAGAAGTTAAGCTATTGATTAAATAACAATGCCTCTCTACATAATAAATACAATTTCTACAACAAAAATTTTTCCCTTTGTTTTTTTTTTTTTCTGTTTTTGTTTACAAGTTCGGAATAAATTTACAAGTGATTAAACAACAATCCTATCAATAGGGCAAAATACAGGCTCTAGTCTACTATAATATTTATTTATTTTGTTTTACAAGTTCAAAAAGATTTTCATATACATGAGACCAATACTCAATACATTAAAAACAATTTACACACAATTTATAAAAATAAAAAAAAAAAAAAAAAAAAAACAAATTACACACAACTCAATAGAGGAGCTAGCCTCAATTTGCTAAATTCACCAAATAAAAGAATTATAAAAGAATAAAATAAATCACCAAATAAAAATTCACAGTGTGATCTTCAGCCTGTTGATCAGCCGATCAACAACACCATGCGAGTCCCCATCAACGTCAAATTCGGAAAGGCCGAACATAGAATTGAATCCAATCCAAAAGTAGCATAATCCAACGGCCCAAGTATTTGAGATTTGGACCGAAAACGACGAATGCGACGTCCGTCGAATGGCGGTGGCCTTACGCAAAACGATCCATTTGCAAACGACAAAACAACAACATTAAAAATAATAATATATACATATGTATGTGTGTATGTATATATATATATATATATCCAACCCAGTTTCAACTGATGAAGTTCCTGGTTTCTGACACCGTTTAGCTAAACAAAAATCAGTTAAACTCAAGAGTTACAAAGAAATCAAGAGAGAGAGATGGAGGGAGGAGTGAGAAGAGACCAATGGGGATACGAAGTGACGACATATTCAGACGCTTGCATCTCTGTCAATAACGACTATTATCATCAGGTTTTTATTTTTTATTTTTTTTCTCTTCCCAAAATTTTCTTTTCTGTTGTTTTCATTAACTCTGAATTGGGTATTGGGATTTTGTACGAACAAATTGAAAAAGGTACTGATTTATGGGAGAGAGAGGTTTGTGATATTGAAAGCGACGGAAAACGACAAAGACTGTGTGTTGGCCAACATTTTGGCTGCCCGTTTCCTTTCCTCCTCCTACCCTTCCCTGGCTCCTTCCTATCTCCACGCTGCTAAATCCAGACTCGTAAGTTCGTTCCTTTTTCAGCTTTTTGGATTAAAATTTATTTTTTCTTTCGCGCACCCCCCCCTTTATTTGGGGCAGTGGGCAATTTTGTTTGTGCGCAGGAACAAGCTACCTCGTACGAGAAAGCGGTTTTCGATGTGTGAGAATAGAGATGATGATGTTGCTCTTGAGTTGCATTTCAAGGTGAGCAAGCAAATAATTGAAATTCAGGAGAAAAAGAAAAAAGAAAACACACACACACACCCCCCATAATTGAGATTTATGTTCTAATTTGTTGCGTTTTATTTTTATTTCTTCAAGAATTTATTTTGATGCGTATAATGAATTTTTTTTTTTTTTTTTTTAATCCCTATTGATCATCAAGCATTTGTGTATATATAATACGCTTTCTGTGACTATGACTGCCCAGTGACTTCTCTGGTGAACGAACTGAACCTATCTTAGTAATACAGACATACGTTCTTACCCATAATGTGCATAATTTGATCACATTCTAAATAACCTTACATTGGCCAAAAAGTTCTGCGGGATCAAGAACTGCGGGTAATTTGAATGCTTTGAAGAACTAATCACCAGCAACAACAAATATCATAAATGTGTATAGTAGCTTATAACTGAATGATGGGTATTTTCGAGGAAGAAGAAATTTTTTGATTACTCCTTGAATTCCATTTTGGCCTTTCCATAGATTCAATTAGGAGAGCTAAGCGGTGATGACTATTGGAAAATGTACTGTAAACAAAAAAGTGGGGGAAATGTTTACTTTTATTAATTGAGCTACAATACCTATCTGGGTTTTTATTGAGTCACTTTTAGTTGGGATGACAATATTCCCAATGGGGTTCCGCGGGGATCCGTCCCGAATGGAGCGGGGATGGGGGACAAAGTTCGGAGATGAAATCTTATCACGAAAATTAGCAGGGTGGGGATGGGGAAAGCACTCCCCGCTCTCCCCCGCCCATGCTCCCGTCCTCATATATATATATATATATGTACATATACGTGTGACTTGATATCCATTTATAAGTATGTAATATATTATGAAAATTATTTTTGAAAGTGTGTGCATCGATAAAATGAATATTAAAATTATGAGAAATAGACAAAAAATGATAATTTTATATGTATTTTTTATGGTTTCAAGCTTTTTTTTTTGAGTTTAAGTGTTTTATAATTAAGAGTTTGTAACGTTTTGATGAGATTTTTAATAGCTTTATTTTTTAAGATTTTATTTACATATATTTAGAAATTGGTTTGTTTATGAAATCTTTGGTTTTGAACTAAATTTATGGTGTACTTCTACTTTATTGTTTGCTTTTATGTTGTTATATTTTCAAATTTATATTTATAACAGATGGGAAACGGGGACGGGTATGGGGGAAGTCCCTCCGACAGGGAATCCCCGTCCCCAGCACCTCGTTTACTTAAGCGGGGATGGGGACGGGGACGGGGATGGGAAAACATTCCCCTACCCCGCCCTGCCCAGTTGTTATCCCTACTTATTAGTTGTTCATCTCATGTCTATTCATAAATAGTAAAAGATTAAAAGCCGATATAAAAATAAAAATAGGGGGGAAATGGATATATTTTCAAAACCTAAATGGAATAATGGAGAGATAGGACTTATTTGACAGAGCTTTTACTTTTGTTTTTGCTTCTACCCAGTAAAAGAAGAGAAGCAAGAACTGTGACTTGTCAATAAATGTTTCAAATCAAATAGTTTTTGATATCAAAATGACCTATAATGTATTCTAATAAGTATAAAAAATATTAAATAAAATTTATAATGTTTAATTTAAATTTTATTATAAATTTTAAAATCTCTTCAAAAAAAATTTTAACAGAATTATATTTTTTTGACTTTGACATGTAAACGACGATTTTTTTTTATTTTATTTATTTTTTTGACAAGTCATAGAGATGGACATTTTTTTTTTTTTTTGGTGCTTAAGTAATGGACATGGACATGGACATTGACATTTGCGTGCATAGGCCATGAAATATCCCATCTTCTACGTACGACAAATATTTAATGTTCACACTATGTACCACATGACCCTACATGTGAATCACTTGCCGTGTTTCAACTTGATAAAACCCAACCAACTTTCTTCCACGTTTTTTATCCCGCCTTCTTACTAATAATTTTTCTTATCCCCTTCCACCGCCAGCCTATTCATTCATTAATGTGTTTCGTGGTTAAATATGAAATTTTTAGGATAAGAGTTAATTTATTTTTTAAAAATTAATTTTAATTTTTTTTATTAAATTAGATGAAAATTTTAAATTAAAATTATAAAACTAAATAAAATAATTGTTTTCAACCAGACCCGTTATTGGTCAACTTACCCACATAAATTTCGCCTATTTATTTTCATTTTCATCTCATCTTTCTCATCCCTGAAAATAACTCTCATTTTTTGCCTCTTTACCCATTTTTCTTCACAAACCAAAACCATGGCAGAGATCGAGAGTGATCTGACCCTTATCGGATTATGGCAGAGCCCGTTTGTGCTGAGGGCTCGGATCGCTCTGAACATCAAGAACTTGCAGTACGTGTTTCATGAAGAGAAGTTCGGGACCAAGAGCGAGCTTCTCCTGAAATCGAACCCTATCCACAAGAAAGTCCCAGTTCTCATCCATGGCGGCAAACTCATCTGCGAGTCTCTGATAATTGTTGAGTACATCGACGAGAACTGGTCCTCCTCTGGCCACTCGATCCTCCCTTCTGATCCTTATGACCGAGCCATTGCCCGCTTTTGGGCTGCCTACGTTGAAGAAAAGGTTATGCTTTGTTAGATTTTTGTTCTTCTGTCTTGTTATTTTATAGATCTTTCCTTTTTTTTTTTTGTTGTTTTTTCTCTTTCTGTTACTTGTTTTTCAGTTGGTTTGTTTGTTATATGAACTTGATAGTTGAGATTACTGTTTTGCTTATAAGGGGATCTATGTGCTCTGTTTGTTTATCTGTTTCAATGAAAGATCTCACGTATTGGGGGGGGGGGGGGGGGGGGGGGGGGGGGGGGGGGGGGGGGGGGGGGGGTGGTGGAAGAGATAGAGAGAGAAAAAGAAAGAGAAAGTTATCTTGACTACAAGCAAACACTTCAGTTTGGGAGACAATAGAGATCTACGGTGTGTTTGGTAGGAAAAAGTCATCTCAAAGAAAAAGAAAAAAAAAAAAAAGTTTTTGTTTTTGTTTATAAAAATGATATTTAATCTAATATAAGATAAGATCAACTTCAGAGAGATTAGAGTGCTGTGAATGATTTTAAATTCCTTCACTAGTCCTTTGCTTTCTATTTTCTCTCCTACCAAACAATCTGAATATCAAATTCTTTGCACAAATCCATGTCCTTGAAGCCAACTAATTTAATATCCCAAAAAAACATTACTAAATTAGGAATCTTATCTCACCCCTATCAAAACCTTTGGAAAAAAAAATGATACAAATCATAAAATTATTGTTTTTGTGTACTGGTTTCATGTCCTGATACATTTTGCAATAAATGCAGTTCTTCCCATCCCTGAATAACAATGCAGCTTCTCCAGACGAGGAGGGAAAGAAAGCGGCTGTGGAGCAGGTCATGACAGGGCTTTCACTCTTGGAAAAGGCCCATGGTGAAATCAGCAAAGGAAAGCCCTTCTTCGGAGGAGACCACATTGGGTATCTTGATATTGCATTGGGGGGCTTGTTGGGTTGGCTCCGGGTAACCCAGAACTTTAGTGGGCTCAAACTGATTGACCCAGAAAGTACACCTAATTTGGCCCATTGGGCCGAGAAGTTCAGTCAAGACCCTGCTGTCATTGGAGTTTTGCCCGACACTGAGAAGCTCCTGAGTTTGCTAAGTTAATCTTCTCCAAATTCAAAGCAGCTCAGTAGTTTGATTATTGGGTGTTTTTTCAATTTAGAAGTGGATGATGGGGAAAGTGGAACTTTGATTATGTGTGATTGTGGTTATGGAATAAAGTGTGAGCTGTATAGAGTTTTGTTTTTAATTTGTGATATTTCTTGTTATTTTTGTTTCTCCTTTTTGGTAAAAAGAAAGTCAACTTCAATCAAAATACTAGACCATTCAAAAGAAAGAATCTATCAAGAATAAATCCTCAAAAATGAAATGATAGAAATAAAATATTCGGACTAGATGTATCACATTATCATATTTATATAACATGAATTTATTAAATAATTGACATTTAAATGATTTGAGAATGTTAGCTCTAATCTAAATGAAAAATATTTATGACACAATTAATACTAAACACCACTTCTAATATAAAGTTCAAAAAAGGTGAACTTTATCTATAGATCACATATCATGAAATAAGACTCAATTTTTATTAGTGGACGGTTCTCAACAATACCTGAACCTTTTGACATTGTTCATTCTAAATTCCTGATAAACAATATCTTTTCTAACAAATTTTGTCTTATTTAGATGAATTTGTAGAGTTGACATTTACAAATAATTTTAATATCAATCTTTTATTAAATAAATATATTAAATAAATACGAGGATAACTAGATACATTCAACTCACAAACTAATTTCTAGCCGATATTAAACACCAAAAAAAAAAAAAAAAACCCTAGGAAAACGGTTAAATTTCCAAAACCTACATATGGACATGTTCACATTGCCACATGATGTTTCAATTGTCAGCCAATTGATAAAACCCAGCCTACTTTCTTCCCCGTTTTTTATCATGGCTTGTCACTAGTTGTTTATTTCACCACTTTCACCGCCAGACTTTTCAATTCATTAGATTGTTGTCAACCTTCATTATTGGTCTACTTGCCCACATAAATTTCGTCTATTTTTTATTTATTTTACCTCTCATCTTTCCCATTCCTTAAAAAACTCCCATCTTTGCCTTTTATTGCCATTTTTCTTCACAAACCAAAACCATGGCCGAGACAAAAGAGTGATGTGACGCTTATCGGAGCATGGCAGGGCCCGTTTGGTTTGAGGGCTCGGATCGCTCTGAACGTCAAGAACTTGTAGTACCTGTTTCATGAAGAGAAGTTCGGGACAAAGAGCGAGCTTCTCCTGAAATCGAACCCTGTCCACAAGAAAGTCTCAGTTCTCATCCATGGCGACAAACCCATTTGGGAGCTTGTTGGGCTGGATCAAGGTGATCGAGAAATTAAATGGGCTCAATTTGATTCGCCCATAAAGGACACCCCAGTCGGCCCATTAGGCCGACAAGTTCAGTCCATACCCCCGCTGTCAGTGGGGTTTTGCCCGACACTAAAAAGCTCTCTGAGTTTGCCAAATCTTTCTTCCCTAAATATAGAGCTCCATAGTTTGATTTGTGGGTGTTTTTCAATGTAAAAGTGGATGATGGGGAAGTCGTACTTTTGTTTTTTGATTGTGATTTAAGAAATGAAGCTTCTGTTTAGTTTGACATCTTCAACTCAAATTTTTTATCTCAATTTTTGTAAAAGTCTAACAAAAATTAAAAATAATTTTTGAAAAGTTAACCAACTCCAATTTAAAAATTAGATAGAATTTTGGAGAGGGATGACATTTTCTCTTGAGGAAATGGAGATCCACCTCTAATAAGATGGAAATAGGGATGTGAACGACTTAAGGTTCACAAGTTGGAATTAGGAGAAAGTCTCGGCCCCAACATAGATATATTTTTAATTCTTCAAGATATATTTAGTATTAACCCAAATTCTATTATTTTATTATTATTATTATTATTATTATTATTATTTGTTGGAATTTGTTTTTTTTTGTTTTTTTGTTTTTTGGTGAATAAAGGATATGGGGTAATCCCATTATTTACAGGTTTTTAGCCTCATAGGCAGGAACTCATTTCCCTAGATATGACAGGGAGACATATTATTTATACTAGTTTCTCTCAATCGACCATCGGGGTCTACCAGCCATCATCAAAACCATGTTTCAACAGCCGAAGTTAGAGTGAGGCCTAAGAGGACGTCACGGGAATCGAACCCGAGTGGACGAAGGGGAGAAGCCAATAAAGGCACCCACCCTTGCCAACCTATCTACTTCTGTGGGTGTTGAATTTGGTTTGTTTCATGCTACAAAGAAAATACATTTAGATTGAGTTTAAGATGAATTCCATAAAGTCAAGTAAAAGATCCTAACATAATTCAAATTCATAGGAGAAAGTGTGTACTAAGTACAAATGTAACAATGATGGTCAACAAGTACATGTAGTATTCATGTTAAATTAATTTTTAATGGTTTAATTTATTATTAAAAGTAATTTCGTGTCGCTCGCTATAAATTCCTAATATACATTTGTCTACTAGACCATTAAAAAATTAAGACATCGATTAAACAATAATGCCTCTCTACAGGATAAAATACAGTTTCTACAACAAAAACTCCCCCCCCCCCCCCCCCCCCCCCCTTTTGTTTTTTTTTTTTTTTGTTTACAAGTTCGGAAAAATTTTACTAGTGATTAAACAACAATCCTATCAATAGGGCAAAATATAGGCTCTAGTCTACTATAATTTTTTTCCTCCTTTTTTTTTTTTTAATTTTGTTTTACAAGTTCAAAAAGATTTTCATATACGTGAGACCAAATACTCAATACATTTAAAACAATTTACACACAATTTATCAAAAAACAAAAAAGCACAAAAAAAAAAAAAAAAAAACAATTTACACACAACTCAATTGAGGAGCTAGGCCTCAATTTGCTAAATTCACCAAATAAAAGAATTATAAAAGAATAAAATAAATCACCAAATAAAAATTCACAGTGTGATCTTCAGCCTTGTTGATCAGCCGATCAACAACACCATGGGAGTCCCCATCAACGTCAAAGTTGGAAAGGCCGAACATAGAATTGAATCCAATCCAAAAGTAGCATAATCCAACGGCCCAAGTATTTGAGATTTGGACCGAAAACGACGAATGCGACGTCCGTCGAATGGCGGTGGCCTTACGCAAATCGATCCATTTGCAAACGACAAAACAACAACATTAAAAATAATAATATATACATATGTATATATTTTATATATATATATATATATATATATCCAACCCAGTTTCAACCGATGAAGTTCCAAAATCAGTTAAACTCAAGAGTTACAAAGAATTCAAGAGAGAGAGATGGAGGGAGGAGTGAGAAGAGACCAATGGGGATACGAGGTGACGACATATTCAGACGCTTGCATCTCTGCCATTAACGACTATTATCATCAGGTTTATTTATTTTTTATTTTTTTATTTTTTTCCTCTTCCCAGAATTTTCTTTTCTGTTGTTTTCATTAACTCTGAATTGGGTATTGGGATTTTGTACGAACAAATTGAAAAAGGTACTGATTTATGGGAGAGAGAGGTTTGTGATATTGAAAGCGACGGAAAACGACAAAGACTGTGTGTTGGCCAACATTTTGGCTGCCCATTTCCTTTCCTCCTCCTACCCTTCCCTGGCTCCTTCCTATCTCCACGCTGCTAAATCCAGACTCGTAAGTTCGTTCCTTTTTCAGCTTCTTGGATTAAAATTTTTTTTTTCCTTACCTTATTTGGGGTAGTGGGCAATTTTGTTTGTGCGCAGGAACAAGCTACCTCGTACGAGAAAGCGGTTTTCGATGCTGTCAATAGTTTGATGTGTGAGAATAGAGATGATGATGTTGCTCTTGAGTTGCATTTCAAGGTAAGCAAGCAAATAATTGAAATTCAGGGAAAAGAAAAAAGAAAAAAAAAACACACACACACACACACACACCCCCCAACCCCCCCCCCCTCATAATTGAGATTTATGTTATAATTTGTTGCGTTTTATTTTTATTTCTTCAAGTATTTAATTTTGATGCGTGTATTGAAATTTTTTTTTTTTTTAATCTTGGTTTTATGTTTTCCTTAATCCCTATTGATCATCTAGCATTTGTGTATATATGATACGCTTTCTAATGACTGTGACTGCCCAGTGACTTCTCTGGTGAACGAACTGAACCTATCTTAGTAATACAGACATACGTTCTTACCCATAATGTGCATAGTTTGATCACATTCTAAATAACCTTACATTGGCCAAAAAGTTCTGCAGGATCAAGAACTGCGGGTAATTTGAATGCTTCGAAGAACTAATCACCAGCAACAACAAATATCATAAGTGTGTATAGTAGCTTATAACTGAATGATGTGTATTTTCGAGGAAGAAGAAATTTTTTGTTTACTCCTTAAATTCCATTTTGGCCTTTCCATAGATTCAATTAGGAGAGCTGAACGGTGATGACAATTGAAATTTAATGTAAAAAAAAAAGTGGGGGAAATGTTTACTTTTATTAATTGAGCTACAATCCCTATCTGGGGTTGCTATTGATTCACTTATTAGTAGGGACGGTAATATTCCCCGTAAGGATGGGCACTGTTCGGGGCGGGGATAGGGGATAAAGTTTGGGGACGGGGATGAAATCTTACCCCCGAAAATTAGCGGGGTGGGGATGGGGAAAGCACACCCCGCCCGCCCCTGCCCCTGTCCTCATATATATATATATATATATATGTACATATTTGTGTGATTTCATATACATTTATAAGTATGTAATATACTATGAAAATTATTTTTGAAAGTGTGTGCATCCATGAAATGAATATTGAAACTATGAGGAATAGACAAAAAAGGATAATTTTATTTGTATTTTTTATGGTTTCAAGGTTTTTTTAGCTTAATTGTTTTATAATTAAGAGTTTGTAACATTTTGATGAGATTTTTAATAGCTTTATTTTTTAAGATTTTATTTACATATATTTAGAAGTTGGTTTGTTTATGAAATCTTTGGTTTTGAACTAAATTTATGGTGCATTTCTACTTCATTGTTTGCTTTTATGTTGTTATATTTTCAAATTTATATTTATAATAGGTGGGGAACAGGACGGCTAAGAGGGAAGCCCCTCTGACGGGGAATCCCCATCCCCGGCCCTGTTTTTATTTAAGCGGGGATGGGGATGATTTTGGTGGTGGGGATGGGGGATGGGAAAGCATTCCCTGGCCCCGCCCCACCCCGCCCGCCCAGTTACCATCCCTACTTATTAGTTGTTCATCTCATGTCTATTCGTTTTGCAGCTCTTGAAAGATTTCCCAAGAGATTTGGCCTCTGTTAAAAGAGCCCAAGTTATTTGCTTCTACATGGGACGACCCGATCTGTCTCTGAATCTTATTCAGCAGGTTCATTTCTACTCAGGGAACACTTTAATTTTATTTTATTTCTTCCTTTTTGGTCAAAATGAACCTTCTTTGTGAGGTCAGAATGGTTACTTTTTATCTCATTAGTATCTTCTTGCATGGCAATTAGCATGCTATAAATCACCTTGATTGATCTTTCAATGATTTTCACGCTTGACAGGTTCAACCCCAAAATCAAGAACAAAGTTACGTATATGGTATGCTTGCTTTTCCATTGCTGGAGCTAGGCCGAATGGAAGAGGCTGAGAAAGCTGCAAAAAAGGCATTAGAGATCAACAAGCAAGACAGTTGGGCACAACATAACGTGAGTTGTAATTGTTAACTGCTGTTCTACATTTAAATCTCCGGAGAATCTTTAGAGCCAATGACAAATATATACACTCCATTACTGTGCTTCTGCTTCATTACCCTTAGATGTTGCATCAAGAAGCTCATATATGAAGAAGTTATACTCGTGTTCTGATATTTGAATTCTTGTACAGATGTGCCATGTTCTTCAGAATGAGTGCCAATTTAAAGAAGCTGTTGAGTTCATGGAAGCTTGCTCTTCGACGTGGGATCCTTTGTCATCATTTATGTAATATGCGGAATCAGTTAAAGTGGAATCCCTGTGAGTTTTAGTATTTTTAGCATAGACAGGGGGCTGAAACTTCTACAATCTCAGGATCACGCACAACTGGTGGCATGTAGCGCTTTGTTACTTGGAAGGCCATTCGCCTATTCAAAATATCCTAGAGGTCTATGATCAACGTATTTGGAAGGAGTTAGAAAAAACTGATGCTGCTCATCCAGAGGTATATTATCTCAAGTTTCAACGACATAACCAAGTGGTATTTTCAGCATAACCTATCTTATTCTTGGTTTCTTCTGCAATAAGGTTTACTTGAATTCTCTGGGTTTGTTATTGCGGCTGTACGTTCGCGGCGAAATTGATGTCTTTGAGGACCGTCTGAAGATCTTAACAAGTTGCATAACAGATCAAGTGAGTTGCAGAATGTGATTCTCATTGTCCTCATTAGCAGTTTATGTGATGTTATCATGTTATAGATACTTTTCTTACAATTACCTTTTGTTTTCCCACAATATCTGTAAATGAATCTCTATGTTCAGCGAAACTGGTTTTTGGAGTTGCACTTGGATGTTTTGATATTATGGGCATTGGCTCATGCCGGTGAGTTTTCTAAAGCTGAAGATTTGCTCAAAGGCCTAAAATCCAGGTTAGAGGGATCCTCCTCGTTCTCGCTTTTTCTTTACTTGATTTCGCGCTTACTAAAATGAAAATCTCTCTCTCGTGAAGAGTTGCAAAGATGAACAACAAGAAGCAACAGTTGATGCAGAAAGGACTATCGGTTGGTTTAATCAAACTTCCTTTTCCCCTTATCTTGACCTCCTTTTTCCCTTTTTAATTTTTTGAACTTGCATATTTTATCTGAAGAGGTTTAGAGCTTTGTTCTTATCAAGGTCCAAGTTTTGCTGCTTTTAGGCTCTCTTTATGTCGTCGGGGCTTCTGCATTAATATTTTCCGGAGCAATTAAATCCTGTTCTTTTAGTACGATATACAGAGACTTCTGTATCCTCGAGGCAGAGAGAAGAGATTTGATCATTAGTTAGGATCTTCGTATTCTAAAATTTATGTTACTCATCTTAAGCCAGAACTAATTTCTCACAAGTGTTTTTCTTTGTATCAGCTATCAGAAGCCATGTACGAGTATGGGAGGGGTAACGAAGAACAAGCACTGGAATTACTTGGGCCAGACTTTGATGCTAAAAGCTACAAGGTATTAGCATTTGGTTCGGCTTCATTCGAGCAAACATTGCTGCATTTTTCACATATAATGACTATCAGAACCTATAACTTTAATTTTCATGCCAGATAATCGGGGCATCAGATGAGCAACTTGATGTGTTCATTGAAGTCTGGTACTCCATGTTGTTGAACACCGGACAAGCTACTAAAGGTATGGCCTGCCATGCTTTCCTACATGTTGAAAACGTCAACGTACTAATGATATTTGCGCTTTCCTTCTGATCTATAATTGATTTCGCAGCTATTGAAGCACTTGAAAAGAGTATCAAAAAGAGGGAAGGGGTCCCTTTCTTGTGGCGTCTGCTGGTAACGTCCCGAATTTAATGAGCATTTAGTTACATTGAGGCTTTAGTTTTCTACATTCGTTTAGCGCCTTTTTAAAGGCGATTGTCTCACTATCTATGTCACGTGTGGACAATGTGGTTTTTTTTTTTTTTTTTGGGTCTAGGAGAGAGCATATAGCATGATTGGCAGTAAAGAAGCTACAATTGCTGGTGAGAAGGCCAAGGTTTTGGAGTCCAAGTATTTTAAGTAGCCGGTAAGATCACAAGGCCGAAATCTCTAGCTTCCCGCTTTTGATGAGCTGTTCTCTTGGGATCACTGTTGTGATGTCTTATGTCTAGCACAGGAGCACTCACTACTCAACGGTGAGTGTATGTCTATACAACGCAAATAAAAAACGTAGTTCATTCGACTTAAAGTGTTTCGGAACGTTGTATCTAATTAAAATAACATAAGAATAGAAAAACAAAAACAAAAACAAAATTTGACAGTCCAAAATAATAACTTATTAGTTTTTTTTTATTTATTTATTTACTCTAGCAAAGAATTCTCAAAGTTCCATTCCGTTTCACTTATCCAACAAATAATGCATATATTATTTGGATCATAGGTTGCATTCCATGAATTTTTTAGAATGTTGCCATCAAATTACATGTATGAATCTAAATGTAGAATTAATTTTGTGTTCAAATTGAATATGTGTTTGAAATAATTTTGTTAAAAGTAACATTTGAATAATGTAAAGGTAAAAGGTAAATGATATGGATTTTTAAAAAGTGAATATGGATTGAGATTTGAGTTGAATTGTTGAAAACAATAGAATCACTCGAATGTTTCATCACCAAATAAATCACACATTGTATTTAGATGTAAGAAATTCAATTTAAGATGGTTTTTAATCATTTTCTTTTGTGTTTAGTTGAGAATTGAGACGGTGATTCAAACAAAAGCTCATGTTTTTGCCAATTTGTCAAAGTAGAGTGATCCACTACGCAGTGGTGGTGGGCGCGTGTTTAGTTTATCGTTGAAAAAAAATCAGGCAAAAGGTAAAGCAAATAGCGAATCATTAAAGTTGTATGATAATATCTTCATCGTTGGCTCTCAAATTCAAACCATTTATAGGCAAAAGGTGTGGTAAAGGTCCTAGTCGACCCAACAACCCAATAAAGGACGTGCTCAAGTCTCCTTCAGATTCAGATAACATTATTATTAGCCTGCACGTTTGCTCAGAGCTTAAATTAGTAGCAACTCATTCACTTATCATTAGAGAAGACAAATTTAAGAAAACAGTCTGGATTTGAAAAACAAAAAAAAATTTGAGCTGTCTTTATAAGATAAGACTCAAAATAAAAATAATAATAATGATAAAAAAAGTTTCAACGAATCAATTTTTTTTATAACTATCATTCCAAGTTCGAAAAAGCGTTACACTTTACGATTAGCTTTGATTTACCGTAATCTCTCGTATCTTGCTAATCGTTTCATGATTCATACATTATAAATCAATTAATCGATTCAATCAACCAAAGTATAGTAAAGACCTTGAAGCAGTGTATGTTTTGGAGGGGTATAACATGTTGTTTGACATTGTGAACCCTATAGTGAAGCCTAGGAACATCCCAAAACAAAACAAAAAAAAAAAAAAAAAAAAAAGAGGATCAACAATCCGAAAGTTTGGCAACAAGACACGATATTCTATTGACATTTTCTACATTAATTCGCTTCCCAAA
Source organism: Ficus carica (assembly GCA_009761775.1). Taxonomy (NCBI): domain Eukaryota; kingdom Viridiplantae; phylum Streptophyta; class Magnoliopsida; order Rosales; family Moraceae; genus Ficus; species Ficus carica. The sequence goes on from CM019749.1 coordinate 5,261,871, forward strand.
AAAAAAGGAGAAAAGAAAATGTTTTCTACACGTGATACGTCCAAAAACACTGTCTGACACAAAAGGGTCCACTTCATCAGTCAAAACCCACACATGTGCATTTCGACCCCACCACCAATCAGATCAAACTCCAACCAAAAAAAAATTGGATAAATCACGCTTAGCCACGCCACTACCGGACTCAACGGTCGTGTTGGACGATCAGATCAGGGTGGACCCCACTTCGGCCCCCACGTGTACGGCTCCGGATCAGCCTCAGCTCCTCCACCACCTCCCTCGCGTCTGGTCTGTCGTCTTTATCCGCCGCCACGCACCGGAACGCCAGCTCCGCCATCGAATCCACTCCCTCCACGGCGTCTCCGCCCCCGTCGCCGTCGACGGCCAGCTCCGGGTCCACCACCTGGTGGAGCAAGCCCAGGTGGATCTTCGAAACGACCAAATCCGCCAACGACATCTCCCTCTTGTCCCGGCTCTGATCCACCGCCTTCATCCCCGAGATCAGCTCCAGCAAAACGACGCCGAAGCTGTACACGTCGCTCTTCTCCGTCAACCGGAACGACCGGTGGTAATCCGGGTCAAGATACCCCGGCGTCCCCTGCGGCCCGGTCCACACGCCACCTGACCGCGCCGTCGCCGTCGACGAATTATCCGGCGGAGCGAGGAGCCTCGAGAGCCCGAAATCTCCGACCTTGACTCTCATATCCCTCTCGATGAAGATGTTCGACGAGGTTATGTCTCTGTGAACCACCGGCGGCACGACGGATAAGTGAAGGTACTCCATTGCCATGGCGGTTTGCAGAGCAATGTCGACTCTGACCTGCCACGTCAGCGATCCCTTCCGGTACGGCGATTTGGGGCCGTGGAGGTGGTCGGCTAGGGTTCCGTTTGGTACGTAGTCGTAGACGAGAAGAAGACCCCTCGGGTCGCTGCAGTAGCCGTGAAGCTTGACAAGATTAGGATGATCAATCGACGAGAGGATGAGGATTTCGTTGCAGAAGGATTTGCTCGTGAAGGCGCGGCCATGGTGGTTCTGCTTGTGAAGGTACTTCACGGCGACGATCCGGCCGTCGCGAAGCTGGCCTAGGTAAACCGACCCGAACCCGCCGTCGCCGATTTTCCTCTTCGGGTCGAACCGGTTCGTCGAGGCCTCGAGCTCCTCGTAGGTGAAAACCGGCGGGAGGAGATTCGCCGACCGGTGTCGGTGGAGGAACAGAGCCGTCGGATCTTCGCCGGCGACGGACGATCTGAACCTTCCAGAACGGAAAACCGATAAACCAATCAGAGCGAAGAGCAAAACACAGGCCAAACCGAAGACAGAGCACAATACCGCGATTCTCCTAGGGTTGTCCTCGCTAATCCACGGCGGAGAGAATCTCGCTCGAGAGCGGAAGCAGACAAAGTGTTTACTCGGATCGGAAGAGTTGAAACCACAGACGCCATTTTTGGAGCGACAATCTGTGCAGTTCGTGAAGTAAGTGTCTTTAACCTCGTCCCACTCGAAGTTGATCCCAATTCCCATCAACTCATCAAGATACTCCAAAACATCCTTTTGGCAACCTTCCTGTTCCGAATCGTGACGGTGAACAGATCCACAGCCGCGAAGAAGATGAACCGGGTTTTTCACGAGCTTGCATTGCCACGGACAGAAGCTGCAGTTGGGCAAGACCGGAGGCGAGCAAGATCGGAGAACAGAGAGCCGCGAACAGCAAGCGTCGGAGACGCGAAACGGCGATCCTGTGAGGTTGATGGGCCGGCGAGGGATCGATCGGAAGCCAAGAGAAGAGCAGTTTTCTGGGTCGGAGGGATTTGGGGAGAGGAGAAGAGAAGAGGAGTTGGGTTCGTAGCTAAGAACAGAGAAAGAGAGGTCGTTAATGGAGATTGAGGAGTGCGGGGTTGAGCATTTGACTTGGAAAGCTGGGTGGCCACAACCAGGGGAAGAAGAGAAAGGGAAAGAAGGAGAGGAAATGAAAGGAGGACAAGGAGAGGGAGATTTTGTGGCCTCTGGTTTGGAAGAACAAGCGTTGACGGGTGTTGAAGAAGAAGAGAAGTTTGGGCAGAGTGTGGTGAGGAGTACAACAATGGCGGCAGCAAAGAGAGACATTGATGTTGAAAAAATGGGAAAGGGTTGGGCTTCTCATGGAAAAAGATGGAGATCTGAGAAACCCATCTGGGCAAAAAATCTGATCTTGGAACTTTAGGAATTTAGATTCTGTGCCTAGCTTCCTGGAGTTGCGCAGAGAAGAGCAAGAGAGAGAGAGAGAGACAGATAGAGAGGAGAGATAAGGGCCTCCCTCGTGGTTAGGGAAAACTGGGCTCTGAGGGAGTCTCAGAAGGGTCACGTGAAGTGAGTTGGGAGAGAAGAGAAGACGAGAGAAAACTTCGACAGGTTTAAGGTGGGACCCGCTGTCTTTTCTACCCTTCATGGTGGGCGCTGTAGCCAAGTAAGTAATAGCCCTGAGGCCGTCTGTGACTGTGTTTATGCATTTGTTATGTGAATTGTGAAAGTCTCTACTCTTTACCTTTTTACTTTAGTTTACCTTACCTCACCACTTGGTTTGTCTTCTTCCACAAATTTCCCTTTCTTTTAAAAAAGCGACACACCTTGAAATTGACTTTTTAAGTTTTTTTTTTTTTTGGGCGCATTTATGGGTTCTCTGTTTGAGATACTGAGAGGGTGGGGTAAATCTATGGTGCGATTTGTTTTTCATGAGTAGTCAAAGTTTGGCAAGTTTCTTTAAATGGGCAAACGAAGTTTGGTACCGCAAACAAATCCACACTATGGAACTTTCACAGGCTTCATGAGGTCGGAGTAAATAAGTGCAGACGAAGAAGTGTATGAAACCAGAGCTAAAGAAAAACTAAAAAGTTGTGATTTGTTGTTGTTTTTTTTTTTTTTTTTTTTGGCTGAGTAAGTGTGATTTGTTGTTGTTGTTGTTGTTTACCAAGAGGGATTTTGGACACAATTAGGACAGGAAGATGGAAAAAAAACAAGTGCATTCCTTTTATTTATTTATTTATTTATTTGGAGTAAAAAAAAAAGTATGACCTTTTTTTTTTTTTTTTTGCTTGTTGCATGTCCTACTCCTTTGCTTGATGTAGGTGTGGGCTTGTAGGGCACAAGTCTCTGTGTCAAATAAACTTTATTTGATTTTCTTGAGCTCCCCGTCCACTGTTTAACAGTCTTCTTGTTTTGTGTTGTGGCCTGTGGTGGGTGCATCTCTTTCTGACAACAGTTAAATTAAAAGAGATTGTTTTTTCTTTCTTCCTTCCTTAATAGTTAAAGTCGTTTGGCAACCTAACATATTTACAAGACAATGCTTTAATTAAAAAATTATAAAAATTTTATTTATGATAAAAATTTTATTTTTTAATAAATTATGTTTAGTGATTTTTTTTTTTTTTTTTTTTTAGAATATGTGGTAAATTTTTTTTTATATACCATATAATAGAGCTTCATTTAAGGCCATTAAAATTTAATTTAATGGATAAGATATCGATGATGTACGATAACTAAAAAGAAACACTCATTTAATGGATCCTAGAAAAAAAAAATTAAATTCCTTCTTTTATAAATATTTTTTAATTAAAAATTAAAAATTGAAAAACAAATTTTAATTGAAAGAGGGCCGTTGGGGACAGCAAAATGACGCCGGGGAGGGGGCGCTTATGGGTGCTTGGAGGTCGCGAGACAGGCAATTTTGTCGGCGGGCGCGAATGGGTGATCGGGGGGGGCAAACCCAGATCGAAAACGACAGGAGGGCGATTTTGTTGGCGCGGGGGTGGGTTGGTCACCTGGGAGGAGGAGATTTCCAAAAGTAAGAGTGGTTGCCTGCGCCGGGGGGGGGGGGGAGGATTGGGTTTTGGAAAGGGGTGGATTTCTCTTGAGAGAAGGTGATTTTAGGTGGGGAGAGGTCGCGGGTCTAAGACCGGTGGGTGCCAAGAGGTCGTCGGAGGCGGGGGTGCGGGGACGACTGTGGGAGGTCGGCAAGGATGGGGTTTTCTAGCCTTCTCTAGTTTTTTTTTTTTTTTTCACTTGCTCTATAATACTATATAGTTATACATACAATAACTCATATACACCCAATTTTCTATGCCATGAGATAAAATTATAACAGCTTAAAAAGAAGTTTTATCATAATGATTAATAGTGATTTTTAAATAGTCTCTATCACAGTCTTATCATTTTTTTTTTTTTTGCTAGAAAAATTATATTTAGTGATTTATTATCAATCCCAAACGACTGCATCATTCTAGTCACAATCACGTATAATATTTTTTGCTTTAATACCTTTTCATTTGAGAACGTAAAAGTAAGCAATCATTTTGTTTCTCTATTAATTATGTATTATTTACCAAACGGAAAATAAGAACTTAATAAGCCGCACACAGGAAAGGGAACGAAGAAGATGAATTACAATATTTGCATCTCATTGATATTGATTTCTTATCGAATAGAATATTATATCAAATTTATTTATATACTTTTAATATGATAATTTTTTAATTATATAAAATGATATTTAATAACTTTATTAATAAAATTAATATTACTAAATTTGGTAAACAATAGAAAATAAATAAGATTGTTTCTCTTTACATCATTAAAATAAGTAAATAGTATTAAAAATAAAATCAATGATCTTCATTCACTTTCAATCCCAATACTTTTTGATTATTTTCTTTTACCGTTTAATAAACACATCTTTCAAGTAATACTTATCAAACTTGTACGATGTGAATGAGTTTTGTTTCCATAAGAAGAAAAAAGATAAAAGAAAAGAAAAGTTTATGAGTTGTTATTGTTTATTTCATAATTGATGTTATGTACAAACAGATAAACAAGAAAAAATTATATATATTTATGTATACATTTAAATACGTTTCCCTTTTGAAAAGTTGGAAATTTCTTAAGAACTTTATTATTATACTTTGACTTAAGAGTATCTGCAGTGCCAAATTAATCTTTTTTTTTCAGTAATTTGAATATCAAAATTTAGTCTTTGAGATTTTTAATGTTAAATTTAGGGGGTGTTTGGTGTTTGAGTTTGAGTTAAGATTTATAAGTTTAAATAGTGATTTTGGTTGACTTTTTCAGAAAAGACAAAAAATTTTTGAGGAAAAAGACAAAAATTAAGTTGATGGTGGTGAGTTGACTGCTGAACATGGATAGAACGAGAGTCGAACTCGCATGTCTCTCTTTTCCGGAAAGAAAGACAGAAAGAAACCTATCTTCCTTGACCATAAAGAACATCTTTTTACACCAATTACTGGAACATGGATCCCCTTCGACACACGATGCTGCCTTCCATTCTTTGTTCGTTCTTTTGGGATGTTATTTGATCAGGAATGGGACTGAGAGAGCTAGCCCTTCAGGGCAGTGAAACTGTAGTAAACCTGGTATGTAATAATAGATATTTAGTAGTTCAAGCTCAATAGATAGTAAGGTTCTGAAAGAAGAAATGCGATGTAAAGTAAAGGTAAGATTTGTCTTTTAGCAGTCGATCTTGAATGCCTTTGTCTCACTTGAGAAAGAGAGGCGGGAAGTTGCTCAACTTGTTTTTCCGTAGTGAGCGCGTATCAGTCTCTAAAGTAATCGGTTGAACGCGGTCTAGGTAGAAGTGTTCCTGTTTCTGCGCTTGTGCCGGAAGTCTTTAAGACTTTCTTGATGCTAGGGAAGGGAGTAGCTATTGAATATAATCAAGTTCAGCAGTCCAGGCGGGAGGAGTATTATGTTGACGAGAGACAAGGACCCGAGAAGGCGGGGAGACGAGCTATTTGACGGACAAAAGAATAGACAGAGTGATAAGCAAGCAGAGCCAACGGAACCCCCTACCCATCTTGTTGTTATGAAATGAGGCTTTGTTGCAAACTATGTGGTTGCAATCACTTGGAGTAGGATGATGTTGAGCCATTCGAGGGACCTTTTCCTACTCCTAAAAAGTGAAATCGACACTTTCATTTTTAAACTCACCACCAAACGGACCCTTAACAGTCTATTTTTTATGTTAAATTTCGTACTAAAAATAGTATATTGTTAAATTTTGACATTTTTGTTTGTTATTATTTGATGTGTTATAATCTGCAGTAGAGATTTTTTTAAAAATAATTACCGATATGACTTAATCGAGGGTGAAAAATGATGGTGTTATGTAACGGACGATCATGAAATAATGTGTAACTTAACTATATCTGAAGTCCTCTATTACAAATAATGTGGGTTCCACTGACATTTATAATATAAAAATCAAATCATCCTTTTTTATTCTGAATTTTAAAATGAAAATGAGGAAAAAAAAAAAAAGGTAAAAAATTATGGAAAGGTACTCTCCTCTGAAATTACATTCTCTCTCCTACTTCTCCTTCCTCACATTTACACACTCTCTCTCCTCAGTGGACTCTGCCTTCGATTCATAAATTATCTTAAATTTAAATTTTTTATCTTAATTTTTATATTTTTATAAAAAATCAATAAAAATTATAATTAGTCTTTAAAAAATCAACTAATTCTAACTTAAAATTTTTAACTCAACGTAACATCAAAAGGCGCTTTTAATGTCAATTAACTAAGAAGCCTCACATAGGAAATTTCTGGAAGCAATTCATAGTCATGCTAGAGGATTCCTTGGTTGCATGAAAAGGAATAATGGATCCCCAATAATTAAACAACATTTTCAAATAGGATTGCAAAGTAGAAACTCATGTTACCTGAGTTAGAGGTTGGGTGTTTCTCGCCTCATGATAAAAACGGACAAATATGATAGAAGGCTGAGTTAATTAGTGTATTTCTTCCTCATAATCGAGTTCTTGTTTTTTCTTACTTCAATTTTTATGATTTTTTTTTTTCACAAACGTTAAAAACCACATGTTTCTCATCACGAGGAAGGCCATTGGGTCCGATTTGGGAAGGGTGTGGGTGCTGTCGGCTTGGAGAAGGCCCGTTGTGGTGGAAGAGGGAGGCTCGTCGCGGTGGTTTCTGGGTTCTACAGTGGGTCAGGTGATCTAGGTTGTTCGCAGTAGCGTGCGAGGGGGTGATGGTGGGTGTGGCTTGCTGGGCTCAGGAGGGATGAAGAAGATGGTGGCGCTCAATTCTAAGGAAGAGAAACTTCGACGACAGAAATCAGGAAATGTTGACTATTAGCGAAAAGAAAAGTTACCATAGCAAATGTTGGCAGGGAAGCCATTAAAAAAAAGTTGATTAAAAAAAAAAAAAAAAAAAATATATATATATATATATATATATATGAACCCACAAAGCAATAAAATCCCTGATTCTCTCTTCCTCAATCAACAAACTCTGGCGACGGACAAGAGGAAGGAGAAGATGGGGCTAGGGCATTTGAGTTTTTCATTTTGTTTATAAAAAATTATATGTTTAAAAGAGAAAAAAAAAATTTGTTGAGGTTATCCTATATGGTAATGTACATTTTGGATTATGTATAATCAAATACTTGACACCAATTGATCTTATAATCTTGATGGTTTTAAAAATGAATCATATCGATAGTTACTCTAAAAGAGTCTCTACCACAATCTTTCTCATGGGTTATAAATTATTTGAGTCAAACTTTGTCCCTCAATTTCTATCAAACACGTGTTGAGTGGGTCGAAACGAAGCAATGAAGAAAATCCAGAATTGACGAAGCAACGGTTAATATATAGAGCAAAATGACTCCATTTATTGGAGTCAAGTAGTTTATGGCAGACTCTTCCTTTATAAGGAGGAGTCAGGAGTCAAGGTGAGCTCTAACACTCCAAGATGACAACGACACTTTCACCACTCGGAGTTGACGATGATGTCTCCAACTAATAGATAAGACTAGCTTATGGATGCCTTCACCTCTTGGAGCCATCCACACCTCACGAAGTCGTCTCCTCCTCATCGAGCTGGATCCGCCTTATCGACCCGTCTCCACCTTGACCCTTTTTTATTTTTTAGTTTAAATTCCACCTTTTTTGGTTCTATGTTTGTCCTTCCTCTTTTTTCTAATATGTTATTTGTCAAAATGACAACATTATGAAGTGAAATTAGCAAAATAACATTTTCTTAATTTGAACATGGGAACGACCGTCTAATAAAAAATCAGTTGTTCTGAAATCATTTGTTAATAAAATTTTTTCGAAGATTATTTTAAAAAAAAGTGTTTGAATCATTTTACTAATTGACTTTTTTTTTAATATTTAGTTTATCTTTTTATATTAAAAAAAAACAATCATTTTTTGGTAGGTTCTTTTTTTTACATTCGGATTTTATCTGCTTAAAGTAATTACATTTTTTTCTAAAGAATAAAAAAAAGAATTAATTTTTAGTTTAAATATTAATTTTTTTAGATTACTTAAATTGGCTGCCCATTGCTAAAACCAACACTTGAATAATTGGGCCAAGATTTACTTGTAATATCAAGGCCCTATTCTTTTTTGGTAAGGGTTTTTTTTTTTTAATTTACGATAAATATCTAAATTAAAGACTATAATTTAAAAAATATTCATTTATTCTTTTATTTACATAAATATCCAAATTGATACTTATAAATACCATATTATCCATTTATCAAGAACTGAAAATAAATAAATAAATAATTGACAAAAAAATGAAAGAAAAAAATCTCTAAAACATTTCAAATTAAGCAAATCTTTCATCAAAGGAAAAAAAAATCATTTTACTTGATTTATTATATATTAAAAAAAGAAATATTAGTTGTATGACAGATAAAAACATTCATCATGATAAATAATTGGTCATTAAGATAAATTTACATTGAACAAATTAAAAATTATATTATTAAGAAATATTAAACACTTTATTAAAACCTAAAAAATACATCATAATGATATACTAATTATCATAAAGAGAGAACATCATAATAATATAGTAATATCATAAAGAAAAAAACACAGCACATTTAAAAAAATATATATATAATGATCTAGTAATTATCATAAAGAAATACAAAATTTCATATCACATTTAAACTTAAAAACTATCTCTTTATTAAAAAAAAAAACTTTAGAAACTATCTATTAAAACAATATCAATAATAATATAAATAATAAATTATTAAAATAACGTAATAATTATCACAAAGAAGTTAAATCATAGTAAAATATTGTTTCTAAGAAACCTAAATAATACTTAAGAAATATGATTGTAAAAAAAAAAAAAAAAAAAAAGATCATACTAATAAGCAACAATGTAATAAAGAACTAGTAATTAAAATAAAGATTAAAAAATGATGAACAAATAAGGAAAAAAAATAATGAATCTAACGGGGAAAAATAATGTTAAATATGATAAAAGAGAAAAATGGATAGTACAAGCAATTGTTTTTTTCAAAATGAATATTTATGTAAATATTATTAAAAAATGGACATATTTTAAAATGAGGTTCTAAAAATGGACTTTTTGTATAATTATTTCTTTTTTTTTTTCAACATTCGGATTTATCTGCTTAAAGTGATTACATTTTTGTTAAAAAATGGCATTTTTAGTTTAAATATCGGATCTGTTTGGTGCACAAGTTCAGTTTGAGTTGAGTTGAAATTTTTAAGTTTGAATAGTAATTTTTGTTGACTTTTTCAGAATAGACAAAAAAAAAATTTCATAAAAGATAAAAAATATGATGAAAAAAATATAATTTAGTTTAAACAAAGTGTGTGTGCCAAACAAAGCCATCAATTTTAGATTACTTCAATTGGCTACCCCACTGCTAAAACAAACACTTGAATAATTAGGCCAAGATTTAGTTGCACTATGTAGGCCCACCCATATCAATCTAGAAGACCGATGAAGGCAAAAGCTGCGTCTGGCCCATTACATCGTGTACACAACGCACATGGTCACGAAATTCTCCGGCATGTTGGTTTTGGATAAAGAGAGGGAGATTTGCATCATAAATTTGATATTTTTTTATAATTTAACCATCTGCAAGAATAAAGTTTGATAAGTTTATTATTTTATAATATTAAATTAAATAATTAAATTAAAATATAATAATTAGACAAAAGTACTCCTATCTCTTTATTTCATTCTCTTTTTTATTTATTGGAATATTTTTTATATATCAACCCACATTAAACATTTGCCGTTTACCCGTTTACAGATCCTTCATTTTAGTTGTATTTATTTAAACTGTTGTCATTTTTTTGACGAAAGTTTATATGACGCCTATTATTCTATATTATTGATAAATAGTGGCGGAGCGAGAAGTTTTTTTTAGGGGAACATTACTCAAACTAAATTTTAAATTAAAAAAATATTCAACTTTATATTCCTTTTTTCTTATTTTATAAATTTTGTAGTCTAATTTAGCTAACTTCAAAAAGTCCAAGATATGAATTTAAATAGTAGTGTAATTGACTTTTTGTTTATTTAGGGTTTTAAATGTAAAACAATTTATATTCATAAACCAAATCTTGGGACATAATTGAAATATTTTTAAAAAATCCAAGTAAATTTTGTAATTTTAAAATTTCAAGAGGGTAAATTAGGAACTTAATTGAAACAAATTAATATAATGGGGGGTATAAAAACAAAGGAATCCATTGGGCCGGGGGGCAGCTGCCCCTCAGACCTAATGTGACTTCGTCACTGTTGATAAGAATCGGTATATTAATTATTAGATTAATTTATAATTGAAACAATTTTATGTTGCCTTTCGTAAATTTTTACACGAATATTCATAAACTAACACATTAAAAATTAATCTACTACTTAAAAAGCAGTTTCTACAAGCAGTGTATGCAAAATAAAAGATCGTCATTGAACTCCAAAGTTTGAAGTTTGAACTTGCCTTCTGCGGATTCTTGTTGTATATTTTACTGCTCTCAGTTCTAAATTACTCAAAAATATAATACAATCATGAACCGTGTGCTTAATTAACGATATTTTCTAGCAATAAATACAGTTAACCACGCTGTTATAGAAAGCCTACGAGGTAGTCACACACACGTGTACATACATACATACATACATACATACATACATACATATATATATATATGAAAAGCATGCATTACGTGGGAGTCATGAATACCATACAAGAAATGCTGTGGAAATGGTGTAGCAAGTTCAAGGTAAAAGGATTGTCAAGACTTGTTTTTCTTCCAAATAATTTTTCGCGTGACGCTAATTAAGAGATTAAGGACGTGAAAATCACAGTCGAAGTGTTTGAATACTCTCTTGGCAGCATTGGCCAATTAATTAATCTAGGAGTCTGCGTCTTAGCAATCGCACCTTCTAGATACCAATTTCGCAAAGACTGTCTTTTTCCCTTCACAGGAAGAAGATTCCACGCACTACCACAATAGTAATGACCACCCCAAGTCTACAGTCTATATATATACACCACCCTGCAATGCGTACACTGAACCACGCGTTTATTAAAGCGCGTACGTGGATATCTCTCTCCATCTTAAACACCAAAGAAATGGAAAGTCCACAATGGACATTTCCTTCCCATTTCCTGATTTCAGTTTTTTTTTTTTTTTTTGGTTTATTTGTATGCAAGACTTTCATACGCTTGTTGACTAAGAAACGAAATAGGAAATTTATACGAGTGGCAGTACAGTAATTTTAACACTTTTATGCCCAAATTTATTTCCCAATCCAACAAGCATTACAAAACACAATCCACCTTTTCTTCTCCTCAGATATAGATCAAATAATAAAGCCATCAAAGCTCTCTTATTAATTTATTAATCCACCACACAAAGTGAATCAAGCATTTTTTTTTATTTTATTTTTTATTTTTTTGGGGTTCACTTCCAATCCAATGGAGTTCTTCAACAAAGGCAAGGCTGTGAAGCTCCGGAGCCACCTGGACAAGTACCTAGTCGCCGACGACGACCGCGAGACCGTCCGGCAGAGCCGCAACGGCGCGTCGTGGAAGGCCCGGTGGACGGTTGATCCCGTGGAGAACAAGAGCCAGGCGATACGGCTGAAGAGCTGCCACGGCCGCTACCTGACGGCGACGGACGTGCCGTTCCTGCTGGGGATGACGGGGAGCAAGGTCGTCCAGGGGGACATGGACCCAAACGACATCGCGTCGGACTGGAAGTACGAGTGGGAGCCGATACGCGACGGGTTTCAGGTGAAGCTGAAGAGCTGGTGCGGCAAGTTCCTCCGCGGAAACGGCGGGACGCCGCCGTGGAGGAACTCCGTCACCCACGACGACCCCCACACCTCCTCCACGCAGAACTGGATCCTCTGGGACGTCCTCGAGGCCGAGGAGCTTCCCCAATCGGACTCCGTCGCCGAGTACTTGTCGTCCTTGTCCGGACTTTCTTCCGTCTCCGACGAGGTTCTCAGCGAGCTCGGATCGCCGGTGTCGATTAAATCGGTCAACTCCCCGAAAGTTTCTTCCCCGAGGTTTTCTTTCAAACTGGTACGTTCTGAACCATCATATTTTCATTATGTTAAATTTCATTCCGTATTTGATATAATATTAGTTAATTTCAACTGATACTGTGATCAAATCGAATATGCAAACTTTAGTTTTACCGTCTTGGCTGGGAAATAGATGACCGATCATAGGGTGAGTTATTATTAAATGGTCATAAAAAAAAAAAGACAAAAAGTATGAGATTATAGCCCATCTTGTTTTCCATATATACCACTATTATCTAGGAAAGGAAAACATAGGTTTTGACATTTGAGGAATAACTTTTTCGTAAACTTGAATGATCATATATAGTGCAAGTGCTATTTTTGCGTGGATCATGCACGCTAGGATTTCCACAACTAATAATTTGTGTGAATCAGAATTAAGTTTGCATTTCTATATGGTGCCATTTGTTGTTGGTTGGAAAGTGGTAGCACTTTGGAGTGTGTGGCACGCCCATAACTTTGTTTTATTACATTTAATAATAATATCGAAAAAAAAAGTTAATGAATAATATAAAAATGTTGAAATTAGGATTGAGTGGGGGATAATACTTTTATGATCCTAAGGCACATAAGTTAATGGATTGTTTATATTTTCCAACTTAATTGCAATATAAATCCTCACCAACTCTTGTGCACTATTTCTTATATATAAAAGTGGTGTTACATAATATGACATTACTAGACAGTGGAAAGGCGTGCAATTACACTCGTGCCCTTTTGGCAAAATTTCATATTCCATTTAGTGATTTTCATCGTCTCTCGTCCTCATAGTTAGACATCTTTTTCACGAAATTAGATAGTTACGTCTAAGGAACAACTCTATCCATACTTTCATGCTAATTCTTTGCGTACACAACTTTGAGCCTAAAAGAAGTTTGATAGACAGAGAATTGTGGCCAATAGAAGTGTCTTGTTGATTTTAAAGACATGGTTTTAGATAAGAATTTCTTTTAACTTCTAGGACTAATAAACCAGCCAATTTCAGTATTTACCACCGACTCCAAAATAAGTAAAATATCCTGTCATGAAATTTGGGTGTGTATATGAATTTGGCTATTTGTGTCCGTCTAATATATAGTGATTTCTTAATTTTGATTCTCTTATATACATATAGTTGATCACAAATTCAAAATATGCGTAAAAGTAAACAAATATTGTACAGAGAAAGTAATGTGTGCATCATCATCATCAATGTTCTATTCATTTTAACAGTTTGATAAATATATATATATATTTTAGCTGTCTCATGATATATGTTGATAAATATTCCATTTCCCTTTTAAAAAGTAGCATATTTTTTTTTATTTTAAAAAAAATAAATAACAGGATTTTAAAACTATTAACATAAATAACGTATTTACAAATAAATAATTTATACAATCAAACAAATAAGTTCATTTATTCTATAACTTCTAACAAATAACGTACTCACTCTTAAGTATCCTATTTATTTCCATAAAACCTATTTATTTCAATAATGTTGTAAGTGTATTTGCTTATTTTAACCTCCATAAATATACTATTTACTAACTCAAATATAAACGTGCTATACATCTCTTTCTTTCAATATATATATATATATATATATATATTTTTAATTACACGGGCTTTGGCAATCTTCCTTTTCACCTGTAGACACAAAAAAAGATGACAAGTAGTCATAAAAATATCACTAAAAAACAAGTTGATTGGGCAACAGGATATGCATTATTATTATTATTTTTTTAAAACTTTTATGAGTTGCATCAAACCGAATATCCAACCCGGAGGACAATCATAACAAATGGAATCTTCCCCCTTGTTTGGTTTCCTTTTGAAACAACTGTTATATATGATTATGAATATGATCAGTGGTAGAGCTAAGATTTAATGGTAGGGAGGCCAATTTTTATTTTTTATTTTTTATTTTTTTCCATAATTTGGAATAGATGATTGACCATCTTCTCTAAATTGTTGATCTTAAACATTTTTTCTTTTAAAAAATGTATCAATTGCTAACTCCCCCATGAAAAATAGTAATTCACACATGAAAATAAAATTTTAGGACTTCATAAATTATACTATATAAATCTAGTAAACTATAGAAATATTCAAATCTAGTAAACGAATTATTATCATTATAACTATTATTATTTTGGTTATTTTAAGAAGAAACAAAATTTTATTAAAGAAAAAGTTACAAGAAAGTAACACTTTACGATAAGAAGTTCTAAAGGAGAATGTATAAAAGAAGACTGGTATCGATGTTCTATCTCCTCGAAAATCCTTCCTTTCTATTATATACAAATGACCCAACTAAATCATAAAAAATTATTCCCTCATTTTTTTTCCAGCTTAACTATTTGAAATAGAACTAGAATACATAAATTAGACATTGAAGTAGAAGGGGAAAAAAAAAAAAAAGATTATAAAGGGAAGAAAGTAAAGGAAGCGTTGAGCTCAAATTCCTTCAATATACAACACCAACATCATTGCAATCCAAAATTCTTCACAAAAAAAAAAAAAAGGGACATGTCTAAGTTTATCACAAACTAAATTAAAATAAAATAATAAAATTGTATTTAAATCCAGGATATTAAATAAGGTTATTTCAAATTTTCTCTGCTAAAATCCACAATAATAACTAAAAATCACTAATTTCTAGAGAGATATTTATGATTTTCTAACCCAAATTAACATATTATCATCAATACATATGAATAAAAAAAAATCCATAAAAAACAGTAGCACCATGACTCACAAATTCCACATTAAGACAAATAATAAAATCACAATTAAATTAAAAAAAGAAAAGAAAAGAATCAGAACAATAAGCGAGAAAAAAAAAATATACAAACCTAAAATAGAAACGACACTACGAAAGATTGAAGAAGAACGAATTGACAACCAAGACGAAGTTGAGAAGAAATCCAGTGTAAACCGAAGAAAAAAATAAAAATGTCTCCTTGAATAATAGAGCAAATTTCTAAATTTATTTGGGAATAGTGGAATAGGAAAATGAAAAATTGACTTTCTTTAGAAGCTTTTAGTTTATACGGACTAGTCTTTTAAAATACTTATATTAGTAAAATTGTAGTTCAGATATAAATTTTAGATTAAGTCACTAGATTTACAAATATTTATAGATTTAATAAAATCATTTTATTCCTTAAAATTCAAATTATTTGTCGACTAAAATATTAAAAAAATTTAATTTAAAAGAGATTAAGGGCCCGTTTGGGTGGTGAGTTTAAACTCACCACCATCAACTCAATTTTTGTCTTTTTCTTCAAAAGTTTTTTATCTTTTCTGAAAAAGTCAACCAAAATCACTATTTAAACTTATAAATCTTAACTCAAACTCAAACACCAAACATCCCCTAAGACTAATTATATACATATATTTTTTTTTAAATTAAGAAATCCCCCGACCCCCACTAATTAAAAATAAAAAAAAAATAGTTAGGGGGGCCATGGTCCCCACTGCCCCGGCTCCCTCTTGTCATTGAATACGACCAGAATCAGATTATATTTATTCTGAAGAGGAAGCAATATAATCCCTTCCCCGACTCGTCCTTCTCCTGAATCCTGGCTAAGTCCAATACACGTAACCTTAAAAAGTTACAAATTTACAAAATAGTTAAAAAAAAAAAAAAACACATGCCACGTAAGCGCCGCGTGCCACCCCATAAAACCGTGTCGCACCTGTTAGCTGACTCGCTGGCTGGCTGGCGCCGACTACCCTTTGATCATCATCAACAAATCCAACTATCTCTCTCTCTTTTAATATATATATATATATATATATATATTGAAAAAGAAAAAAAAAATTTCACTCGACCATTGTTATATAGATAAGAACAGTCAAGACAGTCTTCAATTTTCATAGTTTAACATCGGAAACCAGTTTTTTCTTAGATTGGTTGTCGTCTTCATTTGCAGAAGAAGCATTCGAAACTATCCAATCTCTCGACCGTCGACTCGAAAAAGAACCACTTCCGAAGCGGGATGGACCTCTTCCACAGCGCCAAGGCCGTACGTCTCCGGAGCCACCACGACAAGTACCTCCTGGCGGAGGAGGACGAGGAGTCGGTGACCCAGGACCGGAACGGATCCTCGAAGAACGCCAAATGGACCGTCGAGTTCGTCTCCGGATCCGACTCCATCGTCCGCCTCAAGAGCTGCTACGGCAAATACCTCACCGCCTCCAACCAGCCCTTCCTCCTCGGCATGACCGGCCGGAAAGTTGTCCAGACCCTCCCCCGCCGCCTCGACTCCTCCCTTGAGTGGGAGCCCTTCAGGGATGGCTCCCACGTCAAGTTCAAGACCCGCTACGGCAACTTCCTCCGCGCCAATGGCGGCCTCCCGCCGTGGCGGAACTCCGTCACCCACGATATACCCCAGCGGACCTCCACACAGGACTGGGTCCTCTGGAGCGTCGACGTCGTCGAAATCGAGGTCAGATCTCCCGGCGCCAAACCCTCGGCTC
Source organism: Ficus carica (assembly GCA_009761775.1). Classification (NCBI taxonomy): domain Eukaryota; kingdom Viridiplantae; phylum Streptophyta; class Magnoliopsida; order Rosales; family Moraceae; genus Ficus; species Ficus carica. The sequence goes on from CM019749.1 coordinate 5,278,720, forward strand.
CTCCTTCAGATACCCTCCCCCACTCCGATTCTCTCGACTTCGAATCGAGCTCGCCGTCCTCCGTTTCGATCAAATCCGCAAACTTTTCGAGACAAGAGGTTCGAAATTCTCGCTGATTTCTTCAAATTGTGTGTAAAAATTGAAGATATTGGATTTTGATCTTGATTTTTGTTTCAATTTTTTTGTTTGCAGTCGAGTGATTCGTATGCGGGATCGCCGCCGAAATTGGAGGGAAGGACTATATACTACCACATAGCGGATGATAATGGGGAAGTGGACGACGAATCTGTGGAGGGATACTCATTTGCTTTTAGGGGAAATGGAGTTGATGAGTTGACTCGGACGTTTGAGGAAGAGACTGGGATTGAAGGGATTATTATGTGCTCCAGAAGCCCTTTGAATGGAAAATTGTATCCTCTTCGTTTGCAGCTTCCTCCCAACAATGTCACCATGCATGTTATTGTCGTCTTGTCTTCCTCAAAAGGTCAGCTCTTGTTCCATTTTTTTCGCATGTTTGTATCCTTTTAGATGTTTTGGTTCATTGAATTAGTAAGTCAAGCTAACCTCTACCCAAGAAAATAGGTTTAGGTTAAAACTTTGGTCATTTCCGATTTTATAGGAAAATTGTTTATGTTTTGTGTTAATTAGAATTTCGGTAAGGCATTGTTTGTGAAAATACTTGGAGATTTGCGGAAAAAGTTTTAGTACTTTTCTTGCGTTTTCTTGAAAAAACACTTGACTCCAACATGTTTCATTTTCTTTTTGATCTTTTTGTTGTCGACTCAGCTTCTTTCTTTGGTTTTAGATTATTTTTTTGCACTTCTGGTCTAACATGTTTCCTTTTCACCCTTTTTTTTCTTAACCAGCGGCCCAAGAATTCAAGAAACAAGGTCTCTTATAGGATATGCATCCAGTAGAGACTATCAGTATCAGACATCACTGCAAAACTTGTTTTGTACATTCTCATCTGTGCCCTGTTAATATACTATCTCAAAGTGTTTGAAGCGACTATAAAATTGTTATGGACTGCCCCGATTATGAAGTCCATTTGATCCATTGAGGCTCGAGTTTGCGCGGTTAGCGGATAAGAGGAAATGTGCTGGAAGAGGATTTGTTTGGAACATGGTTGGAAGCTAAGTCATGAATAACAAAATTTTCGGGAGCCTGCTAAAACGATTTTGTTGCAACATTCTTCTTATTTTATTTTTTCGTCTTCTTTACAAAAATGGTAGGGATATGTGGCTTTTTGTGGTTCTTTTATTGCTTTGTATGTCCTGCAGCAATCCAGTTTTCTTTTACTAGGCTTGTTTCATCTGATTTTGCTGCAGAAACTATTTGCAGGACAGTTTTGTATTCTATATAGATTATTTGATTGCTTAAGATATCTTTGCTATGATTGTATGATTCCCATTTTGGGGATATTTTGTTGTATAATAGAGGTAATATCATTGAAATGGTGCTAAATTGCAGCATTAAAATATGAAAACATCTTTGAGAAACTTCTGTTTCAGTGTCGGCTCTCTTTTTTATTTCATTCTAATGGCATTGCTCAAGAAAAAAGAACCCAAAAGACAAGCGTGGTGCCACCCGTCACCGAGTGGTAGCTTCCACCTTTGATAATTTTTATCTTTAAAGATTTTAGATTTTTCTCATTTTGCCCCATTAAAAATTCACTATATTTATATAAAATACTAAGCTGTTTTGGAAAACTTTGACCATTCACTTCCAGCAATTATTCTAGCATCATCGTCATCCATTTCTAGCTGTTTTGGAACGCCATTCTCTCTTGGGCAATCCTGTATGCCGTTACTTACAGGGTGATACTGCTTCCTAGTAGTTTTTTATTTTTTATTTTTTAAAATCTAATTGGTTTGCCTTGTTAAATTATTGAGTTAATAATTTAATATATAGTATTTTTTTTGAAAGGACATATAGTATATTTATATAATATAATGTTGTGAAAGTCGGTGATCCTATCCAACCTAAGAAATGTGTCACTATATCTGTGTATATATATTTATATTATGTACTTTAAAATACAAATCTCGATCACTGAAATTATTGTAAAATTACAATTATATTATTAGACAAAATGAGTCACTATATCTGTGTATATATATTTATATTATGTACTTTAAAATACAAATCTGGATCACTGAAATTATTGTAAAATTACAATTATATTATTAGACAAGCCCGTTGAAATTTATAAAAAAAAAAAAAAGAATCGTAGGGTTGAGATTCTTTGACACATTTTGTTGACCTACAACAAGACACCGTTGTCCTTGACCAAGAAATCCGGAAGGTATTGATGGTTTCAAAGTAGTTCATTGCATTTAAATAAAATTAATAGCGTGATTTGATTTCATTAAGAACGAGGAAACATCGTAGAATCAAAAAGAGATCATGTGCACGCATACCAAAGTAAGTGATAAAAGTTAACTGGTGACACGTGTGAAGAACTAAAAGATAGAAAATGATAACTATTACATGCAAAAAAGAAAAAAAATCCGATTGCCTAGAAATCCTCTCACACCTAGAAACCTGCTAATCTATTGCATCAGATTGCCAATGTATGAGTTGGTTTCAGCATATGAGACGTGCAATATAATATTATTCTAATGTACAATAAAAAGTTTAGTTATCACATATTATTATTGCCCTCTATTAGTGTCAGTGTTATGTTTAATAAATTTCATGTTAATCTTTCTTGCTTTTATGTGTTATGTTGGAAGCATGGTTTTTCCGGAAAGACCGTACTAAAAGCCTAAAATAATAAGTGAATCCTAAAAAAAGAAGACCTTAGATAGATTTCATGTTACCCTTCTTGCTGTTATACTTTATGCTGGAAGTACGCAATGACCGCAGCAAAAGCCAAAGTCTAAAACAGGGGATAAATATATGAGTTATTTCCCAAGTAAAATATCGGTACTTTCTAGGAGAAAAGAAAAAGAAAACAGAGATCATTATTCATTGACAAGGGCAGATATCATTAACAAGTTTGAACGCTCCTGGTTAGTTTTCCAATTGGGAACAAGGAAATTATCAACTAGTAATCAAGTACCAAATAAGAACTTAGTTTCAGGCGGAAGATCGTTCAAGAATCTAAATTGAATATATAAACAAGTAACTCAAATTTAAATACAGGTTTTTTAATCAATAATTACAACTTACGAGTACGTTTAATGACTCTTTGAGCTATAAAACGGCCAAGAATCACCAATAATCCATGCAGGAGCAAGTGCCATGTTTGAAGTGATGGAATCTTGCACGATCTCTCATGATAATCTCCACGTCGAATGCAGTGGAGATCAATTTGAACACCTTGTGGCAGTCATTGCATACTCTAAGGTTCTTAAAAATGCGTACTGGTACACCGGGATTCTTGCTCAGAAGCCCAAAAGCAAGGGCAATTCTCTCACTATGCAAGCCAAGAGAGTGTTGCTTTGTATCACCCTGCTCATTAACAAGAGGCGCCTGTGAATAGTCAGGCAAGTATCCCATCACCTTAAGTCGATCTTTAATCACATCCAGGAACCGATGTATCTCTCTACTTCGAGGATGAGAAGTGTCTCCAGCAAAAAATTCATGAGTAATGCCATCCACCTCTATTAAACTACAGCCCGGCTCTTTTGCTATGCCTTCATTTGTCATCAATTTCCTCACCAACCCAACGTCATCCCACCGAGAAGCCGAAGCATAGACTCTTGACAGAAGTACATAAACACCGCTGGAAGCAGTGTCTCCTTCAGACTCCAGGATCTGTCTAGCTACTTCTTCACTTAGCTCAACACTTTCTTCTTGCTTGGTACAAGCATCAAGTAAACTCCTCCAGATTACAATGTCGGGTTTCATTGGCATGTTTGTCACCAAATTCAGAGCTTCGTGGATGAAACCAGCACGAGCCAGAAGATCAACCAGGCAACCGTAATGCTCTAACCGGGGTTCAATCTTGTACTCGTTTATCATCATCTCAAAATAGTTACGGCCCTCACTAATCATGCCTCTATGATTACATGCACTCAAAACACCGACAAACGTGATAGAATTGGGCATAAAACTCTCTGTCATGAGCAAACGAGAAAAACATTCCAATGCAGCATCAGCCCGTCCATGCATAGCAAATCCGAGAATCATAGAATTCCACATGGTTATATCACGCTTAGGCATTCTTTCAAAGACCTGCTTAGCAATTTCCAAGGACCCACATTTGAAATACATATCTATCAACGATGAGCCAACCAAAATATTACTAGCTACAGCTGTGTCAAGCATCCTCAAAACATAAGCATGAGCCCACATCCCCAAAGTCAACGTACCAAGTCCGGCACAGGCGTTAATGATGCTTTGCATTGTATACCCATCAGGCTCAAACATCTTCTGCATCTCACTAAAGAATCTCAGCGCAGTCTCGAATTCACCAAACTGAACAAACGCATCGATCATAGCATTCCACGACACCAGAGTTCTCTCAGACATTTCGTCAAACACCTTCTGCGCTAAGTCCAAGCGCCCACATGAAGCATAGAAATGAATCAAACTGTTGCAAATATAAACATCCGAACCAAACCCAAGTTTCAAAACATGGGCATGAGCCTGTTGCCCCTCGGAAAGATTAAACAAGTACGCACAAGCTCTAAGAACAAACGGAAAAGTGTATTTATCGGGCAAAACAACCCCCTCCTCTAACATTTTACAGTAGAGAAACATGGCCTGCTCTTTTCGCTCGGCGCTTCGCGCACATGCCCTGATGAGAGTGTTCCACATGAACGAATTTGGGCTCTCAATCTGACCAAATACCCGAAAAGCGTAGTCCGTATCTGCCAAGGACGAGAAATGGAGGATCCGACTGTAGAGGAAAAGGGCGTGGGGGTTATTACTGGTCGACAATGTGCGCAGAGTGCGCGCGTGTATCTGTTTGAGCTGAGACATGTCTTTACATTCGTTTAAGAATCGGAGAAGACGGGTTTGATGGGCAGTTGGGAACCCACCATAACCATTGTTGTTAATGGCGATTGGGGAAGGTGGCTGGCTCTGTGTGATTGCCAGAACCATTGCCCGATTGCCGCGCTGTGATTCAGATTATGAGAGCAGGGACGTGGATATGAGCTCTGTTTATCTTTTTAGATTTGGATCAGTCAGACTCGGACAGAACTTTTTAAGTCTACGTGTCAAACACTAACACGCCCTATGTATAAGTTTCCATAGGGATTAGGGTTAAAAGTTCATCAATCAAATATGAGCCAGTTTGATAATATTGTAGATTTTGAAAGAATTATTGTTGGTTAGCTCTACTAAAGGAAAAAAGACAATTGAGTATCAGAAATTGTAATTTTAAAAGTAATGTTAGTTTTGAAAACACTATTTGACGGTTTTGTGATGTATAAAACTAAAAATTGTTGTATTTGTCTAAAGCGACTATGATTAACATGATAAGAGAACCTTGGTTATATATGTAATTTCATTTTAATCTTAATTTTGAAAAACAAATTGTCTTCAACATAGAATTGTTAAATTTGTGAATTTGCTCCTCTGTCAAATTATTTTTTTGTCATGAATATTATTTTAATGTCTAGGTATGAGCTAAGCAGAGGGTTATGTATCCATTAATTTCGCGACGTAATATAGAAGCACTAACAAACTGGCCTCCATCACAACTTCATAGGTTATTATATTTCATCCAAACATGTATCATGTTACATGCAAGTAATATTACATGAAAATATCTATCTAGCAATTGTTCTAAATTTTTAACGCCAGAAAAAACCAAAAGATAACTCGAGCGAACAGAAATTCTGACCCTTGTTCACTCCGTTACATTGGGACAATAAAGACACCAAAAACAAAACAAAAATTTTGTGCCTCGAAACATTCGGAAACCAAACAAATAATGTCATTGTAACTGTATTACCGTACGGCTGTCTTGTAGATTCTTCATTATAGTGGGCCCAAACTTGGCCCATTATGGCCCATGGTTGAAAAGCCCTTTATCAGACAATCATGATACTTGGGCCAAAGTGGGCCCATTTAATAACAAGTTGATTACACGTGTCGGTTCTTCATAAGTTTTGGTACGCTAGTGCTCTAGGGCTGGACCAAATAATTGAGGTGTGGAAAGGGGCAACGAATAGGAAAGGGAAGATTTTAAATTAAGGAAAGGTGTGGAAGAAACAGTGTCGTATCTTAGATTCGTATTGCAACGACTAACCAGATTCCATATTTTAAATATTTTAATCCTATATTATTATTGTATATAACTGAATTTCGAAACTCTTGCGCAAAGCAACATACTTGGCCCCATCACATCACTACTTGGCTGCACGTTCTCGTTATAATTTCAAGGGAAAATGTGTGTCGGTAACCTCACAGCCCCGTCACCAAATTCATCACAAAAATATCCTAACTAACATAAATCATTTATTCTATTCTAGTCTAAAAAGAAAAAAAAAAAAAAAAAATTTGAAATCCCAAATTTTGATTTTTTACATACAAAGGGAAAATAAAAAAAGAAGGTAAGGAAAAGAACAAAGCAAACTACAAATTGTCTGAGTCTGTATTTTATATCATTTAATAACAAAGAACAAAGGAACATGGAAAGGATCAAATGCTGTATATTCCCTCTAGCAATTTGTCCAAAATATTGGAGGAAACGACAAGAGTTGTGACAAATTTCACTTGCTTTGTTGTTTTTAGTCACCCATATAAGAAAGTGAAGAAGATTTTCTGTTTTAAATAACATTTAATTACAAAACTACATCAACCTAAGCCAATATAATAACATTCATTAACAAGAATTTTGAAGTGATTTGATAGATAAGAGATCCCAAATTTAAATGTTATAAAAAGTTATTCAAACATTTTATAGTACCAACAACACAATGTCCACTAGCCTTTCATGGGCAAAGAGGATACACTTTGCCTTTTTGGTATAGTTCAATGCGGACATTTCTTAACATGTGAAGACTCCTATAATCACAACTTTGTACAATAAAATGGTAATTAATATTGGTTATTTCACCAGAGAAGAGAAAAATATCTTTTATAGGTAACTAACAAATATTTGAACATTCAATATTTTATTTATAAATTAACATTCTTTAAGATGTAGAGACTCATAAATCACGGGTTAAAAAAAGATTATTAAGGCTAATTGTTTCACACCACACATTATAATGGGAAATTGTATGTTATATCATATCTTATAAGTGCTTTTTATAATTATAGCAGGTTTTTAAAAAGATAATAAATTATAACATATTTCTATTTCTTTTTTTAAAATTAATTATGTGCTTCTAATTTTACCCCTCCCTCCAATCTTGCTCTCTCTCCCATTCTTTCCATGTCTCTCTCTCTCTTCTTTACTGGTGGTTTTGCGACTACGACAGAAGATCTCGACGACGGTGACGGTGACGGCTGGTACGCTGGTGGCTTTTGCGAATGCGGTGGAGGATCTCGACGATGCGACGGCTACGGATGGGTTGTTACGGGCTTCTGAGATCTGGCAAACTCGCGAGTTACGGCAAAGATGGCGACGGTTGAGCTTCTGCAGTGACGGCGCGATGACAACCTCGGATCTTCGACACTAGACGACGACGACACTAGGCTTGGGGTGGGAGCTCCATCAGTGAGTTTGGGTGATGGCAATCGTGAAGTTTTGGAGATCGTGATCTCCTTTCTCGACGAGATTAAGCAGGGACTCCGGCGACACATAATCTCCGCCTTCGTCGTGATTTCCATCTTTGACGAGATATGGCGGTGTCTCTGATGGCACGCGACCTCTTTTTCCGAATATGATACCAAAGGGAGGTATGGGTCGTTACAGTAACTAATCATAAATCCCTATAAATCCTTTTCTTTACTTGTAAATACACATTAATGTAATATTGTAATACTTTCATAAACTGATAATTTTCAAAACAACATGATAAATACTAAAATTTACTAGTATATATTTGATTTACTTGATAATTTATTAATTTTTAGAAATTATAAATACTGGTAAATATTAGATTTACTAGTAAATACAAAGATCTACATGATAAATTTATATTTTTAAAAATTAAATTAAATTCTAGATTTATTAATAAATACTAAGATTTACTAGTAAATATTTTTATTTACTTGATAAATTGATAATTTTAAAAGCGACGTGAATTCTAAATTTACAAGAAAATACTTAGATTTGCTAGTAAATATTTTGATTTACTAATAGCACATTGATTTACTTAATAAAATTGATAAATATCAGATTTTACAGTAAATACTAATATGTAAGACTTGTTAAATCTTGTTTGAGTTTTTCAGTTTTTATAGCGATTATTGAAAAATATGAGGAAAAAAAATAAAAATATTAGTAAATCCTAATATTTACATGTAAATTAGTTTTTATAGTGATTATTGAAAAATATTAAAAAAAAATAAAAATATTAGTAAATTCTAGTATTTACATGTAAATATCAGAATTTACTAATTAATATTTGATTTGCATGTAAATATCAATATCTATATGTAAATATTAGTATTTACTTCAAAAACAAAAACAAAAAAACACCAAATCCCAAATCAGACCACTCCTATATTCAAAACCCTAGATCTAGGCGCTACTACCGGTGCCATTGGCCAGAGAAGTTGTGATCGTTGACGCGATCTCGGTTCAACAGAGGCGGTCCGTTGCGACAGGGACGACGAACGGGAAAAGGACGACGAGATCCGGAAACTTCGTGCTCTCGACTGTGAGACCTGCAAAAAAAAAAAACAAAAGAACAACAACCTATCTAGACCGTCACCGGCTTTGTGATTTTTCGATTATAGCCCGATCTACCAGATATCATGACGGCGACATCTATTATCTCTCCCATGGAGGTTGCAAGAGCTGGTTAGGGATTTCACGATTTCGGCGATCGTGGAGTCACGACGGCGTTCCTCTTGAGTCACGGCGATCGACCAATGTTGAAGATCGTGATACCGGCATGATCCCAATTCATGTCGTTGTTTTGATCCCAGCGCCATTGCTGTCGCCATCACCATCGATTGCTGTGGCCGACGGGGAGTGACGGAGACTGACGAACAAGGAAGAGAGAGGAAAAAGGAGATAGATTTTCATGGAATATTTTTGGGTTTTTATATTACTATTTATTCTGATTATGCTATTTAATACTAATATTTTAGATTATGCTATAATTTTAAAGTTATGTAATATATTATGCTATTTTAGTCTTTCTCACCATTATTATTATCATTTTTTCTAAAATTTAGAGACAAGAATTTAAATTTTATGGGTCCGTTTGGTGAATGAGTTTGAGATAAAAAAGTACAGTTTGAGTTGAAAATTTTAAAAAATTTTATTTATTTTTTAAAAAAGACAAAATTTTTTTAGAAAAAGATAAATACTGAGATGAAAAATATAATTTAAAATCGATCAACAAACGAGACCTATATCTTAATTGTGTAATTACGTACATTTCATCATTAATTGAAAAGAAAAAAAAAACAATAAATAAATATGTGAACAAATAAATTCAATCGTACAATTAGAGGATCCTCAATTAATTTGGGACACGTAAATTGTCCAAAAAAATTCCTATTAGGCATTGGCCAACCAAACTCGTGCAGTAGCTGTCACCGGAGCTTTATCCACGATAACTCAGAAAAATACCCGAAATAAACGCGCAATCGAGCTGGGAAAAAGTTTGAATAATGGCGGAGACGTTTTGAGTGAGTGTAGCTCTGCGTATCCCTTGGGCAGAAAGAAAGAAAGAGAGAGAGAGAGAGGAAGAGAGAGAAAGTCTTGGTCTTTAGTCTCTAGTTTTACTCCTTCCATTTGCTTCCCAAACCGCCATACTCGCCGGAGCTCTCGTTTTCTCTCTCCTCAATTCGAATTCATCACAACAGAGAGAAGAGAAGGTTCGACGGGCGGGGCGAAGATGGGGGTCGATTACTACGAGGTGTTGAAGGTGAAACGCGACGCGACGGAGGAGGACCTGAAGAAGGCGTACAAGAGGCTGGCGATGAAGTACCACCCGGACAAGAACCCGATCAACGAGAAGGAGGCCGAGGCTCGCTTCAAGCTCGTCTCCGAGGCCTACGACGTCCTCTCCGATCCCAACCGCCGCCAGATCTACGACCTTTACGGCGACGAGGCTCTCAAGTTCGTCGAATTCCCTCCTTCTCCGAGCTCCGCCGACAGCGCCTCTAGATTCCGATTCGACACCGACGACATCTTTGCCGAGTTCTTAGCCGGATCTGGCGGCGTCGTAAGTGGCACCGGAAACCGTAATGGCGGTGGTAATGGAGAGGACCGGCGACAGAAGAGCCGGAAAGCTCCGGCGATCGAGACGAAGCTTGTTTGCAGCTTGGAGGAGCTCTATAAAGGCACCAGGAAGAAAATGACTGTTTCGAGAATGGTTTTGATGATTTCGGGTAATTCTTTTCTTTTTTTGTTCATATGTATATACATTATATATATATATATATATATTTTAAGTAATTATATGAACACATTTTTCAGAATTGATGTGATAATGCAGAATTAAATGGATTTTTTGGAATGATTTGATTGATAATTTAGGCCTCAATTTTGTTTCTTTGTAGAGGATAGGATGGATTGTTCTTGAATTTCAAGGGTTATTAGAGGGGGGGGGGGGGGGGGGGGGGGGGGGGGGGAGTTGTACCTGCAACAATGATGCTTTTTCAATAAATTAAAGCGGACGGGAAAGAATTTTATAGTAGGACATGAAAAAATATTTTGTAGGTGGGTCTAATTATATCATCGTTTTAACTAAAGTTGACGAAAATCAAACAGATTGTGTCAATACTTGTAGGTCACACAGTACCAAAAATTCTGATATTTTAGGCTTAAAATGAGACTGTACAGATAATTATAGGTCGTTCTTTCTTGAAAAAACAGGAAATAGGTCATTTAATGTTGATGACTGTTAGATCTACAATTTGAAATGAAGCAATGATTTTTTTTTTTTTTTTTTGATTGCTTTTGTAACCACGTGACCTTTGAAGCCCGTAACTCGTTAGAATATAAAACTATTATTGACTCACTTTCCGATAATTTAAGATTTTGGGACGAATTATACTCTTTATCCTCTTTACTAGTCATCACGTGTGCTTAAACTTTCGGGACGAATTTTTTATAGTTCGGTTTCTCTTCTTTGGCCACAATATTACCAATGCTTGATTCTCTTGCAGTAAGCCGAAGACGGTTGATGAAGTGTTGAAGATAAGCATCAAGCCCGGTTGGAAAAAGGGAACCAAAATAACTTTCCCAGAGAAAGGTGATGAAGAACCAGGAGTGACACCAGCAGATGTCATATTTGTGATTGAAGAGAAACCGCATACAGTTTTCAGAAGAGACGGGAACGATCTTGTGACGAAACAGAAGATATCTTTGGTTGATGCTCTTACAGGGAAGACCCTGAACCTGAAAACATTGGACGGGAGAGATCTCGCCATCCCGATCACAAATGTGGTCAAGCCCGGTCATGATGTTGTGATCGAAAACGAGGGAATGCCGGTCTCTAAAGATCCGACCAAGAAGGGAAATCTCATAATCAAGTTTGATGTGGTGTTTCCCTCCAGGCTCAATGCAGAACAGAAATCTGATTTGAGAAGGGTTCTTGGCAGAGCTGATAATAACTAGCTGGTGGTGAAGAGTTTATGAGGTACTTGACACTAATATATTGACTGTTTAAGATCAATAAAATGTTGTAAATATATGAATATATATATATATATATATATAACGTTTCTGATGTTTAAGAGTAAGATTGTGCATATATAGTTGAAGGGAGAGAGGCTGAAGAAGTGGATTAATGGTGTCTTATAACTATAGCTGTCAGAGGATTAATTAAAATTTTGGTCTTTAATTTAAAGACTTTGTAATTTGTTCTAGGTTGAAGTAATTATTAGCAGCAGTTCTTTGCGTTTATGTGATTTTAAACACGGCTGGATTTCAGCTAAAAAATATTTGGTTCCATGTTAAATGGTTTTAGTTAAAGTGTAGTTTAAAATAATCTTTGTTCTATTCTCTTCTTGGGATTCTTCTTTAGTGGTTGAGTATTCATTATTTCCTGTTTCTAGCCCACATTGATTTGAAGTATTTTATGGTGCTTAAATAATTAGGAATTTATATTCCATTTCCCCAATTGACTTCACCAGTTGGCAAAAAAGCTGTAGCCAGGTGTTTTTTTTCCTGGAATCGCAAAATACTGAGCCTACCAACGAAGCATATTAATATTTTATTACTTGTCAAAGAAAGATTTTTTTAAAATTTTTTTTTTTTTAAATTAGGAAGTCTATGATGGGACAGATACTTTTCCCCATGGTGGCGTATGATCTAGAGACTATTCGTTTAATCTAAAGTGAGCGTGTAGGTTCTCTCTATCGCACAGGTTATGACCCAACTAGAATAGAAAGAATTGAAATATTAGCTCTACTCATACGTGATTCCTATCCTGAACTTTTCGAAAAAAATTAATGTCTTTCATTGGAATATTTCAATGGAAAGTGATTAGTATTCACGAAAAATAATCAACTCGAAAATCACGAATTGATGAGGTGGAGTTATAAACAGCCCTGTTTCATCTTCTTCCATGGCGGAAGAAAATTCCACCGACATTGAAATTATTCGACACCACTGATATTTCTAAAGGATGAGAGATGTAATAAATTAATAAAGTTTAATAATATGATGGAATTGGAAGCTTAGATGCGATGGTTGTGAGTATCGTATAAACAACAGTTACAGAGTTTGTCTTATTAGGAAGGAAGAACTTGGAGTTGGAGCCCAAAAAATGAAATGGGGTTCAAGGAAGGTGGAAAACTCTTGCAGGTGTGGGAGAGAGAGAGAGAAGCCAATTAAGAGAAGGAAAGTCTGGACATTTTTGGTAATTTTAGTATTTAGATGAAAGGGGCTCTTGTTGACGTGTCCTCATCTCACAATTTGGTGATGGGAATCACGAATCAAATTCGTCCAAGTGTAGTGTATTTCAATTCTTTATATTGTAATTAGGTCATAATCTTGCGCGATAGAGAACACCTACACCCTCCAGTAGGGTGTAGGATGGTTGGCGTTCGGAGGTGGTTGGGGGCATAATTGCCGTTGGGCCCCATCGTCGACAATTAGGAAGGTTAGGGTGTCGTTGCAAGGTGGGGATGGTCGGCATCGTAGGTGAAGAGTACGGGTTGCCGGAGGCTGGAGTTGCCCCGGTCGGGAGCTTGGCGACCGGTCTAGGTAGGAGAGGGTTAGCTGCCATGGGGGATGCCATACTTGGATTTTTTTTTTTTGGGCTAAAAAAAAAGGGGGAAAATTTAATATTTTAATGAGAGGAAAGTACCTATATGACACGAATATAAAAATTATTACACTAATATGATATAAAGATTTAATACTAGATCAATATGACACAAATTAGACGCTAGTAAGTAATAAAAACAAACATTTGTATTATACTAGTCAACAAAGGGGAATTTGTATCATGTTGGTCAATAGATAAAAAAATATGATTATTAAAGTAATTTTCTATTTTAATAATGGGTATTTTTACGATTATTAGACGGGTTTGATCACATGCAATTGTTCCTATCTTAGGACCCATTTGATACAATAGTTGGAGTTGGAGTTTTATATGTTGGAATTAAAATGTGTGTTTAATTGAAGTGTGGATTTGAAATGAGCTGTGATATATAAAATTATGTAAAAGTTTGAAATGTATTCGAACAAATATTTCATATAGATCTTGTTTAATTCTTCTAGTCACTCAGTGTGATTTAAAAAGAAAAAAAAAATCTCATTTCTATTTGAAATAAGAAAGTTATGAATTTTTAAATTTTGAGTTTTTTGAAAAAGTTAGACAAAAAATGAGATGTAAATAAGAGGGTTTTGGAGTTGAATTAGAAAATCTTAACTGGAATCAATATTCCAAACGACATCGTAGGTTTTTTTTTTTTTTTTTTTTTTGTGAACAAAAAAGGATCTGAGAGTGATCCCATCATTTGTAGGTTTTCAACCCCACAGACAGGAATCTCTTTCTCTAGTTATGACAAGAAGACATGTTTTTTATACTAGTTTCTCTTAATCGGTCATCTATGATCTATCCTGTCATCACTAAACCATACTTTAATAACCAAAGTTGGAACGAGATCTAAAAAAAGATAAATGAAAATTAAATCTGAATAAATAAATGAAAGAAACTAACAAAATCACCCACCGTTACTAATCCATCCGTCCAAACGGCACCATGATTTCAACAAGCAACATCATCTTGAGCTATTTATTTATTATCAAAGGGTCCAAATTTGTTCCTATTAGCGGAGAAAAATAATTATCCCCCATTAATATTCCTCTATTTTGTTTTATTCTTAATTTTTGTGTGTGACTCATGAGTGCCAACTTGGAACATTAAGCGGTATTTTGACATCATTCTTACGTGGAAAACATTATTTGTAAAGATGCTTTTGAACTTTTTTCAGTTGATTGAGATAGGGCTATTTCATTTCCATAGGGGTACGGACAATATGCCTTTAGACACGATATCTACATATGGTACAGATCTATTTAAAATCTGGTTGAGGATTTTCGATATTTATGGAAAAATTGGGTCCTTTACTCCACGCATGATTTACATAACGAATAAAGTTTTCTACTTTTACATGTAATGCGTTTCTCTTTCGGCATTGTTAGCGAGCTCCACGAATCTAACTCTAGGGGTCCGTTTGTTGAGACTTTGGAGATGTAACTTTAGATTGAAAATGAGAGTAATTTTGAAAATATATGTTTGATTAAAAATTTATTTGAAGTAAAAAATATAAAATTTTAAAATATATTAAAAAAAAAAAAGATCAACATGGTTTTTGTTTCGATTCTCTAGAAATTTTATGCAACTTAAAAAAAAATTATCCCATTTGAATTTGAAATAACAAAGTTATGAACGTTTAATGTTTGAGTTTACTGTAAATATTTAAAGATATAAATAGTAAAAAGTAGTTTTAAGTTTCAAAAAAAAAAAAAAAAAAAAAGAGATAAATTTTTGAAACAAGATGTTCAAATATGTCCCCAAACGAACTCTAACATCACTCTCTACTAACAAGTAGGATCCATATGCTATTTCTTGCGGTGGCGAGGTGATTAGCCCACGTCAGCCACTAGCTAGAAGCCAAGCCGGAGCCCAAGCCGCGGCTCCTTTCTACCAATCAGAGCACGCCATGCGGGCGTCTATATCAGCCCAAGTTAGTCGATGGGCCCCAGCGTGCAACGCATTCTAGTGTGCCTTCAGCGGGTCGTCAAAACGCGCACCCAGCAGCCAATCTCAGCCGTCCGATTCAGTGCGTCCCCAGCTTCTCCCACGTGCGCTGAAGCTTCCTCAGTACCCGGTGGGCCTCGCCTACGTCAACGACTCGGCCCAGCTGTCGGTCACTCTCTCCGTGTGCCACATGGCCTCGTTAGCATCTTCTTCTAATCCGAGATCGCCACGTGGAAATCCATTAGTTTCCTTATCTTTTCATTAGAATATCCTTTTTTTGTGCTCCAATCAAGCTAATATGATATCAATGAGATATGGATTTCTACCTCAATTAATCAATTTAGTTTAGTTTCCTTTTCTCATAGGAATTTCTTTATTTTAGTATTTTTATTTGTAATGTATAGTTTCTCATTTTACTTTGTTTCCCTATTCGGCTGAGTCTCTAAAAATCTATAAATAGAGGGCTATGCCTTTTGTATTAGCTATTCAAGAATTGTGAGGTTATAGTATTTAATATTTCAGTTTATTTTCAATTCTCATTTCCTTTTTTTCTTATTAGTGTGAGGTGAGTAATACACCTTTTGTAATGAGACACCGTTAGTGGAAGGCTAAGTCTTGAGTGTATTTCATTTGTTTGCGTTCTTCTTTTTATTTGAGTTCAATTTGTTATTCAATGTTTATAAATTTGTTTCATTTTATTCTCTTCTACTTAGTATTTATAATAATTATTTTTGTAGTGATAACAGTTCTAGTTATTATATTCCGTGCATTAAATCTCTAGTGACATATGGTTTTCTTTTAGTTATTTTTATATGAATATCCTTTACTGCATTCTGTCATGGGGTATTTTATCGCTTTCGGATGACGTATAAGTTATAGTTGTGCTTGCTTTAATGAGAAGAGATTAATTTGGTCAAATACTTTTTCTATCATTTGTTCTTTCAAATCATATCTTTCGACTGCATTTTTGGGATATGAAACGTGTGGTTGAGTTATAGAATTGAAATTTTGAGTTTGAACAAAAGCATTCAAGATTCCTCACCAATCTTTTCTTTATTTTATTTTTATTTATTTCATTTTATTATCAAAAATCCTAAAAACATTTATCTTTTATTTTCTTTATTAGCTTATCTCTCTAACGTTTATTTTTTAATAATCTTTCTTGTTTTTTATTTTTATCGCCTTCTCATAGGATCGACCGACCTCATTGTGGTACAATTGACTGCTTTATCGATACACAATTTGAGCGTAATCACGGGGCCTCTCGGAGCCCTTCGTCTTTTCTATATCTTTTTATCAGGCTGTTGAAGATAAGAAAAGAATCCATACTTTGGAATCCACTTTGGTTAAGCAATCCATTGATCATCCCACTAGAAAACCAACAATTATTGCAAATCCTCTGTCGTCTGGTCTCTCAAGTTTGCTTTATTAATAATTTAAATAGGAAAGCAATACAGATACAATATCTTCTCTTGCCGATTTCATAAACATGAAAAGAGTGGTAAATAAGCACACTTGCATAAAGTAAACAAAATAAATGGTTAAAAAATAATAATAATAAAGTTGCCACCTTATTAGTTTAGCTTTTTTCTCTATAATATTCTTTTCTTATGCCTTGAATGAAACGACAACAACATGTGTTGGAGAGACTTGTTTGATCAGAACATGATCAAGTGCTTTCACGAAAAGTGTAAGTAAATTAATTTGACTTCCTGTGCTTCTCAATCTTCATCTCCAAGTCAGCTTTCTTTGCTCCAACAACCTTATCAACCTGGTTTCCTTTCTTCATCAGTAAATACGTAGGCATTGCTTGAACCCCATATTCCGCAGCCACATCCTTTTTTCATGGGAAACATGATTATGATCATCATAAATAAAATAAAATAAAAGACATGTGGAGAATAAATTTGTAACTCATGATATACCGGAAGTTCATCGACGTCGATCCTGACAATACAAATGTCTTTGTATTTCGTAGCAAGCTCTTCAAGGGTTGGCTCCATGGACTGACAAGGTTTGCACCATGCTGCCGTGAAGTCAATCACCACCTTTCGGAACCAAAAAGATGCCAAAAAGTTAGAATCACCTTTTGTTAGTTTACCAATTTATCTCAAAAGCTTAAACTGATAAAAGAAGATATCAGAAATATATTAAAAGACCAACACGTGATAATAGTATTTAACGGGAATAAAGAGTGTAATTACAGCGATTTAAACTCATGACTTACTGCTCTGATATCGTGTTAGTTTATCAAATCTTCCCAAAAGCTTAAGCTGATAGGAGGTGGATCAATAACAAATTTTATGTTCTAACACCTTTGATCACACCGAGCAAGTGAAACCATTGATCTACTAATTAGAAATAAGACACACACACACACACACATATATATATATAATTACCAGCTTGTTAGTATCCTTGTTAGAATTGAAAAAAGCCTTCCATTGGTCCTTTTTACGCAGAGATTGGATGGAAGATTCTGACGGTGCTTTAATAGCATTGGTCTCGACGGCTGATTGTGCTTTAATAGCAGTTACTTGGCATGGTTTGCTTTTGATCTGGACGTCTGCAGACAGATTGGATCCCATTTCTTCTTCTTCTTCTTCGGAAAAAGGAAAACAAACGAGCTTTGTGTTAGAACTCTAGTGGAATATTGGTGGGCTTGTTTGGCTTGAATGTTGGGATTGACAACAAGAGGGCGGTTTATATAGAGCTGAATTGTGGTGGGAAATATTTCGAAATAACATTATTGTTGGTGAAGAATCTGATTCTGGACCTTGATATATTCTGTGGACCGAGAACAGTTACGGAAAGGTTTAAAGCATAAAAGTGCGAACAAAAGCAACCAATGCATTTGCATATTTATCATACAAAAACCTCTTTTGTGGCAACATTTCATGAAAAATGCTTGGCCACTAATTGTTTGTTTATGAGGTTTGAGTACCAAATGGTCGATCTGCATTAACTGGTTCGATAGCGATTATAATTTAATAAATGATAGTTGAATAAATTATAAATATTTTTGTTTAAGTAATTAAGTACTCAAAATTAGTAAATTTACAAGTTAGTATCATGACTCGCATTTCGATATTGGCATTTCATCACACCTTTGTTTCTTTTATGTTTTAGTGAGTTTGTAAAATCCAATATCTCTACATCTATGCATGCAGTTTGTTTGTTTGTTATTATTATTATTTTTTTTTTAAGGATTACAAACTCGTTTTGAACTACTTGTCCTATGACGTTAAAGCACATTAATGCAATTTTTAGCACTGGTCGTGAGAACTTTTTGCAACAAATTGGATAATCTTTTT
Organism: Ficus carica; assembly: GCA_009761775.1. NCBI lineage: Eukaryota > Viridiplantae > Streptophyta > Magnoliopsida > Rosales > Moraceae > Ficus > Ficus carica. The sequence goes on from CM019749.1 coordinate 5,297,285, forward strand.
CTAGGAATAATGTCACTGTAGCATCCCTAGAAAAAAAAAGCTAGAATTAATTACGTAACAAATCACTTGGAATCAGAAAACTATGAGCTGCCTTTAAAATTGTTTTGCGGCGCAATTTAGTGGGCATCTCTTTTTGCTGTGTTTGTCCCCAAAGTTTCAACTTCATTTCCATTTCCACCCTTCACAAGAAAAAAATAAAAAATACATATTCTCATACACGATGGGTAGTACTATCATGATAATGATATTTCAATAAGCGCAAAAAATGAGAAAAAAAAAGTATATAATTACTTCAAAACGACATCGTATAGGTGCAAATAGTATAGGTGCATATGTAGTGATAAAACCATAAATTATAATGAGGGAGAGTATATGTAAATGTGTACAAACATATAAAAGCTAAATAAATAATAATAATTAAAAAAAAAAAGTTGAAGGGGGTTCTGAAGAGGGTTATATGTAAATTTATATAACAAATTATAGGCTAAAATTTAACAATAAGAGTTGACGGGGGCTTAAGTCTCCACTTGGCCTTCATTGACTACGTCATTGCGTGCATGTGATTGAGTTTGGTTCTCTTTTCAATAATGTAGTATACTGGTTTCTTATCAACTGCACGTTGCAATCAAATTTATAGATGTTGAATGATGGTAAAATTAACTTAGACTGTTGAATTTCTTTTCATTATCGAGTCTTACTCGACAAAAGGTAGCTTAAATTTCAGTAATTCAAATTAATTCGACCATTTATTTAACGCCTGAAAAATTACAAGCATATTATTACGTATAATGGAATATATTGTGATAATGTAAACGCGTGTTTTGAGTGGACGCAGCTATAAAAGGTGCCGTGTAAGCATGCAAGGAGAATAAAACTCATATGACACATTCGTGAACCCGCATTTGGAATTGTGTTTTACAGTAAGGTGAAATTCTGTCAAATGTAAACACCAGTAGGAAGGAAGTTGCGTGAGAAGCTTTTAATAGTGAGAGATTATTCCCTTTAAAGTACCTGTTTCTTTTGAAAAGTTAAAAGAGAAAATAAATAAATAAATAAAAAAACTTATGATCATATTCATCGGGAAAGTCGGTAATAAAGACTTGTTAAGTGTAACTATCTATAGGGTTCAATCCAATGATTGTTAATGGATACCTGTTTAATATGGATGGTGAGATGGAATTGTTATTTTAAGATAGGAATCATCTTATCTCATTAGTATGAAGAAAAAAAAGGTATTAAGGTAATTGCATGATATGTTTCTCCTCAGCCAATCCCTCTCCTTGTCGTTGTAGATCTCGCTGGCGACGCTTGCGAGAATTTCTCCGGCGGTGCCTCAAGAGGTGGATCTCATGAGAATGCTCACAATCTAGTCGGGCACCCTCCAACGAGCGATTCAGTGGCTGCAGGACGTCCTAACCCAAACCCTCCGCAAAGGAGGCCATCGCCGGAGACGACGACGAACTCGGGGTGCCGGCGACCAAGTCGTTCTAAATCTAACCCCATAGGACTCCCTTTTAGCAACGCATCATAGGTTTCCATTGTCAATCTCATTTTGAACTTCACTTTAGTTTGCGTTGTTGATGTAAATGGAGTGTTTGGTTCGTAAGAAAGCATGAGAAAATTTTCATGGAATTCATGATCATGCTTGTTGGTATATGGTGGATATCAAACCCATAATTCATACCCATCCAACTCGAAAAACCCAATTGAAAACGACAGTGAAAGAAATTAAGAAGAACAATGCGTACGCATTAAAAAAAAAAAAAAATCTAGAAATCTATAAAAACTACCTCGGAAAGCCGAGGTGTGGATGCCATAAAATGAGTTTCAGATGTGCCAATGAAATTTTTTTTCACATATTTTTTTTCATTTGTAATTGTTGACCCACAAATATTTAATTTCAAATGTTTGAGAGTTCGTCCCTTTCATACGTTTCTTTCGTTTTTTTTTTTTTTTTCCTTTTTTGTTGTCTGCCATTGTCACCGGAGAAGGAGTTTTGCTGATTGTGCCGGCCGACGAACCTCCGATGAGTGTACTGGCAGCGACGGTGGAAGGCTGGGGGAGGAGAAGAATGGGGGCAGAGGTATTTGGTGGCTTTTTTCAGATTTTTTTATAAATTTCTTACAGTACAATCTCATGAGGCAGTGCATACTACAATTACGATGTACACACAACATCTCAGCCCACCGATTACACCATAACGGCCTAAAAACAAACTCTATGGGTAGTTACTCTCAAGGAGTCTCTACCACAACCACTCCCTATTCATCAAGAGGATAAAAAAAGGGTAAAGAGGAAGCCTCCTTTTGTTCTTCCTTACTGCATGGTCGGCTAAGATCATCTCCATTGCATTGGTCTATATCAATGCTATATTTATTATAAAGAAGTGTGAAAATTATAAAAATTAAGATAAAAATTAAAGTTCAATCCTAAGTTCCAAACAAGATGCTACTTTTTTTTCCCTTTCGTTTTGTGTGCGGCTAGAAATGAGGTCCAATGTTATGTGGCATGTGCAGTTCATTGATTCTCTAGGAGTGCAGCGATTGGAGTAAACTAATACAGTGAACAGAGTTTATGTCGGCTGATCATATATCCTTTTCTTTGTCTAGTAGTGCGTTCAATTGCAAAAAGCATCTATTCGATCTTAACGAAATTGTTTGTCAATTAGGTGTGTTCATTTGCATGGTGGCTATATTTGGGAGAGTTTTTACTTATACTAGTTCACTTCCGTACTTAAAAACTACCAGTACCCAATTGGAAGAGGTTTTGCTTTTGTTTTGTTTTTTTTTTTTTGTTTTAAGTCGATAAAAATATTTGAAAGAAGTTTATAATATCATACTGCTAGTTAAATTATGATATAAGTTTCGGACTCTAATCAAAGTACTTTTTATAGAAGTTATTTTATTTATGAAGTTATCTAGAAGTTTTTCCGAATAATTTAAACTTCTTTAGTCGAACATCTATACAATTTTTAGAAACAGTTTTTGAACTCAAAAAGTCAAAAATAAATTTCAACATGCTTTGTTAACTAGGTCTAGGTGACCCGTCATTCGAATCAAGGTCTAGAAATTTTATACTTTCAAACAAGGAAGTGATCACTGAAAAGCATGTTAGTATCAAATTGCATAATCGCACTTGGAACTTGTTAGTCGGCCTATAAAATACAACGAACCTAAACTGCCCATTTTACATGGCTTTTTTTTTTTTTTTTTTTTTTTTTTTTTTTTTTTTTTTGTAAATGCTGTCCGAAGCATCTCATTACAATTTGCAGGAGAAAGCAACTATTTTGCACACAATAAAAACACTAAACACATGAAACTCTTCACTCTGAAAAAGAAAAATGGTCCTTCAATCATCGACTCACTCAGCCCGCTTTTAAAGGTGCTTTTCCGAATAGAATCAACTGTTGAGACACTATCAAAGGAACCTGTGGAGGGAAAAGATGAAGTTGCTGAGAGAACCATCTTACACTTCCCAGAACGCATACACGTGTGTGTGTGTGTGTGTGTGTTTGTGTGTGTATATATGAATATTCTTCTTGCTAGCTGCTAAACTAGAAGAAGAAAAAAAAAAAAAAAAAAATCGTCTGATGGGCCTAAGAAATCTGTAATACTCGGTTTATCAAACCATGTGCGGCAACGCTAGTATGATTGGAATCCACTACATGAAATGCCCCAAACTGTTCTACTTATGACCAACATTCGAATAATATCCTCATGAATTACAAATTCATTGGAGCTTTCTACCGCTAGTGCACGATATTAAAATCACATAAATAAAAAATAAGTATGCAAAACTATTAGAATTCTTCATAATTTATGATGCAACGAGGGTAAACCAGAGCGAAAAAGGTCCAAAAAGAGACGACCAAATATACGCATCATAGTTTCTGATTGGAATCCTTAATTTAACTGAACTACAAAAGAGAGTCCTGGATGGCGAGTTCGTTAAAAGCAACCCACATTTCAGATCATCTTTCACGCGAAGCAACAATAGATTCACCACCCGCACAAAAAGAGAAAGCTAAGTAACAATCATCCCTATCAACAACTTACGGGTAAATCATGACCCAACCCCAACACTGGTGGCAGACATTTGGCCGCCTTGAACGACTGAGCCATGATTGTTGTAAGAAGACCCGCCACCTCTGCCGCCCCTTCCCCTATTGTTATAGTAACCCCTCTGATAATAACCTCCAGGCTGGTCATAATACTGGTTCCGACCATTCTGGTAAGGTCCACCTCCTCTGCTACTGCCTCGGCTTCCACGGCCATTAATGTAACCTCTACGGCCACCCCCGCTGCCGCCACGACCACCACCTCTTTGGTTCTGATAGGGTCTTCGCGGAACATACTGCTGCTCTTTGGATTCACCATCTCTCTGGTTGTACTCTATTTCTGTCTCTGGTCTGATTTGTTCATGTTCAACTGGGACAGTCTCTGCAGGGTTCTCAGTCTCTGGTTCATCATCCTGTATGCAAGGCAGAAAAACTTGTTATTATCTTTAATTAAATAGGAAAGTAGTGCAGGGTTGTATCAAAGCTAAAATGACAGCACCTTTTGAACTTCCTCTACAGTACTTGATTGATGCTCGCTTATTTCATGTCCTTGAAAATCTGCCGTGCCTTCATCCTACAGAATTTTCTAAGTTAAGTAAACACGCACAACTTGGAAAACAATCTCTTGCTCAGCTAACTAGAAATTATATATATATATATATATATATAACAAGTATATCATGTATCAGATAGACTTCATAATCAAGTAGTTATGTCGACCCCAATTACAGATTCTCTCACATGAAAAGAAAGAGCTGAGCTTCAGCCTTGCAAAAGTGTTCCGCGCCACTGCCTATACACAGAACTTCAACTTAGAGTTAGGATAACCAATGATCCCTGAACAGTTGGTAAATAAAAACTATCTAGTCCAAGATGACTAGTAGAAATACTTCAAATTTTCCATGTAGGAAAATAGATACCCAGAATCTGCAAGAGACTCCTATCTATCCATGGAATTTCAATTGAGGATGGGGAAGAATCAGATATGCAAAAGATCCAGCTGGGAATCTACATATGTACACAATTTTGAGAGAATAAAAGAATCTCTAGGCCAGAAAAGAAAAAAAAAAAAGCCTCCTCACTAAAGAGTTGGAATGGATGATGCATTGCAGCTTCACCAATACATGGGTAATTTTATCTCATAATTACACTATATGGTGATCACCAATTAATTCACCTACGTAACCTATAACGTGTTTCCCGATGATCTTCTAACCTACTGTATCTTATAACAGAGCCAAATAAACAACCTAATATATAAGGATAGAAACCAACAGAAAAAATAAAGGCGGCTCCCTATTTCATGCTTTCATCATTATGTTCTAGATATCATCCCACAAGTAACAAGGACAAGAAAGCGAACTAATTATGAAAAGCAGGATTGTCTAGCATTGCGAATCACAAATCAATCTGGTAAAAGTTCAACTTACCATAACCAAAATGCTGAACTTCCTAAGATTTGGACTAAAAGGCAATAGAAAAAAAATTCCATAATATATAGCACAGAGCAAAGCCCATAATCTTAGATGAAGTCCAGATTATTAAGATGTTGCATAATCATAGCATATAATTGACTAATTGAGTACTTAGTAGTTTGTTCAATCAGAAGCTTATTTGCTTAGTGCATCCACTCCCTTAAATTCTTGCCAGAATAAATAATAAACCACAAAGACACTGTCATTCCTTGCCCAATCAACATTTGACTGTCATTCCTTTTCTCATTAATCTTAGTACAAAGTCTTGAACATGTATACGTTCAGCCAAAAGTAAACTCGACATCAACAACCACTTTGTTATTTACAGAATAATTGAGTAATCTCTTCGTCAGAAGCTTACTTGTTTACCGCATCCTCTCCCTAAAATTCTAAGCCTAATACGTCACGAATCAACATTGAGACTGTCATGCATTTTCTCCCACATCCCAAAGTCTAAACTCTAAAGATACACTAACTTTAATGCTATGTTTGGTAAGATGGATGGAAAATAGAAAGGAAAGAATAGTAAAATCCCTAGGTGATAGAAAGGAGGGAAGTTTTCCATCATCTTGTTTGGTAGAGGAGAAAGAAAAAACAAGAAATGTCTAATCAAATGCATTTTTACCAATTATAACCTCATATAAATTAGGGGATGATGCCATATTAAGGTCAAAATAGGTTTTTTACCCACATTTTGCTTTGTCAAAGATTTTCCATCCGCTTTTCTTCCCAAAATTGGAAGGATTAAAAAGTGGTGTGGTGTATGGATATCTACCAAACCCCCCTCCCTCTCTCGCCTCTCTCTCTCGTCCAAAAAATAAAAAATAAACAGACACCCACCACAAATAAAACACCAAGTACAAATCTCTCGTAAAAGGAGAACAAACAAGGGAAATTCCTTATGTTGCAACAGATTCAAGAATATCGCTTTGGATGAAGACATAATAAAGCTTTAGTAAAATTTACACATAAAGCAATAAAAGTTAAATTAACTAAATCTGAGGATACTTCGTATATTTTACAATACAAGATGAATTGTGTTGAATTAGAATGATGTAGTCGTGATAAGACTTTATTTTTCCATATTGAGAATGAAAGGGTTTTCAAGTAAGTACTTATCCCATTACCAACGAGAATTTACAGTTTCGAGCACCACCACGTACTTGAACCGTCAATTCTACGATAGCAATTCTTTAGAAAAAGAACGCACTTTATGATTTCTATTCTTTCCTTAACCAGTTAACACCTGAAAACTCATGGCTAACAAGAAATTCTTCCCTGCCATTGCTAATTGATAAACAATATAGAATGCCTACATAAGCTCGAGTCTCAAGCACCTCGTAAGCTTGTACCAACAACTCTTATGTTAACTGATACCACACAAAAGTAACTCCTGAAGGTTGCAACAATTTACAATTTCTCAGCAATCACCACACACAGATCGTAAACGCAAATACAAAGCAAGTTGGCATAGAATAATCATCTACATTGTTGTCATTAATACTCGAGAAAACAAACACAAATGATATAAAAATTAAAATAAAGTAAACAAAGTTAGACCTGTTGGAAATGCGAAACAGAGCCTTCAACCTGAACCGATGAAACGGAGCTGTGAATTGGCACCTGGAAAGGCGCATAATTCCCAGCAGCAGCAGCAGCAGCAACTTCCACGGGAGCTTTCATCTCAGGCGTGGTGGTGAAATAGTCCGACGACATTATCTTGTCCAGCCTCTCTCTCAAGCCCGAGTCTAAAGCAAAAACACAAACAGTTAGAGCACAATAACATCAATCTCCACAAATCACCCAAAAAATTAAAATAAAATAAAATAAAAAAGGTAAGAGAGAAAAAGATTTTACAAGTGATATTAGCATTAGGCTCAATGAGCTGGTCGGAGTTGGAGAGCCAAAGACGGGCGTGCTCCAAGCACCTCTGTAGGGCGTTCTTGTGCGACAAGCTCGAATCCACCGGCCGGGAGATCAACAACCCTCCCAACTTGGAGATCAATTCCAAGTCCCTCTCACCAAGCAGATCCGTGGCGTCATCGGTGACGTAATCGTAGTCAGGCAACACCCACGCTCGTGAGTCCTCGTCAGCATCGTCGACGTTGAACATCGCTCTGCGGCTTGACGTCGAACAGCGACCCAAAGTAGAGCAGATTCAGGAGGTCCTCGACTTCGGCCTCGCGGCAATCGGGCTCCGGAGAGGCCTTGGACACGGCCTCTTCGGGCCTGTCCTGATGATCGGCGCCGCCGGAGAGGGAGGAGAACTGGTGGCGCTGGACGGCGAGGTTGACCTCCTCGGCGACGGCTTCGGAGAGAGGCTGTCGGAGCTTCTCGAGCTCGTCGATTAGGGCGGAGACGCCAGGGCTTGGAGCGGAGGAACCTCCTCTTGCTCCTTGTTGATCGCTTGCCCTGGGAGATGGACTCCTCCATCTGGATGATGCGGTTGAGCTTCTGCGGAGGGCTCGGAGGCGCTGTTGATGAGGCTGAGGACGGGTCCGTCCATGACTTCCGAGGCCGCCGTGGCCGCCATTGCCGTGGTGAGAAGATGTTTTAGGGTTTTAAGCTGATCGCCGGAGCACCACCGGGAAGCGGTGGTGGTGGTGAAGAGAGGTGTTTTGTGGCGGTGGGTTTTCTGTGGAGAGAGAAGAGAGAGAGAGAGAGAGAGATTTGCGTGATTGGAGGGAAGGAAGAGACTGGGAGAGAGTGAAGAGGCAAGAGAGAGAGGGAGAACAGAAGACTCCAGGGTCGTGTATATATATTTCAATATACGAATAGGGTTGATTTGGGAAGTCCAAAAGAGACCAACTTTAAAATTTTATTTTTTCATTTTCTTTTGTGAAAATAATGATAAAGAATATCATGTAAATAAAAAATAAAAAAATAAAGAAGGTAAAAGAAGTCCTACAAATAAAGAAATTACTAAATCATATTTATAATTTAAAAAGTAAAATAAATAAAAATTTGACGATTTTATCCCAAAGGGGGAAAAATGCGGTTTTAGTATACACGAGAGATTTGGGATTAAAATAGCATTTTTCTTTTACATAAGTTTTGTATAAATATTTTCCTCAAAAAAAAAAAAAAAAAAAGTTTGTATATATATATTATATATAAGCATGGAATGGAAGTGGGGAATGGGGCCATGTCTTTCTTTGGGGGTGACGTTTCTTGTGGGGCTAGGCTAATTCCTTGCAGATTATGGCTTCATTTCTCCTTCCTCTCCGTATTGCTTACATTTTTTGTTTTTTGTTTTTTTTTTAATTTCATTTCATTTTTTTTGTTGGTACATACTCACATTTTTGTTAAGTTATAAATAAATTTTGCCGAAAAATAAAAAATCTAAGTGCTTTGGTCGGGTGGAGTTTGGTTGAATTTAGTGTCTTGGATAAAGTCAAGATTATGAAGATGTTGCATATTCATAGCATATTATATATATACTAAAGGATGGACTGAGTATTGGTTCATTGTACAGTAATTACAGTGACTTTGAATTTTTTTTTTTCATTTTTTTCTGTTTCTGCTGCAGTGTTCTACAGTGCGCTACGGTAACTGTAGAATAAAATGACATTTTTACCCTTCAATTTCCCTGCATTTTCTCGACTACACAGTAACTTACCGGTTTTACCCTTTTGGCATTATCCGGCCATTAGAGAGAGAGGATAGTGATGTGGGCATTGTCCGGTCAGGAGAGAGAGAGAGAGAGAGAAGAGAAAGACAGAGAGAGAGAGAGAGAGAGAAAGAAAAATATCTATATCTAGAAATAAAAAAATTTAAAAAAAAAGAGAAAAAGAAAAATAAGAAGATAAAAAAATATTTATTAAATTTTCAATTATAAAAAAGAATATACGGAACTATATTGAAAATTAAATTATTGAATGAATAAAAAGAACAAAAAAATACAGCAGAAGAATACATTTAAAAAAAATTAAACAATTAAATTAGAATAGGCAAAATAAACAAACAAACTAAAAAATTTGAAATTAAATAATAATTTACAGAAATTCCAAAATATAAAAAGGTCAATAAAATTACATATAATCAAAAATCAATATAATTTTTCTAAACGTAATTATCAAAAATGTATTTATAATTACTATAGCTAAAATTATTATTTATGTAATATATTAATATTATTATTTAAAATTAAATTTTTAAAAATATTTAATCCATTTCTTGATTTATTTTGATTTAATTAATTTTGTTTAAATTAATAAATTTACTTAAGTTATTAAATTTTTTGACTATTTAAGTTTAAAAGTTTTATTTTTAATAACAATATATCATTATATTTTATTCTATTAAAAAAATTCTTACACTTAATATTTTATTTAATATTGATATTATTATATTTTTATTCTTTGACTTCTTTTTTGTTTTCTTTTTTTTTAATTGGTTTTTATTTTATTAAATTTACCCCGCAACTTTGTTATCCCTTTGATTTTTCAATTTTTTTAATTTTATTTATTTTGTACTTTTTTATTTCAGAAAATTATACTTATAAATATGAATGTATGTACTTTAATATTATAAAGTAAATACTAAAAAAAATATACTTATTGTAATAATCTATATCTTAATTAACTGTTTTTATTATATAATACTCAATTTTTTTTCATTTTTGTTTTTCTTCCTTCCCCGTACAACGCACGAATATTAAACTCGAACTATATACTAAAAAATGTAATGGATTACTGTTCTTTGAATAATGCGCGGACAATTCTGCACCTTGGGTAAAGTTGCTTTTTCCTCTAGCTACAGTGAATGGACATAATTGCCCTTTTTCCCTCATTGCACAGATCGATTGCCTTTGGTCAGTGTTGCTTTTCCCTTCCGCTACAGTAAATGGACGTTTTTGCCCTTACTTTTTGTGTTCTTTGACGATTTTACCCTTATCAGATGTACGTCTTCTTATGTTGTTTGCTCTGGTTTTTTTTTTTTTTTTTTTTTTTTTTGTGTTTGTTAAATTTTTTCGAAGCATTTTCTCTCTATGATATTTTTGCAATACTTTCATTTTTCTTCTCAGGTTTTTCCTATTCTCCGATCCTAAAACTTTGGTTTTTGTGTTCTTGATTTGTTTTGCCGTTATTTTCTTCGTCTTTTTGTCGTTATTTTAATTTTTTTTTGTTTTTTGTTTTAGTTTTTTTTCTTTCTTTTCTTTTCTTTCTAAGGTTTTTCTTTTGCTTTTGGTTCTTCAACTTTAGATTTTAAAATTTTATTTTGTTTTTTTTTTCCTTACTGTTATTTTGGTCTCCCTTTTTTTTTTTTTTTTTTCTTCCTTTTTTTAGCTTTTTGGTTGGATTTTGTGGTCGTGAATTTTTTATTATTATTATTAGCAGGGTTTTTTCCTACGTATATATATTAGAGACATTTTTTTTTGTTTCTGTATGTTTTTATCTTTAGAATTTTTGTTTCTATATGTTTTTCTCCTAAATTTTTCTTTTTTTTTATATATATTTTTGTATGATTTTCCTTTTTTTTAATGGTTATTTTTTCCCCTACAAGTATATAATCAGTGGTGTCGTTTTTTAAAATTTTTTTTTTAGGGTTTTGATTGGTCTTTTTTGGTTGTGATTTTTTCCCTTCTTATTATTAGTAGGGTTTTTGCTACGTATGTGTTGGTGGATATATATATATTTTTTTTTTGTTTATGTATATTTGTTTATGAAATTTTTTGTTTCTCCATTTTGTTTATCCTAATTTTTTTTTTGAGTTTTTGTGTCATTTTTTATTTTATTTTATTTTTTTTATAGTTGTTTTTTCTTCTGTATGTACATAATCAGAGAAATTTTTTTTGTTTTTTCTGTTTATTATTATTGTTTATTTTTGCTTCATGTATTTACATGGTTGAGAAAATTAAGGAAAAAGCTAAGCAAAAAATTAAAGAAAAATGAGGTGAGAATCTAGTTTTGCTTGTTTGTGTTGTTGTACTTTATTTATTAATTTTATATACATATATGCTGGCTTTATTTCTGATTTCTGTTAATTTGCTTTTGTAGATATGATAATAATGCTGTGAACATGGTGGATTGTGAGTATGCACTGAAAAATTTCAAGCACTTATTTATGTGATATTTGATTTTTTGCTTTTCTCTTTTTTCTTCCCCCAGGTACTATTTTACTGAACTTGGTTTTTTTTAAATTTATGACTTGATTGTTAGATTTATATATTTTTGTTGTTTATAAGATTGCATATCCTTTTCAGATGATATTTTATTTGTAATTTTATTTGAATGAATTGTTTAGATTTTCTTATCTGTATTGTTTTGTTAGATTTGAATGGATTGATAGTCTATTTTATTCTTTAGGCTTCGAGACTTCTTACGTTGTTTCTTAGCTGCAGCTTTTGTATTTAGATATGTTGTATGATCTTTGTTAATCTGTCCAGATATTTAATGCTTCTAAACAATCTTTTGGGTATGAAATTGTGTCATTTCTGCTGTGATTCTGTGATTTATGTTTACTTTCTTTAGTTTCACTGCATTTTTTATAGTTGTTACCCTGTTTTTAATGCTTCTGGCTACTGTTTGGATATGTAATACCCTGATTACCCAAACTCTACTATTTGTTATGACTAACTATGTTTTCCTCTTATATTTACTGAGATAACTCTATTATTTGTGTTGATATTTTTATTTTTTTTTCCTCACCTACATTTGAATAAAAAAAATAATTTTCTATTATAATTAGTTTGATTCTCATTATGCTTTATTCATACGTTAACTATCACTGCTTCTGTAATATTTTCTTACTCATTTTCTTTACAAACCGTCCTTTAGTTATTACTATCTCTGTAATATCTTCCTATTTACTCTGCTCCCAACCTTTTTTAATTGTTACCCTGACCTTTTTTATTCCCTCATTTCTTACTTTCTAGAATTGACCTTTTTCAAACTAATTGTTTTCTATGAAGAGGGCCTTTTTCATTATGATTACTGCTCTTATTTATGTCTTTGACTGTATTGAATGCTTTTATTTGACTGATTCGATTTCTTCCTTAACTATATGTTTTTTTTAAGTTTCTATTTATTTTCTATTTATTGTTCCTGTAATATTTTTCTATTTCACGTATGTTTAATCATAGTTATTAATATATTATGAAAGGATTAAATTGTTGTTGTGTTCTCTTCTTTAGTCTTTGTCTTTGTCTTTGTTTTTTAATATGGTGTGATCAACTCTGTTTTTCGAAACTTTAATTTGTCAATGTTTGGATTATGTCACTGTTATTATATGTTAGATGATTATGAAATAGAATATGATAGTTTATATGATTGCTGTACATATAAGGAAATATGACTCTATTTGTTTGAATTATATTATCTCCTCTATCATTTTTGCTATTCATGTTACTGTGCTCTTATAATTGTAATATATGTATATATGCCTATATGATATGATCTGTGATTATTATTGTCACTGTTTGCTTTAATTATTTTTTTTTCCGTTATAATTACTTTTGAAAACTGTTTTTCTATATAGATTTAAGCTTAACTATAATGATCTCTATTTTGATATATACTAATACATATATTAGATGCCTTATTTGGTTTGGTATTTGTTGTTAAAAATGACACTGTTGTTACTCAATTGTTAGAGAATTGTTAAATACAATTTGGTAGTCTTTATTGTGATGTAAATGTTTGGCATTTTAGTTGTTTTTCGGTTTATATATATATTTATATGATATTGTTTTGTTACTATTGTTATCATTGTTTTTTCTTTGTAATTGTTTTTTTTTTTTTTTTTTCTGTTATAAATAGTTTCTAAAGAGTTTTTGTACAAAGATTTAAGCTTGCTATGATGATAAAAACATCTAAATTTTCAGACTTATTGGAATTATTTTATATGTTTTAATCTATTACTTTTAATGTATGTTATTTACATTTATCATTTATCCTTATCATTTTTAAATTTTTTTTGCAACCGTGCATCACACGGGCATTAAACTAGTAATTGACTAATTGAGTACTTAGTAGTTTGTTCAATCAGAAGCTTATTTGCTTAGTGCATCCACTCCCTTAAATTCTTGCCAGACAGATAAATAATAAACCACAAAGACACTGTCATTCCTTGCCCAATCAACATTTGACTGTCATCCTTTTCTCATTAATCTTAGTACAAAGTCTTGAACATGTATACGTTTCAGCCAAAGTAAACTCGACATCAACAACAAATTTGTTATTTACATAATAATGAGTACTCTCTTCGTCAGAAGCTTACTTGCCTACCGCATCCTCTCCCTAAATTCTAAGCCTAATACGTCACGAATCAACATGAGACTGTCATGCCTTTCTCCACATCCAAAGTCTAAACTCTAAAAGATACACCAACTTAATGCTAGTAAGACGGATGGAAAATAGAAAGAAAAGAATAGTAAAATCCCTGGATGATAGAAATGAGGGGGGGTTTTTCCATTATGTTGTTTGGTAGAGGAAAAAGAAACAAGAAAATATCTAATCAAAAATGCATTTTACAATTATAACCTCATTTAAATTAGAGGATGATAAACAGAAGGTCAAATAGGTTTTTAACCACATTTGCTTTGTCAAAGATTTTCCGTCCACTTTTCTTTCCCAAAAGGATTAAAAAAGTGGTGGGTTGTATGGATATCTACCAGCCCCCCCCTCCCACTCTCCGTCTCTCTCTCGTCCAAAAAATAAAAAAAATAAAACAGACTCCCACACAAATTAAAACACCAAGTACAAATCTCTCGAAAAAGGAGAACAAAACAAGGGAAATTCCTTATGTTGCAACAGATTCAAGAATATCGCTTTGGATGAAGACATAATAAAGCTTTAGTAAAATTTACACATGAAGCAATAAAAGTTAAATTAACTAAATCTGAGGATACTTCGAATATTTTACAACACAAGATGAGTTGTGTTGAATTAGAGTGACGTGGTCGTGATAAGATTTTATTTTTCCATAATGAGAATGAAAGGGTTTTCAAGTAAGTACTTCATCCCATTACCAACGAGAATTTACAGTTTCGAGCACCACCACGTACTTGAACCGTCAATTCTACGATAGCATTCTTTAGAAAAAGAACGCACTTTATGATTTCTATTCTTTCCTTAACCAGTTAACACCTGAAAACTCATAGCTAACAAGAAATTCTTCCCTGCCATTGCTAATTCTAAACAATATAGAATGCTTACATAAGCTCGAGTCTCAAGCACCTCGTAAGCTTGTACCAACTACTCTTATGTTAACTGATACCACACAAAAGTAACTCCTGAAGGTTGCAACAATTTACAATTTCTCAGCAATCACCACACACAGATCGTAAACGCAAATACAAAGCAAGTTGGCATAGAATAATCATCTACATTGTTGTCATTAATACTCGAGAAAACAAACACAAATGATATAAAAATTAAAATGAAGTAAACAAAGTAGACCTGTTGCAAATGCGAAACAGAGCCTTCGACCTGAACCGATGAAACGGAGCTGTGAATTGGCACCTGGAAAGGCGCATAATTCCCAGCAGCAGCAGCAGCAGCAACTTCCACGGAGCTTTCATCTCAGGCGTGGTGGTGAAATAGTCCGACGACATTATCTTGTTCAGCCTCTCTCTCAAGCCCGCGTGTCTAAAGCAAAAACACAAACAGTTAGAGCACAATAACATCAATCTCCACAAATCACCCAACAAATTATTTAAAAAAAAAAAAAAAGGTCAAAGAGGAAAAAGATTTACAAGTGATATTAGCATTAGGCTCAATGAGCTGGTCGGAGTTGGAGAGCCAAAGACGGGCGTGCTCCAAGCACCTCTGTAGGGCGTTCTTGTGCGACAAGCTCGAATCCACCGGCCGGGAGATCAACAACCCTCCCAACTTGGAGATCAATTCCAAGTCCCTCTCACCAAGCAGATCCGTGGCGTCATCGGTGACGTAATCGTAGGTCAGGCAACACCCACGCTCGTGAGTCCTCGTCAGCATCGTCGACGTGAAATCGCTCTGCGGCTTGACGTCGAACAGCGACCCAAAGTAGAGCAGATTCAGGAGGTCCTCGACTTCGGCCTCGCGGCAATCGGGCTCCGGAGAGGCCTTGGACACGGCTCTTCGGGCCTGTCCTGATGATCGGCGCCGCCGGAGAGGGAGGAGACCTGGTGGCGCTGGACGGCGAGGTTGACCTCCTCGGCGACGGCTTCGGAGAGAGGCTGTCGGAGCTTCTCGAGCTCGTCGATTAGGGCGGAGACGCCAGGCTTGGAGCGGAGGACCTCCTCTTGCTCCTTGTTGATCGGCTTGCCCTGGGAGATGGACTCCTCCATCTGGATGATGCGGGTGAGCTTCTTGCGGAGGGCTCGGAGGCGCTTATTGATGAGGCTGAGGACGGGTCCGTCCGAGACTTCCGAGGCGCCGTGGCCGCCATTGCCGTGGTGAGAAGAGGTTTTAGGGTTTTAAGCTGATCGCCGGAGCACCACCGGAGGCGGTGGTGGTGAAGAGAGGTGTTTTGTGGCGTTGGGTTTTCTGTGGAGAGAGAGAGAGAGAGAGAGAGAGAGAGAGGAGAGACAGAGAGATTTGGATGATTGGAGGGAGAGACTCGAGAGTGAAGAGGCAAACAGAGAGAGGGAGAACGGAAGACTTCAGGGTCGTGTCTATATATTTCAATATACGAATAGGGTTGATTTGGGAAGTCTACAGAGACCAACTTAAAAACATTATTTTTTTCATTTTTTCTTTGCGGAAATAATGATAAAGAATATCATGTAAAAAAAAAAAAAAAAAAAAGATAAAGAAGGTAAAAGAAGTCCTACTAATAAAAGAAATTACTAAATCATATTTATAAATTTAAAAAGTAAAAAAAAAAAAAAAATTGACGATTTTATCCCAAAGGGAATAAAATACTAAATCAAATTTTATAAATTTAGAAAGTCAAAAAAAAAATTTTTTGACGATTTATCCCAAAAGGAATAAAATGTGTTTTAGTATACACGAGAGATCGGGGATTAAAATAGCAATTTCTTTTACATAAGTTTTGTATATATATATATATTTATTTTCCTTAAAAAAAAAGTTACGTATTTATATAGGGAAAGTCTGTGGTAAAGACCCTTTGAGGGTACAAAGGGTCTCTACCATACATCCATTTATTTGGACCGTCCAGATTGAATTGGACGGTTAAACTATTGTTGATTTATTATGTTTATATACACCTTATCTCACACAATCCCTCCCACCCAATTTTCTCCATTGCCGGCGTCCGTTTCGCCGCCTGGTAACGAACGCCGACGACTTACTCCCGACGCTGGTGACTCACCTCCGGCCCCCCACCACCGGGTCCCAGCCCCTGCGGCCGGCCGGCCGCCGACGACCTTCCCCTTTCTCTCTCTTCCCTCCCCCGCTGGCCCCAGCCCGATGCGCCCACTCCCCCGGCCTCCCCCCACCCCACGCCCCCCCCGGCAAACCCCCCCCCCCCCCGACGACACCCCGGCTCCCTCTTTCTCTGCCCCTTTCTCTCTCTTTTCCTCTCCTCTCTCTCTCTTCTCTCTTCCCTTCTCTCTCTCTTCCCGGCCCTGGCGCCCCGCCCCCCACCCCCACCCGCGACTCCCCCTCTCTTTCTCTTTCTGTTCTCTCTTTCTCTACCCCCGACGTGAGAAGAGAGAGAAAGAAGGAGAACAAAGAGAGAAAGAGAGGGGGAGTCGCGGGTGGGGGTTGGGGCGCGTGGGGCCGCCGAGGGGCCGGGGTCGGCGGGAAGAGAAGAGAGAGAGGAAGAAAAGAGAGAGAAAGGAGCAGAGAAAGAGGGAAGCCGTTGGGGGTCGTCGGGGGGGGGGGGGGGATTGCCGGGGGGCCGGGGGGTTGGGGGGAGGCCGGGGGAGGGGGCGCACCGGGCTGGGGAGGGAAAGAGAGAGGAAAGGGAAGTCGGCGGCGGCCGGCAGGGGGCTGGGATCGGTGGTTGGGGCCCGAGGTGAGTCGCCGGCGTCGGGAGTAGGTCGTCGGCATTCGTTACTGGTGGCGAAACGGACGCCGGCGACGGAGAAAATTTGGGTGGGAGGGATTGTGTGAGATAAGATGTATAATAAGCATAGTAAATCAATAATATTTTAACCGTCCGATTCAATCTAAACGGTCCAAAGAAAAAGGGATGTATGGCCACAGACTTTCCCATTTATATATATAGCATGGAATGGATGCGGGGAATGGGCCATGTCTTTCTTCGGGGGTGGGTAACGTTTCTTGTGGGGCAAAGGCCTAATTCCTTGCATATTATTGCCTTCATTTCTCCTTCCTCTCCGTATTGCTTACATTTTTTGTTTTTGTTTTTGTTTTTGTTTTTTTTTTTTTTTAATTTCATTTCATTTTTTTTGTTGGTACATACTCACATTTTTGTTAAGTTATAAATAAATTTTGCCGAAAAATAAAAATCTAAGTGCTTTGGTCGGTAGAGTTCGGTTGAATTCAGTGTTTTTTTTTTTTTTTTTTTATTAATGCAGGAGAATTCAGTGTTTTTTTTGGGGAGATAATTCAGTGTTCTAAAGATGCAGAAGTTTTTTTTTTTTTTGCCCTTTCTTTTTAACCCTTTTCCTTTCTTTTCTTTTTGAAAAAAGAATTGGTCACAAATGTAAAGCATCCCAATAAGTGTGTTCCTTTTTCTTTCAGATTGGAATCATTCCCATAAGATTAAGACCATCTCCTTTGAGGAGAAAAGGAGTAATTTTCCGTATATTACTGTACTGTCACTGTCTTATAGAGAATGAATTTGATTAGGATTTCCGACTTATTATAAAAATAAAAATAAAAAGGAAAAAGGAAAGCTAAGATCAGTCACCCAGGATACTTTCCTCCGTGGCCAAGACACGAAAGGTGAGGCAAAGGCCCTGACTTTATTGGTTAAAAGGTGTGCAAATAAGAATTATTGCCTCTACTGTCTCTATAAACTAAAGCATTATACTGAAAAAGCATTTAGGCTACACACAAACACAACACACACATATATATACACACACATTGGTGTATATTTGATATCGCTATGAACTAACTGTGGGATGAAGTGGAAATAAAACAATTGGAAAAGAAGCTTAACCAAACATTTCCAATCCATTCCCACATAATTTACTATTGACTGTGAAAGAGACCAGGCTATGGAAGCACCTTTTATGGGGGCATTCAGTAAGATGAGATGAAAAAGATTGATTAAAAGCAAGATTTCAGATCAGTTCAGATCACAGAGTATCTAATCAGAATTCACATATTATTAAAGATATTACAGTGTCGTGGATTAGTAGAATCATTTTTTCGAAAAAAACTCTCCTAAGAATCTTCCTCGTTTCATAAGCATAATGCTCAAAATTGAGAGGTTAAAAAACACCCAAGTACTACAGATTCTGTAAGCCTTGGAATGTTTTTTCAGTACCAATGAATATGACCTGCGAGAGCAATCCCACTCTGGCTCGGCTTCAATGAAGAACAGCATGATAAATGTTTAGTTTACGAGTCTACTTCTTCAGGAAACCTGGCTTTTCCAGAATAAACATACTGCATCTCCTCTTTCCAAGTCTGCAAAATCACTAGATGATTAGCTTCAAAAGAAAAATCATCATTTTTCTTCTCGAGTCAATCAGGAAAACAAAAAAACAAAAAAGGCACTCACCTCGTGTCGGAAGGCAATCCTTAAAACCTGGTACATTTGTCTTATGAATATCATTTCCTTCGGGCCTTGCAAGAAATATTTACCACCGAGCCAATGCACCTGCAAGAGGAAGGAAGTACCAACAATGACAAGAAAAGTCGTGCCATTAAGAAAATCAGACCTATGTACCAGAATTTTTGTATTAAAAAAAGAAATATATATATATCAGGCAAAGATAGTTGTTAAATTCTCCCTCTCTTTTCCAAACATGTAGATAATAAATAACCTAACCAAATTTGTGGAAGGAAAAAAAAAACTTAATAAATAAATCGATGTCATATATCTTCTCAAGTCTCATTGCCTCAAAACAGAGTGGAGCTGTGCACACGGCAATTCCTAATTCATATCCTGAACATGCTTCTCTTGGTTTCTTGTTAACAAAGACAGCCTTTAGATAAACAGGTGGGGTGTGCAACACTTAGTAGGACTGGTCTGTACTTCTCTCCAATTTTCCATTCTTCCTTGTGTCATAGAATTTGATAGGACTATCTCAGCATAATTAACCGAGGGCCAGATTCAGCAAGTTCTACGTGGGATCTTTCTTATCACAAACAAACTTACGTTTATCTTCTTGAAGAGTTGGTGAAGGTTTTTTACCTTGGCTGCACGTGAAAATCCAGACTGATAAACAGAATTTCTTGCTATTTCACAAAGGTCACATGAGCTGAGCTTCCACACCTGTATCAAACAGATTAATGAGATGGGTGATATGTACGTCGCCATCAAGTATCATTATCAACTATCGCAGAAGTAAGAAAATTATACCTTTGCTGCAACACTATATTCTTCCACCAATGCCTCTTTCGTTAAGTGAATTTGCAAAGGATCATCACTAGAGAGGGAGACATTCAGGCCTCGCTGGAAGAACATGGGAAATGGGTTGCGGGTGGTAGTCCAAGAAAAGGGAATTGTTGCTCAAAGGTGACATCGCCAATCCAACCTGGATAGAGGAGAAAAATTGCTAGTGATTTTGGTATAAACTACGAAGCAGCTTGGGCAAGGTTCAATGAAAAAAGTAGGAAAATAAAAATAACGATACTTGACAATAACATCATGTAAGAACATAAAAATTTCTTGGTGAAATAAAGTAATGGGTTCAACTTCAACCTGAGCCAAGTAATAAAGATACTGCAAAACAGGAGATTTTCGAAGATTAATCCCATGAGAAATATTGTGGCATAGAAGGAATCCAGCAGCCAAATGGTCAATTTCACCCGCCTGTCAAGACAATGAAAACTTATCTCAGTCACCATATAATGAAAATCAAAGCTTAAACATGGGTTGCAGAATACTACCTCTCCGCAGTGAGGCCGAAATTTTATTGTTGTCATTCCTTTAGATTCACGAAGCTGAAAGAAGAGTGCACAATTAGTTTCGCATATTAGTAACTTAAGTAATGCAACAAGAAATTATGTAGTTGACAAGAAAAAGTTAAAAAAACAGTAGGTGCTACAAACCTTGTTAAGAGTATACAAGTTTGCATAGCAATAATAAGCATAATAAGAAAAAGCAGGGTTGAATTCATTGGTCCATTCAGCTGGCGTTGGCATGTGTTTAGTTGGACGCCTTTCTGGTTTACTCTCATCGTCTACAATATCAAAACCCACCACCTGCATATTTACAGATAACCTCAGTCCTAATGCATAAGGTTTGATAGCATGTATTAAAAGAGTTTACACATGATCGTCAGTTCTTCACTTTCATCATCATATACAAGAATTTACGTACAAGTCTATTTCTCTATCTATGTTTTGTGACTATTGTAATACATCAAGCAGACCACATCATATCTTATTGACACATAGAGGAAGATAGCTTAAAATCATAAACTTCAGAGATCAACCAACCCACCTGCTTCAGGAACACATGTAACTGAGGATGAGAATTTGGATTGATTGTAACTTCAAAGAGCGGAATAAACACATTATCCAAAATATTCTGGAAAGAGGTGACAATTCCCATAGTCTTGTACACATTGTATAGCCGTGGCAGCTGCAAATGAATTTCAAATAAAAGCCATGTAAGTAGAAAAGAGGATGAAAAGAGTTAAAAGGGAAGTGCGTGCAGGAGCACAGCAAAAAACACCGAATCAAGCATTATGCAAGTTGATACATAAGACACAAGGAGATCACGATTGATACAGCGTGCATTTGCACAGTTCCCAGACAAAAATTTTCAACTACCAAAAATATATCTTTGGAATTAAATAAAGTCTGCGCCTGTACTCTCTCCAAACCAGTTTGTCTCACTCATCTCCCACTTGCAACCACGTGTATAGATTAATTAGATGAATAACATTCCTCCCTTTGAGCAATTTATTTTGCCATTCATCTTCCATCTGTAAGAACACGGATCATGTAACTGTAAACAAAATCTATATTTAGGATCAGGGATCATACTGAAAGGTTTAAAACGTCACCTTGACTATTTCTGATCACTTTGATTTAACTATCATTATATAAAAATAAAAATAAAAAGAAAGATAGACAAAAAACTACAAGGGAAAAGACAAGAAAAAAACTCGCTGTCAGGGGTAATATGCTTTATAATCCCAATGACCCAATAGAATGACGAGCATGAGGTCCCCAAAAATGAAAGAAAGTAATTCACTTGTCATATCACGTTTAACATAGAAAGAAAGAAAAATCAAATTAAATTAAATTAAATTAAAAAAAAGGACATCACAAGGTACCTGGATCAACCATACAGCATTATCGCTGCATATTGCATTGTTGACAAACCAGCTGGCCAATTGATCCCATTCACTTTGTTTTCTTCCATAAACCGAAATCCTATATTCTGCCATCTGAAAAATAAATAAATTAATTAATTAAAAGAACTAAAAAAATAACTCGGACAAGCCTACAACTTAATGAATTCTGTCAACTGGTAAGCTCAATTTCACTTAGGTGCAAAGCAATCAATTATGATTGTTTGAAATTAACATCAGGATTTGCACAGAGAGCGGGAATGGTACAGAGGACATTATTGCATCTTTGAATTTTCTAACACCATATCTATGATAAGGTGTTCATAAAAAATAACCTGATATTTGCTGGCTTCTAGATCAGAAAGAACTTCTTTAGTCACTTCTGCCAAAAACCGTCCTGTAAATTCACATGAACAATCAAATTGCAGTAAAATAGAAAAACATCGGTTAAAAGAGCATGGATATAAAAAAGACAAGAATGCTGCCAAAAAATCTGATGCTTGACAGCTCCCACATGCTAAATTGGAAGGTCAAAAATTATAAATTTTATTACAGTTTTCATTTCTGCATCCATGCGGCTATTAATATCTTTTACTGTTTATCTGCAATGCCATACCTTGGATGAGATTGTCCTGCTTCAAGAATATCTCTCTGAGCCTGCTCTGACCACACGGATTATACTTAAGGTTGAATTTGTCAAATCGATGAAAAGTACTTTTATCAGCATGTACATCCAGTAAATCAACATTCAAATCATGTCTGCAATATAATGAACACGGTTTCAGAGAGGGAATTTGATACTAATTACTTTCAATCGAATGGAGTATTAAAGTTATGCATACCCCGTCAAGTCCAAACTCTCAAATACTTCCTTAAGTGTAAGATACTTTCCATCTCTGAATATAACAACCTGACCAACGTAATTAGATAATCATCAAAAAATTGAAACCAAATGGAAGTAAAGGATGCAAGAGAAACCAAAGTGGACTGGCTTTGATTTAAAACACCCAGTTAAAACTAGTCTGCAATACTTCAAAATAATATTATTTATAAAAATAAAAATAAAAAAAATAAAAAAACAACAAAACAAACTACCTCATCAGGTTCTTTTCTCAGCTTGGACTTAATAAATCGCAGAAGATGCTTCTGATTCATGCAAGCAGAATGATGGATATGTGTATCGACTTTTCTAATATTGTAAAAGTCACGGTGGGGTGCACTCTTCTGAGCCAGAAACTCCCTATCTGCATTTAGTAGCAGATGGAGGCGGAATTTCTGTGTGATGTTCAGATAACAGTCACAAACACAGATCAAATGAATAATAAAGGATATTAAGTTCATGACAAATTTAGAAAACAATACCTCCTCAAGAAATCGTAGTCTGTGATAACAAGTGGTGCGAATATTTCCGATAGACATAACCTTTAATATAAAATGCATATCAGTGAAAAATGTTGTCGCACTTGCAACTGGGAAAAGTTCTTCATTGTCTGCATAAAGAAGCAAGTTCACATGAATTAGCTCTATGATCCAACAAAGTTAAACAGAAAATAATGAAAGTGATAACCAAGTATTACAGAAGGATAATCGGTTTCTTTACTAAAATCACAAATAAATATTCGGTGCATACCATTTCCCTTCGCATACACATGCCCTACACCGTCTTCCATCCTAAATGAATGCTGCATGAATAATGGGAACAGCAATATCAGAAAAATGCTAAGCAAATCAATGAATGAGTAAACTGGACAACTGGAAGTCCACACATATTTCACATGCAGAGATAAAGATTATGAATGAGAAAAGAATAACTTACAGCTGATGCCTCAACAAGTTCAAAATGAAATGGATCGCTCTTCTCAGGTGCACTAGAGTTTGCTACATCTACCTTCATTGATGGACAAACTTTTTCACGGTAGACGTATCTCTGACGCAAATCCAAACATTCACGAAGCATCTTGCGAACTTCCTCCTCTTCTTTGTTAGTTGAATCTGAAGCCAAAAGATTTGGCAAGAAGAAAAAGAGGGATTAGTTTATAGTTGTCTTCATGGCTGGTTACATGTAGACTGTACTTATTTATATTCTAATTTTCTAACATCAGTTTGTTTGTTAAAGAAGCACATGTGAATATCTTAACTATGACATCTTCTCCCCAACCCCACTCCTAACTCCCAACACTGGAAAAGCTCCTAGAAAATATTGAGATAGGGAGTTAAAATACCATGAGCTGATGGACACATAGGTAAAACCATGCTGCCGAAAGTAGGATCATGGCCATCCGAGTGCCCTGGAGCTGAAACTACCTTTCCTTCACCTTGCAAATCAGTACCACCTTTTGTCCCGTTTGCAGTCACTTGAAATGTTTGATCTTGCATACAGTTCCCATCATTACCTATGAGTGGAACTGCAGAAGAATTCTGAAGGGCTGAATTAAATTCCTGCAAATCCATCAACTAGTAAAACGGACTGATCCTATCGTCCATATCATAATTCTTCTAAGTTCCAACAACGCACATAAGCTGTGATCTTATAGGTACTGAAGCCAAGTCAGATGCTAATTGCCTTTTGGTAATCAAAATTCAAAGTTCACTCTTTCAAATACTTTAGAAAAGGGCAGTACTATATATTCTGACTCAGGTTGACTCGAGATTAGATAGCGATCGGTCCACCTGAGTCAGTACGTTTAACAGTTTCCTTTAGCAAATCTAGGAACAACAACCATTCTAGACATGTCAAAAATCAAAGATACAAAGCTAAAATTATAAGTATATTATATCTTCATTTTGGAACCACCGAATATCATCGTTTTGATAAAGTTACTGATAAATTTGTAAACTCAACGATAACATCATTATTCATTAGCATAAGATAGATTCTAGAAATCACATTCACATACATTCATGCTACTGAATGAAGCATCTGCATCCTCATGGTTGAAAAAATCATCATCTTCATTTGCAAGCTCTGTTCCTTCCTCGTCAGAATCTCCTGTAATGTCGAAAGCATTGCCAGATTGGGATCTTGGGGTCAATACCGCCAACCTATCAACCGATCCCACCCTTCTACGGAGGTCTCCTCCTGCAAAAAAATTTCAACGAAAATTATTATAAAAAAAAAAAAATAGACCTTGAATTGAAGAAATATCCTAATAAAAAATTGTAATAGCTCCATCATAATCGTTCAATGAAATAAACAATTAGCATACATATATTTACTGCAATAAAACAAAAATGAAAAAAAAAAATTATGCAGAAATTAGAGCATTTACCATGTCTTTGATCAGTCCGTAGAGGGGGAAGTCCGAAAGGCATGTAATTAAGCTTATCCAAAGAAGAAGAAAATCCATGAGCCCTAAAATTCGATCCCCTACCAAAGTTAGAACCTTCCTGAACCCAATCGCGGTTTGCCAAAGCCACATTGGGCAAAGACGACGACATTCTATAGTTCCGAACGAACTTCTCATCCACGGACCTCGAAAACCCCCGTCCCCCAATCTTCCTTCCGGCGACCAAATCGTCGTCGGAACCAAACTCCGCCTCGTCGTCAAACTCTCCGTCTTCCTCCTCCTCCTCATCTTCCACTTCTTCCTCGTCGTCGTCAGTGCGCTGGATATAAGACCTACTACCTACATTTCGGCGGCGCTCGGTGAGGCGGTGGAGGACTTGGTCGACGCTCCGCTTGTGGATGTAGAAGGCCGATACCGCCAGGATCGATGCTCCGACGAGAGCCGCCATAGCCACGTGTAGAGACGAGGCCGCCGAAGCAGATGAAGAAGCCGACCCCATTAGAATCCGTCTAGAGAGAGAGAAACCCTAGGTTTAGGACTACTTTGTTGAAAGGAAGAGTGCAGTCTCTGTCTGCTCTAGTTTTGTCGCTCACTCCACTTACTCGAAACCGCTCTTGCTCTGTAAGCGAAGCACAGAGAGAGAGAGAGAGAGAGAGAGAGAGAGAGAGAGAGTGTGTGTAAGAGAGAGATAGGGCAGATGTTGATATATGTCTGGGACCCACTAAGATACGCACAAGTGGCCCAACCTGTAGCACGGCTTTGGGAATATGTGAAACAATTTTGTACGAGCTGAAACGTGGCGCGTGTTCCGGGTTTCACGACAAAAAAAGGAAGCTGTTGCGTACATTGCTTATTAAATGATTGGAAGCAGGGTCGAACCAGAAAAAAAAGGCTAGGATATTCGGGTCTGTGCTTGAGAATTGAGGATGACAACAGTATCGAGTATGACTGGAAAATGCTTTTTTCTCCCGCTCTTTAAAATCATCCGTGTCTACATCCCCACCTAAATAAAAATGGGGTCGGGGACGAAAATTTCGCATTGGGGATTTTCTCATTTCTTATTTATTATAGTTACATATTTGAGTAAAAAAAAAAAAAAAAAAATTAGTACTCACTTTAATTGAAAAAAAATATTTATTTATTAATAAGTTCAGATCTGTTATCTCATTTTTCTGTCTCAAAGGTTGTTCTTTTAATAAGTTTTTGATAAATCATCAATTTATTTAAGAATTTTTAATATTTAATATTTTTTATGTGATTAGATTCTTAAATTCAGATGATATAACTAGACATTATTAAAAGACAGTAAATGAAACAAAAAATCTAGGATAACAAATCTTGATTCTCAATTAATACATATAACAATTGCAGTTCATTAGGTATTGGGTACATAGTACTTTTTTTCAATAAAAAAACAAATAATGTTTAAAGACGCCAATTTTTGGAGATGAGATTTTATTCCCATCCCCGAACATTATCTCTCATTCACACCTTATTCGAGATGGATTCCCGTGAGACCTGATGGATTCCCGTGAGACCTCATCCTCACAAGGAATATTACTATCGTTATCGAGAACTATAAGAATGGGGATGTCTGAAAGCATATTAAAAATGATTTTATTTTTAATAAATAAAAATAAAAATGTTTTGAGAATAATTTTGAGATATTTTTTAAATTGACACCTGATTGTGTTTCTAGGGAAACTTTTTTTTTTTTTTTTTTTTTAATGAACTATAAGATGCGATTTGAATATAAGAAAACTAAAATTATATATATGTACATGAAAAAATATATGGGTGTTTGGTGTTTGAGTTGAGTTGAAATTTTTAAGTTTGAATAGTAATTTTTGTTGACTTTTTCAGAAAAGATAAAAAAAAATTTCAAAAAAAGACAAAAAAAAGTTTAGTTTAACTTGAGTTAAACTGGAGAGCCAAACACACTCATAGTTTTTAGAGGTGAAAATATTTATTACATGTATAAGCCTTACAAATATGTTTTTAAGGATTGAGTTATTTGCTATTAAAGTGGTATGTTAATTAGATTCAAAACGTCATAAGATGGAAAAAACCGCTTTTATTCCTCTGCACTGGAAAAGGTGCTAAGCCCGTAAGTCACTTCACTCTCTTTTGTTTCAATGGCAGCTGCTAGTTTAAGCTCAATGTCAGCCGGATTACTAAATACTGATGCTGAAGCCCTGCATATAAAGAATTGATCTACTTAAAGCAGTGTTTGGTTACTCTTGAACGGCAGTATGCTGGAAAAGAGTTAGACAAGGAAATGCTTCCTATATATGGCTTTATATCATTAGGATGAAGCGTTGGTGGATATAGCAAGTATGTTGGGGATGCGACTGAGTAAGGTTGATCCTTTATCCCACTTCTTTGAGTAGAATGGCGAGCCGGATGGGAAAACATAGAAGGTCAGCCCTTTATTTCATTCTTTTACTAAGAAAGGGTCGACTGGATGGGGCAGCAAATTCCTCCTGTGACCCCTCAGTTGTTTTCTATTTCATTCTCTCATTTTTAATCCAAAATTTTTTTTTGAAAACAATGTTTTATTTTCGTTTTAGTTTTATGATATTTTTGTACAAAAACAAATGCTATTTCATAATCATTTCTAAAACAATTTCAAACGGGTCTTAATCTGTTGATGGGCCGGTTTTGTGCTGGAGCATTCAATGATTGATGGCCCATAAACTAATTTGGACTGAGTTTAACAATGTGATTGACCCAAATTAAGCCCACGACCCGGTGATGAGTGATCCATCTCAGCTCATGAAATCTCTCGAACTTGAGCACCCATTTCATAGAATATTGTTGTACATTTGCAGGGTCTTATCTGATTATCACCTCTTGAATCGTCTACTATAATACTTTTGCTATGTATATATATAAATATTTTTATATAAAAATTAATCTACTAATGTAATGTAGTTTAACAAATATAACTCAATTTAACAAATAAAAGATTGTCATGTTAATTTATAAGAACAGATTGTGTCTACTAACAAGTAACAACACATACGTAAAAAATATATTTAAAAAAAAAGGTTAAAATTGTTGTCCCTATTGTTTTTTTTTTTTTTATATATATATATACATAAAGCAAATTTGCACACATCACACGAGACAGATCGACCACAAAGACTTTCAAAAGGAAGAACCAATGAACCCCACTAAATGCTACATTGTTGAGTCTCAAATTGGCAGAAGTGAAAAATTCAAGTGATTTAAAAATATCACAAGTTCTCTTCTAATCGTAATTACTTGAATGTTGTCCCTATTGATAATTTTTGTTATTTCGTGACATTTTAATTTTGTACTAGAAAATGTGATCATTCATTTATGAAAACAGTTGTGTTAAAGGGATTATTCTAATTTATAAATTAATAGGTCGGTCAACCTACACAAATGAATCATGGTCCAGTGTAGATACTAGGTATTTTTATACTAATAATTTATTTATTGTATGGTCGATTTATGATAATTAACAGGCAACAACTTTTCGGCAAAGAAAACTTGCACGGATCTTGTACTCTGTCTTTAGTTGAAGGCCCAAGTTTGTTTTGGGTCAAATAAAACGCCTTACCTTTTGTATAGAAGGCCGAACACATGGCTGGGTCAATTCTGTTCCTTTCAAGATTGAAAATGCCTTTTCGTCACTTTTTGTTTTGTTTCTGCTTTTTGATTTTGATTCTTTTGCTCTTTGGGAATTAGTTAGGTCCACAGCTATGGGAACACAGTTTACTGACGGGATTGAGAAATGAAAAATGAGGTAAATATTAAGCAGATTTTTAAACCCTTAATATTTAAAAATATGGCTATTTTTTTAATTTAGAAAAATAATGATTGACAAGTCATTCAGTGAAAAAAAAATTATTGAATAATAATCAATCAATCGATCATTGATTTATTATTATTATTTTTTTGAAAAAATTATCATTTTGTTAATTTTACAAAACTTCATACCTCATTAAGAAATATGATTGACAATCTCATGCCCTCCTCCAAACTAGGACTACTAATTTCGATACTAACATTAAATTACTTTCTTATCCCTTATTTACTTGCAAAATGTCATATTAAATATATCATAATTATTATTAACTTTGTCATAATAAGAATAAAGTTATTTTACTAAAATAATATAATGATGTAATCATTTTTGACACTTTGTTTTTATTTTATAATATATTATAATAGTAATTAGTTTTATTTTAATTAATAATTTTATAATAAACATACAAAGTAATCATTTTTATATTTGAAAACACAACTATTAAGAGACATATAAGCAAATTTACATTTCATTCTTATTTTAAGTTTACAAGTAAATACATGACTAAGGTTGTGTTTGGAACAAAAGTTCGAAATGAAAATTTTAAGTTAGAGTTGATTAACTTTTCAAAAGTTAGTTATAATTTTGGTTCACTTAAAAAAAAAACAAAGAAACAGAGAGATAAAAAATGAGATGAAAAACTTATCCAAACCTGAGAGCCAAACACATGTTAAGATTTGTAGTGAGTTCGACTTCGAATCTTGTAACAATGTAACCTAAGTAAAGAACTTAATTATTCGAATTCTAAATCTTGCCTATTCTGATTGATATCCAATCCGATCATAAGTAATATACACATAATCAAAATACTAGAGCGAAAACAAAAAATTGAAATATAAACCTCTTATTTCAATGCAATAAAACTCAAATAATTTTTTCAAGATTTTGTGGTTACGCCATATGGTTAAGGAACTTTAGATAGTCATATATATGTGTATATATAAATATATATATATATATATATATTTATCTAATAGAGAGTATTATTAAAAAGAAATAAAGATCTCATTCAAAATAATTGTTATAAATCTAAATATATGTTTGGGAGAGTGAAAAATGTCAAAAAGAGTGTGGTACAGATTTTTAAATTTAAATTTAAGTTAAATTGAATATTTTGGATTCAAAATAGTGATCCAAACACACTATTAGTATTGTTTATAAATCTGTACTCATATAGATCAGTCGACAGTGGAAAAGACAAATTGTGTAGGGTAAGTGGATAATGTTACATCATTTTTTTTTTTGGGACGAAAATAGCCACATACTATAATATACGTATTTTAAGACTGTTTTTTAATTATTTATTATTAAAAAGTTATTTACAGTATTCTCTAGAAAAAATCTAAATTTACTTTTAAACTTATGATTGGGGTTAACATAACTGATTATAAGCAAGCGTATTTACTTTTTCTTTTTTTGTTTTTTACTACAGAAATATTCCCTTTCACAAGTTGACTCGCGGGCTTCATCATTTCGACTCTTTACGCAATAATCATGACAAATTCCCCATAATTTTCTTTTTCAATATTTCACACACATATACTAGTGGTGACACAGCCAATATCCACATGA
The DNA here is from genome assembly GCA_009761775.1 of Ficus carica. NCBI lineage: Eukaryota > Viridiplantae > Streptophyta > Magnoliopsida > Rosales > Moraceae > Ficus > Ficus carica. The sequence goes on from CM019749.1 coordinate 5,327,853, forward strand.
AAAATACTTTTGCTCTTGTTTGTATGCAAATGGAAAAGAAAAAACAGAATAATACTCTGAAGCAGATAGTGATGACCACAATCAGAGCCAAAAAAAAAAAAAAGGCATATAGTGACAGTCAAAAATGTCCACGCTGAAAGGTATTTCCACACATGTCTTTTTGCATTCTTTTTTTACTATTATTATTTTTAATTTTTACGTTTCACATTAAGCAAGAAAGTAATTATAATCTAACTGTAATTTTATACATGATTATATTATAAGATGCAGAGTTGAAATCCTCCATCTTTAATTAAAAAAAAAAAAAAAAGAGAACTAAACACATTATTTTAAGAAAAACTAGAACCTATTGTCACCTTAAGATAAGTATATATATATATATATATATTAAATAAAAAATGGAATTATTGCTGATATATATCTCGTTCTTGTATATATGCCTGTGTATGCGAGAGTGGCCAAGGATCGTTCTGGAGAGTGGAGCCACACGTTTTGTCACATGAACATGTTCAATGATATTGATAGACAATACTGACCTAAAAGTGATTTGTATATATGTGTTCATGGATGGTGGAAGGAAAAAAAAAAAAAAATTTCCGAAAAAGACTAAAAGGGAATCATGATTAGAAACAAAAAGGCGCACATACAATTTGTAATGGAAAAAAGGAGAGAACTATTCGGAAAAAATAAAATGATATTCATCCCGACTCAAAATTATAGATAATGTAGGGTCCACACTCGGAACTAATCCTGAATCGTGCATGATGTTGGAAGCATATAATGGTGGTGTTGGGTAGGACATCTAATTGGAAATAGGTTTTGAAATCACGACGCGAAGCCTCACAATACTGCGTGTTGCAAAACTCCCATAACATTCACGGTGTGGGAGTAATAGTCAAACACTCACAGGATTTCCACAACTCAAGAACTTCTATTGGAAAAATAGCCGAGAATGGAGGGGAGGTAAAAACCCATCTATCTCCTGTTTATGGATGATCCAATACGTACCTTGACACATACACACCCTGGCAAGTACTGTTTTTGCACGTATTTTTCACCCCATTGACTATCATGGAGTAAATTATTACGTGATTTTTTCTTTTCGATAAAAAGTGAATTAATATATGTATATATTTCAATCAGTAAGATATTTTCCCATTAGATTTTTTTTTTCTAAATAAAAAAGTTTATCTAATCAGATTGACTCATGAATCATTATGGACACATACGTGTATGCATGCTTCAGAGTCTACCACAGTGCCTTCCGGGAGAAAATTGATGATCATCATCATCAATATATCATCACTGATTTTTTTATAAATTATATTAAAAATCTGTAATCAGTAATGTTGACTTAACTAGTAATTACGTATAACAGTAGTGTTATTCCGATTAATGTGATATCTACTATATAGTAATTGAACAGATGCATGGGGATAGACAAAAAAATAAACCGCGTGATGGGTGTTGGACCTGCCACTGGTAGAGAGATGAAAGGGCACTGATTTTTTAAGAGTATTAAGAGTAGTATAAATAGATATAGACATATAGATATATGATGTGGAATAATGCTGAATTGATGGCTGGGGGGTCCATCTATGGCCATCAACCCGGACTTTTCCAGAGCTGGCTAGCTAGAGCTTTCAGTACTATACGGTTGTTGTTTGAATTGTCTACTCTTGCATGAAATATTACGAGTTGCACAAATAATATAATGATATGTAAGATTGTCGATTATATGAGAATTATGTTTAAATTTAAGTTAATTATCAAAATTCATTAACGTTAGGATTATTCAAACGATCGATTGAAAAATAGTGAAAATACAAATTAAACTAAATAAAGTAAATTAAAATGACCAAATAAAACCAAATGAATAAAAATACACAATTAAACAGGTACTTGGATCTTGACTTCACTTTATCCTTCCTATGTTCTTCCTATTAAGAAATTATTAACTAGTCTCAATCAATTAAATAATCAAGGGCTTAAAATTAACCTCACTACCTCTCCCAAGTGCAGATGAGATAATATGCATAAGTGTCCAAATTGATATCCTTATCTAATTTGTTTGCCTACACATTCATTAAGCACACTCTTTTGATTATAAAAGTATCATTGGTCTCCCGAACTAAACAACAACTAAGATTGTATTTCCCAAACCGATAAATGAATTAATATCTCCCGAGCATTAAAATTCATAAATCAAATCAACTAATTCATTTCCCAACAAATTATAAGCATTAAACATAGAAAAACACAAATGCATTGAATAGAGATTTCATTAACAATTAGCTAAATCATCAAAACATAGTTTAAGTAGAATCAACAAACTACACAAAACCCATAGATGAAATTAAACACAAAATTAAGCAAATAAAGAGTTCAAGCATCATCCAACTACAAAAATAAACGAGATAAGAAAAAGTAATGAAAATCCTAATGATTATTTTCACAATCTTCAAGTTTTTCACCAATTTCTCGTCTCCTCCTTTTATTCTTCAAATGTTATCTTCAAATTTGTTGAAAATAAAATCTAAAACTAAAAATAAAAACTAATTCCTAAACCTAAAAATCCTACACTACTATTTTTTTGGCTTTTTTTCTATTTTTTTTTTTTTTTTCTTCATTTTCTTCTCTTCTTTCTTCTTCTCGGTTTTTGGCCTCTGTTCCACACCTCCCCACCAGACCTCTCTTTCTTTCTTTTGTGCTTTTCTTTCTCTTGGTGATGGGTCCAGCTGTGTGCAAACTTTTTTTTTTTTTTTTTTTTTTTTCCCTTCAGGCGACATGCAACGGGTCAAGGTTGGATGAGGTGCACACTAGCTTGGTGGAACGCGTTGCAGGAGATCCGGCTTCTTTCAGCAATGGGACACATATCAACTTCTAGATGAGCCTGGCTTAATTTCAAATTTTATCTCATTTATAGGCATTCAAATGACCATTCTACCCTTAATTTGAGCCAAAATTCCCATTTTGCCCATTCTCACCTAATTATCATACACTAAAATGAGAAAATTAATTATTTAGAGGGATAAATTAAGAATAATATATTTAAGTTAATAGTAAACTATTTAAACAAAATTAAATCAAATTACACAAAATCAAAATAAACTAATCTAAATTAAAATTATGCCAAATTAAACGAAATTAACCTAAAATTTATTAAAATGCTCAAGAACATAATCAATCTACACACACAAAGTGATAGAATAACTCTATTTTATAGAGTTATCATCTACACAACAATTTGGTCTCATGGTACTAAAACAACTGATCACCACATGGGAAATTTTGACCTAATTTTAAGAGGAATATCTGATTTTTTATTTTTTGTATTTTATTTTAAGTGTAGATATTCTTCAGCTGCATGATTGCCGAAGGGTACTCTTGGATTTTGCAGCGATTTTGATGGTGCAATATTCCATTTGGTCACGTTTCACACTAATGCTTCCACTCGATCGTGGGACCATTTAATATCTGCCAATTCTGGCAGAAATTTCAGTGCAGGTCAATCTGGAGGAGGATAAATTGAAGATATATATATATATATATATATATTTATATATATGTATATACATAGATACAGATATCTCAATATATAGATATATGCTGGTTGATATTTGGATAAGTTTTTGGTTTTGGTGCCTCTTTTCTTTTCTTTTTATTTGTGGCTTGAAATTTAGATGAGTTTAACTGGCTCACAATCAAAACAACCTAACGTTATCCTAATTTATGTATATATATCTTTTATATAGAATTAAGAAGACATGGCGATGAAAACTCGAAAGTATTATCGGTGCTAAGCACTGCAACTAAGATCCCATGATCTCGAACTCAATGTCATTAATAGCGCTAGCACTGTTAATGTAGACGTACAAAATATATAGATAAAAAAAAGTAAAATTATCGCAAAAACATGATGGGATTTGTTTCTACTTTCTAGTAAAGCTTACTTTACATGCAAAGCTTTTTTGCTGTTTTTTTTTTTTTTTTTTTTTTTTTTTTTTTTTTTTCCTTCTTTTTGAAAATTTACATGCATGATTTTAAAGATTAGGGTGTTGATAATGTTAAAATATATTATCCGCTTAACTATAATTACAGACATAATTTAATAATATGATGTAATTTAAGTGTAGGCCAGTGTGCGAGCGTCTGTGGCGCTATATGCTCGTAAGAATTAAGATAAATATATAAAAATGCTTTCCAACTTGGGAATCTTTTGGAAAAGGCCAAAAAAGTTGGCAACGTTGTCATGAACCTGACCATAAAAATATCTTGCTACCGTATCCAAAACGGAAAAGATGAATGAGTCCCAAAAAGCAGATTTTAATTTGATAAAAGCATAAGGAATATAATATATATATATATATATATATATATAAACCGACCGCAGGCTGTTACATGTTATATTCTGACAACATACAAGAAGCAGCAAAAAAGATCTGATGATGAGGAAAAAAAAAAAGAGAAAGTAAAACCTATATGTCACTTACTGTTGAAAGAAAAGGTTCCAAATAATAAGCTCTGAACTTTTACAACTATTTTTGATTGCAACTTAAATTGATATATTATCCCATAATGACTCAGAGCAATTGCCACTAATAAAGGTAAGCCCAAAACGTTTCTATCGGATCGATATGATAATGATCTCTGATAGTTATATCTGATCAATGTCAATGTCATGTACGCATGGCTTATATATATATATATATATATAGTGCTATACATATATATACACACACTATTTTATTAAGATCTTCGCAATAATAATTAGTTCTCGGTTATCATCTTTTGCACGTTCTCATATTCTCATAGGTCCTTAAATACAAAGAAAGATAAGAATTTATCAAACCAACGATACTTGATCTTTCGATCTTTAGTATACGTCTAGAGTCCATTGATGAGAAGAAAGTGGGAAAGCTCAAACTCAATTATTGAAGTGATGAATATCGACGCAACTGAAATTCTTAGGGTACCGAACAGTTAATTTTCGTTGTGATATTCTACTTAATTTGTTTGGTTATTTATGTAACTTAATGATGATGTCGAAAATGAAAACTGTATATATGTGTGTATATATGTATATGTGAATAAATGTGGCTCTAGACATCTTGACTTTTCAATAAAACAGAAAAAACTTTGATTGCTGTCGTAATCCATTGGTTCTACTACATATGACTTAATTTAATAATGTGGTTATCTATGTGTTCATAGATATGGGTTACATAAGCTCCACTTCTATTAACTCTTAAGTTTTGTTTATCTATGGCACTTATTTCTGACCACATAATACTTGGCTAATTATTTGGGAGGGAATATTAGATGGTATAAATTTTTGTGTTGGGGTGATCATTTGGATTAGTCACAATTGAACTAATTACGTAATGGACCAATATATATGTTTACATATATATACATATATGAATTCCACTTGCTAGTAAGCACTTCAATTTACTCTTACCTTTTGCATATGCATGTAGTCATTATCATCTTTTGAATGGGGATACTTTATTGTCCCTGAATATTTGAAGGCCAGGAACACATGTACCAACTACTTTTTAACATTAACTCGTTAGAACATGTGTTGGAGTTGGAGTTGTGATGTTTTTTTTTTTTTTTTTTTTTTTTTTTTTTTTTTAATGTTTGAAAATATGTGTTTGGTTGAAAAATAAATTCAAAATGAAGTGCGATATTTGAATGGTGTAAAACCTTTTATTCATAGCGTATATTTTTAAATTTTTATATTTTTTTATAATTAAAAGCATATTAAAATTAATTATAAGTTAATTTTTTTAAAGAATAGTTGTGAAATTAGGACCAGGGAAGAAGAAAGAGTTGGAATTGTTAGAAAAGAACATATTTGATAGAGAAAGAAAAGAATTTTCGACTAGAGGAAAGAATGAGTCTCTGGTACCAAACAACGTAGAACAAAGATAGATAAAAAAGGAATGACACAAAAAAATTATTAAAAAAAAAAAAAGGTGCAAGAGACGCTTATTCTCCAAACAACTTTTTCATTATTTAGATACAAAATGACATGATCATTACTTATCATGAGCTAATTAAACACCATTCATTTCCTAACTTCTTGTAATTCCATACACACACACACACACACATATATATATATGTATGTATGTAAAAGCATCCACTATATGTGACTAATTTGATGAGATCAAGCCTTGACTGGAGTGCTGATCATCTCCACATCCATAAACGACTTCTTATCCTCCAGAACATCTCCGCCGCCCTTGTACCGATACCTCTTGGCACAGTAGAGGAAATAGAAAAGGTTCAGCAACCCAACAATGGCAATGAGGTAATAAAAGTAATCCAATCTTCCCCGGTTGATGTCGTTGGTCAGCCAGTCCGGCCGGTGCCCCGTCGCCGTGGTGCGGTGGACCACCGTCAGCATGAGCGTGCTGGTGTAGCTAGCGCCGGCCCACGAGCACGAGAACAGCGCGTTCCCAATGCTCCTCATGTGTTCGGGAAATTGTCTGTTAAAGAACTCGATCTGTCCGATGATGTTAAACGCCTCGCAGAGGCCCATGAGGATCAGCTGAGGACTCAGCCAGAAAACCGACATCTGCGAATTGAGATTGTTCGCAGAGTCTCGCCGCTCCTTCTCGATGAGCCCTGCGACGGCCATCGAGAGGGAGGAAAACACGACCCCGATCCCGATCCTCTGGAGGAGCGTTATGCCGGTCTCGTGGCCGGTGATGCGGCGGAGGGTGGGGACGAGGAAGCGGTCGTAGAAGGGGATGAAGAGGGCGATGGTGAGGAGGGAGATGACGCTGATGGAGCCGGCGGGGACGAGGAAGTTGGGGCCGAGGTGGCGGTCCATCTTTAGGGCTTGTGAGATGGTGAAGGTAAACTGCTGGACCATGGAGGTGAGGCTGATCATACCACAGGCCCAGATGGGGATGATTCTGACCAGGCATTTCACTTCTTCTACTTCTTGAATGCTGCAGAGTCGCCACTTGTTCGCCGGAGTGCCGTTTGGGAGGAGATCGGCGTCCGACGTTATCACTGCAGCCTTGTCGAAAAACCTTGAGAGAGAGGGGAAAAATTTGATGAACATAGTTGGATTTGGTAAAAAGACGAAATACAATATTTCTAGTGATTAACCAAAATTCACACAACTAAAGCCTTTGATTAGAAAACCATTGCAAACTAAATTTTTCTAATTTATTTTTTTCTTCCGAAAAGTCAACAAAAACTTTAACGAGTATCAAACAATTCAACCCAAAGTATTCAATCCTAATCCGCGAACCAAACACAAGCAAGTTATACGTATGTAAAAATTCGCATATTTGTTAAATTCGACAGAAAATGTAGTACATGTCAAATTTAGTATAAAATATAACAATGTAGAGGGTGATTTTCATTTAAGGCAATTAAATTGAAGATAGGTGCTTTTAGGTATAAAATATAACAATGTAAAGGGTGATTTTCTATTCAAACACTAAAATTCAAGGCAATTAAATTGAAGACAGGTGCTTTTAGGTATGCACATTAATATGATAATATCTATGAATGTCAAAAATTGACATTTTTGTTTACACTTTTATTATTATTATGGAACTTAGATCCATAATATTTTAAAACTCCTTTTTCTATATAATTTATGATACGTCTGGTTTATAAATATTTGAGCAGAAAACTCAAATTTGAGTGAGAAAAAACACGGTAAAAAAAAAAAATTAAATCGTGATTTCGAAATTATAATCCGAATGGGGCTCAGTGGCTCAGACGCTTCTCTTTAAAATATTTAAGACATATATAGTAAAAAATCTGGTCATTAGTTTGGAAAGGAATTTGACAAGCGACAGATCTCCAATATTCCTAAAATATTCTAAGTGTCTTCATCTGTTTTCTTTGGGGCAATGATTTCAACTTGTACGTTGGGCGACATAGCAGCAGCAAAATCATTAGGCACAACCATTACCTATAAAATCCACTATTCTATAGGATCCGCCACTTCACCGAATCCTATCCAAAACTTGGTCAATGTACACACACACACACACACACACATATATATATATGTACACACACACACACACACACATATATATGTATATACTAGTTCTATAATTAATTAGAACTGAACTTTATACGACATATAGCCTAAACAAATAAAATAAGTATATGCCCACAAACCCCTAAACAATATCCTAGTTATAGGTAGGAAAATTGTTCTTTATTATCATCTAGCTAATTAATTAAGCTATGTAGCTTAATCATATAAATATATACACAATATTTGGCGACCTAATCATGTTAATTAATTAGCGCCATTTCAGCATCAAATGATTCATGGTCCTTCACGTTTTCCATGAAGCTTGTGAACCTTTCAACTTTAACCAAACAATAATATTATCTCACAAAAGAATTAATAATTTAATTACCAAAATCTTTTATGATAGAGAAATGCTATCTAACATACCTGTACTGATTGGTGCGAGGTAATTTTGACAAAACATTGCCCTTAGGAGGAGGATCATAGAACACCACCGTATCATGACGATCATCTCCAATATCATCCGTTGGATCAAGATTGATCCGACGATTCTTGTAAGCCGCGACAAAAACCTGCACGATACTCTTGAATATGCTTCCCTCCGGCTTTGCATGAACGTAGAGGTTCATCCCAATGAAGAAGAAAACAATAGAACATGCCATGAGAATAGTGGGAATTCCAAACCCTACGACCCAACTTAAGTTGTCTTGGATGTAAACCACAACGGTTTGAGTGACCAACAAGACAAGGGTGAAAGTGGTGTAGTACCAATTGAAGAAGCTGTTGATTCCTTTTCTCCCTTGGTCCGTCATCGGATCAAACTGATCGACACCGAAAGGGATACTGCACGGCCTAATTCCGCCGGTGCCTATCGACAGGAATCCTAGCCCGAGTAGTAAGAAACCGAGCTGAGGTTGGCTCGGACCTTTGCAATGTCCTAAGCCAAGCTGTTGTTTTGTGCATGTTGGAGGATGAAGCTGTGGTAACCAGGCTGTTAGAGTCACTGTTGCCATTCCCTGTTTGTCACAGAAGTATACACGTAGTTATTTATTTTTTTTTTAATTCACAAATTAGAAATTATATGGCAATGTTAATATTAACAATACTTGTTTTATATGTAATTAACATTATGATGATAACATTATTGGTATTTAGTTAGCAATTTCTGTTGATAACGAAAGGATTCCATGCTCATAAGTAATATATGAACACTAAAAAAAAAGAAATAGATACGTATAGATATGAATGAATAATTTATATATTTGTCCTTGTTGGTCCTTTAGAGGAAATTTAAATTATGATGAGATTTTTTTTAATGAAAATTACGTGATGTGGGCATTTCTGTAATTTAAAGCATCCAATTTAGTCGCTTTCGGCAAACATAAACTTATGTACTCGGCCACTAATGTTTTTGACTCTATATGTATGGAATTATTGACTAGCATGAATTCTTGTTTTGTTTTCCCCTATCAATCATGTCATATATAGTTCGCCATTTGCCTTTTGTAATGCTTCAAATTTTTAACAAGTCAAGATCTCTACCTTATATCTTACGTTGGTGGTATTTCTCTTGAGCACGTCATATATTATGTACTAACTCTAACCATTATTATACACAATATAATATTATTTTTTTCATCTGTGCGAGTGTATAATAGTGATAGAGGGAAAGAAAACAAATAATTCAATATATTTTATTAGCCTCTCTTATTTATTTTTAGATTCAAAATCTAAAAGTATTTTCATTTTTTTAAATAAGTGAAAATTACAGAGCCAGTAAAAGGTGATAAAAAGTGTGTTTATTATAAGCTTGTGTTAAATATATGATTGCATATATAAATTACGGGTCGAAATTAGACCACTTTTTTGTGCAAGTACAATGTGTGTGTGTGTTGTGGGGGACCTTTGGACTCTTCTAGAGGGACTTTAGACAGAGCCCTATCACAAAAGAGAGAAATTGTTTGACAATTATTGGGAGATATAAATATGTATATATAACATGAACGATAATGTCACATATTGCTAACCTATACCTAAACAATATTTATATTGCACACAACGGAGGAAAAAAAAAGTGGATAGATCAAGGACACGGGCAAAAACAAAAAAACACAATCAAGGAAATTACGGATCAGTTTGATAGCATTCTGGAAATGATTTTGTTTTAAATATGAAATAAATAAAAAAATGTTTCAAGAATGATTTTGAGATAGTTTTTAAAATGATATTTTTTGAGAAATTGATTTGAGTAAAAAAAAAAAAAATTGTGTTTGAAAATATTTATTAAATGTATATAAGTCTAAGAAAATGAAATAAGAAATTGGAAAAACAGCTTCATTCCTTTCCAAAACAATACCAAACGAAGGCTATAAGTTTGTGTTTTTGTTTTTTTCTTTTGGTCCCCAATTCTAAGCAATAATATCCATTTTACCACAAGGCCACGCCGACCCATGTTAAACCACATGCAACATGTCGTACAAGTAGTGCACAGCCGTTCATGAGTCATCTTTACAAATTTTGAATATGCGAACCTAATTAATATCTTGGAATTTGCTAAAATACCTGCATCATGTAATTAGGAAATAATTGAGTTTCTGCTATATAAATCATATTCTGTTAACACTTTCTTTACCACATTTAATTTCTTGCCTTTTTTTTATGCTGATCAACTAATTATATATGGCCTGATCTTACAAATCGCTTTTACAGTAATGGATTAAGAGAGGCACCAAAAGTTGTAAATTTCTAACTGTTGCTTGAAAATATATTTCTAAAATTGCTTCAAGAGATCGACTCCCTAAAAAAAGGTACTTAAAGAGACAAAAAAAATAATCTTAAGATTTTTATAATAAGCAGTGAAAGCGTTAAAGAGTTATTTTCACCTAAAATTCTTTTTAAAAAAACACTATTCAAACACCTTCACAAAAGTTTCTTGAACACGAGATAACGGCAGTTTTCCCTTCTTTTTTTTTTTTTTTTTTTTTAAATTTATTTATATTTTTTGAAAGGATAACAGACGGTTTCGAAAGCAAAGTCAGAAACGGATTCAAAAAGCCAGAAATAAGGCAGAATAATTTTTATATTATTTGTTATTATATCTTTCTAAAAATATATATATTTAAAAAAATGAAAATGATTTATGAATAATTATTAGAACATACCAAAAGAGAAAAGAAGGAGGCAAAGCCAATGGTCCAGAAGCGGCCGAAGTAGGCGTCGGAGATGAAGGCGCCGACCAATGGAGCGAAATTGGTGACGCCACTCCATATGTTCATGACATTTGCTGCGGAGACCTGATCCATGTGAAGCTCCGTCGTCAAGTACACCATAAAGTTGGCCAATAACCCAAATGACGCCAATCTCTCAAACGTCTCGTTTCCTGCAAAAAAAAAACAAACAGACGATTATAATCATAACTTTTGACTACCAACTTTTGTAACAGCTCCACGAACTGCCTACACGACCATTCTCGATAATATGCAAAACTTTAGACAGAAAGAAGAAGAAGAAGAAGACGACGACAACGAACAAGAGTACCTTAAAAAAAAAAAAAAAAAAAACGTACCTAAGATGAAAGAAATGGCCTTCCAACCACCAGGTTTTCTTTTGGATGTAAGTGAATTGTTATGATCAGAGATGACAATATTAACATGATTTCCATTCTTCTTCGGATCTGGTTGGTCATTTTCGATCATCTCAGCTGATTTTGATGAGCCGTCTCGGAAGCACAAGGACCACGATGAGCAAACTGTTGGCCGCTTCATCTTATATTACTAAAACTCTCACATACATATATATGTGTGTGTGTGTGTGTGTGTGTGTGTGTAGACCACTTCAATGACTTGCACTCTGTATATACATACATATATATATAAGGGGGTGTGGGGCTATTATCTTCTGAGTGCTGAGCTCAGTCTTGCGCACTTTTCTCGAGACCAAATGTTAATAATAATATTGTGAGAGTGTGCGAGTGAGAGACAAGAGGGTTTTGCCTCTGGCAATTTGACACCACCAATTTATATTGGTGTCGCGTGTGATTTCATGGCTGACGAAAGCGCGTTATTGTCTTTGTGCAGTTGACAGTCTCTTTCTCTAGGTGCCGATGTTTCAATCGTGAAATAAAACGAATTTATATATGTATATAGTACATATAATAGATTATCTTGCGTATAACGTCGCCTATAACATTTTTTATAATATAAATATTTTTATGTAATATTTATCATTTATATGATTATTTAAATATTACTTATCATGTAGATTACGAATAAAAAGTTATATATATATAAACCAACTAGTCGTTATAAGTTTTTAAGCAAAAAATTATAAGTATTGGATGTATTCGGTATCAACATAAGGCCTTTCCTAAAAATATATACACACATGTATCATGTTAATTGTAAGTGACGATTTTGAAGTCAATGTTTTAATTAGTTTTAGGGTTAGTTTGAGATAACTTTTCCTTTTGTTTTCAGTGAAAAAGAAGTTACAATTGTAGCTTTTTAATAATAAGTGTATCTGTTTTTTTTTTTTTAAGAGTTTAAGAGGTCAAATTATTTTTAGATTTTCTAACAAGTGATTAAATTGTTAGAATGAAATTTATAATGTTTAATTAATGAAACTCTTGTATGAATTTTAAAATCTATTTTAAAAAAAAAATTGTCACATTTTATAATTTTGGTAGGTAATTCTTCTAGAGAGCTAAAGTACTTATGATAGTCCAAAAACTTTTATAAACGACTTTTAGGCCTAGAGAAACAACAAGAACTTCTATAACACTCTGCCAAAACTAACCCTTAATCTTATTTAATTATTAGTTAACTATATAGGCAATATTATTAATACTAAACACTATAATTAATAGAAAGTGTGTCTTATATGTGTATCTTTATTATGGGACTTGTTTTTGGAATGTGCTGCAATAAATTTATGTATCTTTACATTCGAAAACCAGTTTTGATTGATTTCGTATAAATTTTTCTTCATATCGTCTATTTTGATTCAATTTTTTTTGTTTGCATCTTTATACATATTCATATATATATATATATATACATATAAATTTCAATAAATTTGAACGGGAGGGTTTCTTCCTCATCTCTATTAATTGTTTAAATAAAAATTACGTGACAATATATAAGTCACTATAACATGGTCCTTGTGTGGATATATGTGTGTGTATACATATATATATATATATATATATTATACATAGTAGGTTGTGGTTTTTTTTTTTTTTTTTTTCCTTTGACTGAAATATATATAGTAGTTAGTGATGGTGATACCTGACATTATTTATACGAAAAAACTAAATATATGAGACGCAAATTGCGCATTGAATTGTAAGGGGACACCAAGTTGGTGACTGCTAGCTGTGTACTAAGTGACAAAAGACTAATAATTCTATATTCAATTCACGTTGGTACCCAATTTGATTCTCAGCAAAAATTCGTTTGGCCTACTATATATAAATTGATAGAGAGCTCTTTTGTCTTTTTCTTTATTTTTAAAGATTGTATTTGTTTGAATCATAGACTCTAAATATCCTTGGTATCAGATGATTTAATTTTTTAATAAATACTCGGAAGAAAGGGGGGGGGGGGGGGGGGGGGGGGGAAAGTCTATCGATAATTTCATCATACTATAAGAATTGATCATTAATAACCTCCACTATGATTACCATGAAACATAGTTGGTTAATCAGTTTTTTAATCTCATTCTTTGAGTGAGTACCGTACTTAAAAAATTTGTTCCTAATTAAGGAAAAAGACATGCATTAAATCCAACAATGTACATGATAATGAAAAAGTTTGTCATAATGTATAAAATGTAATTAATTAATGATCTATTTAGTAAAGAGAAAAGGTTAATATATTAATGCATTTACTGTCTAAGAACAGTTAAAAGTTTGGTTACATGGAAATAAAAAGTGAGACTTTTGTTGATGTGTGACTTTTTTTACTATGTTGATCAAATTGGAAAATTTAACTTCATCACAACAATGCCATGATGTTGCGTAAATTAACTTGTCATGTCATGAGAGAAACACTCTTACTAGTTCAAGTACTCGATCGGTCTTCTATATCCAACTTTAGCAATAATATTGGACTTTTTCAAATTTTCAACTAAAATTACCAATGATATGCAATAACGACTCCATATATATATATATATATATTACTTAATTGTAATTGCGATTGCAACTATCAATCAAAAATTCATTTCTTTTTTCTTTTCATTTGTTTTCCTAATTCAATTCCAAATGAAAGTGTATGTCTTTCATGTTGAGGATCTAGAATCCAAATGTGATGTAGCGGAAGCATATAAAAACACACAAATTTGTTAGTTCCTAAATAATACTAAAAAATATGCAAGTTAGATAACATATAATTCGTTGATTCTAACTAAAATACCGAAAAATCATGCAAATCAAGTAAGAGAACTCTCAAAAGATTTTATTAATAATGATCAAAACTCTCCTACAAAATAACAAAGAAGCCTTTAAATTAAATAGTAAACTCTAGATTCTAATCCTAATCCTATTCAAATTCAAATACTTTAAACTTCCTAAAATAATCCTTAAATAATTCAAATAAAGATAATCTTTTAAAGTTCGAATAATCCCTCTAATTATCATATTTTCATACTGCCTCAAAATGTATCAAATATATATATATATATATATAAAGGACAAAAAATAAAAACAAAAGTGTATATTCTCCTGATTTTAATGTAAATGTATCCTATTATATCTATATCCCATTTTTGTGAGAAATACCCCATGCACAATAGAAAAATGAAAAAAAAACAATAATAAAGACTGGGTTTATTACAAATATGCAAACAAATACATAATTTCATTTGTCAGTCCATACTCTTTTAACTAATATTACAATGACTGAGCTAGCTATTTGTAAAAATCTAAATTAAAAAAAGATAACTTAAATCAAAATATTCTAGATAATCCTAAAAGATAAACACAAATCTATATTCAAAACCAGATACTAAAGATGAAATATGTCATAATAACTAATCATAATCCTTATTTAAATACAAATAATTATAAACACTTTTATTTGTGCTTTTTCTTAACTATATAATAAAATAAAATTCATCCTATGTCTCTGATATCATCATAGTGTTTAGAGTATGCCCAACTTAAGTGTTGACAGTGCCATCAATTGGTATTTGTTCCTCAATTGTACTTGAGATAAGGTTAATCATGAGGCTTTTGACAAACTCAAAAGACGTGTGCAGTGTAGACACAAACACAATGGCCGTGTATGTACATCATAACATGGCTAATTAAAGAATCCCATTTTTAATTTCACTATACAACCATAAGGCTTTATTTGATAATTAAATTTAACTTTAACTAAATTGTACTTTTTTATTTCAGTTTTTATCTTTTCTTTTTTTTTAAAGTCAACAAAAATTATAATTAGTTTTTGAAAAGTCAATTAACTCAAATTTAAAAATTTCATCTCCAATTGACGAACCAAACACAAGCTAAATTAATTAGACATGTCTTTCATTTTAGTATTAGCTTGAAACAAAGAATTCATTTGTCACATTTTTTATGCAAATAGACTTTCACCAATTAAATTAGCTAACACGGCCAGCTCTTAGATTTGCAATTTCTAATATTTTCCCTTGAGTACTCTTTTAGATTTGACATATTTGATCGTCTGTTTGAATCATAAGTTCAAAATATGTCTGTTTAAATCATAGGTTTGAGTTGAGTTATTGCATTTAAATTATAGAAATGAATCTAAATGTGTGTTTAAGTGGTGATTCAAATAATAAATATAAATTTTTATAATAGATTTTTTTTTTTTTTTTTTTTTTTTTAGTTTGAAAGGTAAAACTTAAAATGGGAGCTTAATATCATTGGATGATTTGACAAAGATTATTGTTTCCTTTTTGTTACTCTAGTCAAGGCGCTAAATATGTTTGTTCAAAGTAGTAGTGCCATGGTGCCGATGTCTCTTAGATAAATTGGTAGGGTATTTATTCTTCTCATTAAATATTTGAGTTCTAATCGTTACCACTATATTGATCTGGATATATGAACAATTTACTTTATAAGAGATTTATATATCATATAAAATACATCTATTTCCTCAAGATTATCTGAATATTTTAATCTCAATCCTTATAACTCCTTAAAAAAGAAATAAATAAGTAGTGCTGGTCAACGTCTAGGTCCTGCTAATATTTGTCCTTTCACTATCATAGTGGCTTTTCCATGATACCCACAAGCGCACGGCAGGAAAATGGTTGGATTAAATTCTCTAAACCAATCAAGTCCAGTAATAATTAGCAGCTAATTACTAATAATTGTACATAAGAAAAACACTTGGACACAATAATTTTTTTTTTCTTTCTAGTCTTAAAATAGACTCGTCATCGTAGATATATGTTCCAGCACTAGTTAAAATATATGTAAAATAGCACAAGACAACATATGATTTTAAAATTACAGTAAAATTTAAAATATTATTATTAAATTATATAATTAATACAGATAACAAGATTAAAAATCCAAAATGCCCTTGAGTATCTCTCTCATCTCTCTTCTCTCTCTTCTCTGCACGTCTGTTTCTCTCTCCCCGTCGCCGAAAATCAAAATAGGAATAGTGACGGAGCCGACGCCAGGATCAGGACCGCGACATGAACCAGAATCTCGCTGACGTCACGATCTTCAGACTCTAGGTCGTGATGAATCTTGCCGAGGAGATCGCGATTCCAAAGAAGATCGTGACAGATCTCGCATAGAGATTGCGATTCTGAGGTCACGACAGAAGCTTGCAATCTAGTGGAGGTCGTGACGGCCGGCCGTGAAAGATAGATCCTTGCGACAAAAGGAATCGCGATGAAATCCGACGAGATCTCGTCGCCGTCGGCCTAAAATCTTAGGATATCATGTGATTTCACGGCCATCGATCGCACGGGAGAGGGGGGAGGCCATTGCTTCGTCACACGGGGAACTTCGGCAATTGCGACATTGTCAAAGATTTCATGCGTCTTCTCCGATCAACGAGGAGAAAGAAAGAGAGAAAGAGGAGAGAAGAGAGACAGAGGACATCAAGAGAAAGAAAGGGGAGAGAGAGAGAAGGGAGATAGAGGAGAGAGAAAGAAGAGAGAGAAACATATTGATTGCATAAGAAAATATAGAAAATAAACATTTGGGGTAAAACAAGAATTTAACATCTTCAAAAAAATGAATGTGCTATAATTTAACAAGAATAATAAAATATGCGATATATTTAAAATAAGTATAAAAAATATGCTATGTAGTATAATTTCCCAAAACTTTATATGGTATGATGATGATTTCAAATTAGAGGACCCAACAAATTTGAAGTAAAAGAGATAAGCGATTTAAGCAGTACTACTTGATATCATCACCAAAACCCACCAAAAACTAGGTCAACAATTAAATTAAATAAAATATATTCATGACTCTCAAAAAAAAAAAAAATTAAAATCAAAATCAAAAGCAGAAACAAAAAGATGTATAGGTTAGTGAAAGCAGAAAAGATTACAAGTTAGTGATGCTTAAAGATTACATCCACTAAGTTCTTTTTAAATGCTAGGAAAGAAAAAATATCTACTATGTTACATATAGGGATCCACATCCTCTGTCTAATTTTGATGTTTCAAATAGTATCTAACGAATTATAATTTGACACATCATTGTATAAAGTTAGATTTTAAAATAAAAGAATCAGTTATCAAGTATTTCAAATTTTTTAAATGACGTGGTATATTATTTATTATAATAATATTTGAGACACAATAAATTAGATAGAAAATTTGAATCCTATATATATATAGTATCCATCTGGCATTTAAGAGAAGTACTAAAAGTTGTATGTTTTCTATTAGTATTTGGTATCGTATTTTAAAGCATTTAATCAGATAAAATTGATATATTATTTTTGGTATTTGGTACCCTAGTTTTTAAAGCATTTAATGGGATAAAATAAATGAAAATATTGTATGATAAACAATACAAATGTTAGAATAAGCTAGCGAAATCATATTAAATCTCTGCTATAAATTTAAAAATTTTCTTGGAAGATCATTTTTTTTTTATAAGTCATGTATATTTTCTGATTTTGACTAAAAGTGTTTTTTTTTTTTGTTTTTTTTTTTTTAAATTATGAACGAGATGTGATATCGGTACTAATTATTAGAAGTACGTTTAGAGCATACATTCTAATTGGTGTTTTGAAAATGTGTTGATTGAAAATAAGTAAATGTTTGAAGTTGTGTGTTTGATTAAAATTAAACTATTTGGAGTTAAAAAGTTTCAAAACTTGAAATGCTTTCCAAAAAAATAGCGACATGGATCTTGTTTTATCTCGTCATTCTATGTACTTTTTCTTAAATAATAATCTCATTTTGACTTGAAATAAGAAAGTTATTGACTTTTAAAATTTGAGTTTTTAAGAGAGATTTAAAGATATAATTAATAAATTTGATTTAATTTTAGAAAAAAAATAATTTTGAAAATTCTCAATTAGAGTGTAAGTTCCAATTCCGGTTATGAATGAGCTCTTTCATCAACATTTGAAGTGACCTCTATCGCTAAAATTTGGGCAATTCCGTGGCATATGTATGTGCCTCACATTTGAGTGTTAAACTTAATGTTGTCGAATCTTGATCAGGTTTACAGAGGTGCCTGTCGGTCGATCCCATGCAGTGACAGAGCCAGAAACAATTAAAATTAAAAACTAATAAAAACAGTTAGTTATTAATGTATTACAATTATCCCTCAAAATTATAAATGATGTATTTCTTGATAGATATAAGTAATTTTTATTTATTTATAAATTGGTCTCCAAATTTGATTGTGTAGCTGATTTTTTCACAAAATTCATAGTTAAAAAATACTAATATTACGGGATTAACAGAATTATGTCTTAGGCTTGATATATCAGTCGGGGTTTAACGTTAAATTTTATTTTTAGTGGGGACTTTATGTATTACTATGAAAAATACAAATTTATATATATAGGCTTTTTTTTAATTAAAAAAAATTGAGTGGGGGGCTGGCACACATTGGCTTCGTGACTGACCCCATGGGACTCCAGTAAAACTACTTATCAAAATGAGTTTCTCCTCTCAGCATTCAACAGTTAATTAATACAAGACATAAAAGCCAAGTTACACACGTCACACAGAATCATATGGAAATTTCATTTGGGTTCTTCATTTTTGTACCTAACATATCATTACAATAATTGTTCTCTACTTATATTACTCCTCCAGATATTAACTTTTGAAGTCTCTTTCGCTCTCTCTCTCAACAAATCTAGCTGACAAAACAACGAAACGACAATAAAAACAAAAAAGAAAAGTAACAACGAAAAAAAACGACAATAAGTTTAATAAACGACAAAAATGAAAACGACAGCATTGAAAAACGACACTAATCCTAAAGACGACAGTAATCTGAACGAGGGCAGAGATAATGAAAAAAAACCTAAAAGCGCGTTTATCAAACCATAAAGTAACAGAATTGGAAAGATAATGAGATTAAAAGATAAAGTAAAATAATAGAAAAAATAATCAATGATTCTCTATTTAGTATTTACTTACTTATTATTATACGGTGTAAAGGAAAATAATAACATTTTCATTTTAATGTTTATTAAACTTAATAATTTAAATTTATTAAATTTACTCAAATTTATTTTATACAATAAAAAAACCGTTAGCACATAAAATATATATTTTAGTATATAAGTAAATATATAATTAATTAAAAAAGAAAATGGTTACTCCTTTTCCCTTTTCCTCTTCCTTTTCCTTTCACGCAAAATAAACAAGCCGAAAGAGAAAAAACGACAACCACTGAAAAACGCCAATACTCCTTAAAACGGACATCAACCTGGGAAAAAACTAACATAATTACAGAAGGATGAGAAAGCGACAATATTCTCAATAAACGACAAGAAAAACATAAAACATCAGTAACAGGAAAACGTGATGTCGAAAACAAATTGAAAAGGAAAATCTTTCATATTTTCTTTAAATTGGAAAATCTTAAATTATGACACCGTATAAAATTAAAGAAATTATGACATTAATGAAATCAGATATATATTCAAACTACGAAAAATTAAGCTTTTACAATCTAAATAATTACCTTGAATTAAGGACTATATACAAAATCGAATAAATTCAAAATCTAAACAAAAAATAGCTAAATATTATATAAATATTATGATTACATGTATGTCTGATTTTATAAAAATAAAATAAAAATGTAAAGTTCGAGCTCCTCCAAGTCAAGTAATCTCATCGGTACATAACATATTCCCAAAGGGCAAACGTTTCCTTATATTTCTCCGTATTTTTAAATTTCGTTGATAGATATTATCCAGCAAACATCCATAAAGGAGACCACTAAGATAATTAATATAAATAAATGAAACAAGAAATAGGAATTTATTGGAACAAAAAGAAACTTTTCGTTGTTGCTTTCGTAGTGAGGAGCTTTTGTTGAACCCAATCTAGATTCTGGCTTACTCTATTGTTATATTTCTTTTGTTTGAAATTTTTTGTGGCAATTGGAAGTATCCACAACAATCCAATACCAAAAGTACCCTCCACAAATTTCCGTTACTTTATAGAATACTAATATTATCCAAGGCTTTTCAAAAAAATAAAAAAATAAAAAAAATGATAAAGATATCATCCAAAGACACAACTTTATCAGTCTCTCTTTTTTTTAGCCAATCACCTAGCTAGCACAAATGAAGACCTCAAAAAAAGGAAACAAAAATAATATACACATTTGTTCACGTTCTCTTCTCCCTAGTAATCACCTAATTACACGACCATAGGAAAACGACCAGAATTTAAAGCATGCTTGATGCATAGAATCAATTGGAGAGGACTCAAATAATTATAAAAGTTTAGATATGTTATCTTATTTTATCGTCTTAATAATTATCGTCTTAAAATTGTTTTGATAACTCAACAATTTGCTTAAATATTTTTAGTATTTAGTATTATTTTTTCTATGAGATTAAACACTTAAAATTTAAATAATATGACATTCCATTATTAATAAGACAATCAATAAAACAGTAAAATCCGGACAACATATCTCCACTCATAGTTCTAAGCCAATGTTGAACTAAAATAGTTATAGTCCTATGTAAGTTAAAGCATGCTTGTGACATGAGATTCATAATCTCATTCAGTCATTGTCTCCAAAAAGAGTGAACCAAGGTAAAAAAAAAAAAAAAAAGAAAAGAATCTTACCTTGAATAGGGGTTTTTACTTAACAACAACATAAATGTTTTATTTTTTTAAGTTTACTAGAAGCATATATTTCAATCTCATCCAAACTAAAAATATTACTCAATTCTACGCACTAGAAACAACATTAAAAAAATAAAAAATAAAAACCCTAGCAAACAAACCTCACCTTTAAAAACAATGCTATAGGTAAAACAATCTTTAATAGGAAACAAAAAAATCACCATTCTGAATTATTGTTCTACTATCAATTGATATAACAAGTAAAAAAAAATTATCTTGTTTTAATTGATGAGACAAATGACTCATCACGATTCTTTTATTATAAGAGTCTTTTTTTTTTTTTTTTTTTTTTTTTTTTGTGTGTGTGCATATTAGAGTCCATTTAAGAATTGATATATCTGGAATTATTCAAAAACTAAAATTCACTTCTGTTTCTTTTCCCCAACTATATATATAAATATATATATATATATATATGTATAAATTTTGCATTTCAAAGACAAAAAACAAAAGAAAAAAATCTGATTTTTTGAAGCACAGAGACCACGCAATTAGCATGAGGTGGATACTCAATATTGCTTGCTTCGGCTTTTGCATGGTTTCTATTCAGTCTTCTTCACCTTTCATGCATCAATATTATTATTATAATTATTATTTTAATATTTTTTTTCTCTCTTTCTTTCTTGCCCGGAGCTTTCAACATGCAAATGATCACATGTCATCCTCTCGTTGGCCTCCATATGTTCGACGAAATGCCCGAGCCACAATAATGATCTCTTCACTAGTAATTTCCAGTGCTTCTTCATCGGCTCACCAATTCCTGGTCTCGCCCCAGTACTTTCGGTTCGGCCTCAATTCGGGAGTAATCAGGAGGAGGCATCGGCGGTGGTACGTGCCTCCGACGAAGCGTCGGTGTTGTACTACTAAGCCGTTACTGAGAGCGTCCGTTGGCGAATCGGACATTTACAATGCTGATGAATTGGAGGAGGAGATTCTGGAGTTCATGGTGAATTCGGAGAATCCGGAGTTGTTCCCGAGCAAGAAGGAGTTGGTGGATGCTGGTAGGGATGATTTGGTGGACGCCATTGTGAATCAAGGTGGTTGGTTTTCGTTGGGTTGGAATTTGGAAGAAGATGATGAAGAACAACAAGAAGAAAAAATTAGTGATGAAGTTAGTGATACGACGACGACGACGGCAGTAGAAAATGAACTTTTGCAGACGATTAAGAGTGCTTGGGACGACGACGACGACGACGACGAAGAAGAAGAAGAGAGAAAGGGCTCTACGGTGGTTTCTTTTTGTCCGTATGATGATCGTCAGTCAGCCTCGTCTCCGGGCGGCTCATTGTGAGGGTTTCTTTCATAAATTTGTTTTTATTTGCCAATGAAACTGAATAAAAAAAAAAAAAAAAAAAAAGAAGCAATACTTTTGCTCTATCGGATAAACTTTTAACGGTCTAGAGTTTATGATTGCATGTTATACTATAAATTTACGCTCACAAATATTTATAATAATGTGAAAGTACAGTTTATATCATAAGTTTTTCCCTTTTCATATAAAAAATAGAAAAAAATCTCTATAGAACAACATATACAAACTTAATGTTTAACATATGAACATATGCTAGTGCAAATTTGCATGTTAAAAATTTCCCCTTTTATTTATTATTATTATTATTTTTTTAAGGAGCCCCTTTTTGTTTTTATATAAATGTTAAAACTTTTTTGTCACGTTCTTTAGGTAAAATATATTTACCTATATATAAATTTTTAGCTAGTTTTCCATTGAAATATATTGCTTAAATATATATATATATATATTCTTGATTTTGTCCTGCAAGTCCTAGGAATAATAAAACATATCTTATTATTCCTATAAAAAAATAAAAATGAAGTACTTAACTCATCATACAAATATACGCTGTTATATAGAGAAATGCCAACCACAAAGCATGAGACTGGGATTGAAGGCCTGTTGAATCGGTTGGAGAAACAAAGAAACTATGCTTTAGAATTAGATCAAGTGCGAGAAAATGAAGACCACACATTCCCAGCAAGCTATCACAATGCTGAAGTCGATTGGAAGTACTCAAGATTCTCAACCGACGCTGTAAGTATTTGAGTACGATTGGTGTCTTTTCTGGTTAAATTCTATTACAAAAGAAGGGGAAAAAAAAAATGTTTTTCTTGGTTTTTGAATTATTTTAGTTTCGAACATTATCTAACACAAATACATATGACCGAATCTTACCAGAATAACTCTTTCTCTAGTGGGGACGGTTTAAGAAACTCAAATGATCATCATGAGCCACAAATGTGGAGATCTTGGAGCATTCAACGTGCGGGATTTAGAGATATTGACACTGAAGGTACTTTTTTTTTTTTCCTAATAAAAAAGAGTATCGGCACTCGTCCACGGTCTATTTCAAAATCTCATGATTTCCCATCTGGTTTAGTTCAAAATTATCCAGTTCACCATAAGCCTATAGTTTCCATAGGTGAATGTCATTTTTAAGAGTGGACTATAGTGTTGTGATTGGAGAAGACCTAAGAAAGACATCCACGACCGCTAATTAATAGATTTTTTTTTTTTTTTTTAACTCTTGTTTGATACAGATATTGAAAGTGCACCAAGTGAAGCTAGCAATATAGGAGGGTCGTCTACGGAGAATTCAAAAGATGAAATAACAAGAGTAGAGAGTAGTAGTAGTAGTAGTAGTGCAGAGGAAGCGGCAGCTAAATATGAGTGGAATGAATTGGGTTCACGTATTGAAAAGAGAAATCATGATAGATTTATAAGAAGTCGTCTTCAGCAACTGGAGTTAGAGGCCTCAGCTGTACTTCGTTCTGTAAGGTTAAATATCACTAATGAATTCGCTTCACAAAAGGTATCTTTGTCTCTTCTCTTCATGTGTATGGGTGTGCGCGCTCATACGTATATATCATATATGTATATATATATATATATATATATTTGTGCTATGTGTTGTGTGTTTTGTGAGGTCTAATATCACTAATGAATTTGCATCACAAAAATAGGTGGTAATTGTATTTTTGTCCATTCGTGCATCAACTTTCATTGTGAAATTATCAACAAAAACAAAAATATTGCGGAATATAGATGAAAATTTTCATGAAGAAGTTCAAAAAATAGAATTGAAAACACCACAAAATTAGTAAAACTAGCATTGTAAAGTCAAATTACTTTGGCCACTTTCTATCTTTAATTTTTCAATATGAAATGAATTAAACTTTTATAATATATATTTGTATGTTCTCGGGGGATTTGCGGAAGCTTTACGACGATTGGGAGTTTTGGGAGGTTCAGGACGATGAGATTACGAAAGCTGAGGATAAATTACGATCAACACGTTCAAAGTTAGCTGTCTTGGAAGGAAAGATGGCACTGGCAATAATGTGTGTACACATTTTAATTATTAAATTATATGTTATAAAAACTAATACATAAATCTAAATTAACCAGCTAGCTAATTTATCGTTAATTTTTGTTTTTTGTTTTTTTGGGGGACTTTTGGGTATATGCCATGGTCAGTGATGCAAGGCAGGTAATGGATGAGAAGAAGAAGAAGATAGATGATGCTCGTAGAGCTTTACGACTTGTGCACTCAACTTGTGTGGTTTGGCCAAACTCGGCCAGTTCTGAAGTGTTTTTAGCTGGATCTTTCGATGGTTGGGCAACCCAGGTATCAGTTAATATAACATGAACCGCTCATTATTGATTTCTTTATTTTCCTGTGAATTGTGGAGTTGATTAGTTCATAATTAATTTTAGGTTTAGTTTTGTATAATTACTGTGGTTTTAAAAGAAGTAGTGCCACTTTTACTTTTGGTAAAATAAAATATACTAGCTCCAAGAAAAACAGAAGCCAAAAACTAAAATTGTAACCAAGCGTGTGTGTGTGTGTGTGTGTATTTGCTGAATAAAAAAGGAAGAAGAAGTTTAGGGGCTTATCATTCAAACGAAAATAATCCAATCCAATTTTAATTAAAATATCTCGATTACATTTGGAAAGAACATTTGAAAATATTTTAGAAATATTTTAAATGAACATTTGGCTGTACATTTCAAATGGTTTAAAATGTTACAAAGTATTGCCATCAAGACGTTTTAGGCAAAAGTACTCCAAATGGAAGGAGGTTAAATTTTGACCTTTTAGATGTTTTATTTTTCTTTTTCTTTTTTTTAATACCAAATGTTTTTATTAAAAAGTTTGTTTTCATCTAAAATGTTTCTATCAAAATATGTTTTCACAACAAACGACCTTCAGTTTCACTTAGACTATCAAAAACTCAGTACTACACATTCTATTAACTGGACAAAAACTTTAAAGTGGAGCCTATTATCAAATCTTAAACTTGAAAAAAAAAAAAAAAGAGGAAATAAGATAATATTCTAACCATTGCATTTGGACCTCAGTACCTTATCTTTGTTAATTAAAAAGGTATTAGTATTTGCCATGAAATTATAATCTTTATAATTTTATAACCCTCCATTTCTTTCATTGGAATGAAAGAATTAAAAGTTCCATCTTATGAAACCTGGGATGGTTATGCGTGCTAAATATGGAGTGTAACTTATGCTGTACTTTGTTGCAGAGAAAGATGAAAAAGTCAAGTACAGGACTCTTCTTTGTGTGGCTGCAATTATATCCGGGCCAATACGAAGTGGGTCATGAATATTTATGTATTCTGTACTGTTATTATTTGTCAATATTTCTTATATATATATATATATATATATATGTATGTATGTATGTGTTTGTGTGTGTGTGTACATTGGACCACTACTACTCAAGCAATGAAGATGTATATATATCTCAATGGTTTGAAACAACAAATGCGACAGATCAAATTCATTGTTGACGGTGAGTGGAGGACCGACCCGCTAAGACCAGTTGTTAAAAGCAATGGTTTCGACAACAATCTGCTTGTTATATCCTAAGGAGTAAGGACAGGTGAGGCTCACGAGCACCAATGAAAATCTCCTTCTATTTAAAGTTTATGTTATGATATAATGAATATATGATTATTTACGTTAAATTTTAAAAAATATATTATAAGTTTTAGGATTAAAAAATCAAAAATTTTGTTTAAAAAAAGAAATAAATATTAAGAATTAGTTGTTAAAAAAAATTAAATATTTACGTGTCATGATATCATAATTCAGGTTGAAAAATACCAAAAACCGTTTTAATTTGATGTACTACAGCTGTGATATCTCCTGATTTTACTTTTCATAAATATGTACATTCCTATTAATTAGGATTTTTTTTTTTTTTGAAGGAACTATTAATTAGGTTTTTAAATTCAAGAAAAAAATTAAATTTTCAATTAGTTATTTGGAAAAGAAAAAGGAGTAAGAAGGGTGTGTTTGGTTGGGAGAAAGGAAAAGAAATGGTTTCCAATCTGATGTTTTTTTGCCTTAAAATGAAGGAAATAATGGCTTTTCCTTCATTTTGATGGAATCATCGTTCCTCATAAAGGAAAAATTTCGATTTTTTTTTTATATTTTTTCATGGTTGCTCTCAGTGGTGTAGGTTGAATGAGGCCTGCCGCTCCCATTGAATTTCTTTTATTTTAAAATTTAACCTAAAACATTTTTTGATTTCTTATTTTTCTCACATTGAAAATCACTTATCTTATATCAACTCAGAGCTCTCACTGAATACTTTACCTACTTTTTATAGTATTATGCATGAGTTTAAAAATTTAAACTTTTATGTCAATATGTACGTAATAATATATTATGATATGTATATATATATACATGTTTAGCAGTATTTTGAAAAATCTAACAAATATAACTATATAATATATATTTTCTAAGTCTTTTTTTTTTTTGTAATACATATAATATAAATATTAAAGCATGGGTAATTTTGTCAGAATAAAAATAGTAATGTTTGATTCCATAATATGTTAATCAAACAGATGAATGCACTTTCTTTTACATTCTATTTCAATAGCATTACAATTACCATCCCAATTCGAGGACTACAACCAATATATAAATTCCATTCTGTTTTATTTTTTCCGATTTATCCTCAGCTGTAAGTATCTGGGAATATTGCAGAAAGAAAGATATTATAACTTGCTCCGCTGCTTCATCCTCTGTACAACAACTCTTGCTAGCTTACGACTGATGACTTCATCATGGGCCAGCTTCAATCTTTCACACTCCTCTCAAGGGGCATGTTACTTTGCCTCTGAGGTCAGATCTCGGCCTCTGACACAATTATACAATATATAAGGACGGAATCAGGAATATATTCTAGTGATGGCGATATATTAAATTAGAAATGTTTTTTTGTTGGAGGTGGATTACAGTATGATTGATTATTTCATTTTCATTGAAAGAAAGAAAAAATGAAAATCCGTATGTACGTATATGTATATGTTATTAGGATAGAGGGAATTTTATATATGCTTTATTTATTTATTTTTTCTCTCTTTTTTCAACCGTTGGGGAACAAATTATAAACATGGGGTGCAAAGTAATTGTTGATGATAGTGCTATCCTACGGTAAAAAGAGTGAATCCTACTGTATTTTATGATCAGCCTGTTCCTCCTCCTCCTTCTCTCTCCAATATTCTTTCTTTTACAAGCAATATATCTCTCTTTTCTTTCTCCATTTTTGCCTTCCAAAAAAGACCAATTAAATACCTTTAATACATAGATATTGTTCCTTATACAAGCTACCATACGTTGATGGGTTGTATCTCTTTAAAATTATATGCACTATTTAAATATCTCCCTTAAACTAAGATGGAACTATGCATATAAGAGGATACAAAAGTTGCATATAAATAAATATATATTTATTTATATATACATATATGGTAAGCTGCACTTTTTTGTAATTTTAGAGGGTATTTGGTGAATGAGTTGAGTTTGAGTTGAGTTGAAATTTTTAAGTTTGAATAGTATTAATTTTTTAAAAAATAGTTATAAATTTTGTTGACTTTTCAGAAAAGATAAAAATTGAGATGAAAAGTATAGTTTAGTTGGAGTGGAACTGGATACCAACCCCGTTAGTAAAGTGGTGCCTTAGCCTATGTGTGGTAAGAAGGAAAGAAAAAGAGGGAGGGAACAATGGAGGAGAAAGAAAATAAGAGAGAGTGAAAAGATTTTTTTTTTACTTTTATGTTTTTTGATATTATATATGAAAGTGGTTTTAAATTATATTTTGTTATTTGGTATTACAAGTGAAAGTGAGTAAAGAAAAGGTATTATTCATATCATAAATAATGTTATCTATGCTTTTCT
Source organism: Ficus carica (assembly GCA_009761775.1). Lineage (NCBI taxonomy): Eukaryota > Viridiplantae > Streptophyta > Magnoliopsida > Rosales > Moraceae > Ficus > Ficus carica. The sequence goes on from CM019749.1 coordinate 5,356,448, forward strand.
TCTTTAGTCTTATCTTTGGCAAAGTTTCTCCCCTACTTTTTGAGATATTAAAAAATATGACTCCCACAAGGATTTAATCCATTCTATTAATCATCAGTGTTTCATCCAGCGGGTATTTTTAGGTTCCAAAACATATTAAATTCACATGTACATTTTTATTTTCCAGTTACCATCCATATTTTATTGGGGCGTGATATTTCCGTTTTATTTTTCTTATTTTTGGGGAGATTTTCAGAAATTATTACTGTCCAAAGAACTACCATATTTAACTGGATCATGCCATTATCTGCATGTATTCCTCACTACTTATTCGACAACCAAATAGAAAACGATCATAAAACGACAGAACAAAATCAAACGACAATAATAGTATATATATGACCACCTCTAGAGAAAGGAAGGGAATGAAAAGAGAGAGAGACAAAAAAGACAACAATATAAGAACGACATCAATTGGATAAAAAACAAAAAATGTAAAAACGGCACAAAAAGAAAAAAAAAACTAGAGAAACGACACTAAGATTAAAAAAAAAAAAGTTAAACACATACGCGTAGATATATATATATATATATATATATATGTATGTATGTATGTATGCATTTTTTTCATATAAAGAATGATGTAGAGAGCAGAATGAGACTCCGGAAGGATTGTTTTGTGAGGTAATGGACGAAGGATCCCCCGCAGTTAGAGGCTTGGTGTGGACATTAACAACCATTTATGAAGCACGCTCTATAACATTCATGGCATCAACATTTCATTCAACTTTCTCTTGTCAAGGTTTTTTTTTTTTTTTTTTTTTTTTTTTTTTTTTTGTATTTTTTAGTTCCTTTGTTTTCAAAGTTGAGATATGTCTTTTTTTTTTTTTTTGGTGATTGTACGACCCATCATATTTTGACACCTCCTTTAATTATTCAAGTACTTATATATATATATATAGACATGTATATATCAGTGAACATAACAATAAAGAAAACACTAATAAAAGTAACACGAACAAATATAAGAAACATTACTTAAATAAACGATGTGAGAGTGGAAAAACCAACAGTAACATAAAACAACTTCGGTAGTTAAAATTATACTTGCATCCAAAAGGACAATATAACTACAGATCTCAAACGACAATAGTAAAAGAAAACGACATCTTAGGGAGACGAGGGAAAAAGCATTAAAAAAAGGGTTATAAATTTAATAAACGACAGAAACATGTAAAAACGAATAATAAGAGAAACGACATTTGTAAGGGACAACGTCTTCAAAGATAGACAAACGACACTCTTTAAAGAGTTCTATACCTCGTCAAGTTGGTTCTCTCTCTCTCATCAAATAGGTCAATAAATTTCAGTTCCGGAGGCATTCATCAGGCATCATGGTTTACTTGCAATCTATTGCCTCTATTATGATCAATCACTTCACTTTATGATTTTTTTTTTTGGAATTTTCAGCTCCAAATACGACAACAAAATGTAAAAACGACATCTAAAGTGTAACGACAACAATCTCATAAAACGCCATGTCTTGGAAGATGACTATTACCAACAAAAAAATTGTGATAACGTATAAAAACGACACCGGTGATATAAAGGAAAACGGCGGTAGAAAACAACATCAAATAGAGAAAATGACAAGTACCTTGACAAAAAAGGCAGCAACGTTATGAACACTCTTGTCAACAGATAAACGAAAACAATTGAAGACCAACGTCAAATTGTGAAAAAGACGACAAACAGCAACTTCAAATAAAATTCACCTCAATTTAAAAACCACATTTACACAAGAAAATGAAATTAGATGAAACGACATCAATCCAAACAATGTAGAAAAGAACCGCCCTGACTAGAAAAACGACAACAAACTAGATAATTCGAGTGCATTAGGAACAAGACTTGTAAAAAAAAAAGACAGACATCTTGGAGCATCAATATTCATTGCTAAATTCTTCGGAGGAGGGGATACGACAACGGTTGGCTCTAGAATTTGGAGACGGAAATTTGAGAGAGGAAATTACAGGGGAAAAAAAAATGAAACTCTCTTATGGAATTCTCCCATGCTGTGATGTAGCTATAGAGTTTGGATGAAAAAACCTTGGACAACAGATTTTAGCCTTTACAGGTTCAAGAAAATAAAAAAAAAGCCTCCAAAAAATATATCTCTATATTATTGTCTTAATTATAATAGTTTTAGTTTTTTAATTCTAATTAAATAAGTATAGATGGTTAAATATCTAAACAAATATTAGGGACGACATAAAAACTTAAGCTTATGTTTTGGTTTGCTGGTTGGAGATAAAATTTTTAAATTAAAATTAGTTGATTTTTAAAAAATTAATTAAAAATTTATTAACTTTATAAAAAAAAAAAAGATAAAAATTGAAATAAGAAAGTATAGTATAATTTAAATTAAAAGTAAATGTACAACAAATTTAAATATGTCTATTTAAAAAATTGTGAATTCATAAAAGAAAAAACAAGGGCAACGTTCCAATGTGTCCAGGCCCATTTATAATCTGTTGCATTACATTAAAAAAAAAAAATTTTGTTTATGGGGCCAGTGAAAAATTGTTGAATTTACATCACACTTGAGTCAGATGTCCCCTGACAGGAAGGCAAAAAAAAAGAACCTAGGCAGTGTCAGACGTCACATGAGCCTTTAAGTCTACTCCCGAAATTTCCAGAAAAAAAAAAAAAAAAGGTATCGAAATCTCCCAAAACGGTGCCTCGTCGACCGTCGTACACATCTTGTCATCAAACGGGATATGAAAGAACGCTGCCGTTTTGCTTCTTTGTCCACATTCCAAACGCCACCAAATCTTATCACCCTATACAAACGCGCCCTAGCACTTTTTTTATTCTAGTTAAACTAACTAAACAAATAAATTTTAAAATGGATAATTCTATCCGAAAAAAAAAAAAAAAGATGGACAAGTCTTTTTTAAATAAGTAGTTACATTTTTATAAATTAAATTAAATTAAAATTAAAAAAAAAATTGTTATATAATAGGTATTGAAGTTGTCACGTGATGATCATTAAAATATGAAAAAAAAAAAATAGATTCACTATTTTAAATATAAATATGGATATCTAAAATTATTTTATTTTATTTAAAAAACAAATTATCATATCATAATCAATTATTGATATATTATTAATATATGCTTTTTATCACTTATTGATAGGATTGATGTATCAATATTTTAATACTTATAAGCATTTTTTGAAGTTCCCTTTTAATTACCCAAAATAAAAACATTTTTTGAAGTATAAAAATTTTTTTTTAGGGCCTATTGTTTCACCAACTCAAACCATTCAACTCAAATTTTATTTTTTTTTTCTCAAAATTTTTTTGTCTTTTTCCCAAAAAATTTTTTGTCTTTTCTAAAAATTCAAAAAATTTACTATTAAAACTTAAAAATCTCAACACAAACTACTCTACCAAACAAACCCTCAATAAATATTGTTTAGAAACTATTTAATCATAATATTAGACTTCACTCCATGTGAATGTAAGGAGTTCAAATTTCCTGTCACTGAATAAAAATAAAATAAAATAACCTATTTATCTAAATTTTTCGTGTTAAAACAAAAAAAAAAAAAAAATATATATATATATATATACATTTTTTTTCTCTGTTTCTATATTAACCAAAATTAATGCAATTTCACGTTTCCCAGTGGTTTTATTCGTTGAGTGGTTAGTTTCCTCTTCTCTCACTTTTTCTCTTTCGTATCCGCGGTCACCAAGTGTTCGAAGAAATGCCTGAGCCATGCTCTCCTCGACCACCGCGTCAGCTCACATGCTGTTCACGCCCTGTTCGTTAGCCGCTTCGACCTCTTCCCAAGCCTTTCCCTCCTCGCTCCTCTTCGTCGTCAGGCCGACCTTTCGCTTTCGGAGGAGGCAAGAGCGGTGGTTCGTGCCTCTGAGCTTCCTCGGCGGCTGCGGCGGCGGGAGGGAGCGACGGCGCGCCCTTCTCGGGTTGTACGGCTGCAGTAGGTTGGCGAGGGAGTTCGAGAGGGGTTTACATTGCGGCTGGTCGGGGCTCGTCCGGCGGTGCAGAGATTGGGACGGCGAAGGGGATTTTGCTTTGGAGGCCGAGATTCTGGAGTTCATGAAGAGTTCGGAGAGGCCTGAGGCGTTTCCGAGCAGGAAGGAGCTGGTCGATGCCGGAAGGATGGATTTGGCGGAGGCTATTGTGAAGAGAGGTGGTTGGCTGTCGATGGGATGGGATTTGGATGAAGAACGAGGAAGTCGAGAAGATGAAGATTTCGGTTCAGGTTCGGTGACGGCCGTGGAATTTGATGATTTTCTGATGAATAGTGATTGGACCGGCGAAGAAGAAGGAACACAGGGCTCTCCGCCGGTGGTTTCTTCATGTCCGGACGATTATTCTCATTCGACCTCACCGTCGGGTAGATCATTGTGAGGATTTCTATTATCGGTTCGGCTAATTTGCATTTTGTTATACGACAAGTTTTTGATTTTGTTACACGACCGTTTAGAACTAATTTTTCAATTTCTAGTCTTATGAGTAGAAAGTTAGGCTAATGGTACATTGAAAGGAAGAAAATGAATTAAGTTGTGTGCACATTTTTTGCGTAGAGAAATCACAAACGCAAGCGCAGGGCATGAGACTGGAATTGAAGGTATATTGAGTCGATTGGAGAAAGAAAGAAGTTTGGCTTTTGGATTCGGTGTAGTGGAAAACGAAGACAGTGCTTTCTCCGCAAGTGACAACGAGGAAGACGATTGGCATTCCGAATTCTCAGCGGATGCGGTAAGTTGGCATATTGATGCCTGATTAATACAGTTTGTCTCTTTGCAAAAGAAAGATTCAATTAGAAAAGGGGGAACGGAAAAATATCATCCTTTTGCTTTGTTGTTAAATTATGCATTGGCTTTGCATGGAAAAAACTCTGTTGAACGTGCTCTACATCATCTGTATTAGGATATTGTTTGTTGTGGTTCCGAAATTTGATTTCTGAAACTTATTGTTGTTTTGGATTTTCTTTATTTTCTGCGTACAGAAATTCTAAACCATAACATGTGGTGCTTTTACATTGTAAAAGACAGTTGGCAAATTTTCTGGAAGCACCAGGTCTTCATCATTGAGCCCGAAGAAAGCAATATTTGATGAGTTGGGGGATACGGTTAATCAGCACCAGACTTTCTCTCATGTAGACAGTTTAAGAAACTCACATGAGCCAGAAACTTGGAAAGCTTGGAGCACAGGATTTTCGAACATCGATTCGGAAGGTAATTCTATCTACTTGTTTCTGGTCTGGCAGCTTCATGGCTACACTTTTGGTTCAAATGGCCTTTACTTGTCGATGCAGTCATTGATATCTCATCAAGTGAAATTAGCATGGAAGGGTCGGTGGACATTCCGAAAGATGAAAAACTGAGAAGAGCAAGTGATGGTGCTTCTAATGAAAGGAATGAAATAGGTTTGAGTTTTGAATTGATTGATCACAATCAACTACGCAGTCGCCTTCAGCACCTGGAGTTAGAGCTCTCATCTGCACTCCAAGCGGTGAGGTCCCATGCTGATGAGATTGCAACCCAAAAGGTAGTGACTGGATCTTTGTCCCCTGTGTATAGTTTGTGCAATTACTCTGTCCTGATTCTTTAAACTCTGCTTGCATAAAAAGTGAAACTATTGTAATGATCTTGTGGTCTTTTAGTTTCTGGAGACATTTGTTTCCTTTTTCACAAGCAACCCTTCTTTTCTTGGTTTTACTGATCCACTTTTATTTTTTCTGGTGTTTCTAGGATCACGAAGGCTCCTCTGATAACTTGTTGGCACTCTCCGACGCTTTGGAGTTTCAGGAAAATGGGATTATGAATTCCCAAGATAAATTGAGATCAATACGTGCCAAGCTAGCCGTCTTAGAAGGAAAGATGGCACTCGCAATAATGTATGCACACCTTTTCTTTTGGTAATTAGCAGAATATGACTAAAAACTTGCTGTAACAATGACTATTTGGATTTTTACCTACCCATTACAGTGATGCTCAAAAGATCGTGGAGGAGAAACAGAAGAGGATTGATGATGCTCGGAGAGCTTTACGACTTCTTCGTCATACTTGCATAGTTTGGCCTAATTCAGCCTCGGAAGTGCTTTTAGCAGGATCATTTGATGGTTGGGCAACCAAGGTATAACCTCAAATTGAACAGATTAGCTAGTCTAGTTAATTATGTTTTTTATTTTTATTTTTATTTTTTTTATTTTTTTAAAAACATTCAATGCAATTGCCACCAATAGTTGATACTGGCCTAGTAGTCCTTTTGCGGTTATGTCGTTAAACTATAGTAGGAACCTTCCTTTTTCAGGTCTTATTAACTTTTTAGTAGTTCTGTACTCCCCTTTGATGTTTGGTGAGACAGTACTAGAGGGGGGGGGGAAAAATCCTAAGAGGAAATGCTTAAAATTGTTGAAAGAAAATTGGAAAAAAGAAAATAGTAGAACCAAGATACACCTAAATGAACTGATCAAACTACAGTGCCATCCATAACGTATGTGGGTTCTGCTTAACAGTTGAGTAATTTCTAGGTTTTTTACGGGACGAAGCCATTAAACTCATTTGTGTACCTCATTCTGATCCCAGAGAACTGCTTGGTTCATAATCCGTGAATGTCACGCAGTTATAAACTCTACATTTATTAGGGTCACTAGCTGTGCTATTATGAACCTCGATACTTACATTCGGATTAAAGAAATAGTTGGCTCGTTGAAATATGGAATGCTTGTGATTCAATATAGCTTGCAACTTACGTTACATTTTTTTCCCCTCCTGGTGGGAACAGAGAAAGATGGAAAAATCAAACACGGGAATCTTCTCTTTGTGGCTGCAATTATACCCGGGCAGATATGAGGTGCGTCGACTCTTATTGTTATTTTGTCGCCATTTCACATTGGACCACATTTCACATGGGACCACCTTAAATGATGAGAATCTCATTAACTTAAGTACAAATTTGACAGATCAAGTTCATTGTTGACGGCGAATGGGGAGTCGACCCTCTACGACCAATCGTTACCAATAACGGTCACCAAAACAATCTGCTCATCATCACATAAAGAATGATCGGGGCTCAGGAACACGGTTGCAATTTTTTTTTTTTTTTTCATTTTAAATTTTTCCGTTATGTCAACAGGTAGTTGAGTAGATTGCATATTCTAAGACCAATACTGATTTTTCTTTCCAAGTCTGAGGATTAGTCCTGTAACAGTCGCAATTTTTCCACTATAAAAATGTAGAATTCGTTTGCTCTGATGCAAGGTTGGCTTTTTTTAGTAAACTAATCTACTAATCTGAGGATTGGAGGCCAGAAACTCATAGATTTCAATTCATTGGGGCCGTTGGAATAAAATCTAGATGCCTGATGTAAGGTTTTTGTAAGCTACCCAGAGAATACGTTGCTTATAACTACATTAGTTCTTACCTAATTGTCTTTGGGTTACACTCTCTTGGTTTAAAGGCAGATATTGTGTTTCTAGTAATAGGGTTCATGTCCCTTTATTTGAAACCAAATCAAGTGGGCTGCAATTTTAATATAGAAAAATTGAGGGGCACAAAACTAAAGAAGAAAGTTCAGAGGTGTATAGTCCTTGAATTTCTTATGCATTATTGTTAAATCTCGTGAAACATTAAGAAAGATAAAACACCAAAAAAAAAAAATACTAAATAAATAAAAGGAGGAAATGAGTAGTGAACGTTGATCTAAGATTTATGTACTGACGCTCAAATATGAAGAGTTTACCACTACAAAAACTGGCTGGGATAAGTACAAACTTCTTAAGATAAATTCTAGGCCTAGGGAAAACTTGATAACAACAAACTGCACTGGTAGAGTGAGTTGATACTAGAATGAATTCTTAGGGAAGTCATGTGCAGAAAACTAATTTCAGCCATCCAAAAAAAAAAAAGGCAGAAAAACAAAAAGAAAAATCAGATCTCAAAGTTCCACGTACTCTGGGCACTTAACTTGGGAACCTTCAACCCCTCTGCCAAATTCATTGACGCTGTTAACTGGGGGAGGCAACAAAAGACCAATCAGTACACAAAAATAACTTCTCCTAGTGGTTCTCTCTCTCTCTCTCTCTCTCTCTCTCTCTCTCTCTCTCTCTATATATATATATATATATATATATATATATATAGAAGAGAGAGGATTATATGAATGTAATCATAAGGACAACACAGAATAACATTTTAACCAACACTAACGACCTATTTGTATAAGAAGTCACTTTTTTTATTTTTTATATCTTAACAATAAAATTGACCAAAGAAGTAAATATCGACAACCTTATCCATATTTTCTTTCTATACTCTCGTCAACATCAATATCAATACTTAAGCAACGACATTTTCATGAATTTGGGCACATTTTCTTCCTAGCATGTGAAACATCTAGTTCTGTGTTTTAGCTAGCTATTTTTTTTTAAATTTCAAAGAGGCATTTTATCAAACACCTACAACGCATAATCACATTACCTTAAATCTCCCATCTCTGTTCATCCCTTGCCAGAGCAATTCCAACCCAAGAACCTTGCTCGAAGTCCGATAAAAAGCCCGGATCACATCACCGTCAAAAATCCTCTGCGAAACAGAAATATCCCAGGAATCCTTGGCAACGTCATAGCAGGGCTCGAACGTCCGCACACCGCCCTGGACGTAGCTGTACTTGACCTGGCAGTCGCCGGAGCCGAAGCCGTATCTTCCCCAGACCTTGTTCGCCGGATTCAGCACGAGGCTGCCGTCTAGCGCCGTCAGGTTCGCGCGCCTCGCGTGCGTGTACGTCAAGTGGAGCGGCTTGTCCAGCACGTTGACGCTGTTCATGAACTGTAACCGAACGTCCTGCGCAAAAGGGGAACTCGTGAAAAAACCCTAGAAAGAAAATTTTGTTTTTTAATGGGCGAAGAGGAAGGAGAAGGAGAAGTTACTCTGCTGGGGATGTCGTAGTCGATGAGGAATTCACCGGGCTTCTCGACGGAGAGGGCGAGGGACAGGTCGGCGAGGCTGGTGGGGGCGCCGATGACGGCGGGGGTGGTGGTGGAGGCGCGGAGCTTGAGTTCACCGGCGGAGACGGCGACGGTGCCGACGACGCCGTCCTTGTCGTGGGAGTTGGTGCCTCCGGTGAACGATATGGCGGCGTTCATTTGAGCGACTTAGGCGTGTTTCTGATCAGACAAGGATGGGATGGGGAAGAGAGGAGGGGTTTTCGGATTTTGGGCTCAGGAAACTGTATGTATGTGTGTGTGTGTATCAGTATATGAATTGAGGATTTTTGCTCAACCTGTGAGAAAGAGAGAGGTAGTGAGTGGTGTCAGTCGGTGTGGACTGTTGTTCGGGAAAAAAGCTGTAGTGGGTTCACGAAGTCGTTTCCAGTATATTTGTTGTCGTTTTTCTTCTAAACGTCGTTTGGTCATTGTGGGCGGACGAGATCGGGATCAGAGATTCTTCATTATGGGAGTCTTCCCTATAACCGCCCCACTTTTTTTCCACTTAATTGAGAAATTGTAGTAAATTAATTTTATTAAATAAAAATTATTAATAACATAATATAATTATTAGATAAACAACATATTTAAAGGAAAATTCTGCTATTATAAAACCTATTCAATTAAAAAGTGTTAACCACTTAAAAAAAAAAAAAAGCAACCGGCCCTAGGAAAGAAACGAGAAAGAGAGAAAAGGAGAGGGTAAGTCGATTGGAGTTTCGGGGCTGTTCCTGCGCACGTTATTGGACCTCTGATCTTGAAAATTGGTTACAAAACCCGTATCGTTGTGTGCTTTTTGATGGAGGTGGCTGTGTTTGACGGGGTGTTTTCGTTAGAGTGAATATGATGTCGTTTAGAAGATGGTTTTGAGACAGTTTGTAGGCATTTTGTGGAGCTTTTCTTGTCTGATGGTTGTACTCTTTTCGTGGTTTTGTTCCAAATGGTGATGGGCTTCTTGTGTAGGTAGTGTTCCGACTCTGAACGTTGACAGTGATAGCGCTTGTGTTTCATGTTCTGCTATTTGAAGGCATCTCGTCGGCTTCCTTGCGTGTCCCCCAAAGCATTCCTCCTACTCTAATGGTCCTCTTGTCGGTTGCACTTTTATTGAAAGATTGCGATGGTCGTGTTTTAGGCTTTAATTTTTAATATCTTAGTCTAATAAAGTCATCGATATTTCTGTCTTATAATTTTAGAATTTCCATTATAATAATGGAGGTGGTTATCCCATTGTTTGAGTTTGTTGCTGGTTTGTTAGATTTAGGTTTTAGCAAGTTAGAAATTCCGCTAGCCATGAGTCTTAGTGAAGATGTTTGTGGCCTTGGTGCTCTATGTTACATGCTCTCGATGGATCGAAAGCTTCCATCGATTGTGGTGGTTTAAAAACGAGCAATATGCGTGCACAAATTGATGTGTCAAGGAATTTTTATGATATCGGATCTCGTCTTATATTGTTTTTCATGTGCTTCATCAAAATTTACTGATGGAATTGGTTTTAATTGAGTGTTTTCTATTATATACCACAAGGTCATCTATATTTGGTGTCTATAAAACATTTTAGTTGAATGAAATTTTACCCTAAAAAAACACCTATTTAATTATTTATGTAAAAATATTATTTGCTTCTTTCTCTGTTATATATATCTATTTAAAAACTATAAAACTTAGGATAAAAAAATAAAGTAAAAATTTATCATTAGATCAAAATAAAAAGTTACATAAACAAATCAAATTCTAAATAAAGTGCATATTTTCAAGGACTAAACAACGGTCAAGGCGGTGTGGTTTGCTAGACGATGGGCTGTGCGCTCCCATTTCAAGGAAACCAGCGAGTGAAGTGATTCATGGGTGTGAAACATGAACGATTTTTAATGAATTATGAAACTAGCAAGTGAAAACGGCTAACGGGTGTGAACGATTATACGGACTGCTATGTATGGCTGTGCAGCTAGTTTATGATCGCTGGTGGAGCAATGTAGAGGTCAGGAGTGATGCCAAAGTGTAAATCTCCACCTTAGAAGATAGAAACAGCGCTCTGCTTTATCCATATCGGGATTGTTCGTCGAGTTATGTAATCCGCTGACCAATGTGTTGGTTTAAGCTCGTTCTGCTGTCCAAACGGGCTAGACTTTCATCCCTGTCTGACAATTTTGCTTTAGGGGAGGCACCGCCCTTGTGGTTGTTGAAATCCACTTATCTCAGAGGGAAAAAAAAATGTCATAAACAAATAATAAGTTCGGAAACTAAAACAATAATAGTACCTAAGTAGAACCAAGAGTTTTGTAGAAGTAATACTATGTTACAAGAAACCGATATCTAAAAATCAAAGATGAAAATAACACATGTATCTTCATTTACGTATGAATTTATGAAACAGATGTATACATTTGTATACACTAATATGCATTTTAAGATGCACATAAATCTCGATTCAGTATACCATTAAGTATATATCTGATGATAAAATTTACAATTTGTCAACCTTGGTATTGATACCAAAAACAATACCCCGAAATGTCTGGATTTCCAATGCTATAGGGATTCAAAGCAACTTCAACAAGATATCAAAATACAAGTGATTTCAATAAGCTTTAAAAAAAAAAAATGCACGAGATATTTGCACTATAGATATGCAGGAAATATTCCCATCGTTGTAAACACTGTAATGAAAATTTTGCTTTCTTTAACTGTCATCTTCTGATTAGGAAGTGTGAGAAATGACCTGCATGGGAATATTCATTGCTTAAATAGGTCACATTCGCAAAGAGGGTTAATCATGTCTGGGAAAGAACTGTTGGAGTTCTTACGGCAATTGTAAACCCGCTGCCACTGTAAACCTTGATTTTGGCAGCTTCATTTGGAACTTCCTGTCCGAGATTTACTGTTTGAGGGCCGGTTTGATCACAGGTATCTCCCAAGCCAAGCTGACCATGTTCACCCCAACCCCATGTCTTAACAAGTCCATTCTCTGCCATCACGACAATATCGAAATCGGAGCAAGTAAGAAAAAATAGAAAAAAGATAGATGATATAACTGCTAGTATGGTATAGTAATGATAATGTCAATAAATCGTGCCTGTTACAAGAACAGAATGTTCAGCTCCCGCTGCAATATGCACAACTTTTTCCCCTTCTAGACCAGGGACTACTTCAAGCACACCTTCCTTTGAATCTGACATTACAAGAAAAATACGGTTCGAGCAAGATCGCTGTTAGAATTTAATCATACCAACTCTCAAACTTCATTTGTCTGCCTGTCAATTACGATAAATTAATTTGCAATTATACCTACCATCTCCTAGGGAAAACAGCATAATGGAACAAGGTTATGATCAATTTAAAGGAATATCAATAAACTGATGTAAAGAACTTCTTATCATATTTATATAGTTACCTTCTAAGTGCTTCATTGAACTTATTTTGTCTGGATTACCGAGAACTCTATGGTGGCCAAGCATCAAAGCTTCTCCATCACCTGCATATCTCACCGGGAACATCAATGGAGAGAAGAAAACATGAAGAAATCATCAGAATCAGTAACAAACTTAATGAATGTACGAACCAGTTAATAGAAGAGCATGATTCCATCCAAGAGCAGCATTGGTAAAGCGAAATGATGTAGGTAAATGCACAGGACAACGAGCATCTGAATTTCCGGGAAACCCTCTTCCCCAAGTGTAAAGATGACCATCATCTGATAAGATAGGCAAGATACAAAACAGCGATAAATTAAATGAGAAACAAAAAACTACGAATAACCGTTGATGGTACTAAATGGTTCGAGACTCTCACAGCAACACTATCTATAGGCTTCAGCATTACATAAAAAATACGTTAAATCATGCTGCAGGGAAAGCTTTTAGCTTATTAAAGTTCTAGATGAGTTGTAAAGTTATTTTTTAGGGTGAAAAAACTATAGGTAACTTTTATTGCCTGATCAGACACAGAAAATTTGAGTGACCCACCAGATAATGCTGCACTGTGATCTCCATTTGCAGCTATGCTGGCAATTTTGGCGCCTTCCAAACCACAAGTAACTTTAGGGAGGTTAACTGTACTGATCTTATCTGTTGAGATACCCAATTGACCACGTTTCCCTGATCCGAATGCATAAACTCGATCTCCAGAATCACCTGCATCCGATTGATTTTTTTAGCTGTTCGAGTAAGAGATGAACATGAGTTATTATTTAGAATTGTGCTTGTCACAACATAACAATCCCCGGCCCTTTTCTTCTCCTGTTTTCACTATTAAAAAAAAAAAATGATCGTAGTTTTGATTGGACTATAAAGCTCGAAAAGAATCTTAAAAAAAGATTTTCCTCCAAAGTTTCACTTTCAATATTCGGCGGGCTAAGCAAAAATGCCATAACTCAGAAGATATATGTTTCCTATTCGACGCTCTTATTTTTCAATAACAGAACCAACAAGAGAGGACATATGGCTATGCATTTAGAACGGAAGAAGATAAATTTCGACTTTCGCTAACCTCTCGATAATACAAGCGAATGGCGCATACCACATGCTATCTGTTCAACACGGTTGCCAACAAGGTAGGAAACTTTAACAGGAGAGCAATGTGATCCGTAATCACCATGTCCAAGCTGACCAAAGGAACCATCTCCACATGTAAAAAGAAATCCCTTATCTGAAAATTAAAGAAAATTAAATGAGATCCAAATACTAACAAAAAAATCCACCGAATAATCTATCAGTTCTTGCCCAGAAATACTTAAAAAATAAATGTGGGCAAATGCTAAAAACTAGATAAAAAACCTCTAAAAAAAAAAAAATGTTATCAAGCAAGAAGAGAAGGGCAAAGGTGATGAAAACCTGAAACAAAGCCAGAGTGGTTCCACCCAGCAGAGACGTGAGTAATGAAGTGTGATTCCAAAAGCGTTACGAGCTTTGGAATTGGGCTGTTTGGCGTCATATCTCCATGGCCAAGCTGACCAGATGTGCCTCTTCCCCAACTCAGTACTCTCCCACCTGTAATTGCAAAAGGTTCTTTTTGAACGGGAAAAAATATATATATATATATATATTTGTTTTATAGATGACAAACTATATATATGTATATATATACATACAGGAGGTCAAAGCGAGAACATGAGCGCCGCCGCAGGAGAGGAGAGAGAGAGAGGGGGGGCCGGCGGGGGAGGATAGAGAAGGGAGAGGGAGGAGTTGAGGGAGGTGCTCGTCGTGGAGGCTGCCAGTCCCCAGTTGGCCGTCCGTCCCGGCACCCCAATTCCATATTTCCTGATTTTGTTCTTCCTTTTCTTCTTCTTCTTCTTCTTCTTCTTCTTTGAGTTTTGAATTGGGTTTGTCATCTTTCTCTTCCATGGTCAACAACCAGTAACAACTTCCCTGTTCTGCTTCTAGTTCGGGACTTACCGAGCTCCAAACTACCCACGCTTTTACTCCAAATCGCACGCTCGTGCTTAAAAAGTTATATAAATAGTCAATCTGGTTGAGTTTTATTTTATTATTATTATTTTTTTAAGGAAAGTGAAAGTTTAATTCTTAACCAAGAAAGACTGTCACAGAGTTTTTTTTTTATATACCTTATCAATTAAGTTTTTTTTTAAGATTAATCAAATTTAATCGAACAGATAAAAAATTAAGAGTATTTAATAACTAAAATAAATACTGATGTACAGGATTGTAATAAAAAAAAATAAAAATTGAAATCCCTCTGTAGTTTTCTTCGTCCGTCAAAGAGGTCGGTTGGCCAGTGGAAGGTCGCCGGAGCGGGCTTGGGTAGGCGATTTCAATCGTCGCCGTGGGTGGGGGCGGTTTTTGGAAAGGGGGGTCAGTTTCAAACTAGGCTCGACAAGCGTTTGGGGGTGGGGGGCAGTTTCAAATCTGGGCTTTCAACGAATCGGGGGGTGGGGGGAGGGTTCAGATCTGGCTTCGCGAACCGGGGGGGGGGGGGGGGGGGGGGTGGGGGGAGGAGGGGTCGGTTTCGCCGCCGAATAGGTAGAGAGTCGCCGGCATGGGGGCAATTTCACTGGTAGGGGCCACCATGGGGGGCACGGGTCGTCCGCGGGGGGGTGGTTCAGATCCAAGGCTTGAGTTTTTTTTTATTTCTTTTTTCTTTGCTTTGAATTTTTTTTTATTTCTTATATTATAATCTTACGAGTTAAGGTGCATTATAAGTATCATGCACAAAACAATATATTAGTCATTGAAATATATCAAAACGTTTATATAAATAAATAATAAATAAACTCTGTCGATAGGGTATATAAAAAGAGTTTTAAAAAAAATACCGTAGTCTTTCCCTAACTCTTATGTCTTTTAAAAACTTTTTTACGACAATTTAGTATTTAAGTTTGTGTTTGATCCGTCAATTGGAGATGAAATGTTTAAGTTGGAGTTGGTTGATTTTTCAAAAATTAGTTATAATTTTGGTTGACTTTTTAGAAAAAGATAAAAACTGAGATAAAAAATATAGTTTAGTTGAGTTAAACTTAAAAAGTCAAACAAAGCCTAAGTTTGGTGATAAAACAGGGAAAGTCTATAGTAAAATCTTATTTAGAGTAACTATGGATTGAGCTCCATCTAATAGTTGTAAATGATTATCCATTTAAGATGTATGACGAGATGGCTTTTTTTATTTGAACTACGAAGCAGCATATAACTTCCAGCAGAAGAGGAAAGCAACGGTATTAATGTAAATCAATAGGAATGGTCTAAAGATTAAAGAAAAAAAAAAATTTTGAAAAGAGATCCAAGGCCTTCCCTTGGTTTCGTCCTCTGTTTTGTTCCCATGTGGTTGCTCCTGATCTTCTTCTTCTTGTTTGGTGTTTGCCTTTAATGAAATCCATTTTTTAGTCAAAAACAAAATAAACCAAAACACAAAAGATTCCAAGAGAAGGTGGCGATTGACTCAGGGAAGGTGACCTGATGCTGCTCACCCAAGCTTTTTACAGTTCAAGTTTTGACACACATTCCAAAACATTACACTTTTTTCTTCTTCGGACCAAAAAACCATATGAACTCTTTCAATCTCCAACTGAAAATCTAGATTATTTTATTCTTAGGCATTTTCTCGATTTTTTTTTTTTTTTTTTTTTTTGGTGAATAGGCATTTTTTGATTTGTCAAAACATAGATAATCACCCCAAAATTATTTCAAAACATTCCACATGACAGAGTCTAAAATTTAGATAATCTGGCTCTACCATTTTTGCTTTGTTCTCCAAACCACCAAACCCACTCTCTCTCCACCACCGTCTGAAGCATGCTCCATCCCTTTTTTTTCTAATTACTGTGTTGCCTTCTCCCATTTTTTTTTTTTTTCTTTTTAAATTACTCTACAATACTATGTCATTTTACATACTGTACTCAATGCACACTCAATTTTTTCTACCATCCGATCATATCTGAACGGCCAAAAAATGATACCTATTTGTAGTTATTTTAAAATAGTCTCTATCATAATCTTTCCCAATAAATAATAATGATTAACTTCATTCCTTAATGAAGATTAATTATCGAATGCAATTTATTATAAATTTTTAGGAACATGAGCCTTTTAACTCTCATAATTTGACATTTTATTTTCTACAATTTAGTCACTTTTGTCTGTCTTACATTTCTCTATTATTTAAACATTAATAATCATTGGAGTTAATTTATAATTTTTTTATTAATCTGTCCAAAAAAATTGATTTCAGAGCAAAAGAAACTTTAAAAAAAAAAAAAAAAAATTATAAAAAATGTTAAATAAGGAAATAGTCAAGGGGCACAAGTAATAGAACTCCACAACTGACAGTTAATGAAGCCGATCATATTTTGAGCACAAGTGTCTTCTGTTTAGAGCTTTCTATATATTCAGTTCCTTAAAAAAATAATAATAATAAAATGAAATTGTAAGCATTCATGGTAATCCTCAGTTCTCACACACTGTAATCATATTCATATATCTGAGGGAAAATGAGACTTTTACCATCTGAGTTACCAATTTTTTTGGCTTAAAGATGGCATTTGTAGGTTGATAATATAATCCAGAAATTATTCAATGTGAATTGGATAAGATAATTAAAACAACCAAAAAGAGTTCGGCTGAGGCTGGTTTGGAACAAAAGATGAAGGAACCAGCAAATTTGATCCCTGTCCAGAAAGAGTTCGGCCGAGGCTGAAGGAACCAGCAAATTTGATCCCTGTCCATCTGAAAAAAGTTCAGCCGAGGCTTTCAGCTAATTTGATCCCTATCCAAGCGGAAAGAGTTCGGCCGAGGCTGAAGGAACCAGCTAATGTTGATCCCTATCCGACAGAAGAGTTCATTCAGCCAAGGCTGGTTTGGAAAAAAGATGGTATGAACCGGCCGGCTAATTTGATCCACCCATATTGCATTGAAGCACAATGCAGGATTAACGTTGATTGAACAAGCATCATTAGTTTTTTCTTTTCCAGCAATGAACTTGCTTGTTCGAATTTCAATGAAAGCTAAGAGATAAGACAAGGTGAAAGCTTGAACTTTAAACAAGAAAAATAACTTAAGAATCGGAAATCAAATACAGAGCAGAGCGCGAACCAAACGTAATTTCATTATAAAACCTACTACCAAGCATTTCATCTTCCAAACTAACCACTTTATCATAAAACCTAGACAAACCTATACTCTCACTCACCGAAAATATATTCTTATGCAAATGTTACAGAGGAGGGTAATAATATATTCCTCAAAATGTCAGAAAATCGTCGATTAATCATAGGATAGCGTCATAAGCAATGAGTTTCCCTGCCCCTGGAAAGGCGTATCCATTCTGCTGCCGAGGCTGCTGAAGGGCCATCCCCACTTCTGGGGTTCACTATGGTAGAAGCAAGTTTGCTGCTGCCCCGTCCATGTTCTGCTAAGAGGCACCTCAGCGCGCAAAAGCTTGGACAACGATGACCCATTATCCTTCTTGGCACCAAGAACAACTCCTTCCTCCATTGAGCTAGGGATCAGTTGCCCATAATACTTGTACCTGCAAAACAGAAAACCACCAAACTCATCAAAATTCTACAACACCCAACACGGATAATTCACTAGATTTCAACATCCTGAAGTCGAGTTAGTCGACAAATCCCACAAAATTGGATCCCATCACACTACACAACACAGGCCTTTCAATTCACTACTTCTCGGCTTCTCTTGAATTTCATCACCAAAATTTGTATGCTTTGTGAAAAACAAGAACTTTAAGTTCTAAATTGCTTGGTTTTGAAACAAATCAAAGCAAGAACCTTTTTGACTGAACCACGAACCACATTAAATTGACACTAATTGACCCCAATTATCCATCTTCAATCAGCAGGTACGAAACAACAGAGCTTCAATTCAATTCTTCTCAAACTTCTCTTCTCCCAATTTACATCAGAATTATTTTCATATATGCGAAATATACAGTAACCCTAAAACACTCGAGGCATAAATTCCTAATTGCGTGGTTTTAATGTAGCAAAATTCAGCTAAAATCGAGCTCAATTAAGCATCTTGAACTCGCGGGTTGACAAGTTCAGAACTTGAATTCACTACTTTTCGTTATATATATATTTTTTTAGCCCTTTTCTTTTCTTGGTAGCCAAACAGAGAAAGGAAAAGTTAAAGCCGGTACCTTCTGGGACTGGACGGTGATGCCGAAGGAGGGGTCGAGGGAAGGCGGCAATGGCGGCCTCAGCGGCGTCCTTGGAGCGGTAGGCGATGCAGCCGACGCCGTCGCGGTCGATGCGGATGCGGGAGATGGAGCCGTAGATCTCGAACCGCGATTTCAGGTCCAGCACAGAGCAGTCCGGCACCAGCACCATCACCACCAGCGCCGGCGGCGGGGCCGGCTTGGCGATCGGCTTGTCCACCACCACCTCCTCTTCCGGCGGAGGGGGTGGGGCCGACGCCGTTTCGCGGTGAGCCGGGCACGTGGCGGGATGTGTAGGGTTTGTCTCGCTTACGACTCATGGATTTTTCTTCTTTTCCTTTTTTTTTTTTTTTTTTTTTTTGTGGAAATTGGGACTTTTTTTGTTTAAAAAAAAAAAAAAATTAGTTGGAAGTGTACTGAAGAGGTGGATTTCTGTTGGGGTCTTGGTGGACCCAGCCGAAGATTCTATTGGCTGATGGTCTACTTCTGGCTGCCGATTAACCAATACTCTTTTCGTTTTCAATGATACACTCAAATTTTATATGTTATAAGGAACGAAAAATGTCACCCAATTTTAACGGTTATAATCCAATCATAGTTCACAACTGACTTAAAGTGAAGAGTTTATGTTCATTATCACCTAGAAAAAAAATATATATATATATATATATATGTTTTATTTATTTTTATTCGAAATATGAATAATAAAATAAAACATACAAGTGATGCATTTATATCTCCAATCGGAGGCAGGAAACAATATAGTATACTACGAAAAGCACCCAGGGTGGATGGGGTAGTAAAAAAATAATATTTTTTTTAACCTCTTTTTTCATCTATTCAGATTCAAACTTTATGAAACTCCTGTAAGACTCTGTTCCAGTTTAGGTTATGGATGCATTGCATTGGTAATATTCTAAGTAATATCTGAGTTGACGACTGTAAAAATTGAGTTAAAGACCCATATTTTTCTTATCATATTTAAGAACGTGGATCTCCAAAGCCTTAATTTTCAATAAAAAAAAAAGAAGACGAAAGCAAATTTTTTTTTTTTTTTTGCCATCATAATATCATGATAAGAAGTATAAGTAATGTATTAATATAATGGTCATTCTAAACGGTACGAAGAGTTCAAACCTATTATCTCTAAGTTAAAACAAATAAATAAGTTTTAAAAAAAGAAAGCATAGGTGCATTGTCGGCCAAACTTGGTTTTTAACTTCAATCATTGCTTTCTCTACCTACCCCCAAAAAATAAAAATAAAAATAAAAAAATAATAAACTTCTTGTTAAGGGTAAAATTACGATAAAGCTTTTTTTTTATATCATATTGATATAGTTTATTTTAAACCATTCAGATATCATTAACATTGAGATATTACTTATATACGTAATTATCATACATTTTACTTTACAGTAGTATTTGACTATAAATTAAAAAATTAAAAAAATCCACCTTCACTGGTGGAAGGTTGAGAGGAGGGGAGGTTTCCGTCTTCGAGGTTGAGAACGAGGGAAGGACTGGGCTGGTCGGCGTTGGGGGTGGACCATCGACGTTGGGAGGAGGAACGTCTGGGCTCGAGCGTAGTTGGGGGGGACTAGGCTCGTCGACGTTAATGGGGGCAAATCTGGTCATTCAGAGAGTGAGAGTTTGTCACCGGCGTCGGGGAAGGGAAGGGTTTGGATATTTTAAAAAAAAAATTAATTTTTAATTTTTAATCTATACTATATGAAATAAGGTATATGATAATTATTATACACAAGTAACATCTTAGTCGTTCAATTACATATTAATGGTTTAAAATAAACTCTATCAATATTCCATATAAAATGAGCTTTATCGCAGCTTTATAATCC
This sequence comes from Ficus carica, assembly GCA_009761775.1. Lineage (NCBI taxonomy): Eukaryota > Viridiplantae > Streptophyta > Magnoliopsida > Rosales > Moraceae > Ficus > Ficus carica. Next base: position 5,376,933 of record CM019749.1, read on the forward strand.
ATTGCTAAATGCTAATCACAACTTCTATCCATATTCCATGCATGTCTTGAAGTCAACAGACAAAAAAAGAAATCTTTTGCTTTTGTTGGTGCATTGAGAATAATTGATGTCCTTATAAACGTATTTTTCTTTGTTAAATGCCAAATTTAAGTGAGAAAAAAAAAAAAAAAGGAAGAATCTTCCTTTTACTAAGTTACTACTACTACTGCTCCGTCGAGAGAAAGAGAGTAGTATTAGTCTAATAACAAGCAAACAACACAATTATTCACACACACACACACACAAAAAAAAAAAAAAAGAAGCAAAACAACACAATCTCACCCAAAAAGGAAAAAAATAGCAAAACAACATATTACCCTATTCAAGTAACTATATGGATATTATAATTTCGTATAGTCTATTTATAATTCACTTGATTGTTTTTTCTGAAAGTTCTGTCAATAGATTTGCATGTTCTATTTAACTTGTGTTAAAAAAAAAAAAAAAAAAAAAAAACTTATCCAAAGGACCAAAACAACATCAATGTCCATTAAAAGTTTTTATTTTTATTTTTTAATCCTTATCTCAAATTGGAACCTCGGTAAATCCTTCATTTGTCTGCTTTCTTAATGCCTCTAATTCGTATCTTTCCACAAGCAATTTCCGAATGTCTTCCCTTTGCTTAATTTAAATTCCCTTTCACCCTATTTTCAAGAATATCCGAATAATTGGACAACAAGCCGCCTCCTATATAATTGACAACTACCCTCTTTCCAATTAATGCACCATTTTGCTGTGAGCATAACAACAACTCTTGATTGGGCAATACATAGTAACAGAAATCAATCTTTAAATAAATTTAAAAAAAAAAAACTCTCACTTTCCAGTTCCCATAAACCACTTGCAAAAACCCAATCATCACCCAAACTGCACAGAATCTCTCACCAAGTGCCCCCTTTTATGTTAGCTAAGAATGGTATAAACTTCTCACTCTCTTCATCAATGGCGGCTTCACTTTTAACAACACCACTTCCATTGACCTCAAAACTCTCTCTTGCAAAAACCCATCTCAAAATTTCACCTAATCATAACTTTCCCACCAAATCCTCCCCAGAAAACCACTACCCATGTCAAATGCGCTCACCAATTCCCATTTGAAGCCTCATCTAGCCACAACAAGAGCTTCTTCTTCTTCATCTTCCTATTCTTCAGATGGGTTTCTCGACACGGCGGAGGAAAACGACATCATTGCGGCGTCGTTTGCCGGACGGCCTTTGAAATTCGCTTTCTGGGTTCTGTTCTGGGCGTCTCTGTCGGTCGTTTGGTTTCGCGACTTCCAAGGACGCGAGCGCGGCGTCGGACTCAATCAAAGCCTCGGGCTTTGGGCTGAAAATCGCGAATGCGCTTCGGGGCTCGGGCTGGCCTGACGAGGCCGTGGTGTTCGCGCTCGCTACGCTTCCTCTGCTTGAGCTCCGTGGTGCCATTCCCGTTGGTTACTGGATGCAGCTCAAGCCTGTGGTGGTCACCGTGTTATCAGTTCTTGGGTAAGGTGTTATTGAGATTCTCTCTTTTGGTGATTTTAGAATTGAATATTACGTTTCTGAATGATTCCTAGAGTGTTCGTTTGAAATGTGTGTGTGTGCTTATAGTGATAATTGTTACGAATTAAAGCTATAGAAGATCATCAAGTATACGCGAAATTTATAGTAGTTTCACTCTCAAAAGAGGAGCTATGTCATTTTTCAACACCGTGGCAGATTTGTTATGATGAACAAGAAGTTTACGATGTTTTTTTCTCATACTTTTATGCCAAGGTCAAGAAGTTTACGATGTTTTTTCTCATACTTTTATGCCAAGGTCACCTTGTGCTGACTCTATTTCAGGATATTGGTTAGGTTTCAGACACTTGATAACAATAACTGTAAAATGGATGCTCATGTATTTTGATACTTTTTATGCTTTTTTATTCAATTTAGTCTTATGGTTGAAGTGGGTTTCTTGAGGCTATTTTGAGGTTTTGTTGTGTCTTTGTGATCAGTAAGGCAAGGTAAATTGACGTTTTCACTTGTTTGTTTGCCGTTTCTTTGGCGACTCTTCTTCATTCCCTTTTAAGAGCCCAAATTGAGATTCTATTTTTGGTTAACTTGTAATCTGATTTGGTTGAAGTTGGGCCTTTTGAGACTGCTGATTGCTTTGTGGTGTCCAAAGGTCGTTTTTTTGTGATTAGTAAGGCAAGGTAGATTGATGTTTTCATTTGATTGGTTGTTTGTTTATTTGTGAAAGTCTTCTTCATTCCCTTTTCCCATCTCCGAGATTCTCCTTCCGGTTTAAACTTGAAATATGATTTTTGATCAATGTTATTGCGTATTTGTTTGACAAGAAGTATCATAGCATGTGCGTGTTTATTACAGTAATATTACCAATGATCTTATGCTATTTGATTGAATGTAGTCTTATGGTTGAAGTTAGGCCTTTTGAGTTTTTGTACCATTTTGTTTTTTCGTGTTTCCAAGATTGTTCTTTATGATTAGTATGGCAAGGAATTTCATGTTTAGTTTCTTTAAAGAAGCTTTTTGATGAGATTGAAATTGAGATATACGGGGTTATAACTGTAGGAATATGGTTCCTGTTCCATTCATTATACTCTACTTGAAGAGCTTTGCTTCTTTCATTGCCGGGAAGAACAAGACCGCGTCTCGTTTACTTGACTTGCTGTTTTAAAAACACCAAAGTGAAGGCTGGTCCTGTAGAGGAGTTTCAATGGCTTGGCCTGATGCTCTTTGTAGCTGTGCCTTTCCCTGGAACAGGAGCATGGACCGGAGCCTTCATAGCGTCTATCCTTGACATGCCATTCTGGTCGGGTCTCTCTGCAAATTTTGTTGGTGTTGTGTTGGCGGGGCTTCTGGTGAACTTGCTGGTGAATCTTGGTCTTAAGTATGCAATTGTTACTGGTATTGTCCTCTTCTTTGTTTCCACTTTCATGTGGAGCATCCTTCGGAAAATTAAGAAGTCTTTAAGCACATTGAATTAACATTGTTAATGAGGTTAACTTGTGAAACTGTAAAATTTTGAATTGTTCTTTGTCTGATTGACTCATTACAAGGTCGTATATATCATTTAGTTTCCTCGTGTAATGCTGCTGAGTTTCCATGTAGCTTCTCAGAATTGTAATATTACGACAAAGCTAGATGACGAAAATATGACATGAATTCCTTTGCTTAAAGACCAAAACAAGGACTTTTCATCTGGAAATTATAACAGGTTTATGCAAAACTAAAAATCTTCTCCATGTGAGAAACACAACTTCCGTATCGTCCTTTCAGATTTCAGTTACTACTCGGAGTTATTTCAACACTATGTCATATTCATGTAATGTAATAGAATACTTAATTTAGCAGTTGGTTCTACGACAAGTTCCAGCTCAAAATTCAGTGTTTTTTTTTTTGGAAAATGATCCATAGAAATGAACCCAACTTTTGCATCCAACATTTTTGGAATTTGAGGATGTTGCTCTTTCATGTATGAAACACACTTGTAAAATTGTGTACTTGATTTTCAATCTGTTTTTTTTGTTTATGTTGCTTAAGCATAAAGAATGCCTTCCTATATAACTCGGATGAACACTACTAGCTGTATTTCGAATTAAGCTTTGAAACTCTTAAAAGTAAACTTTCAATTGTCAAGTAATTTAAAAACGACAATGTTGAACTATTAATTAGGTATCAAAATGTAGCATTTGTCAAATTTGATGTACTACTTTATTGAACAATGGTTTTACTAGCTACTCTAATTGCTGGAATCTAACATTGATATGTTAATTCTAACACTGTATTAGTGATGCTCTTAAACCAAGTACAAACATATGGAACTTCCACTTAGACTAACCTAATTCTATATACGTATATTAATATATTTATAGGAAGAAGAAAAAAAAAAAAAAAAAAAAAAAAAAAAGAGCTAGTCGATTTACACTTGCCATTGCACAATGTTGTTGGGCCTATGGTTCACCATTAGGCTCTGCTTGACCTCCGAGTGGTTCTGCACTCTTCCAAATGCTTGTCGTGGCTTCTAGAAACTTTCAAAGCATAGCCCAACTTGTTTTGTCCTTTTTCCTTCCCCTATTATCTATATATATATATATGTATATATATATATATATAGTTAATGTAAACATTGCTATCAAAGAGAAAAAGAACAACATTGAATATTAATTGGTGTGAAATAACATTTTAAGTCGTTGTCCAAATATGTATATTGAATCGTATGATAAACTATTTGCAAGTGGTGTCGATCAATCCTGATATTATTGTATGATCTGTCCTATTCAAAATGGGCCACTCTAATTCAATGGGCTCAGATATTCACCACGTAGTGCCTAACGACAAACTTTCCTTTCTTCTTACTCTTTTTATGGGCCTCATTTTTTTTTTTTTTGTCTCAAGATTTCTCCGATTCACATTTTCTGTCCATTCTTGTCATCATAATTATGTTGCATCATTTAGATTTTGAAACTATGTTTACTAGTTTTGTAATTGTTGTAATTTAATGGATTTATATATAATTTTGAGATGATTATTTGAGACTTGAGAGGAGATTGAGTTCTACTTCTCTGATTCTACTTGTCTTTTTCTCTGCCTTTGTAATAATCTATGGTTAAAACATTATCTGATGGATATCGTGCAACTAAATCATCATATTATTATTATTATATATATATGTGGTGTGTGTGTGTGAATTAACGATATTTAATAAAGTTTTAAACCTATCTAAAAACTCACAAAGGTTTTTTTTTTTTTAATAAAAATAATTTGTCTGATAATTTTTATGAGAAAACTTATAGATAAGAATTGCATTTTTCTCTTTTCGAGAGTTTGTGTTAAGATGTACAACTACATATCAATACTATTACAATCTAAAATTATTATTAACTCACATTGTATCAGTTTAAGCTTCACTATTATAATTCTGACACTAAAATTTTCGAATTCTTATACCTAATGTGTAGCAATGTTGAAGTTGGCCTGTCCAAATAAAAAAATTAAAAAAAGAAAAAGAAAAGGCATTGTTAAAGTTGGAACTGACAAGAAGGCATGGGGGGCACGTGGGTAGGTGGGACCCATTAAAGTGACCACGTGTGATTAAACCATGGAAGTGAGAAGTGGGACATTCTGTAATTTCTGTTCCATCAATGCAGACAAAAAAAACTCTTCATCTCAAAACCATCCGGCGGGCCCAATCCGACGCGTCGTCCGCCCCGCCGCCCATTCAAACGACTACCTGGAAACCGAGACCAACTGAAAACGACGTTTTTTCCCGTGGGGCCCACTAGCTTTCCTACTCTTCCACTCACCGGACGCCACGTATCCTTTTCTACATCTCGGGATTTCTGCGTCCCGACGGCCAAATGTGGGGCCCGGCCCAGCAAAGCTCTTTGGTGGTGCCCGGCCAGCCTCTTCTTTCTTCTGGATTTGCGTGGCATGTTTGACGTGGACACGTGTAATGGTGGATTTTGACTTCTTCGAAATGTCACCGACCACGTGTACGCGTGACGTTGCTCCTTCTTGGAAACCTGATTGAGATCGTCGTCGGCTGTGAAGAAATAAAAGGAAAAAAAAAGAAAAAAAAAATTGTCTAAAAGTGTGAAAAGGATCTTGACACCTGGCATTTTGTCAATACCTATAATTGTTTCTTTTTCTTCGTTTGTTTTACCCACCTTTTCTTCTATCTTTCCCTTTTTGGCACTTCAACGAGTCATTTTTCGGGCAAATTGAGATTTTCGGTGTCCTACTTGGAAATTTGAAGTTCCCTACTTATTTCTTCTTTTTGAATGATATACATCTTTTGGTTAGTTAATGCTTTGGTTATGCTTTTCTTATCCTTTTTAATACTTTAATAAATGCACTTATGTATAATAAAATTTCAGGATGATGAGAGAGATGGTATAATATGAGAAGTTATATCATAGTATATATTTTCTTTTTTATGAATACAGTTCATTTTTCGATCCAATAATCCTCTTTGAAGAGGCCGATTTTGTCCAACAAAAATGGGATGCGGATAAGAGAGTAGGCCTAAAATTTTAATGCAAACGTATACACATATTTAAAATCTAGATTAAGATAATTTTTTTTTTTTTTTTTTTTTTTTTTTTTTTGGTGTTAGGAAAGAAAAGAGAAATAAAATCACATTCATATATCCTTGTTCAACCCGTAGTTTAATCCATAATTTTCAGATTGGGAAAATCCTAGTGGCTGGTACCAACTTTCTTCTAAGATCAAGTCGTTACGGTAGGCCTAACTTTCTTCTTTTGATGAAAGGTATAGTTGCCTAACGTTGAAGATGAAGAAGAGAGCTTCTTCTTTATCTCCAAGGGTAATTATGATTGAAGCTTTGCACCATCTATGAAAGGCCGTGTTTTAGATTGTCACTTATTATGTGAAGATAAGATATCGGCATTGTCCGGTTACCCTTTATGTCACGGTATGTCTTACAAGAGGGAAACTTTTTTTTTATTTTTTTATTTTTGGTTGTGGGTTTTAGCATGTCTTATCACATAAGAAACTTTTGTAAAGCTAAGAGCGGCAACTCTACAATGATCAGCTACCTAAACACAAATAAAATAAACAAACAAACAAATAAAATAAGTAAATTGTTGGTTGTTTCGGCATAATGATTGTGAATGTTTTTTTTTAGATCTCTTTGAATTCTTACGTCCTTTTTTTTGAAGTTCAGCCTTAAAACTTGTATTTTCTATAAGAATTATGGGTTTTGATGGATTGGTATAACTTTGAGCTGAACATAATAGAAGAATGAGTCAAGTTTTAGCATTGTGCCACCTCTAGTTTCAGTAATTCTAAATGAACGGGAAGTGTGAGGATATCACCCATCCCTTTTTATACTTAGAAAAGTTGATTTGGATAATTTACCTTTTGCTATCAATATCAAATTTCAAAATGGAAGGAATTCTATTATAAGTTTCTATATTAATTAAAAAAAAAAAAAAGATCCTTATCGGTAAGATATAATTTCGAGTCATCAATTTACATCAAAATCATGTAAACAAAACCAGATAATTATCTTATGAATAATACTATGAACACAAATTCTAATTTAAGTCTTTTTTGTACATATGAGTTATCATTTTTAATTTAGTACGTTTTTAAATAACTAACACATCAATTAAAATTAAAAAATTATATCTACAAACAAGAAAATGAAAATATACCGATACATAATTAATATTCAAAAATTGATATTTGAATTAGTATTATTCGCATTATCCTTATCTCAAAATCTAGAACTGTATTCTTTCAATGAGTCAGTTTTTCAACCTAAAATATAATTTTTTATTTTCTTTGGCCAGAGTAGTGTTACATGTTACTGTTTATTTTATAAAATAAAAATAATTTATAAACATGACATTTTCTGATCACTTACCCGAAGAAATTTGTCTCATTGGCGTCAAGACTATTGCATGCATATCAGCTTATTTAGTAAATTTTAAATACCAAACACGTGCACGTGATAACTTTCTAAATCATACAAACCACTTGCGTTTCATTGTGCTGACAAAATTTTGAGTCTAATAAATATGGTCGGTACACTTGCATTACTTCAGTGTTACGTCACTTTTTTTTTTTTTTAACTCCCGATAATTTTCCTGTTCCCATGACTAAAAAAATTTATACTGGTTTCTTTTTCACCGATCATATGGATTTCTAATTAGCCAAAATAATAATAATAATATAATAATAATAATAATTAATCTAAATAATTCATGAACTCTTATGAATATGACATTTTTGTCTCTATTTTTTTTTTTTATCGAGATAACTCTAAACTCCTATGTTTTGATCAATTCAGTCATTTTCATAAAAAAACTAACAGATTAGTACGTGAGAAGCACATTTCATACTTTTATTAAAGATCAAAAATGTAATTTCCTTCCTTGGGGGTAAGGGGAGGGGGAACAAATTGGACATAGGGGTCGGCAGGGGGTGGGAGGGGGGGAGGTGTCCGAACCATATCGGACTGGGGGTAAAAACCTAGAAATTCCGGCTGATTGGGAGATGGGGGGCGCAAAAACCCAAAAACTCGGTCGGGAGGGGGATACGATCTGGTTCAGGGGAAAGGGGGTGGGGGATCACAACTGGGGGGCGCCAGGAGGGGGTGGCAAACGGCGGAATCCAGATCTGAGTTTAGGGGGGCGCTGGGGTGGGGGCACAAGTGCTCGAAACTCGGGGGAACCCAGATCTACACTTGGGGGCAGCGGGGATGACGGTCTGAGATGGGTTGGGGATCGCCAACCTGCCTGCAAAGTTTGGGGGTGGGGGGGGGTGGGGGGTGAGTGAGGGAGGGAGAGGGAGAGGGGGGAGAAAGAAAAGGGAGGGGTGAGAGGGATTTTTGAGAGATTGAAGGGTATTTGGTCTTTTAACTATAAAAATAATCATTTGCACAATATCTTGTTAAAAATTAAACAGAGTTTGACGGAAATAACTGAATTGGTTAAAAAATAGAAATTTAGGGTTATCTCGGTAAAAAAAAATAGAATAAGAATCAAACTGTCACATTTAAAAGAGTTCGGGACTGTTTGGGCCAATTATTCTTTTTTTTTTTTTAAATTCTTTCACGTGAATTATGACAAACCAATCACAGTCCATCCCCTGTATGAAGTTTGCCTTGAATTTATTAATCTATAAAGACGTGAGATGATGCAATACATATTCTGTCAAATTTGATTAATTATTAACCAGATCATATTCTATGGGGACTAATATATAATTTATATATTTAGATATATTTTCGAGGAGAGACACTATTCCATGGGCGATTCCCAATTGCATCAGAAGATTTTCAATAACAGACGCAATCTTTACAATAACAAAAAAAGACAAACATTTGTTATATAAAATTCGTGAAACTGAACCATTCACAAGTTGAAAGAATTTCTATTTATCTATAAGCTGTCACAATCCTGAAGGGAAATATGGGTGTCACAAAAGTCCTCTGCCGATCTGAGAAGTTATTGAAGATGAACTCTACCAAAATCTTGACTTTTTGATGTAATTATTCACTATTAATCCATTCTTTTCACTCTTTAATTTGTTTCAGCACAACTAGAATGCTGCCGGTCTTGTTCAAATGAAACGTTGCATCTAATTTTTCAGGCGTGTATAATTGCATCTAATACTGTGATCTGAATTGATCGAGCGCCTGAAAATTTGTCGTTATACAACAATAAAAATGTTGCACCATAATTGGTTCTATAAAACAAGCCTTTAATTAATTTATTTCTTGGCTTTTTTTTTGTTGGATTAAAAAACTAATTAAGACATTATTATATAACCAATCTGATTGTGCATGTTTTACTTGCTTGCGTGTTTGTTTTAACACGTAATAAGTCAAATCATAACTATCTTTTTGTTTGTACATCTTACAAGTGTATTTTTTTGGCCCGTGTTGCTCAATGATCCAATTAAAAAAAGTTCTACAGAGTACAGATTGGTTCCTTTTCCTTTTGTTCTCTTTTCTTCTTCTTCACTTTTTTCTTATTTTTTCCCCTCCTCCGGACTAGTTCCAATCCAACTTCCAACTTCCTACTTTTCTAGTTTAATAAAACTAATAAAAATAAAATAAAAGAGCTTTCAAATTCAACTTTCTTGAAGCACACAGACAAGCATAGAGTTTTTATTTTTATTTTTAATTTTACGAAAACGAAATTAATGATTTATTTATTGGAGAGCTATTCAACGAGTACTTAAAATTTCAAACCTTTTTCATCACCCATACAAGCATCGTCAAAAACGGAAGTTTATTGATAATTCACATTCATTCTTCTCTATTGTATCACCATTTATATTACATTAGTTAATCATCTTGATTTAATGAATTATTTCTTTCGTGATGAAACTGTTAGCATCCGTCCTACATTTGGTCTCTAGAGACCGAGGAGAAAGGAGCTCTGCGAGAAAATGTCTTCTTCCGTGATGAGGCACTAGTCCTACATTTCGTCTCTACGAGAAGATGATTGTGACATGAGAGACGCAAAGGGGATCAAAATCCAAAAATCAAACATGCCCATAAATTAAGACCAAATTCAAATTAAGTAATTCGCAGATTAAAAGAGAAGAAAAATTTGATTTTATTGCGTGTTTACCATGATTACATCCGAGAACTTCAAAGAAATTTGCACAACTGATAATTGTAGCAACCACAGCCTAACCTAGGCCTAGCTACATAATATTTAAAAAAAAGAAAAAAAAGAAAAAAAAAAAAGAGCCTCTCTAAGGCCAGAAATTAAAGGACTGATCTTCAACATGGAAACCAAAACAACCAGAACTAGCACAAGGATCGTCACAACAATAGGCTTCGAGCTTCGGCAAGAATGGCGAAGGCAAAAAGCTCTTCCTCAAGATCAGATCATCGTCTTCGTCTTGCGAAAAATCCGACTGCTCCGGTTCCAACACATGAGACGAATCCGCCGGCTCCAAAAATGAAGAGAAGTTCTCTGCATAATGTGGGCTATCATCCGAGTCCATAACGTCACTCTTGGCCGAACTTGCATCTTCAACTTTGCACACCACCACATTTGGCACATTGGACAAGGCTTCACAATCTGTTTTCACAATTGGGTTCTGAGGAGCCTCTTCAATTGATGAACAAATTGCATTTTCCATTTCCATATCTTCCTTCCCTTTCTCTTTCTCAATCAACTTTTCCTTCAAACATTTAACCTGTAGATTAAAAACACAATTAGTACACTAACACAAATTTTCACCAATTGGAAATATTTACATAGTACGTTCTTTTTTTGGTTATCCTACAGTAAAATTCACCAAATTCCAGAGCAACCCACTTGGGTAAAAGAGAAATTAAAGGCTAGGTAGAGTCTAATTTTATTTTTTTAAACCTCATTTTTCAAAGTTTCATTCTCTTTAAGGAGATTGTCATGGTCAGACTTTAGGCTGCCGTAGCTGGCTTTCAAAGCGTCGTAGTCCTTTTCCAGCTGTTTGGTCTTGTAACGAGCCCGCCGGTTCTGAAACCAGATTGCAACTTGGCGAGGCTCCAAACCCAGCTCCTTGGCCAGCTGGGTTTTCCTCTCCGGTTCCAGCTTGTTCTCTTGCTCAAAGTTCTTCTCCAGAAACTGGACCTGGTTCACCGCCAGCCTCCGCTTCTTCCCCGGCTGGTGAGAGCACCCCTCATACTCTTCCTCGTTTTCCTCCGTCGTCTCCACTTTGCTTGTTGCATTCTCGAAGCTTACCATCGCTTTTGAACCTTAATTACAAAATTTACCCAAAAAAGAAAAAAAGTAGAAAGACCCAGTTAAGGATTACTCTGTTTTTGTTAAGCAAAACAGAGTTGGCAAATCTAGTGGGGGGGGAAAAAAAAAAAAAAAACCCCCAACAAGAAACAAAGACAAAAGAGAAATCTCAGAGCAATTAAGGCAAGGAAATTACCAGGAAAAGATGGGGAAGAGCTGGGAAGCCAGAGAGAGTTAAGAACTTCAGAGTTAGGAGGAAGTCTTTCGTTTTGTTGTTGAAGTAGAACGGTCATGTTGTGGGCACCGGTACTAGCCATGGGCTTTTTTTTTTTTTTTTTTTTTTTTTTTTTGGTTTGTGGTTTTTGGGTTTTGGTTTGGTTTGGTTTAAGAAGAGTATGTGTATCTGAATTCCGAGAGTTGTGTGTTATTAGATTCTGATATTTCTAAGGCTTGTAAAGAAAGAAGCTGGTGGTGTTGATCTCTGTAATGTGGAGACACTGGGAGATTGAGCTCACACCCATCACACAGAAAGTTTTAGTAGTGGCTTAGAGTTGCACGGATTGAGAGATGAAATCAGAGTGCAGAGATTGGTTACTTCTTGAAGCTGAATGTAAGAGAGAGAAACAAGAGAGAGAGAGAGTTCCTTGTATGGTTAGGACCTTAGGAGAGCCTAGGAGTTGAGGACTTTGAGAGAGAGAGAGAGAGAGATTATTCTCTTGGGGGTGTAGTGCTTGATGGAGTTATAAAGAGGAAAAGCTTGTTGAAGGGACCGGTTGCTTGGAAGATTATTGAGTTTGTAAATTACCAAACTACCCATAATGTTACAAGTGAAATATTTTTTTTAAATAATACAAAAAAAGAAAAAAAATATGTGATAGATAAAAGAAAGAATCTTACATGTCGCAAGATTTTAAATTGGTCTAGTTCTATCCGACCCAATTGTGAAACTTCGAAAGGCCAGCATGTTTGGGACAGTAGAATGTGGATGGGGGGTCGTGCCCATTCTTTCTCCGTGAAAGAGAAATGACAAGATGAAGAAAAATTGAAGCTCCGTTTGGAGTTCAAGTTCAAACTTCAAGTTTGAACTCAAATTTTTATCTTTTTTCTAAAAAATTTATCTTTTTCTGAAATTTTTTTTTTATATTTTCTGAAAAGTCAACAAAATTTACTATTGAAACTTAAAAAACCTCAACTCAAACCCAAATACTAAACAAACCCTTAGAAGAGATAGTTACTCGAGTAAAAAATTCTCAAAAAAAAAAAAAAAAAAAAAACATTTATGAAAGATCACATAACTTAAATAACCAAATCAATATCTTGAAATGGTTTTTGTTTAGGGAAGCAAACTTTTTATCTTGAATTATCACAAAAAAATTTTAAATTGGTGGTTCAATTGGACTTTGAACTTAAAGAGAAATTAGCTTTTTTTTTTTTAATTATTGCAATATATTCTAGTATGAAATTTGCTTCAAAGTTATATTTCTTTATCAACATGAGAAAATAAAAAAATTACTTATCTCATCTTAATCTCAAAATCAAAACGCCACGACATCTCAATTCACTTGAAATACGGGTCCTCGCAATTCAGAAACTTTCTTGGTCTTGGTGGGACTTCCAGCATCGCACTCAACTCATAGATGAAACTTTATTAATCAACATAAAATGACAGAAAAATTGTTTGTTTAAAAAAAGAAAAAAAGAAGAAAGAGGAAAAAGGAACCAGTAAGGAGAGGGGCAAATTAGTAAAAGGAGGAGAAAGAGGGAGTGAGAGTGAGAGTGAGAGTGAGAGACAGGATGGAGATGACAACGAGGATAAGAGAAAGAAAACAAAAGCAACATGTCAAATCAGTCGCCATCAGACGGGGAAGCTCGGAATTTAGGGGGAGAGAGAGAGAGAGAGAGAATAGAGAGAGATAATGACTCATTACCCCTCCTTCCACGGCCCACTCAGAGCCCACCAAGGCCCTATTCGTCTAATTCCCCCGTTTGCTTCCCCTTCTTTGCCTTATATTCCTTCTTTCTTTTGCGGCGTATCTCTCCAATTTTCATCTCAATTTTTATTTTTTATTTTTTAAAAAATTTAATAAAAATTATTACTTTATTTGATAATTTATTTCATTTCAAACTAAAATATAATTTTTTATCTTAATTTTTATTTTTTTCTAAAAAAATTTTATCTTTCTGAAAATTCAACAAAAATTTTCAACTCAAACTCAAAATTTTCAAACTCATTCACCAAATGGATTCTATAATTAATTTTTTTAAAAACTCAATTAATTCTAACATAAAAATTCTATTTCTACCATCATTAAAAAAAAAAAAAAAAACTACCCACACAACACCTAGTTTTCTTTGACAGCACCGTCCGACCTTTTCCAGCCGACTCGTCTCGTTTTCTATACTGGCTCTCTCTCCAAATGCTTCAAATTCTTCCTATTATTATCTACCCTTGTAAAGTAAAAATTCAATTTAAAATGCTTTTAACAAAAGAATGAACATCACTTATATGTAGCCAAATGACGTTAGTTAATGCTTAAACAACTAGCTTAGCAAAAAGCAAACAAATGAAAAAGAAAAATTATCCGATGGGGTGCAAAAACAGATAGTATGATATTTACCGGTCATGCATGTTTCAAAATATGAGATCAGGTCAAAATCTCATAAAAATATATGTATAAAACTGACATAATTTGATATCAATATGGTTGCAAAACTAATATAAACATAATTTTACATATGACTCCATTATTAAGTGTAGAGTTCGAATTCTTCATCTTAAACTTTTTTTGTTTTTTTTTTTTTAAAAGTCTCATAATATTAATCATTGTCATAAAACTTCTATCAGATTTCGTAGGAGTTGTTTGTTGATTATTTTTTCTTTGATGTGCCACATAACTTTAAAAGAAAAAAAAAATTGTATGCTATTTCCCTGTGTTCACTTTGAGCATTATAGAATCATAGATCGTTATTGGCTACTAATATCATAACTTTACTTACTAGGATCAACTTATGATGCATTCAATCTATAATTTGTTCTTGTTGGAGCACTACAAATATAGCTAGCTGTAGCACAATTGATAGGATTGTCCTTGTAATCTAGCTACGATTGGGGTTGAATTAAGTGAATATGGTAAAACTTTTGCAGGTTAAAAAGTTAAATTAGTCAAGGCTGGTGGGTGCTAAGGTCATATTGTTTGAATAAATGCAACTTATCAATGTGTGACCAAAAAAAAAAAAAGTTATCTCTCTCGTGCGGTTGACATCTTTGTATTAATTGGTGTATGACGTGTGTCTTCATGCGTTGAGGCCAATATTGATTATAACTTCAAAGTTTTCGTAAAGAGTGTTTTGAAGCCCTACTATTCACATTGACGCACACTACGCACCTACAACCGAATTAATACACGAATACGAATGGTATACATCAAATATATTTAACAAATATAATACATATATTTGATTAGTTGAAAAGACTTGTTGGAAGAAATTTTGATACCATTGAGCTAGCAGCCTTGTAGGAAGATATTAATGGACCATTTTAAAAAAAAAAAAAAAAAATTAGTTTTCAAGATGTCCTTCAATGAGAAAACGCCCTACTTTTCTTGTCAAGGTGATACAAAGTGCCAAGTGTATTGGCACTTAACACTTGATGACGTAGTTTGAACTCTCTCTCTCGTATAGTCATCTTCAAGCACGAAATGATATCATTTGCTTACGAAAAATGCTATATATATATAAGCTTGTTTTTGTTCAATTCACTTACTTTAAAGTTGATATGTAAATGTGGTCCTAGCTTTCTTTTAACAAGAAAAATTAATGTTTAGGTTAAAACTCTCTCGAGATAAATGAAAGTGCTCATTGTTATATGGTTTTATGCGGAACACATTCCCAAAAACTTTTTTAGGGGGGAGAGGGTGCAAATTCTATGTTTATACACCATAATAGTTTAGTAGCTTAACAACGTAGATCAAATGGAACTTCTAATAATACTCTCACTAGTCTAACTATTATACGATGTTAAATGAACTTGGATAAAACTCATCCTAAAAAACGAACCCAAAGAGAGAGGGTACACATTCCACATTCAAATATCATAATGGTCCAGTAGTTTAGGGATATGGGACAAGTTCAACTTCTAATTCCCCCGCGTAAAAATCACTATAATGCATGGAAAGCAGAAACGTAAGTGAACTGAAATTTCAATGTCAACGTCCAACAAGGCTTTGGCTCATACCAGAAGAGCGAAGAGAGAGAGAGAGAGAGAGAGAGAGAGATTAGAGATAGTCCTACTGTATGACGCAAACAATGGTTAAGAATTTCGTTGATGCACTGATTAATAGAATTCTTAGACGAGGTTCTTCATAATAATGATAATAATTAGAAGTAGTGGTTTCCTTTTCTTCCGATATTTAGGTTGCTAGAATTTAAAAAATAACGTAGGCATTATGTAATGTGTATATCATAGTCTTCGTTTTTCCTAACCACTTTTTCGACATTTATGTACGTCAGCTGCACGAAGAAGACTTTGTTCACATAAATCTCTCCTAATCAACAAGTGGGCATATATATTAGCACTTTATCGTTCACATACAAGAAACACTCTTTTCTTTTCTCTTTTTTTTTTTTTTTTTTTTTTTTTTTTTTTTTGGAAGTATGCAAGAAGAACTTGTTTATTGAAACAAAGACTCTTGAACTTGGTTTAATAAATAATAAGAGAAATAGAATGAAGTCTACAATATTACTATTTAAAATTATGAGAAAAGATAAAAGTGGAGCGATACCGAGAAAATGAACCATTTTATGAAATGACACACCTAAATTGAGAAAACTACTACAATGACTTTTGATTTCTGGGATCATTGGATCTCGTGTCATCACGTAATACCAAAATGAGAAACTTCTTACACACGTGTGCAAATGTACTATAATGTAACAGATGCTTTCAGATTTCTAAAATGCTTTCATCTGGGGTAGTTTGAAATCGCATGCTCAAGTCTTAACTAGCTTTTCATGGGTTTGTACTTTTTCATCCATAGGGGATCTCTCTTTACCTAGTTTTTGTTCGGAAAGATAGTATTAGTATTAGGAAAAGTTGTTGTTTTTGTATGTAATTATTCTTATTAAGAACTTTTGATTTATTTGTAATATTATAATTTAAAATAGTCTCATCTTTTAGTAGATTTATAAATATTATGTATCTTACCCGATTCTGTATACTTATAATTTATATTAATATGTGAACTTATTCATAATACTACTTACTAATAAATTCATTGTTCTTAGTCCGGAAAAACACATCCATATTAAATATTTTTATATTCTTTTCTTCTTCTCTTATCACTATTATTATTTTCTTATTTAATTCTCTATAGTTCCTTCTTCTTCTTCTTATTTCTTTCTCTCTCTCTCTCTCTCTCTCTATATATATATATATATATATATGATGTGAAAGGGTTGAACTTTGATTATAATGAATTAATTCCCAAACACTACATCAGAAGTTATAGCAATTGAGTAGCTATCTCTCTCTCTCTCTCTCTCTCTCTCTCTATATATATATATATATATATATATATATATGATGTGAAAGGTGTTGAACTTTGATTATAATGAATTAATTCCAAAACACTACATCAAAAGTTATAGCCATTGAGTAGCTATACTAATATATATATATACTGTAAAATATAATAATATTATCTTGGTTTTGTGGGGCCTGATACACATATATGATTCAAATGGCAGATGTATAATGGTTTGTTTAATAAAACCAGTGCTGTGCAACTAGCAGGAAATAGATACACAGTGTATGAAGTGTCATTTAACGTATCTCGCAGATGCAACTTACAATGGTCATATAAATTCATGGCTATAGTTGACCTATCAATATAATACAATACTGTTCTGTTCTGTTCTGTTTCATTCAGTATCGGAGAGTCCTTGACATTGTTTCTGTTACAACTCTGCCACATAAATCATGCAATAAAAATCAATATTTGTGTTTGTATATACATTAATGTAACGTAGGATCCACCAAGAGAAATTGTGACGTCCACATTGGTAATTTTTCTTTTTAATGTGCACATGCAAATGCTTGAATGGTACGTATATATGGCTTCAGTCAGCAGAAACTACCTTAATTTCCCCAGGACGTAGTTTTTGCATGTATGAGGTGGTTATCTGGTTAATCGGGTCTTAATCATTGATTTCACTTTGTGCAAATTAGGTTAATTATATTTGACATTCAACTAAAATATAATAAGACCATCGATAGATTGATGTAGTGGTAAAAATACCTTTCACTCTTCTCTTCTCAGAATGTCTGAACTAGAGTCGATATTCGACAGCCTCAACATAAATTGTCTTGTCTGGTCAATGTAACGTGAGTACTCGTCAAGATGGTTTACAAAGTACCCCCCTATTCTTTTCCGTATATAGTCCACGCTGTCATGCCATTGGTATAATGATATCGACGTACTTTTAACTGAGTGTATTGGAGGCAAAAACAAGCACCCAAAAAAAAAAAGAACATAAATTGTAGGTCCATTAAGGACCATAACTTTTGGCCCATATTCTTGGCAGATCAAACAGAAGTCGTGGGCCAACTACCAAGTTTGTAGCGGATTAAGGTAAGGCGACTTCAAAAGTGGGCTGCTTCTAAAATTTGTTTGGAATGGAAGATCGAATGTAGCTTTTGATGTGGTTCTTTAAATCACGTGTAACCTGTGAATCTCTTAGAAAAGAGCCTTAATTTAATGAGTCATTTTTGTGACAAGATATTAAGTTAACTCTGTCATTTTATTTTACTTATAGGTCGCAATGAGAGTTGATAAATCCTGGATGCGATGCCGAAATCGGTGATTTAGGCGTGAATTATAACACTACTTTATAGTTAGAGAGAGATTTAGATGTACAATGATACGTAATACACGAGTACAATAATCACAATTCATGAGTCACGAGTCAAATCACCACTAAGGTTGCGATGTAGTGGCCATGAAGCCTTTTCTTACGTCTTCTCATTTTTTTGACTCAGGTTCAGATCTCGTATAGCATTCACTTCTGACCCCGTGAAGGCTCTTGGTGGTCCCCGACCCCGAAACTCCCTGAGGCTGAAGGGGTTGGGGAGTGGAGCGGGAAGAGCAACACCTAATTTCCTTTCTTATTTACAGGGGAAAAAAAACCTCTATCAAATTCTCATTATTCACTTTTAATATTTTGAAGCTCGATATATATCCAAATCTTTTAATGAATGAAACCTGTTAATAATGTAGTAAAAAATATATATGATATTTATGTGACTTAATCCTGATAAAAAAAAATTTAAAAATTTAATCTTAGTAAAAACTTTCCTTATAATTTTTATTACTGATAAAAATTTTTGGTTTCATAGTCCATTGGTGATTTTTGGCTTTTTGCGATAGTTTGTTTTTTTTTGTTTTTTGTTTTTTCAGTTGTATATTTTATTTTCACCCACTAATAAATCCTTTTAATTTATGTGGAAGAGACACGCGGGAATACATAGATATAAGCTTCCCATTCGTCACTTTCCTGCAGAAACAACCAAACTCAGAAATGAACCCAAGACAAACAACACATGAGGTAGTTATCTGGTTAATCGGATCTCAATCATTGATTTGGCTTTGTGCAAATTTGGTTAATAATATTAGACATTCAACTACAATATAATAATAAGATCATCGATGGATTGGTATAACGGTATAAAAATGTCTTTCACTCTTCTCTTCTTAAAATGTCTAAATTGGACTTAATATTCGACGGTCTCAATATAAATGGTCTTGCCCGGTCAATATAATGTGTACTCGTCAAGATGGTTTGCAAAGTACCTCTTGATTATTTATTCATTTTTTCTGTATATAGTCCACGCTTTCATGCCATTAGTGTTGCATATTGACATCGAAATACTTTTGGTTGAGTGCATTAGATACAAAAACAAGCACCCCAAAAAAAAAAAAAAAAAAAAAAAACATAAATTGTCCGTTAAGGACCAGAACTTTTGGCCCATATTCTTGCCAGATCAAACAAAAGTCATGGGCTAACTTCCAAATTTGTAGCGAATTAAGGTAAGGTGACTTCAAATGTGGGCTGCTCTTAAAATTTGTTTGGAATAGAAGATCGAATGTAGCTATTGATGTGGTTCCTTGAATCACAAGCAACCCGTGAATCTCTTAGAAGTTCGAATGAGCCTTAATTTTATGATTTTTCTGACAAGATATTAAGTTAACTCTATCATCTTATTTTACTTGCAGGTTGCAATGAGCCTTCACTATTAAGTTTTTTAAAGAGTTTAACGATAAATTACCCCCAAGATACAACAAACCCTTAAACACAATATCTAGCAATAATATTATATTCCAGAACAAAATATGAAATTTGTAAATTTCTTGAGTTTTTTAAAAGTGTATAGGTATCTTTTCATAAACCGATACAACCATGTTAATCCATATAACCTTTTACAAGAGGTGCATTTTCATTGTAAAGACATCTCTTTGAATATCTATTCAATTATCATAACTGATATGTCAGTTATTGATAATTATTCAGTTTTGTATGAAAACATACAACCAACAATTACATTAGTTCGAAACAACTCAAAATATACATTCAAAAATCTCATATCAGCATGAACGGGCGCCACAGCGCCTAGGGTCTCCAAACCAGCGCCTAGGCACTAGGCTTTATGCCTTTAGGTATTTTGAATACATCAAAATTGTGTATTTTCATAATCTAAGTGTCTTTTGATTTTATATCATATGAGAGATATATTACAATTTCTCTTGTATTGTTTCCTTCTTTTGATCGTACAGGAAGGATATTGTTTACGTAGTAATTAATCCTGATAAAAGAAATAAAAATTTTAATCTCCATGTAAATTTTATTCTGATAAAAAATTTTGGCTTCGTAGTCCGTTCGTGATTTTTGCGTTACAAAAAGTTTGTTTGCTTGTTTGTTTGTTTCAGTTGTATATTTTATTTTCCCCCACTAATAAATCCTTTTAATATATGTGAAGAAGACACGCGGGAATACATACATATATGCTTCCCATTCATCACTTTCTAGAAGCAAGCAAACTCAGAAATGAACCCAAGACAAACAACACAAATAAAAAGAATCAGAAACAAAAGATAAAAATGATTTCCTAAAATCAAATTAAACCCACTTTACCCCCATATGATTTGCTAATCATGAGCTCCTTAAGGTGCATCGCGAAACACCCAACCATCTCTCTGGTGGACTCATCCACCACCCTCAAGGAGCTGAAGCAAATCCACGCCCAACTGCTTACCACCGGTCTCCTCACCGACCACCACCTTCTGGGCCAGTTCGTCGCCGCCATAGCCGTCCACAACCCCGACAACCTCGACTACTCAAACCAAGTGTTGGACCAATGCGACACCCCGACGCTCTTCAGCCTCAACTCCATGATCAGAGCCTACTCCAAAAGCCCCTCGCCGCACAAAAGCTTCCACTTTTACAACAGGATTCAACGCTCCGACAACAACCTTTTACCCGACAACTACACTTTCAATTTCATGGTTCGTACCTGCGCTCAGCTGTCGGCTCGCGAGACTGGCCCGGCTGTTCATGGTGCGGTCGTGAAACAGGGGTTTGAGAATGACCCACATATTCAAAGTGGCTTGATTTTCATGTACGCCGAGTTGGGTTGTTTGGGTTCGTGTCATCGGGTTTTTGCTGAGGTTTTGGTGCCTGATGTGGTGTGTCAGACTGCCATGGTGAGCGCTTGTGCGAAATGCGGTGACGTTGGTTTTGCGCGGGAGCTGTTCGATGAAATGCCGCAGAGAGACCACGTCGCTTGGAAT
This sequence comes from Ficus carica, assembly GCA_009761775.1. Classification (NCBI taxonomy): domain Eukaryota; kingdom Viridiplantae; phylum Streptophyta; class Magnoliopsida; order Rosales; family Moraceae; genus Ficus; species Ficus carica. The sequence goes on from CM019749.1 coordinate 5,398,014, forward strand.
GCGATGATTGCGGGGTACGCACAGTGCGGGAAGTCGAGGGAGGCGTTGAGTTTGTTTCACATGATGCAAGTGGAGGGTGTGAAGGTGAATGAGGTGTCTATGGTTTCGGTTCTATCGGCATGTTCGCACTTGGGGGCTTTGGATCATGGGAGATGGGCTCATGCGTACATAGATAAAAACAGGTTGAGAATGACAGTGACTTTAGGGACCGCACTTATTGACATGTATGCGAAATGTGGGGCCATGGACAAGGCTATGGAAGTCTTCTGGAAAATGAGGGAAAAGAATGTGTACACGTGGAGTAGTGCCATGAGTGGTCTAGCTATGAATGGATTTGGAGAGAAGTGCCTTGAGCTCTTTTCCCTTATGAAACAAGAAAGAGTTGAGCCGAATGAAGTGACATTCGTTGCGGTCTTAAGGGGTTGTAGTGTGGTCGGACTAGTCAATGAAGGTCGCAAGCATTTTCAAGCGATGAAAGCAGTGTACGGAATTGAGCCTCAGATAGAGCATTATGGGTGCTTGGTTGATTTATATGGTCGCGCAGGGCGTTTAGCAGAAGCCCTGGACGTCATTGATAGCATGCCTATGAAGCCCCATGCAGGTGCTTGGGGAGCTTTGCTTAATGCGAGTAGAATGCATAAGAATTTGGAATTAGGCGAGCTTGCCTCGAGAAAGATTGTGGAGCTAGAGGCTAAGAACCATGGTGCTTATGTTCTTTTATCAAACATGTATGCCGATTCGAAGAATTGGGACGGAGTTAGTAATGTGCGTCAGATTATGAAGACGAAAGGTGTAAGGAAGCCTCCTGGCTGCAGTGTTATTGAGGTTGATGGCGTGGTTCATGAGTTCTTTGTTGGGGACAAATCCCATCCAAGATATAATGAGATTGAGATGAAGTTAGGAGAGATCTCTAGGCGGCTTAAATTGTTCGGTTATGTGGCGAACACTAACCCCGTGCTCTTGACATAGACGAAGAAGAGAAAGAGGATGCCTTATGTAAACATAGTGAGAAGGTTGCAATTGCTTTCGGCTTGATAAGTTTAAGGGAAGGTGTTCCGATTAGGATTGTGAAGAATCTCAGGGTTTGTTGGGATTGCCATGAAGTAACAAAACTGATTTCGAAAATTTTCAATCGTGAAATCATTGTAAGAGATAGGAATAGGTTCCATCATTTTCAAGACGGCAAGTGTTCTTGCAAAGGTTATTGGTGAGACAAAAATGAGCAACTTTCATGATTTTCATTATTTTTTGTTTGTTTTTTAGATGCCGTTTAGATTAAGATTTCTTTTTGTTACATTTCTTCATGAACACTGCTTTGACATTCTTTGTTCGACAGCATTTTTTTCTAGTAATAAGATTTCGACACTTGAACACAACAACCCCCTCTTTGATGCAATTTATTTCTACTCAAAACTTATATAACTGCTTTTGTGGATTTGCATGCGGAGAAAGATATTTCTAATGGACATGACATGGCTTTACCAAGTTTCAGAATTTATCCGACCTCTCTTGTTCACATCAGATAAGGATAGTTTATTGTTCCTAAACCCACTCTTGCTTTTTTGAAAGTGCAAATCAGGAAGATTAATAGACAAGTAGAAGCATTTTTAAGCACAACTTCTGCGGATAAGCTATACACACACTTACATATTTATACATATACACACACACACACTATATATATATATCAGAAATAATAAGTTTTGTTGAAGTGAGAACATGGCATTTCCTAAGAGTAGAGCATTAAATGTCACATACATAGACAACACTGCCATTTGGCAATATCTTCAGATATTTCTCTGTAGTGGCTAAGTCTAAATATTTATCCAATTTATTGCCAAGATTAATCATGGTGGACAACACGTGTGAACGATAGTAATGTGTCAAGACAAAATTGATTACATTCAAACTGTAATATAGCCATATGTCAAACTAAAATAGCATGCAAAATTTGCAAAAATATATAACTGTTTTGGTCCTCCTTTTATTTATTAAAAAAAAAAAAAAAATTAATAAAAGAGAATATGGAAATTTTTGTGGTAAGACTCGTGTACTAATATTGTTGGTATGAATTGTTGTTTAATTATTAGATTAGTCTTTAACTATCTGATTAATGAATGTTCATATTAAAAATTACAGTATGCAATACGACACTGTTTTAGTAATAGATCAAATTATTAAAAAATTAATCTAATATTTAAAATTACGGTTCTAATTAATAGCGTTGAATAGAAAATTTGACGGTAGAAATTCTAAGGAAAGGCGGAAAAGAAAAAGGAAAGATAAGAAAAGAAAATTTATTAGGTGAATATGCAAGAGGTCACATCTTCCTGGCTCATCTCCCGTTTGGTGCGTTTACGTTTTTGGTCATAGATGAACTTTTTGACTAAAAAAAGTTGGAGATTTTTTACCCCTGTCAATTCTCATTACCAAGAAGAGAAAAAAAAAAAAAAAAAAAAAAAAAAAAAGAGAGATTTTGTTACGACAAGATTCCACTAATCACATTGGTCATTACCATTAGCCATTGACTCTCTCTCTCTCTCTCTATTTATTTATTTATTTTTCTTTTTTAACTTGAGGAAGAATAAAGCAAACATACAGGCTGTGAATTTCTGGTTTAATTTCTTTTTTTTGTTAAAGGGAACTTTCCATGTTATTTGTTGAAAAAAAATTTCGGCAAAATTTGATTTTTCGAATGATCTTCCTCACTAGTGTTGGAGAGGATTTATTAACTTTAATTAAATTTAATTAAAAGTTTGACCAAATCCTGAAAATGGGTCCTCTGAAAATACCGAACTTTGTAATAAATAAAGGATATCATATATAGATATGATATAGACACGTATAGATTGTCATGTTTCATGTTGAATGTGGTATATAATTATTAATTTACACATATTAATTAATCTAGCAAACGCTTACCTTTGCATCAAGTGTATTACTAACTACATGCACTTTTACTAAATCGCATAATACGTTTTATATTAGAATTGTCAAGTATCGAACTTATAAATATATTTAAAATAAATAAATAAATAAATCCTTACAGTTATATCTATAAAATACATATATACACGTCCACTTTCTTTGAGATATAATACATGAAGAATTTTAACTATTATTGGATTGTAGTAGCGCCTCATGTGCCTATGTGACTTCCACAATTCAACAATTTTAATGATCTTCGGTGTCGGTGAAGACCCCTTATTTGTAGCTTGCATAAATTATATAAATCAACTTCCGCTATATTTAGGTTTTGTTTAACAAATTAGTTTAATTTCAATTAAATTAATTTTTTGGCTAGATTTTTTTTTCCTGAAAAGTCAACAAAAAATTATAACTAGTTTTTAAAAAATCAACTAATTCCAACTTAAAAATTTTAACTCCAACTAATGATTCAAATGGACGCTTATTATTGTTGAAAAAGTTCTAATCCCAAGACATATCGGTATTTGCTTCAATATAATTGATAAGAATCTCAATATTCATACTTTAATCTAATGGATATTTCAACTATCATGATATAAAAATTATCAAAAATTATCAAAAATTTAATTATTATTATTTTTAAAATATATATACTATTTGATTTAGGAATATTTTCATGCATCCTTGATTATTGGGGAGCAAGCAAATCCGGGGTGGTCAACGACACCGGCTGATCATGTTCTCTCCAAAATCAATTGTTTTAAGTGCTTAATTAAGTCTCACCCTATTGATTTTTTTAACTTAATTTTAATCTCCTTAAAGAGCTCGCATATAGCTTATAATTTATTCTTGCAGGTCATTAGTCCTATAATATAAAGTATATTGAATATTACAAAAGCCCAAGTTTCCATCGCATATATGCTTTTTATTATTATTATTATTTTTTCAAAGCGGACGTGTGTGTGTGTGTGTGTATAAAATATATATATATATATATATATATATAGACTCACACATTAATTAGTTTAAACATCATGTAAAAATGTATGTAAACTACTAAGTGGATAAGCGTTTACTTTTGCTTCCAATTAATTAGCAGCAAACTAAACGAAGTAACTTGATAAAAATTAAAAATAAATTTAAAAAATAGCGTTTACTTTAACATGACCATATGCATATCTGAGGAAGGTAGTTAGAATAACTAAGTATTTAGTGGGAACTTATATATAATTAAGTAGCTAAAGCATTTTTTTAAAGCTAATTGTATTTTTTTTTTATCATTAAATAGCCGTATTGTATATATGTCACGCACACTAAACAATATGGTGGAGAAGAGAGGAAAAATTTAAGCATGGGACTGCCGAATTAAACTATCATTTTGCATTGAGAGAGTGAAAGGAAAACAAATAATATTTTTAATCTAATCCCCTAAATAAATTTATCATAAATATAATCACTTTGAATCTAATTGATCCAAACTCGAGACTGTGGTTTTAATGATATATATATATATATATATATATCTATCTATCTATCTATCTGAATTTTCTTCTTGACGAGTATATATTCTTCATCGTCTCCAATTTTAATCTAATATATATATATAAATTAAAAACCTAGATAACATCAAACTGACCCTTTATACAACTTGATATATATAGGTGCAATTTCAATAGTTTTTTCTAATTTTTTATTGATCGATAGATATCATTGTTATAACCGTATGATATGAACCAGAGGGTTATAAGAAATTTGATAATTAACTAAAATATTTATGTTAACTAATAAACTATACACTTATCTTTGTACTTTTTAACATCAAAACTGACCCTTTATACAACTATATATATATTTATATATAGGTGCAATTTCAATAGTTTCTCTAATATTTATTGATCTGTAGATATCATTGTCATAACCGTATAATATGAACCAAAAAGTTATGACAAATATGATAATTAACTAAAAACATTTATGTTAACTAATAAACTATACACTTATCTTTATATTTTAGACAGTAACGATGATTAAGAAAAACAAACAATTGAAAACTCGTAAAAAATATATGTATATATATAATAAATACATATATAATGTGTGTAATCCAGATTTTGAGAACTTGTACCAGCTGACTGCTGAGGATAGCAAAACGGAAATTAAGGCTGCCATGCACATATATATTATTCTGTCGCCCAACATGCCATGCATTTTTGGCTTTAGCAAGGGGAATAAGAATCTAGTGTGTGTTTTTGTGATTATCAATTGCCATGACCTTATATATGAGTTTTTTTTTTTGGTCACTGAAACTTTTTATTTGGGATTCACCTGTGAAAGCAATGCCAAGAAAAAGAAGAAACTAAAAGGACTACTTTAATGGGTTCCGAGTATAATTGATTACAGGCCACATAATTTTGAGAATACATATGACACACTACTATTCCATCATCTTTCCTCATCTTTCATTTCATCGTTTAAATATATGAACTACATTCACTGTACCCATTCTTATTATTATTATTATTATTTTGGTTTTTGTTTTGGTCCAACCTTTGGATGTTTCTTCTTAGTTTCTATGCCCTTGACTTCATGACCTCTACTTTGGCATCCTTGATTTTCACCAACTTGCTTCTTTTTTTTTTGTTTTTTGTTTTTGTGTGTGAATAAAAGAATCTTGGGTGGCCCCATCATTTTAAGTTTTTAGCCTCACAGACAGGAACCATTTTCCTAAGTATGGCAGTGAGACATGTTTTTTATACTAGTTTCTCTTAGTCGGTCATTCGGGGTCGACCTTGCCATCACTAAACCATACTTCACAGCCGAAGCTGGAGCGAGGCCTAAGGGGAGGTATTGGAATCGAACTCGGGTGCGAAGGGAGAAGCCTAATAAAGGCACCCACCCTTGTCAACCCATCCACCCTGTGGGTGTAACTTGCTCTAATTCTTAGTCTTTTGGGATATTGTTTAACTATATATTTTCCCCTACTTTAGGATTTTTTTTTTTTTTTGTAAATATAAATATAAATCCCTACGTAAGTTAATAAGCGAGAAAATTGCAATAGGGTATTAAATAGTATATTAAAAGATACTGTAAAGCTCTATTTTAACCGTTAGGTTTAATGTCACATTATATTGTTTTGTAATTTTATTATAATTACTATTATTATTATTATTATAAACTACCACTAGGAATGCTCTACAATAAAAAGCTTTGTTAATGAGAGGTGCTCATTAATTTGAAGATCACAACTCGCCAGTTCTTAATGAAAAGTATCGTTTCTTTAATAAATCCCTACATAAGTTAATAAACGAGAATAATGCAATGGGGTTTTAAAAGATACCGTAAAGCTCTTTTTTAACTGTTAGATCTAATCTCACGTTCTATTAGTTTTGTAGATTTTTTTTTTGGTGATATATAGACGTTTAAAAGTATAAACTGTCAATAGGAATGCTCTACCATAACAAACTTTGTAAATGAAATTACTCCTCAATTTGAAGATCACAATCCGCCATTTCTCTTAAAGAATTTAGAAGTGAAGTGATTAAAATAACTTGTAGGTGAGAGCAAATTAGGGTAAGATTTTTTTTTTGCTAAAAAGCAAGGGTATAAGATTTGAACTTAGAGATGTGTTAATTGTTTAAATACTCTTTAACCAATTTACCAAAAAATAAAAAATCTTTAACCAATATTGATCAAAAGGCAAGATTAATATTGATCGAACGGCAAGATTAATTGACAATAGAGTGGCACAATAATTACTTTATATTACAAAAAAAAAAAAAAGAAAACCAGATTTACATGTGATTGTAAAAAGACATATCTCTCTATGTGATTCCTTATCCTTGATTAAACAAATTTTATAAGAGAGATGCTCGCCTTTTCTTTTCTTTTTTTTTTTTTGGTCAATTAGATATTGGTCTTTTTACTTTATCTCTTCGCACCCTTAGAAGATGACAAAAAAATAAAAAATAAAAAAAAATAAAAATAAAAAATAAAAAATTTAAAAGGGAGAATATCACTCGCAAGCCAATAATACCGTTGATGGCATCTATACTGAAAACCAGTTGTACAAATATCCTTCTTTATATTGGACTGATTTAATTAATTTATTTGTTTTTCTATTCTCACACAGCAATGGATTTTATTGGCCACTTATCATTATCACAAGGTGCCCTAAACCGTGGGCAAAAGAATTTATTTATTTTATTTATTTTTATTTTTTTGTGGTTTTTTAAGATAAAGAGGGCTACTTGCAAAAGCAATGGACGCGGCGGCGACTCTCAAAGTGTTCACATGGGATCGCTGCCTCAAAACAACGTCAGCCTAAACAGGACTAACGACAATACAACATGACCCCACTCTCCTGATTGAAAACTGTCCAACACCATTGGTTGGATACTACGGTGAAAGGAAAAAAAAAACAAAAAAAAAAAACCTAATTGAGTATGATTTTAACATGATCTTTATAAAACATACAATATAATAACATTATCAATTTAAATAGGATATCGGACATAATTTCAACTGTCAGATGTCGTTATGGAAAAAAACTGTTAGGTTGACAATGTTATGAAAACAAGACACGGATCGAAAATTCAACAGATACAATGTTCCTGACTTCTAGTAAGATCTCATGTGGTAAGTGAAAAAAAAAAGAAAAAGGACAAATTTGAAAGATATATAAATTTGTACGTCATTTGATTTCAAAACCGTGGTTCTCATGTATTCTGAAGAAGTGAAAGCCACACGAGAAAGCGTAGACTTTTATTTGGTCGTTTCTTTCGCATTCATATACCCTTCTCTCTCTCATCTCTCTCTTCGTAATTTGTATTTGCACCTATCCTTCGAAGGCTATTAAATGGCATTATTGGGTCCATTTTTATTATTATTGCCGTGTATTCCCTAACTTTGTGCTCTAATTAATCTCTCTTAAATATTCTTCTAAAAAATAGTACTGTGGTTTTTGGAGTTATTTTGTTCACCTTAGAGAGAGAGAGAGAGAGAGAGAGAGAGAGAGAGACGGGGGGGGGGGGGGGGGGGGAGGGGGGGGGGTGTTATTAAATTTAAAATGTCTTTGTATTAAATGTTATTATTTACCACTGCATTGACTTAATTACCTTCTTTTTTAGGGTAACGTAATTATTTAGGGTAAAAATTTTTAACAAGTTGATGTGTAGTGGAATATTGAGAGCAAATAATGGAATCAATAAGTAAAAATAATGGAATCAATAAAGTAAAAATAATGGAATCAATCTTGTGTTTGCTTTATTCCTTTTGATTTTGTAATGAGAGGGTGATAGGTCTTGATATAGCAATATTAAATTACTCTCTTACCACTAATTAATCAACTTGCAAAATATTCAGTAAAAAATAAACGTAAGAATTCAATTGTTATCTATGTTCATAATTACTTTATCTTCTCCTTTCAAAAAAAAAAAAAATTTATATTCTCAATATTATAATAATATATCTTGCTTATTATTCTGTCTTCATGTACAAATTTATTTATTTTCAGAATAAAATAATTTGTTTCATTTTTGACACTCTATTTTAATTTTCTAAACAAAATCAATATTATATTACAACCTATATTTATTACTTTACCATCCTATCATTCTAATAATTAGTACAATTATAATTAATATTGTTGTATTCGGTGGACAATTTATTTTTCTAAGTTGAAGACAAAATTTACTCAAAGGATAGTAAATTTACAATAATTAATATCAATTATGAGTTTAAGTAAACTCATGAAGGGAATTTGTAGTAATTTCGATATTGATTTTGCGACTTAAGTAAATATCATGATTTTGAACCATCATTTTGAATTGTATTCATGTTGAATAATCTTCATCACGCATGAGCAAACACACTATAAGTAAACCATGCACACAAGTGATCGAACTAGTCTGTTTTTTTTTTTTTTTTTTAAGGGAAAATTTTTTTAACAAATAAAATAGAAGAAGAGTACTATTGACAACGAAACAAACTTAATTTTATTGCTTTGAATTTCAGTCACTATTTGTATTAGAATTGTTAGCTGACAGACCAATGTTTAACAACCACATCAAAGGATTTGATATATATAAATATATATATATATATATTAACGTAGAAAAAATCTAATGTAGCTAGCTCTTGTTGATCATATATATATATATATATATTTATGTGTGGCTTATATATATATATATATATATATATATGTGGCTTCATGTTGCTATAAGAAGTTACGATCATTTTCCTCAATGAATTTGTTTATTTTGATTCTTCTAATGTGTATCAATTTCAATCCTAGACCTTTCACTGATGCAAATATAAGCATATTAATTGAAGTCAAAGTTCATGTGTACATTAAATGAGAGTTTGATCATTGCACATTTGGCCTTCACAATCGATCATTGCTCTCTCATGTCCACTTTGAAAACAATTTACATGTAAGAATATCATATTATATATATATATATATATATATTCATTTTCCAGAATACTGGTATAGATCTTACTCTCAAATGGCTTGATAGATAAGGGTTTGATAAGTTCGAGTTTTATAATAATTATTTTTAGATTAACAGCTCAATATTCATTAGCTAGCCCGATAGGGTTAAAAAAATGATGCACGTTGTATACCGCAAGTAGTTATGAGTTTATGTGAATATTAGCTGTGAAGGGCTCTTATAATGATCACATCAAAAAAGTTAGTAGCGACTAATGCTTTACTTCACACTTTAAAAGTAATAATATACATATATATATATATATATATATTGGTTCTTCACTTGTAATCTTTGCAAATGTTTACAAATGTCATTTCTCCTTCATACAATTTGGCCTGTTTTGAACTGATACCTACCGTTGCAATTGAACATTCATTGATTTTTTTTATTATTATTATAATGGGACATTCATTGTTGATTCTGAAATTCTTTTTTAAAAACTTCCAAAACCGTAATCAGACATTTCAATTCAACGATGTCACATTTTCTGTAAATATTACGTGGCAAATTCTAGTAGGTCACAAGTTGTACAAATTTGCTATCACAAGCTTTTGAACCGAACTTTGCAGCTAATCATGTATTTGACTCTTCTAACAATAAATTAAAGTTTACCTAACCTTAATTGACATGGGTGATGCGCTGGTTAATATTAAAGACAGTTTGTTAATATTAGAAAACAGATTGTAAAAAACTTAGGTTGGTGAATATTCATATGCATTTTTATATATATATAATATGTATGTAGGGTTATCCTTATTGGAGATATAGATGTCATTATCAATTCTACTTGGTTTCAACGGATATATATAACATATACTATATATGATGATGTACTTGTGTACACTTTCTGGTGAACTGACTCATGCTTTCTCTTCTTCTCTCTCTCTCTCTCTCTCTTTTTTTTTTTTTTTTTTTTTTGTTTTGGGGGCGGGGGGGGGGGGGGGGGGGGGGGGGGGGGTTTGTGAATCTCCCTAGAATTTGTTTGGTAGGAGGAAAAGTGGGAAAACAGTAATAAGATAGGATAGTTGGAAGACCTATGTTGGTTAGATAGTTGGGAAAAGAGAATGAAATGAATTATTAGGTAGGGATTTCCAATTTTTCTAAGAAGCCTAATTTTAATCTCTTCAATATGAAGGGATTAGAAAAAAGAATTCATACCAAACACAACAACAAGAAAAGTAGTCATCTATTTTCCTTTCCTTTTTACTCACCATGTTTCACACATTTCTTTCCTCTTATCAAAGAACACGTTGTTTGGTATTGTTTGAAAAGAAACAAGCGTTGGAAGATTTTGAAGAAGAAAAAGGAACATTATTTGTTTGGTAGAAAGGAAATGAAGAAATCTAAATCTACGTAATTTACCTTTTTCCCATCCAACTTAAAAATATATGTATTTAACAACACAAATAATATACCAAATAATTATTTTGACATTAACGAATAATTAGACCTCACATTCCAGTAGTGTATATAAGAAAAATAGTAAAAACCAACTTAGACTTTTTGTTTTCTCTTTTAACAATATGAAAGAAAAATTTCTACTTTTATTTTACTTATCTTAGTTACTCTACTTCTTTTCTGTTTCAATCCCTTTTATCAAACTCATGTAATATAAAAGGTAGGCTTGACATATATCGGGATTATTCGACTCTCATTTAATAATATTATATTATGTTAATAAAATATTTTATCACATAATCATAATTATATGATAATTAAAATATTTTAATTGATGAAATATGATATATTAAAATGACATAAAAAATAGTATACTAAACGGATGCCATATAGGCATTATCATCTATATATATTCACGCTACTTTTGGAAACGGCCATATATATATATATATATATGATATGGTCCTAGTATTGGATATTTCAAAGGCATATATATATGATTTCACATTAGACCGGAAAATCAACTCATAAAGTAACTTTCGACTTTCGACTAGTAGCAAATATATGTCTAATTACTTTTCAGCACTAATTAAAATATAATAAGTGACTACTGATTCATTTAGCTAGCTGGCAAATAGTTCAGTACATTTCTCTTAAATGATCGAAGAAGATTTGAAGTTGACTTTTTTTTTTTTTTTTTAATACGGATCTTTTGAAAGGTTTCAAATTAATTAAAAGTAATTCCGAGAAGCAAAGACGCCTGCAGATAAAGTTATACATATTAATGAAAAGCCCTAAAATTCATAGAAACGAATACAAATGCAAAATGGATTTCTCATTCAACTAATTTAACCTTTTCCCGATTTTCGCATCTGAAATTCCTGCAATCCCTCTAGGAAAAAAAGAAGCAATAAGGAATAAGATTCTAAGTCACGTTTTTTTTTTACCAAAAATATTACCAAAAGTATTATAGGAGAATAAAATCATCGTGTAAGAATAACTTAGGAATAAATGTTCCTGCTAATATAAACTATCCTCATATCCAAAGTTTAATTGTGTTTAAGTGGTGTTTTTTTTTTTTCTTTTTTCTTGAAAGGGTTTAAGTGGTGTTAATAACAAATTAGTAACAAAAAGATCAGTTTATTATCTAAAAGGAAAACAAAGATTGATTCTTTGAATTCACTGCACCTGGCGTAAATAAAAAGGAATATGTAATACTATAAGTGATAACATTTTTATATGTACGTATATGAGAATTAAGATATATTTATACTATATAAATACATGATAGGCATATTTAGTTTTTCAATATGCCATGCTAACATACTAGAACCACCAATTCTATTCTTAATTGGTATGTACGCCAATTAAAATTTAAAGATAACATTATTAGTGAAAATATATGATAAACTTATTATCGACTAAATCATAATAAAAAAAGTTAAAATTATAATTGGTGTATAATTATGCGATTAAATATGTGTGAATGTTATTATATATATATATATGCACAACTACATTATCCAAATATCATATATCAATGCAATATAAAAATATATCTAGATTGGTGAGAACCTCATCCTTGACTGTGCTAAAGGCCTAAGCTTAATTCAACCATCTGGTCCAATTTCTGCTTTACCAGCATATGTAATATAAACCCCAAGTAGCAATCAACCAAGACAGCTATTTATTAAACCAATGAGATTCAAACAATTAACACACGGACAAACACACACAATATATATATATACAACACACACACATATAAGTATTTATAAATATACATATATGGAATATATTATATAAACAATATATCAAGGGATTAGTAGTACTAAAGCTTTGAAATATTTTCATGTTCTAGACACTTTTTGAGAGAGAGAGAAGTCCGTGGTCGTACCACTAGCCCAAGAGGGGGGGGGGGGGGGGGGGGGGGGGTGGGGGGGGGGGGGGGGTGGGGGGGTGGGGGTTTAGTGGAGGATGGTGGGTATGTTCTTAAAAAGGTATAAAAATTTCAATCCTACAAGGCCATAGTTCCCTTTTAATAATTTGTATTATATAATATATAAAACATATATATTATATATATATATGTTATATAGCATATTTTAATGCTCTATCTTTTGCGTACCAAATCTTACAAAGCTCCACCTCTCATGCAACTTGGATTCCCCCATTGTGTCTCAATCTCACCAATATCCAACGGTCTAGAAATTTCGATTCTTTTAATTAAGTATATTAACTAAATTTTCTGGATATACATGATATACAGTCGTCATATCCACCCAAATGACTTCCCAAAGTTGATAGGTTTGTTCAATGGATCGTGTCGCTACGCGTGTAGTAGTAAAGATTAAAAAGAATAAGTTCTCAACTATTGTTAATTATTATTATTTTTTTAACTTTAGAGAATATGATGATAAATTAATTATGTGTTAATACATAAAATAATACTAGTACTAAAACTGAATGATGACCTATATGTATGTATATAGAATTTCTAGTACTGTTATCATTTAAATTTATAGGCCTTTGACAACTTAGCTTCGTAGTTTTTAATTTTAATAATTTACCTTCTTAACTTTTTAAATTGTTACAACATGTCTTATTTTACTTTCCATCAAATTATTGTCGGAAAGTCTAGCTATGTGCGCTTAATTTTAGGATTAGAAAATCTCATACCGATAAAAAATTTTCAAATTCAGTCGAATCGTAATGTAAATTTTCTAAATCTAAATCATCAATTTAGTGGAAATTCAATGATAATGAGGCATAGTTCAATAATTTAAAAAAATTAGGGAGACAAATTGTCAAAATCAAAAATTTAGGAATGAGGGTTATCAAGGTCGATAAATTTATAAGGAGGGTAACATGACTAAAAACCTTAATGTTAAGCTTGCGTTTGGAATGAAATTTTTATGTTGAAATTGGTTGACTTTTAAAAACTAGTTAAATTTTTTAATGATTTTTCATTATAAAAGAATAAAAAAATAAAAATTGAGAATAAAATTTTAAGTTCGAACTTGAAAGTTAAACGGAAGGTAAATGTATATATCCATATGTGTTGAGAATAATAGTGCCATTGTGTAAGCCTAGCTAGGATGCCATAAAAGGCAAAGGTATCGGCACCTTTGCATTTAACATAAAGAGTTCAATGGTCAAACAATACAAGGAAGGAGGGTACCATATTTAATTTTTCCTTCTTCTTTAATTATTTTTTTTTTCCCCGGTGCGAGGTGGAGTTTTTGATTAGTAATATAGATCAGTACTCTTTCTTTATCTTCCCTCATCTCAGGGAAATATCTTTTATCTACTTTTGCTTATTTATTGTATATATTTTACACATACACAACATATACATGCTGGAATCAGCTGTAAAGTCAATAACAATTAGTCAAAATAACTTTATCTTTGGATTTGCATCATAAAACTTTGACCATATGCACCAATCCTACTACAAAACACATTTTAAAAATGACTTTGAAAAAGGCAATTTATCATAAGTAAATATTTTGTTGTTAACCATATATAGTTATATTAAATAATTACACATTCAAATTTATATATTTTACTTAATTGAGAAAGTTCGTCCATAGCAGACCAAAGCCTTGATGTCATGCCTTAAATATTTACGTGTTATTTAATTTTATGTGATTTGGCGTTTAAAAATACATATTGAGACTTTCTTATCTTGTTAGATGTCTTCTAATAATCTTATATCATATTATCTGAATTTAAAAATTAATTATAAAAAAATATTAAATACCAAAATTTTTGAATAAATAGATTAACAAATAAACTTTTTTTATTGCAAAAATATGCTATCTTAAAAGAATCCCCCGTTTTTCTTCCACATGTGCGTATTGTAATTTTTTTTTTTTTTTTTTTTTTGAAAGGATGTGCATATATGTAATTAATTGAATATTGTCAAACAAAAATTCACACAAATCAATAGAATATAATAGGGAAGGGATAAGTAGTACTTCGACAGATTTTATTTTATTTTTATATAAAAAGGGTCAAAGTCATTTTCCAAAGGGTCTAGACCATTCTCTCTCTCCCCCTACAAGGCCCCTTTAGTCTTTTTTTCCCTACTCGCTCTCTCTCTCTCTCTCTCTCTCTCTCTTTCTCTCTTTAAATCTCCCACCACCAGTACATAACCTTCTCTCTACTCAAAGTCCCTCCCTAATCTTCCACCAGGGATCTAAACCAATTAACCAAAAGTTGGAAAAAAAAAAAAAAAAAAAAAAAAAAGAAGAAGAAGAAGAAGAAGAAAAAGAAAAGGAGAGAGATAACAAATGGTGGGTTCCTCTTCCAAGCTAATATCTTGCTCCATTTCCTCTCCTTTTTTTTGTTGGTTCCTCTTCCACACACATGAGTCATGGCTCTTTTCTCTTGCCTTTCCCTAATTAGGAAAACTTTATGGGTTTTTTTTTCTCTTCTAGTTATAAACAACATACTTATCATCATTTTGTTTAGTTTTATTTATTTATTTATTTATTTTTATATTGTTAGGAAGAAGAAAACCAGGTTACAACCAGATGGAAGGCTATGTAGACGGAAGAACAACCAGTACTCAAGGGCCGCCATGGTGGCATGCTTGCAGCCTCCTTGGTCTTGGGTCCGTACAATTTTCATCGCCAACCCCAATTCCTTTCTTTTTTTTCCTTTATTTATTTTCTGAATTTGAGGACGATAAATTCGAACTCTACTACGTCTTTAATAGAGTCATGTTACTGGCTCCTTTCTTAATTTCCTTTAATTTATCAAACTGGGTTTTTAGTTTTTGTTCATAATATGATGGAGATATTTATAATATATATATATATATATATATGAATGAATAAATATATTTGCATGCAGTGGTGGAGATAATGGAGAACTTGGCATATCTGGGAAATGCAAGCAACTTGGTCCTATACTTGGAGTATTTGCACTTCTCTCCATCAAAATCGGCCAACAATGTCACAAATTTCATGGGAACAGCTTTTCTTCTTGCCCTTCTTGGAGGTTTCTTATCCGATGCCCTTTTCACCGCTTATCAAATCTACCTGATACAGTGCAGTAGTGTTGAGTTTGTGGTAATTTTTTTTTTTTTTTGAACATTTTACATTCTTCATACCTTTAATCTCTTTCTCTCTCCTCTTTTTTTTTTTTTTCATCCATAGTCATGCTATTTTGCTTTCCTTTTACCTGCAACTTCTTTTCTTAACTTGGTCAGCCAATTTTGCCAGAAAACAAGGTAGATAGGTTCCAACACTAAGAAAAATTTTTTACTCTTTTTTTTTTTTTTTTTTGGTTCTATATTATTAAATACCAACCGTTTTACTTATAACCGCGTTGTGTTTGTGTTGTGTGATTGGTTAGAACTTAGAAGTAAAAAAAGAAATATTTATTATTATTTTTAGCTCTTCTATATATACGTTTTTCTTGATTTTTGCAAAGGAATCTGTAGTACACATGGCTTGGAACAGGATCATGTTTTTCAGTCAATATTAATCATATAGTCTCTGTGTTACATTAAGCTGGGTTTGGAAAAGAAGACACATGATAATAACGGTTTTTTTAAAACAAAAATGGAAAAAAAAACAATATATTTAATAAACTATTAAAATTGGTGTTGAAAAATTTAGAAAACCAAAAAACAAAATGGGTTTTCCTTCCTTATTTTAATCACTGCATTAATTTATTTTCTCTCTCTCTCTCTTATCTTAAATATTAAATATTATGCACTTGGTCGGAGAGAGGAAGAAAACAAAGTTAAAGACGTTATAAGAACACCGTATTACTGGTTGCATCTCTGTAGGTAACGGACCGCTTAAAGCTATCCAAAGCTCTGATTTCTAGACACACTCTCCGATGATGAATTTAGTTCAGTCTGTTTGCATCAGTTTTTATTTTTTATTTTACTTGGTTTTGCGACCAAAATTTGTTGTGTGTGTATATAATATGCTTTATATATATATTTATAATATCTGTGCGTTTTTAACTGCCTTTTACCATCATTAAATTCTGTAATAACTCTTATCACTTAGAAGGACGTTCTTGCACTCATTCTGAAATATTTAGATGCATCATGGAAGACCTCATCATAAAAATATTAGAAATAGTTATTTCAGTTAAAATTTGATTCGTTTAAAAATATTTGTTATAATACCACAGATTTCTAACATAATTGACTTGTTTAGTTTTTTCTTTTGTGGGGCTTTTTTTATTTATTTATTTTTTTGGAAGCTAGTATTTTGGGCTTTATATAACTACCGATGACATGGTGTCATGATTACTATGATCCTTTAGTCTAAGAAAAGACAAAATTATGTTGGTAAAATAACAAAGATATTTGTGTCATAGGAGAGAGAGAGAGAGAGAGGAAAAGGTCACGTAGAAGAGGATTTAATCAATCAAACTACCAAAAGAAAGCCAAATCATGTTCCACACATTAAATGGGTATTGGTCCATAGGGGGGTCCCATCCACAATTACTCATGCAACGTCGACAGTTTAAGAGGAAAATGCCCTCATGGACCCCCAATAATATTTTGGTTTTTCCATGTTTGGACAGATTAGAGATCCTTCGACTTATCAATTTGAAATCTGTTTTTGTCCTCATCCTTTTTCCAAATCTTGTCTCATCTTCCTTAATATTATTAGCATTTTGATAAGACCTAAAAAAAAATTTCACCCAATGGTGTTCCTCCACGTCACCACTCTGTCTGATCCACACCTAAAAATTTGTACAAAGTACTCGTCCTTGGTCTATGATCTTAGCTATATTTATATATATATATATATATATTCAGGGGATCTGTACTATAGTTACTATATCCATGTTTGATAATATAACCTTTCCTGTTTTTTGTTTCCTTCTCGTAGTGTAAGAGCCTTATATGGCAATTGGCAACCTTTTTTTTTTTTGAATGTAGATTCATGATTCATGATTCATGAACCACGTGTGTGGTTTTTATTCTATAAACCAATTAATTTTTTTTAAAAGAAAAAAAAAAAAGATTATCAAATTAGAGGCAAGACTTTATGCATATTTGATATTCCCTCTTAGTAAGGACCAGAAACAAGCATCTATCTCAAGTGTGGTGACAGTTCATAGGGACAAGGCGACACTAGAAGTCCCAATCTATTGCAAAATAGTCCAGGAACTTAAGTGGAGTTTAACACGTGGACTTGGATCCCACCATTTCTCTCTCTCTTTCAGTACTGCCTTAACCTTATTAGCTCGATCTGTTTTACCTCTTTTTTTTTTTTTTCCCCTAAAAAAGAATTATCAGAGAGGAGGATGACGTTATACAAATAATCGGGAGAGGAGAGTCCCCACATGATATTGAATTCCTCTCAAAGTAGATTGCTCATAGTACATTGACCACCACGGCGATGATTGAGACTTGAACCCAAAGTTTTAAGTTGAGGAGAGCAAGCGTCTTACCATTTTGTCTGAATGGTTGACCCGGTTTTTACCTATATCAATATCAATTGCCACGATTGCTTATAGATTGGCCTCCTTTGTTGTGTTACATCTGTGCAAATTTTTTGGTCTAGTATTTTTATTCATATGCATCCCCTCCCCAAAAAGGAAGGAAAATACGCAACAAAATTGTTGCTTTCATATACAACACCACAAATTAAGGAACTGACAAAAGTAGAATATTTGGAACCATTTGAGTTTGAAATGAGACCTTTCTTATAGAAATCTTATAGTCCCTCTCTAGAAAGCTACACTACTTCTAGAGTGGTGCATATTCAAATTGGTGGATTTGGTTCCACTACTTGAGCATATTTCATATTAATTATAGTTTGTGGACCATTTCAATATTTTCATAAGAAGTCTAGCACCAGTTAGCATGATAGGTCAAAGACACAAGATAAGGGCCCAACTGGTTTGAATTTTGTTCCTTTCTTCATTTTGATGTTTTGGTTTTCGCTTACAAGTTGTGGAACCTATTTCCAAGCCATGGATTAATATAGTCCACTTTTTTTTTTTTTTTTTTAATGTTAAGTCCTGAAGGTTTGTCGAGTCCTATCTTTTGACGAGGAGCGCATCTGTTGAGGGAATTTCTCTCACATAGACCGAGATCATGATACGTGTCAATTTGATTGCGATCAAAACCGCCAAAAAAGTACTAAATTTAGGACTCCGACCACTTTTATAGCCGAGTGAGAAAGGTTGAGTGCGATAATTCTCAGAAAAACGATAATGAGTAATGATGTGTCTCAACCACAAGGGTCTAGCAAAACCCTAGTGAATTAGACACTCGTAAATAAAGAAAACACTTGGCTCCAAACAAGGAGATCCCAAAACCCCAAAAAAAAAGTTTCCTCTAGAACAACTTGGACCTGGAGGAGAGAGGAGAACCCTAGAAGAGCTCCCCTCTAGAACGGCTTGGAAAGGGGACAAAACCTTGGCTCTTTCAGGAACGTCCATGGTTGCCTGGGGAAGAAAGGGAAAGAACGCGATGGAGAGTGTCGGAGAGGAAGGAAGAACGTTGATGTGGAGGGAGAAAACCGCTCCAACAGCATCATCCCAACCACACTGAATAAATGGGTCCAATTTCAAGTTCAAAATATCTAGATATGATCTGTTTCGAGTTGTAATAATCTTTATTTCTGACATTTTGACATAACAGCTACATTTTTAACATGCTTCCTAACAAGCTCAATTTGTAAAAACTGGCTATAGGGTCTAGTCATTCTCACAGTGCAAGCTTGGTCATCGTCTCTCAAGCCACCACCATGCAAAGGAGCCGATTTCAACACGCTGTGCGAAGAGGTCCATGGCGCCAAGGCTTGCAATGCTGTTTCTAGGCCTGTAATCTGGTTGCATTAGGTGTTGGAGGCATCAAGGATCACTCCCATCGCACGGTGCTGAGCAGTTCGACGAGAGCACTCCTCAAGGGCGGAAGCAGAGATCGACCTTCTTCAACTACTTCGTGTTTTGCCTCTCGTGCGGCGCTTTGATTGCGGTTACATGGTGGTGTGGATTGCGGACAACAAAGGGTGGGAGTGGGGTTTTGGAATCTCAACTCTCAGCATTTTGTTGTCGATCCCCGTCTTCCTGCTGGCTCAGCTCTTTACCGGAACAAAATACCTTCTGGGGTCCATTCACAACCATTTTCAAGGTAAGCAAAATATTGTTTTCTGTTCATATTTATTGTTGTCCTTTGCATAAACTCACAGCTTTAGTCGCTTCTTATGTACTCTGTTTTTTCCCCCTGTTTATATTATGCCACTCTGAATATGAAAAAACAATTTCATGACACTAAAAATGTAATTCATCAGTGGTGAAAACATAGAGTAAAAATTGTAATTCAGTTTTACAAATTTCACATAATTTTTAAAACCTATATTTTGATATAGTCTAGTTTCCAATACCATTAGAATTAGTAAACTCCGTTATTAATATAATTTTATATGATTTTCTTGTAACGGTCGTCGGATCTGTCCTTACATGATGATGTGTTTGTTGATATTATGATGTTATGTGGATGATATATGCTAAATATGAGTTTTGTATTTCATATGATTAATCTTCATGGATTTTCATTGAAACTAAGATTATGTTATATATTTATGACGTATGAAAGCTAGGAGAGTTTTACCATGTATGTCCTGCTGATTCGAAGCTAATACCGTTGTTTTGACTAAGCAGGTTTTAGCTGCTGCTTTGGTGAACACTGCATAAAAAAGAATCAGAGCAATGCATTGCGAGCATGGAACGCCTACTTCTCCCACCACAACCGGCAGTGCGGTGGTGAAGAAACTACCAAGGCAAAGGACTCCGCCGAAGCCCCAACAACAAGCCTGAAATTCCTAAACAGAGCCGCGGTAAACAACCCGGTCCACGCGGCCCTAGAGTGCAGCATGCAGCAAGTAGAAGAAGTGAAGGTTGTTGTTTAGAATCCTCCCGATATTCGGCTGCACAATCATGCTCAATTGCTGCTTGGCTCAGCTCTCCACATTCTCCGTCCAACAAGCTGCCTCCATGAACCACCAAGCTAGGCTCGTTGAAGGTTCCTCCCGCTTCCCTCCCCGTTTTCCCCGTCGTCTTCATCATGATCTAGCGCCGGTCTACGACCACATCATCGTGCCATTCGCTAGGAGGGTGACAAAGTCGAAATGGGAATCGCTCACCTTAAACGAATCGGGATCGGTCTAGTCCTATCCATCATTGCAATGGCGGTAGCCGCTCTAGTAGAGATCAAGCGGAAAGCGAGTCGCCACCAACTCAGGTTACTCGACTCCACCAATCCTTTGCCTATCACATTCTTCTGGATTGCACTGCGAACTTGTTTCCTTGGCTCGGCGGATCTTTTCACCCTGGCGGGATTGCTGGACTTCTTCTTCACCGAGGCGCCGACGAGCATGAGATCGTTGGCCACATCGCTCTCGTGGGCATCTTTGGCCATGGGGTACTATCTAAGCACAGTGATTGTTTCCATAGTCAATGATTGTCACAGGAAATCTCCAAGCACAAACCATGGCTCTCTGGAAGCCACATAACCATTACCGCCTCGAGTGGTTCTACTGGCTCATGTGTGCACTCAGTGCCTGAATTTATTGCACTACCTCTTCTGGGCTACTCGGTACAACTACCGATCCACAAAAGCAAACAACTGAAAGAAAAAAAAAATTATATATATATATAGATACCAACAAAAAAAAAAAAAGAAGAAAAACAGAAAAGAAGTTACAAAAAAGCAACTTCTGCGGTGTGTACATTCGGGGGAAAGTGCCAAATACGCTTTTATGAAATCATCATCTTCCAACATGAAGGAGGTCATACAACAATCGGATTAGAAAAATAGTGCCTCTTGATGCCGGAAGATAAAAGCACGAAATGGTATTCTACAAGTACTGTTTTGTAACAAGTCCCATTGTTATCGTAGATAAATGTTATTGGTTCATATAAGTAGGGGAAAAAAAAATAATAATAATTCATGTGTCAATTTTATGTTGTCTCTCTTTAGAGTGACCATAGCGAAAATTAATTTCACTTTTTAACTTTTTATTAAATTGAAAAAGGAAGCAAAGAGAGGAGTTTTCTGCAGAGTAGTAGTATGGACAATGTAAGCATTTTGTTTTCAAGACAAACAAAGGTGACACATTATATATATATAACTAAAGGGATGGGGTTGACGGGCGTTTACTGAAAACCTCTGTGCGTTGGACGGTTTTGCCCTTCAAAATTTACTTGCAGCTTCTTTGTGTACAGTGTGCTGCCTTTTTTGCCCCTTAAATTTTAACTTTTCAGTTCCTTCTTTCTCTCTCTGCTGACGCTTCGTTTTTCGATGTTGTTTTTTGGGAGTCTCAATTTTTTTTTCTTCTCTCTCTCTCTCTCTCGCTGCCGTTTCTCTCTCCTATGCTTTTCACCTTCCTTTTTCTCTCTCTTCTGCCGTTTGCTTTCTCTTTCTGCATTTCTCTGTTTTTTTTGAAGTGTAAATTTTTTTTATCTTTTCTCTCTCTCTCTCTCTCTCTCTCGCTCCCTTTCTCTCTCTTCCTCTTTTCACCTTCCTTTTATTTCTCTGCCGCCGTTTGCTTTCTTTTCCCTTACATCAAATGCTCTTTTTTTTTTTTTTGCTTTTCTCTCTCTCTTTCTCGCAGGCTCTCTCTTTCTTCTTCTTGAGTATTTTTATCTAATGTTGATGGAGTTTTTTTTCTTTTTTTTTTTGGGTTTTCGAATTTTCATATTTTTTTTTTCAATTTTTTCTCTTTCTTTTGTTCCTCTTATTTTTTTTCTTAATTTTTGATCATTTTCCGGTATTTGTATGTAATGTTGATAGGAATTTTTTTGTGTGGCCGGAATATGGTTACATTTTTTTTTTATTATCTATTTGTTGTTTTAGGGTTTTTTTTTTTTTTGGATTTTGGATTTTTTTTTGGTTATTTTCTTAATTTTTCCTCTTTCTGTTTTTATCTTATTTCTCTCTTAATTTTTCTTGATTTTTTAGTATATGCATGTAATATTGATCGGATTTTAATTTTTGGCCAGAATATGATGAAAATTTTTCCCTCCCGAATAAAATTCTGGATTTTGATATTCAAGTTTTTTTGTGTTTTTGATATTTTTTGTGTTTTTGTTTCTTCTCTATTTGTTGGTCTCGAATTTTTTTTACAATTTTCGAATTTGCATTTTTTTTTTCTGATTTCTTACTTTTGTTCCTTCCCCTGGTTTTTCTGTTGATCTTTCATCATTTTTTAGCATGTGTATCTCATGTTCATTGGTAAACTTTTTTTTTTTTGGCTTCTCGGTTTTTCATATCTTATTTTCCTTTTTTTTTTTCGTCTCTCTCTTATTGTTTTGTTAATGTCTGATCATTTTTTAGTATATGCATGTAATGTAATGTTGATTGGATTTTTTTCTTTCGTTCGAATATGACAAATAGAAAATTTAGGTATGTTTATGTTTTTGTTATATTTATTTTACTAATTTTTTGTTTCTTTTTTTTTTTTTTTCATATATACTACTTAATTTGCAGTTTTTGATTTCTGCTCTTTTTTGTGAAGATTGCATGGACAATGCTATGGACATGGCTGCTTGGGAATATGGAGCAAGAGATTCAAAATTTTGTTATTAATTCTGTATTGATTATGTATTTATTTAGATTAGTATGTATATATTAATTCTGTATTAATTATGTATTTTGAATGTTCATTTATGGTTTCTATTATGTTGCCATGTTATTATATTTTTTGTTCATTATTTTGTTCTACTGATTTCACCCAACTTTTTCCCACCATTTTCATTAGCTGAGGGGGTGTTTTTTTTTTGCAGATTGTAAATTATTTAGATTTAATAGGAGAATTATGTGTATAAATGTCTTTATACTTATAATGTTGTAATTTTAATCTATACTTTAATTTTTTGAATTTTGTAATTTTTGTAATTTTTATTCAATGATTTATTTTTTTATACTATGTTGTATTGTAGTACGATAATAAATTTTACCTTAGAAGATTTATCATATTTCTTAAATTGTTTTGACAAATTATTCACATAGACAATTTCATAATCATGTAACAACGTAAATTGCATCAAAATCAAAATATTAGTAACAGCAAAAAAAAAATAACTATATAAAAAACTTAATAACTATTCGACTATATGAATAAGGAATAATTTAAACTACTAAACTGAAGAATAATATAAATTTGAATGTAAATATTCTAATATTGTAATAACAAATACTGAAAAAATATACTTATTATAATAATATATTCATCTTAAATAATTATTTTTATTGTATAATATTTAATTATTTTTTTTATTTTTTATGTTGCATTCCTGATTCCTGTGCATAGCACGGGTATTTACCTAGTTAAAAAACGAAAACGAAAGAAGAAAATTTGTCAGCTAAACTACATATTAGATATAGTGATTAAAATGGCTATTTTCGTCTTATGGGGATATAGCTCAGATGGTAGAGCGCTCGCTTAGCATGCGAGAGGTACGGGGATCGATACCCTGCATCTCCAATTTTCGTCCTGTTTACTTTTTATTGTCGTCTTACTGTTAAATCTCGTTTTCCGGTTGTTGTCGTTTATTCTTTCTTTCACGTTATTGCCGTCTTTTTAATGGTAATTGTCGTTTGTTTTCCATTCTCGTTTAGGGCCTGTTTGGTGTGTAAGTTTGAATTAAGATTTATAAGTTTAAATAGTAAATTTGTTGACTTTTCAGAAAAGACAAAAACTTTGAGGAAAAAGACAAAAAAAAGTTTGAACCAAGTTGATGGCCAAACACCCCCTTAGTCAAACTACCAATGCATGGCATTTTGCAGATGGTTATAAATTTAGGCTAACGGCAAATCTCGTTCGTTGTTTCATTGTAGTTTAAGATACTGTTGTCGTTACATGAGGGATTTTTTTTCCCTTTTTTTTTTTTTGGTCTAGGTGTGTCGTTTATTATTATTTATTTATTTTTGCTTTTTCTTATTGTCTTCTCCATATAACGTCATTTATTACATTGTTCTACGTTACTATCGATGTGTTTTATGAGTATTCGTTGTTTTGCAGTTTCTTGTTTTTCCGCGGATGTTTTTCTTTTGGTCTTCACCTTTAGGGTTGAATCGTCGTTTTAATTCGTGAATCTCGTTTTTTCCATGTTAGTGTCGTTTTCTGTTGATGTTGTTTTCAGGTGAATGTCGTTTATTATTTCACTGTCGTTTAATGTCATTCCCCAAGTATATATAGCCGTTTATTATTATTTTTTGTTTTTCTTTGGTTATCGCTTTTAGGTGCTATCGTTTATGTCTAATTCTCGCTTAATGAATGGATGTCGTTTTGTTCTTACTATTAATGCCGTTCCATTAGGATGTGTCTTTTCCTGAATTTTGTCGTTTTCCACTTAATGTAGTTTACCAGCGGATTTCATTTTTTGTTCAAATTAATGTCGTTTTAACTGTCAACTATTGCAATGCACTTTTTTTTTTTTATTATTATTAATATAATAGTAATCTACTGCAATGCACTTCAGTTATGATTCTTCTACTCCAATTCCAAGCTTCTCTATTTTTTTTTTTTCCCTCTCTTCTCTTAATAATAATTAGGTGCCGTTGTTCTTCATAAACCATGTTAGACATTCCGATTTGCTGTCCATCAATCAAAGAAATTCAAATGGAAGTTTAACTCAAAATTCAATATCATGTATAGTTTGGAAGCCCACAATTTAATCTCTATTTTACTTATAATCTCTATTTTATTTTGTACATGTTTGGAAGCTCACAATTAAGGCTCCACCGTAGCATAGTTTTCAGCTTATTGCCATCTGGTGGATGTCCCATACCACTTTTTTAGTATACACAAGCAAAAATACACATATTTTCACAAAACAAATCGACCGTAAGGACCTTTAGGAAAGAAACTCAATGGACCCATAGTTATAAACCACTTTTGTGTATATGCTATACTATATATGTAATCCTTCTAAAGTAATGAAGCAGGTTTTTACACATTAAGCAATTGTCTTTCAACTTTCTTCTCATCTTTTTTTCTTTGGCTCTGGAAATACCCTAAATTTCTTTTTTAAAAGATTATTGAAACTGATTAAGGCTTTGTAGGGGAAATATTTATGTTTCAACATTTGAATGTAAATATTTAGTACTGTAAAAAATACATCAAATGGTCAAAATATTATTCCTTGACATTTAGAAATTTATCAGAAAGTTTGCAAATGATAAATAATATTTTGTAATATTTTATATTATTTCGAATGTAATGAAAAAAATAAAAGGTTAAAAAATGGGTGAAACACGGCTAAGTGGCTCCTCTGTCCCAATAATACTGTTCGCATCAAAAGCTCAGTTACCATATCACGTCGTTCGAACGAACAGAAAAATCAGTCAACTGAATTTACTCTTACAAGATTCATGCCAAGTAATTCAGTGTTACTATCAACCACAAAAATCCCTTTATTACAAAAACCTCCAAAAATTTCGGAAATATAGTACCCAAAAAAACAAACAAACAACAAACAAACAAATTTATATGACACATGATGATCTTACTGAATTTTCAGCCAAACACCTTCGCTGGGAACTCCAGAGTGGACCAGAAACAGCATGTAAAACCCGGGTGGGGCCACCGCGCTGGTTGGTGGGCCACGGGCCGTGATCTTGTAGGCCACGACGGACAGCCTCTCTAACCCAGCAAACCTCCAACACCACCACCCTCTGGTCATCGCGAACGAGTGCGTCGAGAACGACGGCGCCACCAGCGCCACCGACACCCCCGGATTCGGCATGTACAGTGGCAGCACGAACGTCACCGAGAACATCTGGCCGTACGATACGATCTGCATGCTCGTTTCGACGGTCAGGATCGACGGCCTCATGCTCGCGTACTGCGTGTCCAAGTAGTACGGCTCGTACACCTCCAAGCTCAGCTCTGTCGGGAAGGGATCCGCCGTGAAATTGTACTTCCGGTGTGGGTTGCTCCCGCCCACTAATATCCCGCCACTTGGCAGCAGCACGGCGGAGGAGTGGTACATCCTCGCGATCGCCGTCGGATTGAGGACCATGAACCGCCGTCCGTACGGCCTCCTAGACCGGTAAAGGACCGGGTTGAGAACCGGGTTGACGGCGTCGTTCCACCCGCCGTGCCGTTACCCGCGCCGTTTATTATTATCACGTCGCCGGTGGGCAGAAGCAGCATGTCCGGCATGACACGTGGCATTGGCATGTTCTCTATCTCCATTTCGGGTCCAGGTCGGTGACGCGAAGCCTCCCGCAGCTCCTCGCCGCCGGCAAGAAAACCCTCGCCTTGTTGGACATGTGAACGCGCCAGGGGGTGAGCCGCCGCAGATCATCACCTCCGCCTCCGGCACCGTCACGCCGGCGGTAAGCTTCAGCGGGAGGAGCACGGAGGAGCCGGTGCTCGGGTAGCTCCGCTTGTAACCGCCGGGGATGACCGGAAACTCCCTGACGACCTTGTTTTGGTTGTAGTCGAAGGAGATCGAGCGGTTGTTGGCGAAGATGAAGAGGTTTCCGTCGGGCAAGAGGTGCAAGAACGGGTAAAGATTGTTCTCCTCGTATGGGTCCATCGTCTCGAAGAGGAATCTCAGATTAAACGACCTGTCGTTCCGCGAGTTCTTGGGAAAGAACTCGTAGGAGAAGGATTGGCGGCCTCCGACGATGATGAGGCGGCCGTCGGGCAAGACCTGGTTGGAGGAGTACCAGCGGCGGGCTGCGAGGGTGGTAGGAGAGCTCGGTCCAGTCGCAGGAGGAAGAAGAGCCGTCGGAAACGGCATCGGTTTCTTGACAGGTGGGGGAGAAGGTGCGGATCTTGCGGATGCCGTCACCGTAGCCGCCAGTCTGGACGAGGGTGCCGTCGGGGTCGACGGAGCCGGAGGAGCACCAGGTGTTGGTCCGGAGGGTGAGGGGGCAGAAGGTGTTGGAGGCGACGTCGTAGAGGACGGAGTGGGCGGTGCAGTCGGTGACGACGCCGCGGTTGGTGGTGGCTGAGAGGACTAGGCGGAGGCACTGGCGGTCGGGGAGGGTGAGGTTGGAGGGACCCACCTCGATGCCGTCGAAGATGACGACCTTGCCGTTCCTGAGGAGCTGCATGTGCATGGCCGACACTCCGATGCTCGAGTGGAGGAGAATCCAGTGCCCGCCGTCGACGCTGTTGTTGTTGCTATTGGAGAAAGATCCCGGCGGCCGGTGTCGTCGTCGACGTCGAAATCCGACGAGGAAAGGGTGGTGAAGAGAGAGAGAATGAGGGTTAGGTGGAAGAAGAAGAAGAAGAGAAAGGGTGGTTTCTTGGACGCCATTGACGGTGGGTCTTCCTGCTTTCTTGGTGGTGATAGTTTCTCTGGTGTGCGTTGAGATTGAGTAACAAAACTAGATTTTTGTACTGCTTTTATGTGATCTTTCACGAGAGTAGCAATTTCGCATTGTTCCAGCTAACAAATTAGCTCATTATATATTTATATATATCTCACAAATTATGCTCATTTACGCCTACGGTCATTTAGGCCGTTTATCATGAGACTTGAGGGGAATTTGGTTGTTTATTATTGTTATAAATATTAGTATTATTTGTTAAAGGTTTACTTTTGGTTAGTTTAAAAAAGATGTTGACAAAAGAAGTTCCATCTAGGCAGTTTTTGTTTTTTTGTTTTTTTTAACAAGGGAAATGATTCTAAACTAAAACAATATACAAGTATCAGTACTAAACAACTATTAAATTAAGACCGCTTATATCGGTGAAATCTGATGAAACTTAACGAAAAAATAAACAGAGACAAGTGACAAAAAAATCCCCATTCAGGCAGTTTTTCCGTGAAACTAGTAAATTTCTATTCATTTACCCTCCTGTGACTTTGATAGTGTTAAAAATAAAAAAATAATAATAAAAAAAGTTGTTCGAAATCATATTGCTTCCTTCTTAATTTTGATGTCGTTTATCTAAAAACGACAAGTAATTTGTTGTCCATCCAAAGAAAAGAAAGTTTGTGTGCTTTTTTTGGTTTATTGTTGCCTTTTGACACGTATATGGTTTTTTTTTTTTTTTTTCCTTTACAAAATATATATTATCCTCTGGAGTTTAATGTCATTAGAAACGTCTGAGTCTTTTCTATTGTTTATGTAAACGACAAATCGTTCATAAACCACTTTTCTATATGTAGCAAAATAGGCATGCCACCTTTACTCATGTATTGTGTTGGTACTTGGTTCCATGAAATTTTGCTATTATAAGACAAAATGAGAAGTCGTTTGTCCTCGAATTTACGTGTTTATGTAGAAACGACTATTTTCGTTAGATTTTTTTTACGTCGTTTAGTGAAAAGAAACGTACAAACCCTTTTCCTTCGCAATTTATAAATGAAAGCTTCTGAATATTCATGGATGTAGAAGAATGGAAACATATTGTCCCTCTATATAGTTATCTTCCACAAAGTTTCTTCTATGAAGGGTTCATAAATATGAATATAAAGGAAATTTGAGTTGCAACGGTAATTGCTTTTTTCTTTTCTTTCAAACTTACGTAATTAATTATGATCCAGCAATACAACCTTTTTTCTTCTTTCTTTCTTTTTTTTTTTCCTTTTCTGATTCTGTTTTCTATCGTTACAAGATGAAAATACTAAAAGCCTACTAAAGTGACGTAGACTATAGGGATATTAGAATGGTGCTAAGGCTTGGAAGGGCCAGCAGCCATTGATGAACTCCTCACAGCAATCTTAACGGCACCAACCGTGCCAAGCTGTCTCATTTCAGGGCTCAGTCCATGGCCACGTCCACCCTGGTTAGCACACCCTTCTTCCATATGAACACCCACCAAGTATGCTATCTGACAACTCGCAACACAGATTAAACACGGTAAGAGATTCAGAACGTTGTTTGTATATTTCTAAAAGGACGCAGAATCTCCAATTCAAAGTTCATGTGAAGTTATCTTATAGTTTAAGACAGTTTATGGCGAAGTTAGTTCATCATCAATGTTGGAACAGTGTCGATTACTTTCCATTTTCCTGTCTAAAATTGGAATAAAAATTATAGTCTCGATGTCCGAATGCTTTGGACCAAAGACTTGAAATAAAAATCCTAATTTGGATATCTAGAAGCATAAGAAGTGGTCAGTGCATGATAAAATTGAATGCGAATTTCAGCACACCACGCTATGAAGAAAGCGAAGCCAAAAGACATGACTCATGACGAGTTGGAGCTTTATCTAGTTGAGGAAAGCAAACAACAACAACAACAACATAGTACCTTGCCGGAAGCATTACGAACAGGCGATATGTGAAGAAAATTCCAAAACGAACTTTTGTCCTTCCTGAAAATAACGGAGAACGTGTTTCGTTAAATTCAAATGAACAAAGTGCAGATCTGCAGCAGCCCTTGTAGAACGTAATGGACAATAAGAATCAACCTGTAATTCAAGATACGTACTGTGCATGCTTGTTCCATTCGAATACTTTCCTCTATCTGCGGAAAAAAAAAAAAAAGCAAAAGATGCAACCATAACTCAATAGAATATCCGTTCCATCAAGTTTTCGAACTAAACAGTAAAGATAATAGATGTTTAGGCGAGAAAAGTGAAGTTTTACATGATTTGAGGTCAAGGAATCCGTATCCTCGCCATTTAGAAACCTATAGTTGCGACCCAATACTTCATTCCTGGTATAACCTATATAAGTAAACAACAGATACAAGCCTACTCAATATTTTTTTAGTTCTCTGTCTACCAAAAATGTTCGAGTAAAATAGATGTTACGAGTCTTAATCACCAGTCAATTTTAAAAAGGCATCATTTGCGTAAACTATCGGCATGTCAGGTAAGTGCAGATCAATCCTACAATGTGGCAAAAAGCAAACACAATGTTACAAAAAAAATCAGCAATCTCTGTAAGAGCAAGACCTGTGGTTAAAGTAAGGAAGATGAGAAATTTGCAAAAACTCACAATACAAAGCTTTGTTTGATTCTACCAAGAGAAATAGTTAAGGATGAACTTAGATGGCCCACCCCAGATAAGCTGCATCTCTTTCCACACACCAGTCTGCCGGTCGACTCGCTATAGTGGGTTAGCACAGACAAAACGTTGTTAATGGCCGAAGCAGCTCTTCTCTTCTCAACATCACTTGCTTCACATGGCTCTTCAATTTCAAGTTCTGTTTTGTTAAACCATGAATGAGAACCAAACCAGAAACGAAAAATCGAAAATGAAATACATAAAAGTAACTAAATCAATGCAAAGGTAGAACTTCAATCAAGAGCAAGAAACCTGATTGGAAAAGCAAGAACAACAAAGTAAATTGTTCGTTTCGTTAAAAAAGCTTAAAAACATATAAATGTCCTCGCATCAAAAACGAATGAGGCCTTGCTTGGCACATAAGTTTCATAAAATGAAAGAGAAACTAAGTGAAGCTTAACTCGAAGCAAAAGTAGAACTTCAATCAAAAGTTTAGCAAACCTAATTACGAAGCCAAGAACAATGAAAGCATATGACTTCTTCCATAACAAATAAGAACACAACTTCTCTACCAAATAACCAGCATGGCTAAAACTCACAATCTTAAGATATATATATATATATAGATATATGTGTGTGTGTGTGTTCAAAGACAATGAGAAATTATAATGAAAACAAACCTCTAACATCAGAATCAAGAGCCAAAACACGCCCCAACTCCAACAAAGAATCCGAGCAAACCTCCCTCCGACAAGACCCAAAAACAACCTCGTTCACATCATTACAATCCTCCCCAACATGTCCTCCGACAAACCCACTCCCGAACCTCCTCAACTTCCTCGAAATCGGAACCTGAACCGCCACGAAGTTGACCACCCTCCCATCTTCCTTACTGAAAACAGGGCACATGTGAAACAACATCCAAAACGGCGTCCCGTCCTTCCGGTAATTCAAGAGCGTGATCTGAACCGCCCTCTCCTCGCGCACCGCCTCTCGGACCTCCATGACCGACCTCCGACAGGTCGCCGGACCCTGAAATATCCTGCCGTTTTTCCCGACCACCTCGGACCTCGAGTAGCCCGTCATCTTCAGGAACCCCCCGCTCGCGAAGACGATGGGGTGGCCGGAGATGCAGGGGTCGGTGATCGTGAAATTGTCCGGCAATTCGTCTAGGGCTTCTCGAGCCCATAGCGAGTAAGACTCGTTGAAGGAATCTTCGATCAAACCCAGATGAGATTCCATCTTCTTGACCTCCCGATTCGTTGGATGCAATAATAGTTATAATCTCTGTCTCTGCTCGTTAGGCGAATCAGTCCCAATCCCATGTGGCACGCTTGGTTCTCGAGAAAATGAAAGAGAGAAAATCTTGAAGGTTTTCTTGAGAAAATTTCTAGAGGAAACAAAAAAACAAAGAGAACCCAGGAACCGAAATTAGCTGGAGAGAAAAGGGTCGATAGAAATTCAAACGATCATTACATTTACACATAGTGTGTGAGTGAGTTGAGTTCCAGTGAAGAACGGGAAAACTGTTGAGTCGTCTCTGTTGCGAAATAAGTGCGAAATTGGAGAGAAATATCTTCTGAAACTTGTGATTGGGAGTTAACGATTTTTGAGGAATGCTCATCATTCGTTTTCATCGGCTCATCAAACCAATTAAAAAAAAATCAAACCAAAAAAAGAAAAAGAAGTTTTGTGAACATATGGGTACCAAAAAAAAGTTTATTAAAAAATATATAATAAACCCATTCAATTTGAATTAAATTATACTTTTTATATCAGTTTTTGATTTTTTTTTAAATCAACAAAAATTATATTTAATTTTTAAAAAGTCAATTAACTCATGTTTAAAAATTTCAACTCAAACCGTTTTACCAAACAAATTAATAAACCTCATAAGTATAAAAAATTCAGTATCTAATTAAATTTTGTTAATTAAACATATAATTGGACGAATAAAATCGAAGAAGGAAAATTCCTATGATGCTTCGTTTTGTTAGTTTTTATTTTGGGTTTGCAAATTGCAAACGTCCCTATCCAAGTTCAATAAAAACTCTAAAAGACACACATCAAAGTAATCAACGCTGTCCCCCCCAACTTCGCTCAAATTATTGACGAGGATCTGAAAGTAATATTCATTACATGTTGAGCCCAAAAAAAAAAAAAAAAGAGGTACCATTTAATTCACAAATTTTATAAAATCTCCCCTTATTTATATTATTCTTACACTTTTGTTTAAAGATTAAAAAAGCTGGCATTTACACACACAAAAACTTCAAAATGTTAGGCCGGAATCATTATAAATAATTTGGTTTATAAATCTAAACAGTTAATTTGAATTTTGAGAGAAAGTATTTAAATCAACTTTTTTCTCATCTCATTTAGAGCATGCAGACATATGATGTGACATTAATTGAAATAATTTTTTTTTATTATAAATCTATCTCCAATTATTTTGGGTTTTACATTTTTTATTACATCAATTAAAATTTTTTTATTTTTAAAAATTAATTAAAATTTTTGTAATTTTTTTAAAAAATATAAAAATAAGTTGAAATATTTTAATTTGAATGGATGAATCAAAACCAAACTTAAGACTCGTTTGGTTCGCGAGTTCAAATTCAAAATTTCATCTTAATAAAAATATTTTTATTTATTTATTTATTTAATTTTGCCTATGAGATTTGACAAGACTTCAAAATGTTAAACAATCTTACTCTGACTGCCATTTAAAATAAATGAAAACTAAGGATCCGTTTGATGAATGAGTTTGAGTTATAAATTTTAAGTTTAATAATAATTTTTATTGATTTTTTAGAATTGATAAAATATTTTTTCAAAAAAATAAAAAAAAATTCCAAAAAAAGGATAAAAACTGGGGGGAATAAAGCCTAGTCCACCAAACAAACTAAAGGGGTGTTTGGTGAATGAGTTTAGTTTAAGATTTTAAGTTTCAATAGTAATTTTTTAGAAAAGACAAAAAACTTTTTCAAAAAGACAAAAAACTTTTTCAGAAAAAGACAAAAAACATAATGAAAAAAGTACAGTTTAGTTTAAACAGAGATGTTTGCCAAACAAAGCCTAAGAAAAGGTTTTTTAATCACAGTGGGCTCAACCTACAATAGTGTGCCAAAACACGCGTCCGCAGTATAGTGACGGTGGGCCATCACTACTCAACAGAACCAGTTACATACGACACGTGTCGTAAAGTCGATGAATGGTCCAGAAGCGTTGAGGCACAAAACAACAAGAAAACCGACGCCGATTCTTATCCAAATCCACGTCAGGCCTGCGTCGTCTCTGCTTTGTGTCCTCAATTCATATAGCGTCACTGTCTTCTTTTGTTTTTGTTTTGTTTGTTTTTTGTTTTGGGTTTTTTTTCTTTTTTTCTTTTTTTTTCTTTTTTGTCGTTTTGATACTTGTGTTGCCACGTGGGCAATAAGCACTATAAAAGGTCAAATGTTCCTCATTATTATGTCCCCTAGTCGAATCTCTGATTTCCTCCAAAAAAAAAAAAAAAAAAAAAAAAAAACTCCAATTTGATTCAAATTTTAGGATGAACGGAATTCTTTTAAGGTCAGTGTTTTAGGATATCTTGTCGTTTTCTTGTTTAATTAAGTGGATGTCGTTTGTGTGTAGTTTCGTTTTGTGTCATATTTCTCTAAGTTATTGTACTTTCACAAGCTATCTTGCACTTTTTTTAAAGCTATTTGGATTTGTAGGATTATTGTATCATTTCTTTATTTTGTCGTCATTTCTTTATTACGTTGACTTATTTGACGGTATGAAAAGAATTATTTAGAAGAGTAACAATATGGATAGTAATTCTAATTTTAATTTTTAAATATTAATTTAAAGGAAGATAAATTATCATCTTTTTATTAATAATTATAAATATTGATGTGATAATTTTTAAATATTGATCAATAAATAATAACAACTCATATATTATTATATTTTTGTACTCAAAAGTTGAGATAAAAATTGATATACCTAGTATTTTTTTTTTGATAAGAAATCGAGATATATTGCTTGGGTTTAACTAGGATGCCACTTCAGACAAGATATGTAACCTAACATAGTCTTTTGTAATTTATGAATGTGTGTGTGTGTATATATATATATATATGTTAATCTTGTGAAATTTTGCTAGGAATTTTAATGGTTATATTGGGAAATATAAGAGTGTGAAATATGTCGGTTAAAGTGAAATGGATTAATATGTGTGTGTGTAAAGCAGTTAAGCACGTTGTATGCGTTCTGGACTACAATCTTATAATATGGAGTGTAGATTCACTGGCCTTATTATCCCTTATAAATCAGTAGAACATATTGTATATAAGTACGTCACAAGCTCCAAATTTACTACTTATTTGGGAATGTTCTGATATTTGTCAAGAGGGTAGTAGCAGATCTGGTTCAGACATTTAATTCTATAGCTACAAAGAAACTCTTGGACTTATGGTTTGTTTGCATAAAAGGTGTAAACCTTTTTTTTTTTTTAAGATTTTTTTTTTTTTATCTTTTTCTGAAAAATCAACAAAAATTATAATTTGTTTTTGAAAAATCAATCAATTTTAACTTAAAAATTACCTTCAAACCCGTGGTTCAAAAACACACTTAGAATAACTGAAATTTCACTTACAACATGAATAGCTATAGACATATCGTATGTCTTTTTTTTTTTTAATCTATAAGAGTGTGTGTATCTATATAGATATATATATATATATATATATATAAATATATATATATCATTTGATGTATGTAGTGGAGACATGTTAAGAAAGTAGAAAAGCATATCGTATAGCTGTTGCATTAGCATGAGAATGATATAGTAGCTAATCAATAAATTGAAGTACTCCTTAGAACAAAGGTCTTTGGACGTCGTCCACAAAAGTCTAATAGAGCTCCGATGCCTACCCAGACATCATTTTTTTAGGTGCTTCTAAGGTACATCTCTTTTCAGGTGATGTCTAAGGTGTCTTTTATACTAATGCAACTTCAATCTTATACTTGTCGTAAGTACTCTGGCCACCAATGCAATTGCTTCCTCTTCTGCAATACCAAAGTTTGATTATCACTGTTTGCACCACAAATTAACCCTATGACGTTGCTTCCAAAACCCTAGCTAGTTACAACAAGTACATCATCTACAAGATCGGTAGTAATTTCATCCCAGAAAACATCTTCATCGGACCATGTAAGGAATGGAAGGGTTGTAACCACAAACCTAGTGGAGTACCACCACTGATGTGCCTCCAACCAAGCCTTGCTCGACTTATGGGTCGTTTATCATTATCTGTCAATCGTCTATCTTTTACGAATTTTTAGAAAAGAACTCTGGAGAATGACAAGTCTTTTAATTTCCGTTCATGTTAGACCACTATAAGAAGAACTATCTTTATCCCAACAATGGCAACCATGTCATCAACCCTGGTATTGTTTGGTGGATCTCTTTAAAGGAAGTTCCACATCGATAATATATAAAACAACTCTTCAACTGTGTCATTATTATTTGTTATCGAGACTATCTTCTAACTTTTATTTTAAAAAATAGGATTAGGTTTGTTTATTAATTAGCTAGACTTGCTTTAGATCTTGGTTTTTTTCAATTAGTGTGAGAGTTTCGAAAATATTTTTATTTTTTTTCATTACAATACTTGAATTTAGTCTTCATTTTATATGTCTATAAATGACATTCTTTTTTCATCACAATTAGGGTTGAGCATAGTAATAAAGTTAATTATGCATGTCTTTGCCTTAGAATAAAAATAATAAAACAGAAATTTATATATTGTTAATGTTTTGAAACAGACAAAACAAGATGTTTTATCTTGATTATTAGTGGATTAGAGTTTACCATTATTGCTAGAGAACTTGACAATAAATTGAAATTTTGAAAAGAAGAAGATTGTACAATTGTTTAAAAAAAAAGGTTGGAAAATAAAGTTATATATTGGTCCGTTTGGAACATCAATTTTAGCTGAAATTGGTTGACTTTTCAAAAATATAGTTAAAATTTTGTTGAATTTTCAGAATATATATATATACTGATGTTAAAAATTAGGATTGGAACCGACCAATCAAACAGACCAATAATTTTTTTTTTTGGGTTAAAAGTTTAATTTGCAGGATGAGAAGTAAATTATATGTGATATAGACTTATTAAAGAGTTTTATAAATAAATCTATGCTCACTCACGTCAAACAAGTTTGATGCATGCTAAGTTTGATTCATTTTTTTCTCTTATAATTGTCTTTTTTCTTTAATTTTGCCTTTTTTTTTGTTGTTCCAGAAAAAAAAATGTTTTTTTTTTTTGTTTTTGAATGTATAGCATATTAAATAAGTTCTATAGTATAATAACCAATTTTTTAATCTTTCGTTCTAGTAAATTTAAGTGTAAAATTTTATATGAGATGAATTGTTTTAAAAGTAATCAATTTAATTGGGATGTTCTGGAAACTTCTAGTATTAGTTATTACATTTTATCCTCCTAAGAAAAATATATTACAACGCGATTTTTTCAATCGAGAAAAACCAATCTTTTTTTTTTTTCTCGTTAAAAAAATATATATTGGGACTTGCGGAATAGAGTGGATCTTGAAAACCAGCAACTTTATCAAAGCTAACAAAACAAATACTACAGTCCATAAAAATGGCATGCCGTTTCTTCCACTTAAAACGACAACAAACTTTCGAACATAGAACGACATGTCGCATCTGCCTAAACGACAAGTAAGAGACACGTTTTCAGATGATTCTGGTCTTACAACAATTAAAAGCAAGGATTTGAGACAGATTTTGCTGCTCCATCATGGCCTGAAAGGCTTCGCTACTACTTCAAAATTCTTGAGACCTCTAGATATATTTCATGCCAGAACCAGTACAATGTACAATTTTTTTTTTATTATGTTTATTTTCTTTTCTTGGTTTCTAGACGTTGAGGTTGGATATGAAAAGCCAGATTCAAAGACATTTGAAGTAGTGACAAAAAAAAAAAAAAAAAAAAAAAAACATTTTTCCATCATTACGCGTCAGTTTGCCTCTCAGGTTCAAACCTAAGTTTTTCATTTCAATATTTATCTTTTTTGAAAAGTCAATAAAAATTATAATTAGTTTTTGAAAAATCAACCAACTTTAACCTAAAAATTTCGCTTGTGTTTTATTCGCCGGTTAGAGATGAAATTTTTAAGTTGAAATTAATTGACTTTTCAAAAACTAGTTATTAGTTTTATTGACTTTTTAGAAAAAAGATAAAAACTTATATGAAAAAATACAGTTTAGTTGGAGTTGAACTTGAATACCAAACAAAACCTTCATCTCATACCCATATTCCAAATGAAACCTACATAATCGTGGCTTTCTATTACTTTGGGTGAATATAACTCTCTTGTTGGGAAGTACAATGGAGAAACAAATATGTTTAATTCATAAGTTAGAACATAAGTTGTCGTACACATTCAAATTTTTGTGAAGAAAAGCTTTGCAGATTTTTATTTTTTTTTAATTGTGACTTAAACTCACGAAATAAACGACACATTAACTTTTATCTGTAATTCTGAAAGAATTTCCCGATACTAGTTTGACGATCATTTGTGTACTTTTTAGATCAAATCCATGTGGAGGCTTGCAAAGCAGTACGTGTTGGAGATGATGAAAAGGCAGACAAGCTTGTTGCCAATAATGTTGGGGTTGATTGCTGGTGAGAGCTTTTGAAATATTGTTTGCATCAGTGTGTGCCTCTTTTGGAGTCTTTTTTTATTGAATATGGCTCATGACAAGTTATTTTTGGAAGACACTAATAATAACAGAAAATAGACTGGGTTTAAATGTTTCTTTCTTATCGTGTGAGGAGAGAGATTTGGATAAAAGTTTCATATTCAAAATTTAATAATGTTTTCATTTTTCTTTTTATATACTTACCGTAAAATTTTAACAAATTTTCTTTAAATGAATGTGTATTTTGGTTGAGTATTTGCTTATGCTATATCACTACTTCCTATTGATTATATTGAGCTGGTTATGGAGAATACACAGAAACGAATATATTTTCAGACGTACGTTCAAAATGGCATTCTCAATTTTTTTTTTTTTTTGAAATTGAGGGCGGAAGGATTCGACTTCTTCACCTTTTGATAGAGTTGAGTGTGAAATTATAACTAAATTATGCCTGCAACCACGGCATTCTCAACATTAATAAGCCACATTTTAAAAATTAAAAAAATAAAAAGATGAACTGAAAATGTACTTTTTTTTTTTTTTTTTTTTTTTTTTTTTTTTATCTTTCTGTTTTTGAAGGGAACTTAAATGCACTTTTTAATCAAAAATATGGTATTTTGGTTGAGTATTAATCTGCATCCATAAGTATATACTTTTCGAAACAAAAAAAAAAAAGAAGAAGATTTTAGTGGGAAATCCGATAGAAAATTAATTAAGAGGTGCATATGAACAAACAATAATTGAGAGGACTGCGGGGGGGAAAACGATCACTCAGGTATACGTTTTAAAAA
The DNA here is from genome assembly GCA_009761775.1 of Ficus carica. Taxonomy (NCBI): domain Eukaryota; kingdom Viridiplantae; phylum Streptophyta; class Magnoliopsida; order Rosales; family Moraceae; genus Ficus; species Ficus carica. Next base: position 5,437,258 of record CM019749.1, read on the forward strand.
CAATTATTCTAATACACAATTAGGAAAAAAAATATTTGTGTAGAATACTTTTAATACATGTTATTTACCAAAAAAAAAAAAAAAAACTTTTGAGGTATGTTATATGAGAAAATATTAAATTGAGAAAGTCGCAAGGGAAAATATAATCAGTAGGGATAAATTTGAAAAAAAAATATATTATTTTAGTGGGATAATTAGGAAAAAAAAAACATTCATAAACATTAATTTTGATATAACAATATTTTTAAAGCATAACTAAAACATATGGGAGAAAAAAAAATTTGAAAAAGAAGGATATATTTTTTTTTATACTATACGTGAAACACCTGATTTTTGTTAATTATTTATTCAGATATTATCTAATTAATTAGAGTTTTTAATTGTGTTACAACTTTGTTGAAATTTGAGGAATTGTTGTGAAATTATAACTTTGTCCTCTTAACTTTTAAACATTACCCTTTGGCCCTCAAAATTTCTGAATTTTAAGAAAGTGCCCCAACCTGAGATCTGAACTTTTCTCCGTCCCTTTTTTTAATTTCTTCTCCTCCTCTCTTCTCTCTCTGGCCGATCTCTCTCTCTCTCTCTCTCTCTCCCCTCGCGATCTCTCTGGCTCTCACTCTCACTCTCACGCTTCTCTTCTTCTCTGGACGGAAGCATAATCGGAGCTTTCTTTCCTTGGCTTCACCACCGAGCTTTCCTCTGAGTAGAAGGCCAATTTCTGTAGCGAAACGTTTCGGAGCAAACGAGAAATCTTTGAGATCTTACAACTCTGAGGTAGGGTTTTTCTTTCTTGAATAAACTTAATCTGAAACTTCCCAATTGAACTGGTGTTTCCTTCTTGATACCAATTCTAAGTGCGATTAATTCTCTTTTGTCATTCTTAAAATAACTCAATATCATTAGATTCTGTGTTAGTTCAGAATTTTTGAGATGTTTAATTTAAATCACGATTGAATTTTACATTTTTTTTCTTCAATTTTTCATCTTTCTGAGAATTTATGTAAGTAGATTTTGGTTTTCTATATATCTGGGGATGAATTTCGTTCCTTTGAATTGGGTTTCATGCCTTAGTCAATTTTGATAGAATATTAGTTTGTCTGGAGGAACTTATAGTAGCAATGCCTTTCATGTTCTGTGCAGGCATTCAGACGTGTTTTTTTTCGATCGGAAGGAGATTAACACTTACCCGTTACACCCGCAAAAGATCGATTTGGTGACACATTTTGGGTGTAACCATGAATTTCTTAATGCGATCTACTCCGAGTGTGACTGCGGAACAGGCGTCTGTTCCTGAACCACCAGCAGAGACGTATCACGTGCCAAAACCTGCAGCATCTTTGGAGTCTCTTATAGCTGAAGATCCGTATCCACGGTATTCCAGAATCGAAGAGCATGATGGAGAGAACGATGGTTTTGTGGGTGAAAATGCCGGCATTGCAGTTCCAGATTCAAATAAAGACTCCTCTACCATGGCTAAGCATACTGATGTGTCTGAAGAGGAAGGATGGATAACCATTCCCTATAGTATGCCCTTACCACTACAGCCAACATGTGTCTATATATTTTTCTTACACTATTCATTATCTATTTCGGACTATCTATGCACAAGCATAAATGTATCGGATTATCTATGCACGTATGGTTCTGGAAAAGAAAATTCTTTTATTGAAAAAAGAGGGCAAAAATCTGTAGCAAATACTTTCATTGCTTCATTTCTTGTCAAGATTTAATAACAGCAGAAGGTGATCATATTATCATTATGAATCTGAGATTACCTTATGATTGATTTGGAAGATGCTAAACAACAGCCTATTTCTCTTGCTTCTCTGTATGCTTTTAGTGTGCGAACACTGCCCTTTGTTTCTAATTTTGTCTTAAATACGAACCAGGTGTAAGGTTAATTGTAGTGAAGACAATTTTGATTTAGAAGAGGATTTGATGTTGATGGAGTATTAATTGGTTGTTCGCTTTTTCTTTATGAGCAGTCCTATTTTGCGTTTTCTATTTAAGTTAAGACAAAAACCACATGACATGGTGGACGACCACTCTTCTTATAATCTGTAAGAAGCTAAATAATGCTTGTTATGATCTTGTAGAGGAACTCCCAGATGATTGGAAAGAAGCACCAGATATAAAGTCATTACGCACGTTGGATCGCTCCTTTGTTTTTCCTGGTAACTCTTTCTTGAGTTTCCCCCTTCTTTTAGTCTTAAATAAAATGGGTTGCTTCTCATTTTGGAAGATATTTTATTTTTTCAGAAGAGAGATCTGACTTTAGCTTCTCATCCAGGCGAACAAGTTCATATACTGGCATGCTTAGCAGCATGTAAGCAAGATGCAGAAATTATAACTCCTTTTAAAGTTGCTGCTTTGATGAGTAAAAATGGCATTGGGAAAAGTCCACAGAAACAAAATGGAAACGCCGAAGATGGAAAAGGAGAAATGAGCCCTGGAAGTCAAGATATAGATCAGAACGTTGAAAATCTACTAAAGGAGGAGATTGATCAAAAAAAGGAATGTTTCCACTGGTGAATCTCTTCTTAGAATGGAAGACCACAGAAGACAGACTGAAATGCTATTAGAAAGATTTGAGAAGTCCCATTATTTTGTTAGAATTGCAGAATCAGCCGAACCACTTTGGTCAAAAAAGAGTGCTCTGAATCAGTCTTCAGAGTCTTCTGAATCGTCTGAGGACGGTCAACATTCTATTGCCAATGGAACCCAGAAAACTGCAAAAGATGTTTCTCACCTTAATGCAGTAATTGATAAAGGAATTTTTGATTCTACAATCTCTGGTGGGGCGGCAAGAAATACTGTAAAATGTTGCTCTCTTCCTAATGGAGACATAGTGGTATGTGTTATTTAACTTGTAGGATGTTAGTAGCGTAATTATCTCTCTCATTTTATTTTTAAATTTAAGCGATGCTGTTTATGCATATTTGGAAGTTCATCAACAAATCTAGTTGTTGATGGCTGAGCTTATGTCCCTCATAATCTCAAATTCTAAGTGGCATTATGAATCTTCCCTCTGACATTAGAATAGTAGTTGGGTTCTTAGTTAAACTGCAAGGAATTCCTGTCCAAGCACAATGCTTTTCATTTATTATCCAATCCTGTACTTTTATCTTATAACTTGTCGTTTGGATACTTGTCACTTTTATGATTGTATGCATGTCTAGTATGGCCATGTTTAACCGGTTGTTCTGATCACTGATTCTCATTCATTTTCTTGTTTGGAAGGATGCAGGTTCTTTTACAGGTGAATGTTGGTGTTGACGTTTTGAATGAACCTGTCATTGAAATTCTTCAATTTGAGAAATATCGCGAGAGAAGTTTGGCTTCTGAGAACCAAAGGAATTTAGCATCTGCAGATCAGGACCCGTGTGGTGAACTGTTAAAATGGTTACTTCCGTTAGATAATACAGTTCCTCCTCCTGCTCGTCCTTTATCTCCCCCGTTAAGTTCCGCTTCAGGATTTGGAAACACATCGCAAAAGTCCAATTTTACTTCCTCATCTGGTTCTCAGCTTTTCTCTTTTGGCCATTTTAGAAGCTACTCCATGTCATCACTGCCCCAAAATAATACACCACCTCCTGCACCTGTTAAAGCTATCAGTTCTAAGCCAAGCCTTGAACCTGAAGATTGGGATCAATATTCATCTCAAAAGCCTTGGAAGAGTCAGAAAACTGGTTCTGAAGGGCTTTTATCTTTCAGAGGCGTGTCGTTGGAGCGAGAAAGATTTTCTGTTTGTTGCGGATTAGAAGGCATCTATATGCCAGGAAGAAGGTGGAGGAGAAAGCTGGAAATTATACAACCTGTAGAAATCCACTCTTTTGCTGCTGACTGCAACACAGATGACCTACTCTGTGTCCAGATAAAGGTGTGAATTATGTATGGTCTTGCCAATTCAAATTGTTTAATGATAGACTTAATTGTGTCCTAAGTTATTGGGTTCTATTTGCAGAATGTTTCTCCAGCACATGCACCAGATATCGTGGTTTATATAGATGCTATAACAATTGTTTTTGGGGAGGCTTCAAAAGGCGGACAACCTTTATCACTCCCGATTGCATGTATCGAAGCAGGAGCCGACCATAGTTTGCCAAATCTAGTCCTCAGGTTGTTGTTAACTCTTGATATCTTACTTTACTTTTCATTTGTCTCCTCCCACTAGCAATCAATCTATGAGGTAAATAATAGAGCAGCGACCCAATGCATCCTTTAGGATGGGACAAGCATTAAAACCTCTCAATTTAATTGTTTTGGAAGAAAAGAAGAACCTAAGGAAGTGGTTTGCATCGACAATTATTGTTTTGCTCATAGAAATACTTAAGGGATTCGTAAGTTCTTTTTGAGCTCATTATAAATTTGGGTTGCAGGAGGGGGGAAGAGCATTCTTTTATTCTTAAACCAGCGACGTCTTTGTGGAAAAATATGAAGACCAGTGGTGAAAGAAGTACTCGATCATCTCAACTGCCGAACGTAAATGCTGCTTCAAGTTTACATCTCCCCTCAAAGACTGTTGAAGGAAAGAGTGTTTCTTCCGCTGGTCAATATGCTATTATGGTATCATGTCGGTGCAACTATACTGGTAATGTACTCTACTAAATTTACCTGATTATTGGATTGTTTTTGTCAGCTTTTCTTTGCTTACTGTTTCTCTGTTATTGTTTGTGTTCTATAGAATCAAGATTGTTTTTCAAGCAGCCAACAAGTTGGAGACCACGTATCTCAAGGGATCTTGTGATCTCTGTTGCATCTGAAATTTCTGGACAGCATGGGCCCGATGGTGGAGTTTATCAGCTTCCTGTTCAGGTTAAAAGATCTTTTCGAGTCGAACAACATGTTTTTTCCCTTCGTCATGTACTTGTGGTTTTATAATCAGTTTAAGATATGTTTGTGGCAATTTCTCAGGTTCTAACTCTTCAGGCTTCAAATATGACATCCGAAGATCTAACTTTGACAGTTCTTGCCCCAGCTTCAATTACTTCACCTCCCTCGGTGGTTTCATTGAATTCTTCACCCACTTCACCTATGAGTCCTTTCGTCGGTTTTGCCGAGTTTACAGGAAGCATAAGCGGTGATAAACGTACATCCGCAATTCACAGGCTGAGCTCAGCACCTGTTTTATCTGGAAATCGGAAACAGAATGGTAACGCTGGAGCTCGATCAGTTTCTTTCAAAGAGCAGGGTTCTTCCATATCCGATGTCATTCCATGTAGTGGTTTGGGTTGCACACACCTGTGGCTACAGAGTAGAGTTCCGTTAGGGTAATTTACCATGTCCTTTGTCTTTTCTTACCTGTGGTTATGGGCTCAAGTATTAACAATTTTCCGTGGTCGCATCAGATGTGTTCCTTCACATTCGGTGGCCACCATCAAGCTTGAGCTGCTCCCATTGACTGATGGCATAATTACACTGGACACTTTACAAATCGATGTCAAGGAAAAAGGTACCATCTCTGCTTATTCCTAGTTAGAACCTGCATGTTTGAATCGTCATCTTCATCAAAAATAAAGGCCACGGAGGATAATCGTTGCCATATCAGTGTGCCAAGGGTCTTGTTCTACTGTTTAAATTGCAGCCTAGGTTGATTTTTATACTCCTAAAACATAAGCTTCTTCCTTCAGCTTTGATTTTAGTTATGGTATTACATATAATTTCGGGCGGTTATCATATGATTGAACATTATCCTTCCAAATTGTCTACACATTGAACTGGCAACGTATATTTGCATTGAGCGATACTATTTAACTCCGTCAGGTTGAATCGGGATCTCCCATTATGTGTGGGCCCCACCAGGATACCATTTTTCATTTTCATTTTTGCTGATCAACTATGATGACAAGAATATTGAAGTTTCGGTTTTGGCACCAACAGGTCTAACCTATATCCCCGAGCACTCGCTAAAGATAAACGCGACTTCCAGCATTTCCACGGCCATTGTTTAAGATGGATTGATTTGGAACATTTGTATTTTACTCCACTTTCTTGAGCTATGGAAGAAACTCGAAGTGTGAATCGTTTTGTCGCCCAGGATTCAGCTCTTAGCAACAAGCACCCGAGTAATTTTTCCGTCGCATCAAACGAATTCTAAATTGACATTAAGATATACAGCCTCAGATTTTGTCTTGCGACCAATGCTCTCGAGGACCGCAATTGTCGTGCTCCCCTTTAATGGGAAAAACTATACTCTTTGTAGATGAATCTTCGTGTGTGAATAATTTAATACTCTTGAAAGGATCATAAAAATCGTGTTTTCAATTTTTTTTTTTTTTTTAAATGTCTTTCTGTTGATTTATACAGATTTGAGGCAACCTCTTTTTTTCAGTTCAATGTACCTCGAATATATAATATCATATTATCATCTTTGTTTTTTTTTTTTTTTTTTCCCTTTTAAATAGTGCAAAACATCGACTCTTCTACTAATTTTTAATACCAACTAATATTGCAAGTGAGTTCCTTTTTTTATTTAATTAAAAAATTCTAATAATACTAACCAATAGAAAAATGCTAAATATCACTCAAAATATCAGTTAGAAATTGACATTACGAGATTATTGTCTTTGATAATGGTACTTGTCGTTTTGTTTTTTTGTTTTTTGTATTTTTGTATTTTTTTTTTTTTTTTTTATTGTTCCCTCTGATCTATCATCAAATGAACATCTGCGTATTGTGATTTCCATTTTGACCGGAAAAAAATCAAGCAATTTCTATGATTCAGGTTTGTGTGTGTGGATAACCAAATGCCTATATATATATATATATATATATATATATTTTTTTTTTTTTTTAATATTTTTAATATCTGGATGCTGGTTAGTGCTCTAGTGCTGAGTGCTTGCCCATGTGGGAGAGTCAAAAAACTGATTGGTCCATTTCTGACCTTTCTGTTGTATATATAGGCTTGGGCATGAGCTAGCTAGATGTTGGGAATTTTTTTTTTCTTCCACCAAAAAGCTGTAAATATCAATACAAGTCTTCTTTAGTAATGACCATGTCAAGCTTGCTTTGATAAATTATTCCTTAGAGTCATGCCCTTGTTTTTTCTTGGGAAAAGGAATTGAAAAATGCGTTGCCCCATTTGATAAGGGTTCTTGTTGTTACCAATCAATTATACGTATAAATACATAAATATATAAATACATATATTTTATGATTATCTGGTATGATATTTATTAGCATCCTTGACAAAACAAACTCATGAGATGGGAATAAATTATTGTCACGGAGTAAACTAGCACATTTTTTTAGTCAAATTAGTTTACAAACTAGCATATTGTGATAACTGAATAAATATGTAAATTAATGTGCATGATTAATTGGCATAATGGAAATTGGAAGTCAATCCTTTTGTGTTGCACGCTGCCACTTGGAAAAAAAGTCAAATGTAGTTACTTATGCTAACAAACTAGCTCTTAAATAAATACTTTATTTTATACTCATTTAATGTACTTGTTACATGTATTCATTAAAGTAGTGATTTTGTTTTTGTTTTTGTTTTTTGTTTTTTGTTTTTTTTTGTTTTAGCTGTTATTTGAGTCTATGGTATCTCCTTTTAACTCATACTACCTTTATCAGCTAGAACAACACTTGTGTTTTTATTATTTTTCTAGACACAATAGTTTTTTGGTACATTTAATTTTTTTAGCTGTTATTTATGTCTATAATTTTTTTTCCACTCACATATGAGTTTATTTCTTATTGAGAAATCTAGAGGAATACCCTTTTTTCTAGGAGTATAATCTTACATAGATTTTATAAAATTTTGTAAGCATTATAAAATCTATAATCTCACTTCTTCCCATTATATTTCAACTTAAAAGAAAAAGAGTACAAAATGATAGATTCCCTTAATTTTCTCTTTCCTCTTTGTGTGTGTGTGCATTTTCTTTGTCGTATGTGGTATTTAGAGTAGCGGTGGCTTTGAGTACGACAGCCATCAAACTGGGCTGGTAATAATAAAATACCCACTAGAAGTTTGACTATTACGTCTTAATTTGTTCTGAAAATCAAACTTAGAAAACTAATCACACCCATTATTCTGACATTATTGCCACGCTAATGCGAGCATTAGATCCATATTCCGTGTTTGTTTGGCATTTAAATTTAACTCCAATTAAATTACACTTTTTCATGTCAATTTTTATCTTTTTTCTGAAAAGTCAACAAAATTTATAATTAGTTTTTGAAAAGTCAATCAATTTCAACTTAAAAATTTCATCTTCAATCGACAAATTAAACACAAGCTTCATCTACTATTTTGTTTGCACGACATTCATCTCCATTATTTTGTAAGAACTACTCTAAAAATCGCCACTTTATTTTTCTAGTTCTTCTGTAGAGATTTTAATAATAGGATATGAATTTGTTCTTTTAAAAATTTCTACTCCAATTAATTAAAATATAAATCCACATTTCTCTTTTCTTCTTTTCCATTTTCATGAAATTCAAGTTTTTAAAAGTGTCTAACTTTCTTAATTTCCACTTAACTAACAAATCTATAATACTAATTAAAATTCAAACACAGGTTAAATTTTTACGCTATTTAAAACTAATAATTTTATTTCAATTTATATTTAAACCAAACACACTTTCCAAACAAAAATTCAAAAATCCAACTCATACCATAAAAAAAATACGAATATGAAAATATTGGAATTAAAAAAAATATCAATCTATAATTCTTTCTTTAATTCCTCTCTTTCTTCTTCTTCTTCTTCTTATCTTTTTTTTCTTTTCAAAATAAAGCAACAAAGCAAATCTTGAAAGGCCTCACAATTTTTCCAACATCCAATTACCTACAAACTTGTGCACCAAATCATTAGAAACTTCTCTCAAAGAAAAAAAAATTAGAAACTCTTCCTACATAAAAATTAGGGTTAGGATCACTATTTTGGATACATTCGGTTTAAATTCTCAATCCAAATTAAATAAATTTTCAGTTTAAGTTTATTATCCAAACGGATACTGAAAACCAAAATTAAAATAAAAATTGCAAAAAAAATTTCCAATAAAACTAGAATTACAAATTATTGGAGAATGATAATAGCTTTTTTATTTTTTATTTTATTTTTTATAGAAGAATAATAAAAGCTGAAGTTAATTAGGATTACAGAAACCTAATTAGAGTTTATTAAGGTAATAACTAATTAATTAGAAATTAAAAAACAATAAAAGAAAAGAAAAAGGGAAATATGGAGATGGCATGTACAGGAAGGATGATATCAATCTGACGCGCGCGTTAGCCTCCCGCCCACCCAAGCTACACACGTCACCATCCGAGTGGGTCCCGCCAGTATTTCTCTCTCCTGCCCAACCTGCCCACATTTTGCTCAATGTTTTTCCCAACTTTGCCCGATGTGCCCGCCTCGTCTTTCTTCGTTAAGACCCACTTTTGTACCCATTCGGGCAGCACCTCGGGCAGCTCATCACCCCTGCCCGTTTTCTTCGGGCAGCTCATTGGCCTTTTCCGTGGTCTTCGATTCCATTTTTAAAAAAAAAAAAACAAAAAAGAAAGAAGAGAGAGTAAAAAAGAAAGAGGAGAGAGAAAGAAAGAAAGACGAGAGAGGGAGGGAGAGAATCGATAATTCGGAGCATGATTATTTATCTCTATATATCTGCTATATTTATATATATAAATATATATAAACATTTTTTTTTCCAATTTAATTATTCGCCCATCTTTAAACTCGTCAGCTTGTGAGAGAGTCCATTGTTTCTGAGATTTCTGTATCTTAGAGCAGACATTTTCTGGTCCAACTTCAATTCGATGCATTTTTTCTGTTAAATCCGGTACTTTCTCCTCGAGGATGTTTCTTTCCTTTTTCTTCACCAATTTTTATCATCAAAATCTCGGCTTTATAAACTTTATTTTTTTTTTATTTTTGATTTTTGATTTGTTTTTTTGGGGTGGTCAAGTTTGATCTACTTTGCGTGATCTAGTTCTTCTCTCAACTGGGTTTTGCCCTCTTTTTTGGGGGGTTTTTTTTTAGCTTGATCTTTCTGGGTTTTGGAAGAAAGTCCTTGAATTTCTCTCTCTTCTCTCTCTCTCTGTCTCTCTCATTGGGCGTGAGAGGGCATGAGCTTGATTGGGTCTGGTGGAGAAGTGGGTATTTTGATGAAATATTATCTGGGTTTGATAAATTTAGAGTTTTTGTGAGATGGGAGTTGGTGCAGAGAATGGAAAGGTGGAGTCTTGGGATTTGTATAAATCATCAAAGGGAAGAAAGAAGAAGAAGAAAGTTGAAGAAGCTGAGGAAGAGGAGCAGACTGGGTGTTGGGTTAGGTTGAGGTTTATTGGAAGCTGCATTTATTCAAGATCCAAAGTTGATAGCTCAATCAGTGGAACCAGCACTCACTATGGTAAATTTCTCATTTTTCTCTTTTCAAAGCTCTTCCCCCACACACCCCCCCCCCCCCCCCCCCCCCCCCTCTCCCTCCCTCATGGGTTGTGTTTTGTTTATGAATTTCTGTTATGGTTCTAGTTATGTTTGAGTTTACCAAACTATTGCTCGAGTCTTGTGATATATATATATATATGTGTGTGTGTGTGTGTGTGTGTGTGTGTGTGTGTGTGTGTGTGTGTGTATTTGTTGAAAAGCAAACTTTGGGTTGGAAATTTTTGTGATAGCTAGAGAGTTAACCCATGGTTATCTGGATGAAAGCTTGAATTATCCCTGAAAAAGAATCAGTAATGAGCTCTATGTTATTTCCAGTGAAGAGAACTTAGTTGAGTTTTAATTTGTCTCCTTGGGACGGAAAGGGGATCAAAAGTATAAAGCTTTTAGGTCCTCAAATAGGGTGATTCTTATATCAAAGCTGGAACGCAACATATAATGTTTTACCCGTTTTTTCTGTTTGAAGAAACTGTGAGAAGGATGGTGAAACTAGTTAGTTGAAACGGCTAAAACCAAACACGTAACAAGTTGGTGAATTGAGCAAGTTTTGTGTTTGCCTTGTACTGGTTTATGATTGCATCTATAGTTGTCTAGAAGATAAGCATTCAAATTTGTAAATATAGGCTATTAATTGGTTAAACCAAATGTAACAAGTAAATGTTAATATGTTCCTCTTGTAGGCATAACCAAATCATTTAAGTTGGTTCTTTAATTTCGGTGGTACACATGACTTTAGCATAGTTAACTTTTCTTTTTTCAATTATGATGCTATGTTTGACATATCATAAATATATTGTAACACTCGTGGAAGTTGGACTTTTATCTTTGTATCACATGTTATCAAATTGGTAAAGTGTATACTTGTGCTTGTAGAGTGCTTTTGTCTAACCAAAATTCTTGTATGCTTAAACCTCTAAAGTGATTACTGCAACACGATCAAGTTAATGGCTAATGTAGAACCAGCTTAATTCTTCTCTTTCAGGCTATAACTAATATTTTTGTTCTCCAAATGAATATACAGAAGCGAAATTGGCAAATGATACAAGCAGAGACCAACCAACTGCTGCAATTGTCTCATCCACGACCACAAGTAATGCGGAGAGTAATTCTTCAATGTCAAAACTCGAAGAGGAACTTAAAGTTGCTTCTCGACTGCGAAAGTTCACATTTAATGATCTCAAGTTGGCAACTCGAAACTTTAGACCCGAAAGTCTTCTTGGCGAAGGTGGTTTTGGTTGTGTGTTCAAGGGTTGGATTGAAGAAAACGGAACTGCCCCAGTAAAACCAGGAACAGGGCTTACAGTTGCAGTTAAAACTCTCAACCATGATGGGCTTCAGGGTCATAAAGAATGGCTGGTTCGTAACTTTCCTTATTTGTCGCTTCCTACATGATTTTTCACCATCATTAAATTTTTTTTTGGTCGTCTTTAGTTTTGATTCTTTCCTCGTTTTATGTGACAGGCTGAGGTGAACTTCCTTGGAGACCTTGTTCATCCTAACTTAGTTAAACTTATAGGATATTGCATCGAAGATGATCAAAGGCTGCTAGTCTACGAATTTATGCCTCGAGGAAGCTTGGAGAACCACCTCTTTAGGAGTATGTTACTTCCGTCCTTACCATTCTCCCAATGTTTATTCAGCAATCCTAATATGTATTTCTGAGTATGTTACTGTGATGGCCTGTGCATAGAAAATTTACATGCACAAGGTGTATTGTGCACAACAAAACGCCCGGCTACACCAATATGCATTTCTAACTATGTGCTGTGACTTTTGAGTAGCCTTTAATATTGATAAATGCTTTTAGATTTTATTGTTCCTGACGTTCTCTACTCACTTATGCTTTGTGCAGGGTCCTTGCCTCTTCCGTGGTCTATTAGGATGAAAATTGCATTAGGTGCTGCAAAGGGTCTTGCCTTCCTCCACGAGGAAGCAGAAAGACCTGTCATATATCGGGACTTCAAAACCTCCAATATCTTATTGGATGCAGTATGTGACAAAGTCTTTGACGTAATCAGAAATTTCCTATCGTATCTTTACTCTTACTAATAAGTGTTATTTCAGGATTATAATGCCAAACTTTCTGATTTTGGACTAGCCAAAGATGGTCCTGAAGGTGATAAAACCCACGTGTCGACCCGTGTCATGGGAACTTACGGTTATGCAGCCCCAGAATATGTAATGACTGGTGAGTGTGGAAAACTTTATTTCCGGTGCTTTCTCTCTTACCTTATAAATTTACTAGTACGGTGGCTTAAATCGCCCACGAAATGCTTTATGATTCAGTTCATGTGGTTCATCCTTTCTTCTTTTTTTTTGGAAGGGTCATGTGTTTTATCTTTAATGTCTCTCAACTGCCAGGAAGCTTGTAAAGCACTGTAATTTTTTGGATTTCATGCTAGGGTCTCCTTCTTTTTTCCGAAACTTCTTAAAGTTGTGTTTGGCGATAGGATATATATATATATAATAGGCTCATGAGTTCCTGAAGATTAGTAATGTTAACTAACTAGTTCTGGATCTCACCTAACTTTTTAGGTTTTGCAATACTTATCGCTGTGTTTCTTTTTCTTTGTCTTGTGTTGGCGAAGACTTTTTCTTATTGTTACTACTTACTACTGACAGGACATCTTACATCAAAGAGTGATGTCTACAGTTTTGGTGTGGTTTTACTTGAAATGTTGACTGGCAGAAGATCGATGGACAAAAACCGACCTAACGGTGAACATAACCTAGTAGAATGGGCTCGGCCACATCTAGGGGAGAGAAGAAAATTCTACAAATTAATAGACCCTCGGCTTGAAGGACACTTTTCGATCAAGGGTGCTCAAAAAGCTGCACAGCTAGCTGCACATTGCCTTAGTCGGGATCCAAAAGCCAGGCCCTTGATGAGCGAAGTCGTTGAGGCCTTGAAGCCGCTGCCGAGCCTCAAGGACATGGCGAGCTCTTCGTACTATTTCCAGACAATGCATGCAGACCGCGTCGCGTCCAGCCCAAACTCGAGAAATGGCGTCAGAACACAAGGAGGATTAATGTCGAGGAACCCTAGGAGTCTTTCGATACCTAATGGTATCCATGCTTCTCCATATCACCATCAGTTTCCCCAGCAATCACCAAAACCTAATGGCAAAGCATAGAGGGATTGAGTTTGCTGCAACCATTTCTTTTTTTCGCCCGCCCTTCCTCGGTATAGATGTATCTTCTGTTAAAGCATTTGTTCTTGAACAACCGGAAAAAAAAAATGAAGCAACAAAGAAACAAGTTTGCTTGATGTTGTGTTTAGAGTGGTGACCCTAGAGAATGTCAAGGGAGGGAGAGAAGCTTGTTGAGCATAATTTACTCTTATGCCATGTTGTTTTAGAAGCATTTAAAGATTGTTACCCCCCCTTCTTGTATCATTTTTCTCGTATTCCTTGATCCATACAAGTCCTTGTTCCATAGTCACACACACTTGGTTCTCGTTTGGATCTTGGGTTGCATTTGAATATTCATTCAGTTGGAATGTCTGCATTCAAATGTAGAATTTGAATTGTGCATTCAAATTAAAGTTTGTTTAGATAATTTTTATTAGAGGTAACATTTAAATAGTATAAAAGTAAAAAATAAGTGTGCACAAATTTTTAAAAAGTGAAAATTTTAATTTAAATTTGAGTTGAATTGTTTTGAATAACGAAATCTTTCATCACTAATCAAATTTACAGCGTCTTTTGGGAAGATAAATTTGAACAAAAATAAAAGAAATATATATATTTTTAGTGAAGAAAAAAATCCCACTCTCAAGAATTCAATATTGGCATATTGAATTTGGAACAAAATACTAAAATTGTCCCTTACTCCCGTATGTCAAAAAAGTTGCCGGACAGGTTTACAATGCTCCTCTCCGACCAATGTGAAGAAGTACATGTCAAATCAAAAGGAGAATAAAAATAAAGAATATATTATAATTGCCCTTCTTGAAAAAGACAAAAATGGTCATAAAAAAAGGATAATATTCAAAAAAAAAAAAAAAAAAAAAAAAAACAAAGACATGACAACAGAAAGTGAGCCGCTCAAGAGTCTAGAGTAAGAGGGACAAAGAAGAAAGAAATAAAACGTGGATTTGTCTGTCGGAAGTGCAAGGCTAATTTTTAATTTTATTATTCTTTTTTTTTTTTTGGCAAAAGAGACCAAAAAAAAAAGGGGTGTAAAGTAGCAATGGGACATTGTTCTTTGTTTGTGATGTTTAGCCATTAATATATGAGATGAGAAAAAAGGTACATTTACGTTGTTCTTTCCTGGTGCTGTATAGCCGTTTATAAATGACTAAAAAAAAAAAAAGTGTGTTCCATAAAAAAAGAAGTGTTTTTTTGTTTGGCTCATGAAAAGGGTGTTATTATTTAATATAGAGTGTTGACGCCCTTTGCTAGTGATGCTTATTGATTAGCCACTTATAATTGTTAAAAAGAAACTTTCAAAAAAAAAAAAAATTTGGAGTGAAAGAAAGAGACCCCCAGATGGTTGGATCATAATCACCAAGCAACAAAGCAGGAGCTTACACTAAAAATAAAATAAAAATAACTAATAATTTATTACTATAATAAATTTATAAATAAATAAATAACATTATCAGTTATCAGCATCTTCCACCACATCACCTACAACCCAGAGGGTAGGCCGTGAGCACTGGTACCATGACCCTCTTTTGCCAAATTTTTTAATTCTTCGTCTTTCCTCCCTTACTAGTTTAATTGATTTTAATTAACTAGGTGTCTATTGACAAACCTAATAGAATCTTAAAACTGTTATATTTCAGTCCTTGCATACAATGATGATGAATAACATCAATTTGTCAATTAGTTTTCTTTTTTTAAAAAAACTTTAATTTATATTTTCCTAGAACTTGTGCTTGAATAAAAGTTAGGGGTCAAATTTTGCTGCTGCAGGCTGAGATGACCTATTGGATCACGCTTTCTAACTAGTTCTTAAACTTATCTTATCCTTTTTTTTTTTTTTCTAAAGAATAAATTATTATTATTGAAAAAAAAAAAAAAAAAAAGCACTAAACTCTTTATAGGCATAAGCAACCCTTCTATCCAATAAAAGCCTGCTTCTTTTATTGGATTTAATAGTAAATATGCGTACATTTATTCAACTACTTCAATGGTAGAAAATACATGTTTACACCACTTTAACTAGGTTATTCATATTTCTCTTTACTTCCTTTTTTTTTTCTTTTTCTTCCCTTGTGTGGAGACAAACTCTGAACTCCTCCAAGAGTGAGGTTCTATTTCCTTGTGTTTGATTTAGTATGTAGTTTATGCAACTTTTCTGGTAAGCTGCCCTTTGTATGTGCTCTCAAAGATCTTGTCAGCATTGCCAACCTCGAAGCCGTCTCGCCGATGGTGTTCTTTAACCTGAGCAAGTTGGTGATAAGAATTGTAAATCAAACACCACAGATTTTTTTTTTTTTAAAATGCAAGTAATAAGTTCTAAAAAAAAAATTATGAAGAGACATAGGATTAACGGTTCTTTATTATTTTGTACCCTACATTTAACTTGCGTACCGTTGATTCAATTTTATATCGAACTTATTCCTTTCTCTCGGTCAAATGCTGATTTTGATCACTTAAATGATGACTTTACTAGTTATGAGCAATAGAATGAACAAGTTGATGATAGTCATTAAGTGGCCAAAACTAGTACGCTTAATAATAGATATCGCTTTACTCTATTTCGAACAAATAACAAAAAGAACTAGAAAGTACGGATTGGTTACCTCCTTTTCAGGTAGATTATTGTATTGAGGCAGTACCAAGCGCTCGGCAAACTCGATATAGGAACAGGGGACTGATTCGGTTTTACCATCTGAAAATGTGAAAGAAGTTGAATCCGCAACGGTTGAACTTTGCAGCAGAAGACCATCAGGGCTCACTGGTACAGCAAGATTTGAATGTTTAGTTTTATAACCATCATTAAGAATTCAACTTTATGTTATATCTACTCTGATCTCAGAAAACAACCTTTCAGAATCCCGCCTTCACAATTCAATTTGAATCCGTTCTCTTCGATGAACTGATTGAGACTTTTGATGTTTCTAAAGTGAGATTTCAGCTGGTGAGCAGATATCGTGACATGGTTCAGCGCATAGCCATTGACAAGGGTCCAGGCAGCATATTCACTTTCCCTGTGTTAAAAAAACATACACAAGCCTTTAAATCGTAGAATAAGATCCAAGCATTTTTTTTTTCCCGCAATGTTGGTCAATTAAACTACTGTCTATTTTCACTAACCAATGAGAGAAACATAGTGACAACACTTGCACAAATATGGTACGTAAATGAAATTTAAGTACCTGGCCAATTGTTGAAACTCGGAATGAAGTGGCTTTTCCCATGTTAAAGATCCGAGTGCACTTGCTAGAGCAGCATGCTTATTTCCACTACCCGATGATCCGGTGTACTTTCTGATTATTTCCTGAATAGTTTCAAGTAGTTAAGATGAAATAACTACATAATAAGTAACTATAAAAGGAAATGAGAAAATTTAGACGGTAAAATTGAGCAAATTGGGCTATTTACACAGTTTCTTTAGCCAAAACAGAACAAATTATATCAGCTAGCAAAGTGTGAAACCAAGTTAGATTGGGAAAAGAAAGTGCATGGCATTGTCTTGGTTGACAACAAAACTAGCACATACCTGGGTTTCTGGACTCATTTGATCGACAAGAAGCTCCGATATGAATACTCTTGGCAAAGGTCCGCTAATGCCGCTACCATGCTCCGTAATGGCATTAGAAGGGGGAGAAAACCACAGAGCTTTTAATTTTTTAGCAGGAAATTTCAACTCCTCCCTCTGCGTATAGCCAAAATCCAGGAAAAAGCTAGACAAGGAGTCGATCCCGTAACCATTCACCTATGAATTACGATTCCAAATGCCAAGAAAAAATCTCTTCATCAACAATGCAGACTCCGAAAAAGATATCAAGATAAAATCGGCATACATAAAATTGATCTCAAATTCTCTAGTTACTAAAAAAGTTATGTCCCGGAATGTAGCAGGAGTCAAATGAAAAATCATAGCTAACTGTTGAACAAAAATAAACGTGAAAAACTGTATACCCCAAACGTCCTAAATGCAAAATGATCATAGCAAATGCGGTCATCCTCGACGGACCGAACAAGCTCCAAGATGGCTTTTGCTGTAGGGTTCCTGTTTAAGTACACTGTCTCCATACCCGTTAACACGCTTCTGAAAAATGATTCAGCTCCCTGCGCCAGACACCGACGATTAAACCGGAAAAACTAACATTAACATAACCAAGTAACAATAAACAATTTGAACAAAAGTCACTTCGTGTTCCAAAAACTTCAGAAATTTTAAATGAGTGTAAAATTTTTGGGTGAACTCTAGTGATTTTAACACTTGATGGACCAAAATCATCTCCTAAATTGGCCAGTCCAGTAATGGGACAACCAGGTTATTGTCGTCAGCAATCTAAGAGAAGAGCAATGTGATAAACTACTATTCATTTTTAATGAGTTACATATTTAAGTCTAGGAGCCTAGATATCCGTCCCACACCACGACATGACAACTTCCGATGTCGTGAACCAACAACCATGGTTGTAGGCTTAGCCTAGCAGTTATTCCACACTCATCCTCCAACATGGAGGTCTAGAGATTCGAGAGATTGACCACGACTCTTGTAGCATTTCTCATGAGGAAAACCCAATGCCTAACCACAACTTTCCTTAACAAAATATCACCAAGTTAAGGTACACATGCAAAACCCATTTTCCATCTGGATTCAAGTAGGCCTTACATGCATTAACATTCAACTTGGAATCAACTAAAAGTCATAATCTAAACTTAAATCAAATAACGAATTTTGTAATTTTATTCTTATATCTCATTCCAATCCTTCAAAAAAAAAAAAAAAAAGGATTCCATCCCCTACCCTACCCATAAATTTAATTCCCAGTAATTTTGACACTAAATATAACAAAAGAATAAACCTTTAAGAAAATTAAAAAAGAGAGAGAGAGAGAGAAGAACCTGGAAAGAGGGCTTATGATTTCCATTTTCGGAGCTAGAGCAAGCAACAGCAGAGAGATTTCGTTTCTGGGTTGAGATTGAATGGACGGGAAAGTGAAGGAAAAAAGGTTTGTTAGAATTGGATTGGAGGGAAGAACAAGAAGAAAAATAATAAGAAGAAGATTTAGTTTGGATGGCCGATGAATACAGAGACGACATGGTCGAAATCCTCATTGTCATCATGGGATTTTCTTGCCTTTCTGGTTTTTTTTTTTTTTTTTTTTCTTTTCTTTCAATTTTCAGGAGTGAAAATCTTCGCGGCTGTCGGCCGATATATGGGACCCACATTAACGTCAGATCACGTGACGTGCATTATATAATTAAAATTAATCATTTCTGTTGGAGGATGATTATAAACAAAAAACCAAACCTTTTTTATTAAAGTAATTGAAATCATGTATTTTGTACGTGTAAAGTGTATATATTTAAAATTATTAAATATTTATTTTATAAATATAAATGTTAAAAGTTAAAAGTTTTAATTTTTCCAAAAAAAAAAAAAAGTTAAAAGCTTTAATGATATAATATTATTTGATCCTGGTTAAAAATAAAGTCTTTGACATATATATTAGGAATTACAAAAAAAATTAAATGTACATACACATTTAAAAATATTTTTCGTAGGAAAAATTTAATTAAAAAAGTAAATTTATAAAAAGAAAAAGTAAGAGAATAAAGATGATAAATTTAGGAATTAAATTGTATTTTTTTTATCATGATTTTTGTCTTTTTCTGAAATTTTTTTTTATTTTTTCTGAAATTTTTTTTTATCTTTTTTAAAAAATTACTATTTAAATTTAAAAATCTTAAACTAAACTCATTCACCAAACACACATTAGAAAAAGTTAAAGGAGAAAAAAAAAAACAAAAATCAAGAAAAAGTGAAAAGTGAAAAATTAAAAAAAAAATGGTCACGAAAAGAAAAGTAACTTAAATTAAAATTTTAAACTTCACTTTTATAAATAGTTATAGATACGAAGAGCACGCTTACACGAACAGTTTGTATACAACACGTCAGCTGTGGGGTCCGCAAAAGTGTCCCATGATAATACGAGGCTTCAAACGTGTTTGAACATTGTACTAGGTAAACAAAGAAAGATATTTTTTATCACGGCACGTTACTCTTTTTTTTTTTTTTTTTTTTTTTTTTTTTTGGTACAAGATTCTGTAGGATAATGTGGTGTGAGCATGGCTATAACATACTTCTTCTTTCTTTCTTTCTTCTTCTTCTTTTTTTTTTTTTGACATATGATGTACAATTCAAAACTCGATGGCAATGCAATATTTAGTAAGAATTGTATGGAAGATTAAAAAAAAAGAAAGTAAAATATCAAGTCGAGGACAATAGAAAAAAATAAAAAATGATACGTTTTTTGATATAAGAAAAAGAAAATAGGAAAAAAAATTTTGCCTAATCTTTTTTTTTAAATAGAATTTGGAATGGGAGAATTCGAACTCTATATTTTTAGATGAAATCAGATATAATATTATCGTTGAACTATAATGTAACAACAAAAATTTTCCTAATCTAGTGAATTATATCTTCATATAATATAAAGAAGAAAAAGCTAAAGGTAGTCACTTGAACATAACAATTGCAACTTCCTTCCTTTCTAATTACCAAAAAAAACCCCTCATTCGTATTTTTTTTTTTTTTTTTTTTTTTGTTTTTTGAAAATCCCACCTCCAACCTCCTTCTTCTCAACACTTACTGGTCTTGTCGGTTGAATCATGAATTTTGTGGTCTGATAAGGATTGTTGGCAAACTGCCTCGCGATCGAAACCGTTCGATCTTATTGTGGTTGCGAGAGATTTGAACGGTGAAGGCTAACACTGCAACATCGACGGCATTGGAGGAGGGGATGACGCTAGGAAAGAATTGGAGGAGTCCGATCGTAACCGAGACCACGCCTTACCGTTGATCTCAGACTGTCGGTCGCAGATATCCATACCACCAGTTGCTTTTTTTTTTTTTTGGATTTGGTGGATTTTGGTTTAGTAATAAAATCTAAGTATTTTTAAATATTTCAATGACAAAATCTGAAAAATATGACCGAATCAAAAGATTCCGATCGGTAACCAACTGGTTACTGTTGGCGGCGTCGATAATTAACTGGTTGCTCATGGTAACCAACTGGTTACCTGCCGGCAATTGGTAACCAATACACAATAATAATTAATTGACGCTTTAAAATAAATAGATAAATAAATATTTATGATGTTATATAGTATTTTTTAAATAGTTTCTCTTGTGCGGCAAAAATTAATCCAAGACATTATTTTGTGATACTTATCTAAAGCACCCAACTTTATTTGAGTAGGTTGAAAAATCTCAAAGGCCCACCCAACTCATCGGATGTTCACCCCTATTTTTCATTAATTTTTAGGCAAAATATGTTAATAATTTTGTCAAAAAATGAGGCTAACTAACATATTCTGTCTAAAAATTAACAGAGAAAACTATTGTAGCTATGTTTTTAATAGATTAGAATCATTCCATTTAAAAAAAAGGGATCAAAGTTATATAACCTTAAAAGTTTAGAGACTAGTAATTTACCAAAAAAAAAAAAAAAAACAAAAAAAGGTTTTGAATTGGATATTTCAATCACGGTCTCCGTTAAATAAAGTTATTGATATTGAAGGAAAAATGTTGAAAGTTAAAGAACATATACTTATGTAGCAATTTTGTTCTGTATTTTTATTTTTCTTTTCTAAACTTAGTGATTATGTTTTTCTATATCATATTCCTCTTACAAAATGCAAGTCAAGTTAAAAGAAAAAAAGAATAAGCAATCATATAACTATAAAATTTCCAAGGAAGAAAAGACTATGAGCAAATTAAAACAAAGAAAGAAAATCTTAGGCCTGAACATAAGGAATTCCTATAATTCCAATGAAGAATGTAAATAGACCTAATACAAGCATAACAAATAGCATAGTATTGACTAGATCCAATCTCCTAGTTCCTGCGGAAAGGAAAAAGAATTTCACGTTCTTATGAAAATTTTTATGAAAATTTTTATTGAAGTTTATTAACTTTTTAAAAATTAATTATAATTTTTGTAAATTTTTTTTAAAAAAATAAAAATTAATATGAAAAATTTAAGTTTCAATTATAACACCAAATAAATTATATATATATATATAAGAATGGCAAAATGGTAATAAATTGTAAATCAACTGTGTGCAATTAAGGATTTTTTTTTTTTTTTGGGAAATGGGATGCCACGTGGTAAAAGATAACATAGAGAGTTACAAAAAGAGCGTTTTTCTCAACCATGGATTGCAAGTATATCCATTACGAAAAATGTGTTTTATTTGGATTACTCATTCAATTATACTATAATGTAATGTTTATCTGATTACTTAAAATGTTATTGTTAATTACACCTCAATTTAAATAGTACATAATTTATTTTACTGTTTTTTTTTTCATTTTTATTTAAAATTTGATAATCCCATCACACTCTATCTTTTTCTGGACCCATTTCCATTAACTTCAAATATTAGCAATTCTTATATACGTTTTATTTAAATATAATTAGTAAAAGAGATATCCAAACATATTTTAAAATACATTTATTTCATGGTGATACAATATCAAATTGAATGTGAAGCATAGTTAACAGACGGCTAACACATTTTTAAATTGAACTCTATCCTAAATAGTTAACACATTTTTTCATTTATCATTCAATAATTGAAAATTCGTATATATTGTACTCTGAAAAATAAAATATACGACAACTCTACACGATAAGTCTATTTGTTTAGGATAATGATAATATTTTGGTTCAATATTGAATTCTATCCTCATCATTATCTTGAGGTTTTGGCTAAGGATCGACGCATTCTCTCAACTGAAATTTATTTGACCTTTTGATGGGACATAAATTATGAAATTTATTGGGAGAACGGTATTATTATCTCAGAATTTGTTTGATTAATGAATTTGAGTTAAAAATTTTAAGTTTTAATAGTAATTTTTGTTGTTTTTTTAAGAAAAAAAATTTCAGAAAAAGATAAAAAAAAATATAGTTTAACTTGAGTTAAACTTATCGTCTAAACAGATCCTCAATCTTTATTAATTTTTTTAATCTTTAGATGACTGAAAATAATTAAATGATTAAAAAATTAAAATATTGAAAAGTTAATTTAAGATATGATAATAGTATCTATTGTAGAATCAAATTACGGTCCTGTCCTAATTTTTTTTTTCTTTAAAAGAAAGGGAAAAAAAAAAAAAAAGGCAACTTAATAGTGTAATCTGTCCGGATAAGAGAAAATATGAGGTGGAGAGTGTTGTTGACTTCTGAATTCGAGCTCATATTTCCTAAGAACACAGATAAGCAATTTTAGTAATTTTTTTTTTTCTTTTGTTGCTGATAAGCAATTTTAGAATTTAATAAATAAATATAGGTTTTGAAGCGATTTAGTACATGAATCGAATTTTTAAAGCCAAAACAAGTGTAAACAGCTCATAATTATTTTGCCAAGACCCAATAAAAGGGGTTAAATAAAAAGGGTTAAAACTCGATTTTATTATCTTTTTTTTTTTTTTAATTTCCAATATCTGTTATCTTATGATATCCTTAAAAAAGAAAATCGAAAAAAGAAAGAAAAAGAAAAAGAAAATTGGAAATTTCGCGGAAAAAGCTGGGAAAATCCAACTAATATTTTTCTTTTCCCCATTTTCGTTGCTGATAAATTAGTATGCTCTGTACAATTGATTACTTTTTTTTTTTTTTTTGGAAGGAACACCAAAGAAAACACGTGGCTTTCCCAAAAATTTTCATTCACTATTCATTTTCCATTTTCTTTCTCGAGAAAAAAAGAAGAGAAAATCGCTCACTTTCTCGCGCCGCGAGAATCCTTGGCACAAGCGTTCCTGTCTCTGCAGCACTCCATAGGTGAGCAACAAAGCTTCAATTCGCTGTATAATCCTTAAATTCGCAATTCTTCATCTTGTAATGAAATTTCGAACAGACGAGTTAGGATTTTCTTGCACGATTTTTGAATTCCGTAGTGATGAGGCTCATAAGGTTTGAATTTGATCCGAAATTATTTATTTTCCTGGTAACTGTTTTTTAATCCTTGCTTTCAGATAATTTGATGATTAATTTGGTTCTTGAATTATTCTTATCTTAAATAAAAAAAATTTCGTCTGCAGTTAGCACTGGCTTTGGACTTGTTTATGCTGTATTGTAATCCGTAATCTATTTTACTGCTCGAAATTTGGAATCGAATTTTTATCTTGTCGCATCTGAATATAAGACTGGTAGGAAAGTTTAGAAGAGAGGTTTATACAAACTATATATGCATTAAAATCCTCTCAAATTTTATTTTAGAAATTCAACAAGATAAATTCGTTAAAATCCTTTAAAAAAAATCTTTTAAAAAAATTCGTTAGCGATTAGTTTAAATAAATAAATAAGCAAGCAGAGATGAGGAATACAAATTACTGTATCGATAGTGAATCGCTTGAAACGGAAGCCAATATTAAATTGGAGGACTGTTTTTCATCGTTTTAGTTTCTTCTATATTAATCTAGTTTTAGTTTTAGTTTTAGTTTTTATATTCGTTTTTGAGGAAAACATCATTTTAGTTTCTTATGTTTATCAGAGATTTTTTATTATTTTTATTTAAAGGTTTTGGGTTCTGTTGCTTATGCTGTTATTTTACTTTTACATATCTGAGGGTTTTTTTTATTTTTATTTTTTAACTTCCTATTCTCATTTTCCATCTTTTTTAACATATATTTTCTTTCTTATTATGTTAAGTTAGATCATCAACGGAGGAAAAAAAGAAAAAAAAAAGAATTCAGTTACCAAGCAATAGAGTTCCGGGAAAAAAAAAAGTAAATAACCAAATATGACCATTTATTTGAGTTCATTTACATTTTGTTTGTCACAGAAACATGTTGTCATGCAAATTTGACTTTGAAGCACATATATATGTTTATCTGGGAACAAATGGAGACTGAAACTGAGTGAGCTTGACAGTTTGTTCTCTAGTGGCTGTTTCTTTCCGGAAAAATCTATTGTTTTAACCATGGGCCTTCAATGGGGACAATATAGCGCTTACTGGATATTCTATACCTTCACGTAAATAAAAACTGATCTTTGCTGATGTTTGTATATTTGGTAGAACGAAAAGATGGGACAAGCTTTAGGCTGCGTTCAAGTGGACCAATCTAATGTAGCCGTCAAAGAAACATTTGGGAAGTTTGATGATGTGCTTGAACCTGGTTGTCATTGCGTGCCGTGGTTTTTCGGGAGCCGTCTTGCTGGGCACCTCTCTTTACGTGTACAGCAGCTGGATGTTCGTTGTGAAACAAAGACAAAGGTTTGTTGCATATTTTTCTTCATTTCTCGCGCCTTGATGACTGTTAACAGTTAGCTATACATTGCATGGAAGTTTTTGATAAGGACGTTTAATGGGATTCGGATTCTGCTTTACATAAGAACAATTTGAGTTTTTCCTAGTATTATTCTTTGCTCTTTGTTTATGCAATTTATTTGTTTTGAATTGCAATCAATAAGAACATTCTGAATCTCTGATCCATGTTATTTCTCCAGGATAATGTTTTTGTTACTGTAGTTGCTTCTGTTCAATACCGTGCTTTATCAGACAAGGCCTCTGACGCTTTCTACAAGCTCAGCAATACGAGGGCCCAGATCCAGTCTTATGTTTTTGATGGTATGGAGTATATATAGTACTAAAGCTTGTATTGTATTCGATGAGTTGGTGAACTTTACTTCTTTTAATCCAAATCTGAGATTTATAAGTAGTTTAAGTTGCATCTTAAAATAGAAACATGCCCTATGGTTGAGATTTCTGGTCTCGTTTGCCCTGTGGTCGATATAGTCATATAGATGTTCTGCAGCTAAGAGCTGAGGACTACCTCATAAGTTCAAACTCCCGCTTCTCGAGCGAGAATATCTTTTTTGCCATTGGTGTGGCCTTGCCTTATTAGTTAAGCTCTTTTGAGGAAGTGCCTTTTTATGTTATGTTCATGATTTCATTGAACCGATGATCTTCTTAATCTTTTCCTGGTATAAACCTCTGAGTTGAATGGTTTTCCTGGAAAATCTTGTGCGTCTCTATGCATATCCTTAAAATTGGATCTAATTTGAATTTCTTGCTTTGATTGAATATTGATTTCATGCTTGCATTTCTACAGGAAAACACCCACTTTTAGTTTTCTTTCTACACTTTCTTTTTGTTCCTTTCCTTAGTTTTGAACTTTTGAGGAGGTGTTCTTTAGTCTAGGTAATTAGTTCGCATAAGGCACTAACAAGATTCTCTTTGGTGTTCAGTTATCAGGGCAAGTGTTCCAAAATTGGACCTGGATTCAACTTTTGAACAGAAGAATGAGATAGCGAAAGCTGTTGAAGATGAACTTGAAAAGGTAAAAACCTGTCTACTTTTATTAAAAATTACACTACAAAATACTCGGCCATCTTCTCACTTAATTTATGGATATTGTAGGCCATGTCTCATTATGGATTCGAGATAGTCCAGACTCTTATCGTTGATATTGAACCAGACGAGCGCGTGAAGAGAGCAATGAATGAGATCAATGCAGGTATGTAAATGTTCTTGACCGAGAGTGCTTTTGGGGTGGCCCAAATTTCTCTCACTATTTCTTTGCTATTTTCTTTGATTTTCTTCCTTGGATCATTGTCTGCAAAAAGTTTGATGTACGTATCCTACTAATAATAGCTACTAGACTGAGGGTGGCTGCAAACGAGAAAGCCGAAGCAGAGAAGATTTTGCTGATTAAACGAGCAGAGGGAGATGCAGAGTCCAAGTACCTCGCTGGGCTTGGCATAGCTCGGCAACGCCAAGCAATCGTCGACGGGTTGAGGGACAGTGTGCTTGCCTTCTCCACGAATGTACCTGGGACATCATCAAAGGATGTCATGGACATGATTCTAGTGACCCAATACTTCGACACGATGAAGGAGATTGGTGCATCTTCAAAGGCCAAC
Organism: Ficus carica; assembly: GCA_009761775.1. Lineage (NCBI taxonomy): Eukaryota > Viridiplantae > Streptophyta > Magnoliopsida > Rosales > Moraceae > Ficus > Ficus carica. Next base: position 5,463,721 of record CM019749.1, read on the forward strand.
TCGGTTTTCATCCCACACGGACCTGGTGCCGTGAGGGAAATATCTTCACAGATAAGAGAAGGTTTCATTCAGGCAAATGCGGCTGTGGAGTAGTAATATATAGGACTGCTGTAAATAGAAGCAGAAGCAAAGCAGAAGTAGTTTTTAAGCTCAAAATTTTGGACAAGTTGATTATAAGCTTACGAAATTGTACTAGTTACTAGTGTGAGAGTGAACAGAGTAATCTCATTCTCTGGTTCGTGCTTCCATTTAAATACGACGCATCTGTGTGGAATGATAAAGCTAGAAGGATGAGTAATAGTCATATGTCACCTTCGTGGCTTCGTCTCTAGTCATTGTAAGATTTTTGGATATTAGTAAGTATTGAAATTAGCATTTTTATATATTCACATGGATACTGAATTTGTATGCATAATCCATCAGTAATTCAACACATTCAAATTAAAAAAAAAAAAATTGCGAATCACTCAATATGAATGTTTTTCTGACGCCACCAACAAAGTAGAAGAGTGGGGGGATTTTTACGCACCTTGGGGCTTGTGCTCTCGAATGAGTTCGGATAAGTTATTTCAAATTTCCTATTCTCCTCAATAGTATTTTAACAACTCATCCAAATTCAAAAGCCACATAATTAACATTATGAAAGGACAACTTTTTTGCTCAGTTTTCAAGTATACCGTCCATTGCAAAGGGAACGGAAGAATATGAAATGGAATTTGACAATGGTTTGTGCCAATTATTTTATACAACCCCATGACCACCAAAAGATTTGAAGAAACCAACAACACATCAACAGACCACAAGTTCATCCGAAAAAGCTACTGTGCTATTGGACCTACCTTATTGCCCCAACTGAAAAAAGACCAACCTTCCAATGGCATTATCTTGGAATCCGTCGCTTATTCTAAGGCTTAAGTGCCAAGGCTAGACCAATCTTTGCGCTCTTTTCAATTGCCCTGGTGTCCACTTCTCCTGAGATGGTGAAGAGCGACTTGGGGCGCCACTCATGCTGAATGAGAGCATTTGCCTTCCCGTAATTGTTTACACGAGCCTTCAAAGTGGTAAGGGGATCAAGTGCGTGTTGTGTGCCAATGGTGAGTGTGTTTTCATTGCTTGAGAAGCTATGGGACAGCTCTGCACCAACAGCAGTGTTCGTCAGCAGGCTTACAGAATGGTAGTAGGAGGCAGTAAGGGTGTCGCCTTTATCATTCCTGCATTATTTGAAAAGATCGCACAAATAAGAAACCAAATCCACTTAACTCAACATACAGGAATTGCTCTGTTTATAGTTACACAGAAGGAAAACAAAAACAACTTACAATGTCAGGGAAGCAATTAGGTCAGAGCGGGTGATATTCAACCCAGCATTGAATTTGGTGAAGTTCCCAGAAGCGGTGTCGAACGACAGATCTGTTCCGGCGGCCAGACAATTGTTTCCGACCACACCAGAAAAGTTGACGGCAGGGTTTGCAGTCAATCCAATGCTAGTGCTGATTCCAGCATACTCATGCTGGTATTGGAGTTCCACCTATTACCACAACCACAAGAACAATAACTGTTTTATCCACAGCCAAACATCGTGCCCTAGAACAGATAAGTTCACAAGAAAGTGAAGAGAAATGAAGGCACGGCTTAACCTTACCTTGCCAGATCTCTGATCAGGAGCAATGAAGCTAAAAATGGCCTTGAGTCCAGGTGCCGGCTCATCGACAGTGATGGTGGTGAGAAGCTACATGTTCACATTCCAATATTAGTCAATAAATCAGAAACAAAAATTCTCATAACTTGTTGAGATGGAAAGACAAACAAGAAAGAAGTAAACTACAGATTTTCTGAAACTCACATTAGAATTGGTGTCAACTTTTACATCAGTTGTGATGTTCTTGTTCTTAAACTGAGTGCTCACATCAGCCAAAAAGATCTCGCCCTTCTTGATTCCAGTCGAAGTGATTGCCTGAGAAGTGCAGTGAATTTGTTCATCAGAACATAGCAAACTTAGAACGTGTAAAAATTTAACTCCAAAAGCAGATTTTAAAACTGCAAAGAGAAATCAACATACAAGTATCAAAATTAACGTTTGCTCGATTTCATGAAGAAGAAGAATTACAATGGACAAGGTCATACAAAACGGTAAAAACACCAAATAATTCCACATATTCTCTGTTTTCTAATTCCTGAGCACTTAACAGAAGATTAAACAGTTCAAAAAAAGAAAAAGAAAAAAAAAACACACACATTGTTCTCACAAACTACAACAGTTTTCACAAGACTATACTGAAAGGTCATTCTGGTTAAAATAATTATAATATTCTACCGTAAGACATTAAAAAATTAACAAGACCAGACCTTAGGCTGTTTTTGGAAGGAAAGAAAAGTCTATAACTTAGGTGAGGAAAAATTTGAGAGAAAACGAAAAGCGAAAATCTTTCTGTTATTGTGTAACTGATATGATTCCTCCTCTAATCGCACTATATTAGAAATAAGAAAATTTTGGTTTCTTTCAAAAATTCAAAGTCCATCACTCTCAATTCATTCCGTACTCTTTTCTCTCCTACCAAACAACTATGTCCCAAAATCTTTTCACTTTTCCCACCTAGCAAACAAGCACTGAAGCACTGATTGATTATATTTCACATGAGAACGAAACAAGAAATAGTTTCAACCGAAACAGAACCATCAGACAATAAAAATGGAAATTAAAAATAAATAAATAAATAGTTTAGAAGCTTACGACTCCGGTGGAAGTGTAAGTAGTGATGGTGAACTTGTGATCAGCCTGGTAATCCTTGTAAAGAAGATCTGAAAAACACATCTAAAATCGTAAAAAATTAAAGCAAAAAAAAAAAAAAGAGAGAGAGAAAAAAGAAACAAAATTTACGAGCCTGGTGATAAATTTGAAATGAAAAAAAAAAAAAAAACAAACGACAACCTCTGGCTTTCTTGCCGATGTCGGCGTAGAGACCCGGTCCCTTCACCATTTTTCTTTTTTCCCGAGAAAAAGAGCAGGAAAACGAGAGAGAAAAGAAAGGGTTTGAGAGACTTGAAACGCTTCAGAGGTGGAGAAAAATGGGAGAGTTGTTAGGAGGAGGACGAAACCCTAGGATCGGGCCTTGCAATTACGTTGGATGTGAACCGTTGGATCTTGATTTTGGGGAGTGAATGGGCTCCGTGGCCGTTGGTCTTTTGACCAGAGAGACGGGGTTTCGGACCTTCGGGAGTTTTGTGACCTCGAGAATCGGGACACGGTTCGGCATATTCGCCTTTTTGGTTCTGTTCCCATATGCGCTGAAAAATTATGTTTTTTTTTTATTTTTTTTTTCATTTCATTTTATTGATAAAATCTTTTTTATATATATTATCAGTAAAATCTTTTAAATTGTTAATATATAATTAAATAGTAAATATGTTATTTGTATATGATAGTTATAATATATCTTACTTCATACTAATATAGATTAAAAAATTATAAATTAATAAAATAAATAAATTAAAAAAACTCATGAAGCCCCCCGACAACCCCTGGCCGTCACTGATGAAGCCCCCCCATACCGACAACCCAGATCTGGTCGACCCCACCCCTACATCGAAAACCCAGATTTGGTCCCCCCTTCTTCCCTCGTAGACGAGCCCAACCCCCTACCAACCTCAAGCGACATCTCCTCTCCCCAATATCCCAACGTCAAGCCAGCGGCCCTAAGGTTTTTTATTATTATTATTTTTAAATTTTTTAGACTATACTAATATATGATAAGGTTATTCTAATTTTCATACACAAGTAATATTTCAACCGTTCGATCAGATATAAACGATTTAAAAATAAATTCTATGATATATAAAAAAGACTTTATCACATACTTCTCCTTTTATTTCACTTTTATTTCAGAAATTATTTACTGATTTTTGTCCTTTTCCTTTTTTTTTTTTTTTAATTTCACGTTTAAGGATACTATGGTGTAAAATAATATTATTAATTAGTTATAAAAAAAATAATGTTACTAATTAGATGTGATCTGTTCTCAAAAAAAAAAAATTAAAAATAAAAAGTGATCTGATTTATGTATTTTATATTGTGGAATTGTTATTTAACAATGAGTAGTATATCTTTAATAATTAATTATAACAGCTAAGTTGTTGTTGTTTTTTTTTTTTTTTTTTTTTAACATGGAATGTAAAATTCCAATTTATATTTATTAATAAAAGTAAAAGGGATTTATAATTAAATAGTCTTTTTTAATAAGTATTTTAATAAATAACTGAAATTTTTAAAAATTAATTGAAATGCCCCCTTTTTTTAATGGTTAATTAATTTTCTTAAATGGTCAATCAATAATTGATCACATACTAGTCAATTGACGATTGACTTACATAATGTAAATAACCAAATTTCATAGTCAATCACTGATATACTATTAGTCAATCATTAATTTTCATAGTTAATCACTGATTGATTAATGATTGACCAAATCTAAAAAACAACAAACGACTATTTTCCTAAATAAAAAAAATTAGATCATTTATTAAATTAGGTAATTAAAAAATACCACTCAACCAAAATTTTCAAAGTAAAACGTAAAATTATGATTTAGTTTTGCATATAATCATGTCGTTACATTGTTGAGTGACTATTAAAGAAATCGAAAGGAGCAATGTTAGGGAGTATCAGTGATATTTAATATTACTCACTAATAAAGGATGTGTCTCGCAACATGTGTCTCACTAATAAGGCACACTTCTATATTAGTGTTATGTTAAACATCATTGATATTCTCTAATATTTTTCAATTATTTATTTAATTGATGTTCCCTAGCATTTAAAAAAAAAAAAAAACTTTTTCTCTAATGTAATGTAATGAATGAAGACCTCAAAAAAAAAAAAAAAACAATTTAAACCTCTTTTCTAATTTATTTATTTATTCTAATAATTTATGATGCACAAAACAGCTTATAGTTCTCTAGAAAAGAAAAAGGTTATGGCATGTTTGGTTATTAGTTTATTTTAAACTAAATTGTATTTTTTTCATCATAATTTTTATATTTTTTTGAAAAAGTTTTTTGTCTTTTCTGAAAAATTACTATTGAAACTTAAAAATCTTAAACTAAACGCATTCACCAAACACCCACATATCAACTTTCGAGATCAAAAATTATAATTCATGATGACGTTAGAGTTTTCACGAAATGAAATATCTCCAAATTTTAATAAAAGATGACTGTTTTGATTAAAAAGTCAGTAATTCTATTTCTTGCTTCACCAAAAGGCTTCAATTTCAAATAAAGAAAATTGTAAAATGATTCCTACAATTTTTGGGGAAAAGATAGAGATTAAAAGTAGTCGAGTAACTTTAGAAAAGGGACATAACAAAATTTAAGGATCATAAGCAAACGTGTAATTTACTACCAAGTATTAAAAAGGGTCATAACACAATTTAAGGATCACTAGCAAACGTGTTATACTACCAATTATTTTATTTATTTTTTGAATAACCCAAGTATTATTTGTTTAAGCCTACAAAAATATTCTTAATTTTCTGTTATTGAAAATTTGCTAAAGCTTTTTTGTATTAGTATCTCCTACATTTATTGTATAATTGCAGTTTGCCCACTCAATTGTTATTTTTGGCAATTTGCACACTAACTTAAAAATATTCCTATTGAGCACGACGTTAATTTTTCGATAGAATTTAACATATAACTTGTACATGGGTGATTAATAAATGACATGATTAATCATTTTTATCTATTTGACTCACATTTATTAGGTTTATAGTTCTTATTACGCTTTATAAAAAATAAAATTTTAAATTAACTTTGTTTTAATTATTCATGTGCAAGTCACATGTTAATTCGTGTAAAAAACTTAATAGTATTATCAATTGGGGTGTTTTGTTATATTTTTTGACAATTTCAAATATGATAAATTTGTTGATTGATTCGTGATTTTACGGAATATATAATGGTGATGAAAGTTGAAATTGGGTAATATAGTTATAGTTCTCTAAATTTATAAATTACACATGTACATGAAGATTTTAGCTTTTCTTCCTTATGTGGGAAATGAGTGGATAAAGCAGGAAAAGAGTCATATTATAACTAGCGGGGCTTAAGCCTCTCCTCACATTTGTTATTCTTTTAAAAAGTTTACTTTATGTATGGTTGCATGCATAATTTAGTGGTAATTTAACATTCGATTTCATTATAAGGTGTAGAGTTCGAAACTCTCACTCTCAAGTTTAGAAAAAGAAAATTTACCTTGTGTTCTTGTTCTTTCAACAACCATTAAGAAAAAACCATTCTATCACCCCTTAAATCTTAAAAACATACTAATTAGTCCCCACAAACTTATGAAGATTCAAAATTTCCTCCCAAATTAAATATATATATATATATGTTTATAAAGAAGTTTAAATATAAGCCTCTAAAAACTGTATAAATTTTAATAAAAATCATCATCATGGTTGCTTCATCACTAATTACATGGTTGCTTAGAGTGCTTCCTCGATGTTTGTGGAATGTGGCTCCTATTGCATGTGGGCAAAGATTCGAAAATTTTGTGATTTGTGTGACTCACCTTAATGTTGAAGAAAATCACCTCATAAAGTTCAAATCACAGTTGTATATTCCTAAATAAAGAATTCAGTGATCCTATAAAGCTACAATATGATCAAACCATTTTCTTGCATTTGATTGTAGGTTATTCCCAATAAGTTGGCGAGCTATTCCAAATGTTTTACTAACGAGTAAAAGAAAGTAATATTTTGTTTGCCAAAAAAGAAAGAAAGTAATCTTATACGAGGCAATTCACTTTTCATACGTTAAACCGATTCTTAATCTATCCTTTTTTTTTTTTTTTTCAAATCTAAAAGTGAAAGATTAAACTATATACCTAGATTTATTTGTAGACTATATATTTAATCATGATTTTAATCTCCGTTTAACATAAAGTGAAATCCATCATGCACCCAATTATTATTTCTATTCAATAAAACAAAATAAAATAAAACATATTCCTATAGTATATTTTGGGTCAAAGAATATGTATATTAAGGATATGATAACTGATGTTGTTTGGCCAATAAAATAAACAAATGAAGTGGATGCTTAAAGTAGGTGGAAATTGCTGCTTGAAAGATGTCGACCCTTTCGAATTTACGCAGAGATAATGGTAATTATGTTAATGCCATGTTTTAGAACCTTAATAATAATAATAATAATAATAATAATAATTGTAGAAAATGGATTCGTAGTGAGAAGAGAAAGAAAGAAATAAAAAGAACAATAATAAGTGAATGAAGTAATCAATCTCCAACGAGAAAAAGTGCACGATGGTTATGAGTTTATGTGAGAATTTGTCATGATGGAAGCAGCTACAAGGTCAAAAAGTCATAAAATAAAAATCTCTACGAAATGATAGCAAAATTCTGAAAGAGGAAAGTTGTCTCCCCCCAACATATTTTATACTTTAGTAAAAATTATTTTCTCAATAATTTGATTAAATCTTTAAATATTTGATCTATTTTGCACGTCGTATATCTTCCCTCATATTTCTCACGGTCTACAATTTAGAAATAATAATTTCAATATGGTTTTTCATTTTACCATCATACCGAACACGACTACAAGGATGACTTATAGTTAGGCAATCAAAATCACATGCTTTGTTTATTTCTCTTCGATCCCATAAAAATCACATCCTTTTTTAAAAAGAAAAGATATCCCCTACATGACAATACTTTTCTGCCCGTGTGATCTAGAACAATTTGGAGCTTTAATATGAGAATAAAACGGCAAAAAAAAAAAAAAAAAAAAAAAACCACACTTCAAACTTATTGGGATTAATTTCCTTTTTATCCATGAATTATAAATCTAATTACATTTTAACCCCTAAAATTTTAAAAAAATGAACCATAGTTACCACAACAGTCATTCCGTCCTAGACACAATTAAAAAATGAACCATAGTACCACGTTAAAATCACCTACGTTTTGATAGTTTGCAACTTGTAGAATTAAAATCCAAATGGGTTCTTGGATGAACTATTATAATAGCTACTATTGCATTCAAATGTAATAAGCGTTTGGTTAGCCAACTATTAAAGTAAATTCAATTGAATGTTTCACTCTTTCATAACTCAACTCATATACAGATACATATTCAGATCTAAATTTTAATTTTTAAAAATTCATATTACACTCATTTTTTAGCTTTATAATATTCAAATGTTATCTTTAAGAAAAACTATATAAACACACATTTAATTTAAATACATAATAAAATTTTATATTTAAATGCCAACATTCAAGTTGAATGAACATTCAAATGTAATAGTTTAGCCAAACGAATAATCAGTTTAAATGAACATTCAAATAAGTCTATAATTCAAGTGGGTCATAAATAATATTAAAGCTATAGTTGAATGACTAAAAAAGAAATGAACAAAAAAAATTTTAAGGGCCAAAAAAAAAAAAAAAAAAAGGCAACCCAGAGGAGGGCGCTTTTATGCATGCCACGTCAACAAATTCTATATTTTTATATTTCTTTTTACTTAAAAAGTGGAGATATTGCCAAAACTCAGACACCTTTTTTTTTTTTTTTTTGCTCAGAAAAAAAAAAAAAAAATCGGACACGTCTTTCTTCTTCTTCTTCTTCTTCCTTGTCTGTAATGCTCGGAGCTCTGTGTTGGCCTAAGCCATGTCGACCATTACAATAGAGCCTCTCCTCCACCGTTGCCGCAGAGAAACCTCCACGTTCCGTTTCGGATCGAAGCGATTCAGGCCTTCTTCCTTGCCTGGCTTCCCCAGGAGGGTTGGCTTCCATTGCCGGAGGAGCTTCTTCTGCGACTTCAAGCCTCCTTACCGACCTCTCCTTCTCAGAGCTATCGCCTCCTCCTCCGTCGCTGCTACGGTCGAGGCCTTTGAATCTTACGACGTCTTCTTCAAGGAGACTTTTCCGTTGAAGCAAACTTCTCTGGTTTGGATTTCGTCTTCTCGATTTTCGTTTGGATTTTCTTGATTTGAATTGTTATTATTGTTTTTTCTTTTTTCATGTGTAAATTTCACCTTGCAAGCTGGAATTGAAGCAGGATTTGAGATTTGTATTTTGATTGGAATGTGTATGATTTGATGAACGTGGAAATTATAGGTGAAGGGAAAGATCTTTATCAGATTAGGTCGTGGGAAGAAGGAACAGGATTGGAAGTTGACTGTGGGTTGTGATGTTCCTGGGAAATGGATTCTTCACTGGGGAGTTTCTTATATTGACGATGTTGGCAAGTAAGTTTTCATTATTATTTTGTGTTTTTTATTTCGTTTTTAATGCACAACTGAATTTGCTTTTATGAATCCATTAGAAGAAAAAAGAAGCTTATTTTATGAACTAGATTTTTTCGCATCAGTTATAATCATGTAACAGTTGATATATGAATGACATGCAGCGAATGGGATCAACCTCCTAGTGGAATGATACCTCCTGGATCAGTCCGAATCAAGGTGCCTGTTTTTATTTAATTTATTATTATTATTATTTTTTGAAGTTGGGGGGAGAGGAATTCGAACTCTTCATCTTTGTTTATCTTTTCATCAGATGTGATCTGAAATTACCGTTATGTTATGTTTGCAACTATCTGTTTTGACTTTTCCATATATAACAGACATTGCCAGTTTAAATTTGTTTTGTTTTGTTTTGTTTTGTTTTGTTTTTAATATTAATTTATTTTATAGGATTATGCAATAGAGACGCCATTTAAAAAGTCATCGTCATCGTCGGGAGGTGATACATTGCAGGAAGTCAAGATCGATTGTGATCCCAAGAGTTCAATCGAAGCAATAAATTTTGTCCTAAAGGTGGTGGTTTTTTGCAATGATCAGAAATGCATGTCAGTTCTTAATGCTAAAAAAATATTGAGTGAGATGGACAATTTTTAGTTGATTTCTCCTTTCTCATCATTTCTTTCTTATCGTTTTCTTCTTTGGGTGAAGGATGAGGAAACAGGTGCTTGGTATCAGCACAGAGGAAGAGATTTTAAGGTGCCTCTCATGGACTATCTACAGAAGGATGGCAATGTTGTGGGACCGAAAAAGGGATTTGGTAAATGGCCAGGTTGTACAAATCACTATCTGTTTTTATCTGCAAATGGTTTTTCCTAGAATCAGGTCTCTTTTCTTCTGTTATTTTCTATCATAAACTGAAAGACAAATTTCGTCTTCTAATATTTGTAGGAGCTCTCGGACATCTTTCAAACATGTTCCTCAAAGAAAACGCATTGGATTCTAAAAATCAAGAGACCAGTACTGAATCCAGAGTCCCTCAACGAGAAAATAGGCTAGAAGGATTCTATGAGGAACTTCCCATTGCAAAAGAGGTGGTTGTTTGTAACTCGGTTTCTGTTTCTGTTAGGAAGTGTCCTGATACTGCCAAAAGTCTTCTATACATGGAAACAGATCTATCTGGCAATGTCGTTGTTCACTGGGGAGTTTGTAGAGATGATGCTAAAAACTGGGAAGTTCCAGTTTCGCCATATCCACCTAATACTGTCATATTTAAAGGCAAGGCTTTGCGGACACTGTTAGAGGTAGGAATTCTTCTCTTTGCGGACGTTAAATTAGTTTTTTTGGTGCTTTTGTTTGGCAACATATTGACTTGTTAGCTGCAAACGGATGAATCAAATGGGTATTCATGAATGCTATATTGTGCTTTTGAAGTTATTTTTATCTTTTCTTTTATCTTCCTATTTAAAGAAAAACTTTGTGATAGAATTTACAATCTGTGCTGTCTAAATAATTAGTATCAAGCTTTCAAACTGGATTATTTTCTTGATCTATTTTAGTTTACATGGGCATCCTATTTGCAGGCAAAAGAAGGTGGCAGTGGATCGTTTGGAGTATTTACTTTGGAGGAAGGGCTTGAAGGATTTCTTTTTGTTCTCAAGCAAAATGAAAATTCTTGGTTAAATTGCATGGGAAACGACTTTTACGTCCCCTTTCCGAGCCCAACTATCTCTACCAGTCTTCCCAAACAGAGGCAAACTGAAGGAGCAGAAACACCTGGAATACCTGCAGAGGAAAATGAAATTAGTTCTCTTTCTGTGTATACCGGCGGAATAATCAGTGAAATAAGAAACTTGGTGAGTGATTTTTCCTCTGAGAAAAGTGGGAAGACAAAATCCAAAGAAGCACAAGAAAGCATTCTTCAAGAAATTGAAAAGCTAGCTGCTGAAGCCTACAATATTTTTAGAAGCTCAGTTCCAACATTTTTAGAGAGAGCTGTTTCAGAATCAGAGGAATTAAAGCCTCCTGTCCAGATATCCTTGGCGACAGGCTCGGGTTTTGAAATATTATGCCAAGGATTTAATTGGGAGTCTCATAAATCAGGAAGATGGTACTTGGAGCTCAAAGAAAAGGCTAGAGAATTATCTTCACTTGGTTTCACTGTCATCTGGTTACCACCACCTACAGATTCTGTGTCACACGAAGGGTACATGCCAACAGATTATTACAATCTAAATTCCAGGTACTGAAAAATGAGTTTTATGCCACGTGTTATATTTTATTCATTGTTTCATTCTAAAGAGGAGCTCCTTTTCCACCTTTTTTTCTTCTTCTATAATTAGTTTTTCAACCTTGTTACCAAAGCAGGTTATAGTTACCTGCTTCCACCCCAGACATTCGTGATTCTCTGAACACCATATTCTACTAATTTTTTTAATAGTAAAAAGCGATGCGAGTATCCTTTTTTCCCTTTCATAGGAGTGGCCTGGTTGAATTTTTATCTTTTCCTTCATATTATTTATATTTTCGATAATGTAAATCAAGCCATGAGCAGCATCAAGCATATGGAGGATCCTGGGAATGATATTGATGGCTTTTGTGTTATGCAAGATCAGATATGGAACCATGGAAGAGCTGAAGGAAGTTGTGAAGAACTTCCATGAAGTTGGAATTAAAGTTCTTGGAGATGTTGTCTTAAATCATCGCTGTGCACAGTATAAGAATCAAAACGGTGTTTGGAACATTTTTGGTGGTCGATTAAATTGGGATGACCGTGCCATTGTTGCAGATGACCCACATTTTCAGGTATATATTTACTTATTTAGACTCTGGGAAATATTTGCTTTTAGGATTAACAGTCCTTTTTCTGGTTAGCGGTTAGAATTTTACTTCATTTCCCAATATAATACATACATATGACTAGTGCTGCAAAGTGCAAACCCTTATCTTCTTTTCTCCTTTACAGGGTAGGGGCAACAAGAGTAGTGGAGATAATTTTCATGCCGCTCCAAACATCGACCATTCGCAAGATTTTGTGAGGAAGGATATCAAGGATTGGTTGTACTGGCTGAGGTATTATCTGATCACACTACTTGATTCCTAGGACTTTTAAAAGTCACATTTTGTTTTGGTATATGAAAATAAAAATGCTGCATTTCCAAAACGCAGGACCAAATATTTGTCTTATATTTTTGAAGTGACTGAAGCCTTTGGTATAATATCAGTATTTCTCTTTTGCTTTGCGCTTAAACATGTTTCATTAGTAGCATTTTCTTGGATGTCTAGTTGTAAAATAAAACCTAAGCATGGCCTACAGGAAAGAAATCGGCTACGATGGATGGAGGCTTGATTTTGTGCGAGGGTTTTGGGGTGGTTACTTAAAGGACTACTTAGATGCTAGTGAGCCATACTTTGCTGTTGGCGAGTACTGGGATTCACTTAGTTATACTTATGGAGAGATGGATCACAATCAAGATGCACATAGACAGAGAATTGTTGATTGGATTAATGCCACAAATGGAACTGCTGGTGCATTTGATGTCACAACAAAAGGAATTCTCCATGCGGTAAGCAATGCAACTAGTGTAGATAACGAAATGATTTGCGATCTGTGAATACAATGGTGGAATAGCTAATCTAGCATATATTTCATATGTCCTCTGTTTTCAAGTTCTTGCCGAGGAATCTGAAAAAGCATTTGAATTCCACTCTTGCCGAAGAATCTGGAAGAGTTTGGAAAAAGCATTTGATTTCTACTCTCAATTTTCTGCTCTTTCTACCATAGCCATTTTTCATAATAATGACTATTTGATTTGGAGGATTTCTATTCTGTGTAGGCACTGGAAAGATGCGAATATTGGCGATTATCAGATGCGAAGGGGAAGGCGCCTGGTGTTGTTGGATGGTGGCCATCTCGTGCTGTGACTTTCATAGAGAATCATGACACTGGTTCCACTCAGGTTGGAAGTTATTTCATTTTGGATTTTCCCCCCATTGCCTAGCTACTCCTACTTTTCTAACTTAGATAATTACAGAAATATATGTCGTATGACTTTTCAGCTTTCAATCGGTAACAGACATCTTTTTATGAGCATCTTAGTTATCATAGTATTATTCGATGCCATTGCTCCTTTCAATTATGAAAGTTTCTCGTCTAGCTGTCATATTTTCTTACACAAACATTCTTCTTTCTGAAGGGTCATTGGAAGTTTCCAGGTGGAAAGGAAATGCAAGGATACGCTTACATTTTGACCCATCCAGGAACACCATCAGTGTTTTACGACCACATTTTCTCTCACTGCCGATCCGAAATTGAATCTCTAATCTCCCTGCGAAATCGAAACAAAATCCACTGCCGTAGTAGAGTAAGTATCCGATCACGAAGTTGATTTGTTGACCATAAAGTAATACATAGACTAGTAGATTCAAGTCATAGCAGTTAAAGAGCAACAATAACCATGCAAAACATTGACATTAACTCTTGGTGCTGTTGTAATCAGCTTCAAATTACAAAGGCAGAAAGAGATGTTTATGCAGCCATCATCGACGAAAAAGTCGCGGTGAAGATTGGGCCTGGTCATTACGAGCCCCCAAGTAGACCTCAAAGATGGTCGCAGGCCATGGAGGGAAGAGACTACAAGGTCTGGGAAGCGTCTTAATATTCTCAGCGGCACGTCGTCACTTGTATATGCGGGTAAATAAACTTGATTACACAAGGTTTGGGGATTGAAGTGTTTCTTCATAAACGATTATTTATAAAGCAAATCGAGCCTAGCCAATAAAGAATAAACCACTTGCTTGTGATGATGGCACGATTCGGAGCTGCAAGTTCAACTTCTCGTTCCCTGCTTCACCTGTCGTTCAAGGGCCAAGTTTGAGAAGCTTTTGCTTGGGAATTACAAAACTTGGTCAATCGGCTAATGTGGTACCGAAGAGCACGGTATATTAAGTTTGGAAAGGCGACATACCATCGTCCATCATTAACAGAATTATATTCACATACATACGAAATATAGTACATATATATTAAAATTTTGTAAACAAATCATTGGGGCTGGATTATGCTTAATTGCCTATTAGTAAGCATGCATTTCTATGCATTCTTGAGCTCTTTCGTAGTTCCTTTAATTGCAGATTAAAGTAAACTTGTTGAGAATAACATAAAGACAACAAAAGGGAGACATTTCATGGAAAGACAAACAAGAAAGAAGTAAACTATAGATTTTCTGAAACTCACATTAGAATTGGTGTCAACTTTTACATCAGTTGTGATGTTCTTGTTCTTAAACTGAGTAACTACAACACAGTTTTCACAAGACTATACTGAAAGGTCATTCTAGTTCAAATAATTATAATATTCTACCGCAAGACATTAAAAAATTAACAAGACCAGACCTTAGGCTGTGTTTGGAAGGAAAGAAAAGTATATAACCTAGGTGAGGAAAAATTTGAGATAAAACGAAAAGCGAAAATCTCTGTTATTGTGTAACTGATATGATTCCTACTCTAATCGCACTACATTAGAAATGAGAAATTTTGGGTTCTTTCAAAGATTCAAAATCCATCACTCTCAATTCATTACCTACTCTTTTCTCTCCTACCAAACAACTATGTCTCAAAATCTTTTCATACCAAACAAGCACTGAAGCACTGTTTGATTATATTTCACATGAGAACGAAACGAGAAATAGTTTCAACCGCAACAGAACCATCAGACAATAAAAACGGAAATTAAAAAAAAAAAAAAAAAAAAAAGAGTTTAGAAGCTTACGACTCCGGTGGAAGTGTAAGTAGTGATGGTGAACTTGTGATCAGCCTGGTAATCCTTGTAAAGAAGATCTGAAAAACACATCTAAAATCGTAAAAAATTCATGCAAAAAAAAAGAGAGAGAGAGAGAGAGAAAAAAGAAACAAAATTTACGAGCCTGGCGATAAAATTGAAATGAAAAAAGAAAAACAAAGGACAAACCTCTGGCTTTCTTGCCGATGTCGGAGTAGAGACCCGGTCCCTTCACCATTTTTCTTTTTTCCCGAGAAAAAGAGCAGGAAAACGAGAGAGAAAGGAGAGGGTTTGAGAGACTTGAAACACTTCAGAGGTGGAGAAAAGTGGGAGAGTTATTAGGAGGAGGACGAAACCCTAGGATCGGGCCTTGCAATTACGTTGGATGTGAACCGTTGGATCTTGATTTTGGGGAGTGAATGGGCTCCGAGGCCGTTGGTCTTTTGACCAGAGAGACGGGGTTTCGGACCTTCGGGAGTTTTGTGACCTCGAGAAACGGGACACGGTTCGGCATATTCGCCTTTTGGTTTTGTTCCCATATGCGCTGGAATTTTTTTTTTTCTTTTTCATTTTATTTTAGGATAAGAATGCATTAAAATCCTTTTTATATACACCGTTACTAAAAAAAATTTAAACCGTTAAGATATAATTGAGTAATTAATATATTATTTATATAAGATAGTTATAATATATCTTATTTTATATTAATATAGATTAAAAAATTATAAATTAAAAAAAATAAATTAAAAAAACTCACGAAGCCCCCTGATAGCTCCTGATCGACGCCGATGAAGCCCCCCTTTGCTGACGACCCATATCTGGTCGGCGCCACCCCTATGCCGAAAACCCAAATCTGGTCCCCCCCCTCTCCCCACGCCGACGAGCCCAACCCCCTACCAACCTCTGGTGACACCTCCTCTCCCTAATACCCCAACGTCAAACCAGCACCCCTGAAAGTTTTTTATTATTATTATTTTTAAATATTTTTATACTACTATTATATGATAAGGTCCATTCTAATTTTTATACACAGGTAATATTTCAACCGTTCAATCAGATTTAAACAAATTAAAAATAAACTCTATGATTTATAAAAAGGACTTAATCACATACTTCTCCTTTTATTTCACTTTTATTTCAGAAATTATTTACTGATTTTGTCCTTTTCCTTCTTTTTTTTAAATTAAATTTCACGTTTAAGGATACTATTGTGTAAAATAATATTATTAATTATTTATAAAAAAAAATAATGTTATTAATTAGATGTGACCTGTTCTCAAAAAAAAAAAAAATTTAAAAAGTGATCTGATTTATGTATTTTATATTGTGGAATTGTTTTTTTTAACAATGAGTAGTATATCTTTAATAATTAATTATAACAGCTAAGTTGTTGTTGTTTTTTTTTTTTTTTTAACATGGAATGTACATTTTGTTAATAAAAGTAAAAGGGATTTATAATTAAATAATCTTTTTTTAAGAAGTATTTTAATAAATAACTAAAATTTTTAAAAATTAGTTAAAATGCCTCCTTTTTTTTAATGATTAATTAATTTTCTTAAATAGTCAATCAGTGATTGACACATACTGGTTAATTAGTGATTGACTTACATAACGTAAAAAATCAAATTTCATAGTCAATCACTTATTAACTATTAGTCAACCACTAATTTTCATAGTTAATCACTGATTGACTGATGATTGACCAAATCTGAAAAATAACAAACGACTATTTTCTTAAATAAAAAAAGTTAGGTCATTTATTAAATTAGGTGATTAAAAAATACCACTCAACCAAAATTTTCAAAGTAAAATGTAAAATTATGATTTAGTTTATGCATATAATCACCTCGTTACATTGTTGACCGACTATTAGCGAAATTAAAAGGAGTAATGCTAGGAAATATCAGTGATATTTAACATTACTCACTAATAAATGATGTGTCTCACAACATGTGTCCCATCAATAAGGCCCACTTCTCTATTAGTGTGATGTTAAACATCATTGATATTCTTTAGTATTTTTCAATTATTTATTTAATTGATGTTCCTAGCATTTAAAAACAAAAAAAAAAAAAACTTTTTCTCTAATGTAATGTAATGAATGAAGACCTCAAAAAAAAAAAAAAAAATTAAAACCTCTTTTCTAATTTATTTATTTATTCTAATAATTTATGATGCACAAAAGCAGCTTATAGTTCTCTAGAAAAGAAAAAGGTTATATCAACTTTCGAGATCAAAAATTATAATTCATGATGACGTTAGAGTTTTCACGAAATGAAATATCTCCGAATTTTTAATAAAAGATGACTGTGTTGATTAAAAAGTCAGTAATTCTATTTCTTGCTTCACCAAAAGGCTTCAATTTCAAATAAAGAAAATTATAAAATGATTCCTACAATTTTTGGGGAAAAGATAGAGATTAAAAGTAGTCGAGTAACTTTAGAAAAGGGACATAACAAAATTTAAGGATCATAAGCAAACGTGTAATTTACTACCAAGTATTAAAAAGGGTCATAACACAATTTAAGGATCACTAGCAAACGTGTTATACTACCAATTTTTTTATTTGTTTTTTGAATAACCAAGTATTATTTGTTTAAGCCTACAAAAATATTCTTAATTTTCTGTTATTGAAAATTTTGCTAAAGCTTTTTTGTATTAGTATCTCCTACATTTATTGTATAATTGCAGTTTGCCCACTCAATTGTTATTTTTGGCAATTTGCACACTAACTTAAAAATATTCCTATTGACCACGACGTTAATTTTTCGATAGAATTTAACATATAACTTGTACATGGGTGATTAATAAATGACATGATTAATCATTTTTATCTATTTGACTCACATTTTTTAGGTTTATAGTTCTTATTACGCTTTATAAAAAATTAAAATTTTAAAATAACTTTGTTTTAATTATTCATGTGCAAGTCACATGTTAATTCGTGTAAAAACTTAATAGTATTATCAATTGGGGTGTTTTGTTATACTTTTTTGACAATTTCAAATATGATAAATTTGTTGATTGATTCGTGATTTTACGCAATATATAATGGTGATGAAAGTTTGAAAATGGGTAATATAGTTATAGTTCTCTAAATTTATAAATTACACATGTACATGAAGATTTTAGCTTTTCTTCCTTATGTTGGAAATGAGTGGATAATGCAGGAAAAGAGTCATATTATAACTAGCGGGGCTTAAGCCTCTCCTCACATTTGTTATTCTTTTAAAAATTTTACTTTATGTATGGTTGCATGCATAATTTAGTGGTAATTTTACATTCGATTTCATTATAAGGTGTAGAGTTCGAAACTCCCACTCTCAAGTTTAGAAAAAGAAAATTTACCTTGTGTTCTTGTTCTTTCAACAACCATTAAGAAAAACCATTCTATCACCCCTTAAATCTTAAAAACATACTAATTAGTCCCCACAAAACTTACGAAGATTCAAAATTTCCTCCCAAATTAAATATATATATATGTTTATAAAGAAGTTTAAATATAAGCCTCTAAAAACTTAAAAATCATAATCTTAACAAAAAAAATTCAGAAATTTTTAAATAAAAATCTTGATTTCATCACTGAATACATGGTTGCTTAGAGTGCTTCCTCTATGTTTGTGGAATGTGGCTCCTATTGCATGTGGGCAAAGATTTGAAAATTTTGTGATTTGTGTGACTCACCTTAATGTTGAAGAAAATCACCTCATAAAGTTCAAATCACAGTTGTATATTCCTAAATAAAGAATTCAGTGATCCTATAAAGCTACAATATGATCAAACCATTTTCTTGCATTTGATTGTAGGTTATTTATTCCCAATAAGTTGGCAATCTATTCCAAATGTTTCACTAAAGAGTAAAAGAAAGTAAAATTTTGTTTGCCAAAAAAGAAAGAAAGTAATCTTATAGGAGGCAATTCACTTTTCATACGTTAAACCGATTCTTAATCTATCCTTTTTTTTTTCCAAATCTGAAAGAGAAAGATTAAACTCTATACTTAGATTTATTGTAGACTATATATTTAATCATGATTTTAATCTCTGTTTAACATAAAGTGAAATCCATCATGCACCCAATTATTATTTCTATTCAATAAAACAAAATAAAATAAAATATATTCCTATAGTATATTTTGGGTCAAGAATATGTATATTAAGGATATGATAACTGATGTTGTTTGGCCAATAAAATAAACAAATGAAGTGGATGCTTAGAGTAGGTGGAAAATGCTGATTCTCGAGATGAAAGATGTCGACCCTTGGAATTTACGCAGAGATAATGGTAGTTATGTTAATGTCATGTTTTAAAACCTTAAAAAATATAATAATAATAATAATAATAATAATAATAATAATTGTAGAAAATGGATTCGTAGAGAGAAGAGATAGAAAAAATAATAATATTAATAAAAATAAGAACAATAATAAGTGAATGAAGTAACAAATCTCCAAAGAGAAAAGGTGCATGATGGTTATGAGTTTATATGGGAATTTGCTATGATGGAAGTAGCTACTAGGTCAAATAGTCATAAAATAAAAATCTATAGGAAATGATATCAAAATTATAAAAGAGGAAAGTTGTCTACCCCCAACATATTTTATACTTTTAGTAAAAATTATTTTCTCAATAGTTTGAATAAATCTTTAAAGATTTGAACTATTTTGCATGTTACGCATATCTTCACTCATTTTTCACACGATTTACAATCTAGAAGTAATAATTTCAATATGGTTTTTCATTTACCATCGAGTACAAGGATGACTTATATTTAGGCAATCAAAATCACATGCTTTGTTTATTTTTCTTCAATCCCATTAAAATCACATGCTTTAGTTTCTTTAAAAAAAAAAAAAAAAAAGGATATCCCCTACATGACAATACTTTTCTGCTCGTGTGATCTAAAACAACTTGGAGCTTTAATATGAGAATTAAAAACGGAAAAAAAAAAAAAAAAAACCACATTCGAAACTTATTGGCATTAATTTCCTTTTTATCTCTGAATTATAAATCTAATTACATTTTAACTCCTAAATTTTAAAACGTTCCAAAAATAGGCTTTGAACTGTCACCAAGTCTCACAACAGTCAATCCGTCCTAGACGCAGTTAAAAAATAACCACAGTTACCACATTAAATTCACCTACGTTTTGATAGTTTGCAACTTTTAGAATTAAAATTCATATGGGTCCTTGGATGAACTATTATAATAGCTATTATTACATTCAAATGTAATAAGCGTTTGGTTAGCCAACTATTGAAGTAAATTCAATTAAATGTTTCACTATTTCACAACTCAACTCATAATCAAATACATATCCAAATCTCAATTTTAACTTTTTAAAAATCCATATTACACTCATTTTTTAGCTTTACAATATTCAAATGTTATCTTTAAAAAAAATTATCTAAACACATATTTAATTTGAATACACAATAAAAATTTTATATTTAAATGGCAACATTCAAATTGAATGAACATTCAAATGTAATAGTTCATCTAAACGAATAATCAGTTTAAATGAACATTCAAATAAATCTATAATTCAACTGGGTCATAAATAAGATTAAAGATATAGTTGAAGGACTAAAAAGAAATTAACAAAAAAATTTATAAGGCCAAAAAAAAAAAAAAGTAACCCAGAGGAGTTCGCTTTTATCCATTCCACGTCAACAAATTCTATATTTTTATATTTCTTTTTACTGAAAAAGTGGAGATATTGCCAAAACTCAGACACCTTTTTCTTTTTATTGCTCAGAAAAAAATTCAGACACGTCTTTCTTTCTTCTTCTTCTATTTCTTCTTCTTCCTTGTCTGTAATGCTCGGAACTCTGTGTTGGCCGAAACCATGTCGACCACTACCATAGAGCCTCTCCTCCACCGTTGCCGCAGAGAAACCTCCACGTTCCGTTCCGGATCGAAGCGATTCAGGCCTTCTTCCTTGCCTGGCTTCCCCAGGAGGCTCGGCTTCCATTGCTGGAGGAGCTTCTTCTGCGACTTCAAGCCTCCTCACCGACCTCTCCTTCTCAGAGCTGTCGCCTCCTCCTCCGTCGCTGCTACCGTCGAGGCCTTTGAATCCTCCGACGTCTTCTTCAAGGAGACTTTTCCGTTGAAGCAAACTTCTCTGGTTTGAATTTCGTCTTCTCGATTTTCGTTTGGATTTTCTTGATTTGAATTGTTATTATTGTTTTTTCTTTTTTCATGTGTAAATTTCACCTTGCAAGCTGGAATTGAAGCAGGATTTGAGATTTTGATTTTGATTGGAATGTGTATGATTTGATGAACGTGGAAATTATAGGTGAAGGGAAAGATCTTCATCAGATTAGGTCATGGGAAGAAGGAACAGGATTGGAAGTTGACCGTGGGTTGTGATGTTCCTGGGAAATGGATTCTTCACTGGGGAGTTTCTTATATTGACGATGTTGGCAAGTAAGTTTTCATTTTTATTTTGTGTTTTTTATTTCGTTTTTTATGCACAACTCAATTTGCTTTTATGAATCCATTAGAAGAAAAAAGAAGCTTGTTTTATGAACTAGATTTTTTCGCATCAGTTATAATCATGTAACAGTTGATATATGAATGACATGCAGCGAATGGGATCAACCTCCTAGTGGAATGATACCTCCTGGATCAGTCCGAATCAAGGTGCCTGTTTTTATTTAATTTGTTATTATTATTATTTTTTGAAGTTGGGGGAGAGGAATTCGAACTCTTCATCTTTCCATGTTTGCAACTACCTATGTGAGGAACTTACCACTATGTTACCGCTATGTTATGTTTGCAACTAACTGTTTTGACTTTTCCATATATAACAGACATTGCCAGTTTAAATTTGTTTTGTTTTGTTTTTAATATTAATTTATTTTATAGGATTATGCAATAGAGACGCCATTTAAGAAGTCATCGTCATCGTCGGGTGGTGATACATTGCAGGAAGTAAAGATCGATTGGGATCCCAAGAGTTCAATCGCAGCAATAAATTTTGTCCTAAAGGTGGTGGTTTTTTGCAATGATCAGAAATGCATGTCAGTTCTTAATGCTAAAAAATTATTGAGTGAGATGGAAAATTTTTAGTTTATTTCTCCTTTCTCTTCATTTCTTTCTTATCGTTTTCTTCTTTGGGTGAAGGATGAGGAAACAGGTGCTTGGTATCAGCACAGAGGAAGAGATTTTAAGGTGCCTCTCACGGACTATCTACAGGAGGATGGCAATGTTGTGGGACGGAAAAAGGAATTTGGTAATTGGCCAGGTTGTACAAATCGCTATCTGTTTTTATCTGCAACTAGTTTTTCCTAGAATCCGGTCTCTTTTCTTCTGTTCATTTTCTATCATAAACTGAAAGACAAATTTCGTTTTCTGTTATTTGTAGGAGCTCTCGGACATCTTTCAAACATGTTCGTCAGAGAAGAAGCATTGGATCCTAAAAATCAAGAGAGCAGTACCGAATCCAGAGTCCCTCAACGAGAAAATAGGCTAGAAGGATTCTATGAGGAACTTCCCATTGCAAAAGAGGTGGCTGTTTGTAACTCGGTTTCTGTTTCTGTTAGGAAGTGCCCTGATACTGCCAAAAGTCTTCTATACATGGAAACGGATCTATCTGGCAATGTTGTTGTTCACTGGGGAGTTTGTAGAGATGATGCTAAAAACTGGGAAGTTCCAGCTTCGCCATATCCACCTAATACTGTTATATTTAAAGGCAAGGCTTTGCGGACACTGTTAGAGGTAGGTATTCTTCTCTTCCTGGACGTTAAATTAGTTTTTTGGTGCTTTTGTTTGGCAACATATTGACTTGTTAGCTGCAAACGGATGAACCAAATGGGTATTCATGAATGCTATATTGTGCTTTTGAAGTTATTTTTATCTTTTCTTTTATCTTCCTATTTAAAGAAAAACTTTGTGATAGAATTTACAATCTGTGCTGTCTAAATAATTAGTATCAAGCTTTCAAACTGGATTATTTTCTTGATCTATTTTAGTTTACATGGGCTTCCTATTTGCAGGCAAAAGAAGGTGACAGTGGATCGTTTGGAGTATTTACTTTGGAGGAAGGGCTTGAAGGATTTCTTTTTGTTCTCAAGCAAAATGAAAATTCTTGGTTAAATTGCATGGGAAATGATTTCTACGTTCCCTTTCCGAGCCCAACTATCTCTAGCGGTCTTCCCAAACAGGGGCAAACTGAAGGAGCAGAAACACCTGGAATACCTGCAGAGGAAAATGAAATTAGTTCTCATTCTGCATATACTGGCGGAATAATTAGTGAAATAAGAAACTTGGTGAGTGATATTTCCTCTGAGAAAAGTGGGAAGACAAAATCCAAAGAAGCACAAGAAAGCATTCTTCAAGAAATTGAAAGGCTAGCTGCTGAAGCCTACAATATTTTTAGAAGCTCAGTTCCAACATTTTTAGAGAGAGCTGTTTCAGAATCAGAGGAATTAAAGCCTCCTGTCCAGATATCCACGGCGACAGGCTCGGGTTTTGAAATATTATGCCAAGGATTTAATTGGGAGTCTCATAAATCAGGAAGATGGTACCAGGAGCTCAAAGGAAAGGCTAGAGAATTATCTTCACTTGGTTTCACTGTCATCTGGTTACCACCACCTACAGATTCTGTGTCACACGAAGGGTACATGCCAACAGATTATTACAATCTAAATTCCAGGTACCGAAAAATGAGTTTTATGCCACATGTTATATTGTATTCATCGTTTCATGCTAAAGAGGAGCTCCTTTTCCACCTTTTCTTTCTTCTATAATTAGTTTTTCAACCTTGTTACTAAAGTAGGTTATAGTTACCTGCTTCCACCCTGGACATTCGTGATTCTCTGAACACCATATTCTACTAATTTTTTTAATAGTAAAAAGCGATGCGAGTATCCTTTTTTCCCTTTCGTAGGAGCGGCCTGGTAGAATTTTTATCTTTTTCTTCATATTATTTATATTTTCGATAATGTAAATCAAGCCATGAGCAGCATCAAGCATATGGAGGATCCTGGGAATGATATTGATGGCTTTTGTGTTATACAATATCAGATATGGAACCATGGAAGAGCTGAAGGAAATTGTGAAGAACTTCCATGAAGTTGGTATTAAAGTTCTTGGAGATGTTGTCTTAAATCATCGCTGTGCACAGTATAAGAATCAAAACGGTGTTTGGAACATTTTTGGTGGTCGTTTAAATTGGGATGACCGTGCCATTGTTGCAGATGACCCACATTTTCAGGTATATATTTAGACTGTGGGAAATATTTGCTTTAAGAATTAACAGTCCTTTTCCTGGTTAGTGGTTAGAATTTTACTTCATTTCCCAATATAATACATACATATGACTAGTGCTGCAAAGTGCAAACCCTTATCTTCGTTTCTCCTTTACAGGGTAGGGGCAACAAGAGTAGTGGAGATAATTTTCATGCCGCTCCTAACATTGACCATTCACAAGAGTTTGTGAGGAAGGATATCAAGGAATGGTTGTGCTGGCTGAGGTATTATCTGATCACACTACTTGATGCCTAGGACTTTTAAAAGTCACATTTTGTTTTGGTATATGAAAATAAAAATGCTGCATTTCCAAAACACAGGGCCAAATATTTGTCTATGTTTTTGAAGTGATCGAAGCCTTTGGTATATTATCATTAATACGTATTTCTCTTTTGCTCTGTGCTTAAACATGTTTCATCAGTAGCATTTTCTTGGATGTCTAGTTGTAAAATAAAACCTAAGCATGGCCTACAGGAATGAAATCGGCTACGATGGATGGAGGCTTGATTTTGTGAGAGGGTTTTGGGGTGGTTACGTGAAGGACTACATAGATGCTACTGAGCCATACTTTGCTGTTGGCGAGTACTGGGATTCACTTGGTTACACGTATGGAGAGATGGATCACAATCAAGATGCACATAGACAGAGAATTATTGATTGGATTAATGCCACAAATGGAACCGCTGGTGCATTTGATGTCACAACAAAAGGAATTCTCCATTCGGTAAGCAATGCAACTAGTGTAGATAACGAAATAATTTGCTATCTGTGAATACAATGGGCTATTCTAGCATATATTTCATATGTCCTCTGTTTTCAAGTTCTTGCCGAGGAATCTGAAAAAGCATTTGATTTCTACTCTTGCCGAAGAATCTGGAAGAGTTTGGAAAAAGCATTTGATTTCTACTCTCAATTTTCTGCTCTTTCTACCATAGCCATTTTTCATAGTAATGACTATTGGATTTGGAGGATTTCTATTCTGTGTAGGCATTGGAAAGATGCGAATATTGGCGATTATCAGATGAGAAGGGGAAGGCGCCTGGTGTTGTTGGATGGTGGCCATCTCGTGCTGTGACTTTCATAGAGAATCATGACACTGGTTCCACTCAGGTTGGAAGTTATTTCATTTTGGATTTTCCCCCCATTGCCTAGCTACTCCTACTTTTCTAACTTGGATAATTACAGAAATATATGTCGTATGACTTTTCAGCTTTCAATCGGTAAAATACATCTTTTTATGAGCATCTTAGTTATCCTAGTATTATTTCGATGCCATTGCTCCTTTCAATTTTGAAAGTTTCTCATCTAGCTGTCATATTTTCTTACACGAACATTCTTCTTTCTGAAGGGTCATTGGAGGTTTCCAGGTGGAAAGGAAATGCAAGGATACGCTTACATTTTAACCCATCCAGGAACGCCATCAGTGTTTTACGACCACATTTTCTCTCACTGCCGATCCGAAATTGAATCTCTAATCTCCCTGCGAAATCGAAATGAAATCCACTGCCGTAGTAGAGTAAGTATCCGATCACGAAGTTGATTTGTTGACCATAAAGTAATACATGGACTAGTAGATTCAAGTCATAGCAGTTAAAGAGCAACAATAACCATGCAAACGTTTGACATTAACTCTTGGTGCTGTTGTAATCAGCTTCAAATTACAAAGGCAGAAAGAGATGTTTATGCAGCCATCATCGACGAAAAAGTCGCGGTGAAGATTGGGCCTGGTCATTACGAGCCCCCAAGTGGACCTCAAAGATGGTCGCAGGCCATGGAGGGAGGAGACTACAAGGTCTGGGAAGCGTCCTAATATTCTCAGCGGCACGTCATCACTTGTATATGCGGGTAAATAAGAAGGAAGTGTTTCTTCATAAATGATTATTTATAAAGCAAATCGAAGCTAGCCAATAAAGAATAAACCACTTGCTTGTGATGATGGCACGATTGGGAGCTGCAAGTTCAAGTTCTCGTTCCCTACTTCACCTGTCGTTCAAGGGCTGAGTTTGAGAAGCTTGTGCTTGGGAATTACAACACTTGGTCAATCGGCTAATGTGGTACTGAAGAGCACGGTATATCAAGTTTGGTAAGGCGACATACCATCGTCTATCATTAACTGAATTCTATTCACATACATACGAAATAGAGTATATCTCTACGTCATTCTACGACGCATTGATACTGTAAAATTTTGTAAACAAATCATTGGGGCTGGATTATGCTTAATTGCCTATTAGTAAGCATGCATTTTTATGCATTCTTGAGCTCTTTCGTAGTTCCTTTACTTGCAGATTAAAGTGAGACCTTGCTGATTGTGAACCTAAAGGGAAAACTTGATCAACTTGACGGGATTGAATTGGATAAACTCGAATCGTAATGGAAAGAAGAAGGAAAAGAGATGAGTTAGATTATGGAAAAAGAAAGATTAATCAATTTGTTGGTGTCTTGCTTGTTGATTTAATGGTATTGCTTTTCTCTAATTCCGTAGCCTCCAAAAAAGCCATCTCTGCGGCAGCATTCTCAAGTTGTTGGTGGTTTCTATATTTCCTTTGTGGTCAAAGGTCAACAAATGCTAAGGTTTGACTGTTGACCCCAAAAATAGATGCCTAGTTGCTTGCGTTATTGTTGTTATATGTTTTCGATGTGAAACTTGAGTTTTTTTTTACTTTTAACATGCCCAAGCAAGATGGTGTTTTATTTGGAGTCACCAATCTTGTATTGGATGGATCAAACCGTTTATTTAAGCTTGTTGGCTCTGATACCATGTGAAAATTAGAGAGAGGAAGAAGGAATTGAGACTGATAAGAAATTACTTTCATTTTAAAAGGTCAATTTGTTAAGTGGATTGACTCAATATCCTTATATGTCTATTATTGTTGTTTTATGTTTTTAATATGGGTTTCTTTTTACGCTTAACACCTTGAACATGTCGTCCTTATGGGCTCAGACTCGTCTTACCTTGAACATGTGAAAGTTAGAGAGAGGAAGAAGAAATTTGAGACTGATTTAAAGTGATACTTTGAAAAAAGATATTTGTTGAAATTTAACACAAAAAAAAAAAAAAAAAAGAATCGATTTAAAGTGATACTTCGAAAAAAGATATTTGTTGAAATTTAACACACAAAAAAAAAAAAAAAGAATCAACAAATTTTAAAAGCACAAAATACCTTCTTCAATTTCCATGGTAATTGGTTATTTCCATGGTAATAGGTTTTTAAAAAATGTATGATGCTTGTCTTTCACGATAAAATGTTCTATCTCTATCCAAAACTTAACAGAGCCTTCAACAAAAAAATTTTCACTCGGAATTTTTTATTTTATTTTATTTTATTTTATTTTTTGCTTTGCAACCCTGAATGAGGAAGGTTCCCCATTTTCCATATACTAAGATGGGGAATTATTGATTTTAGGACTAGAATCACGGATGTGGTCCTTTTATTTCTTTTATTTTTTTTTTCTAAAAGCAAAAATTAATTAAATATATCATGTGATAAAAAAAAAAAGGATGTATTTTTAAATTAATTGATTATGAAAAGAGATTTAGATGCAATATTTATGGTATTTTTTATTTAACAACTAATAAATTGCATATTCGGAAAGAGAAAAATAGAACCAAAGATGACATAGAAAAAATACACAAATACACAATTTTTATTAGATGGGTGTACCACATAAGCACGATGACGTGATACACCCAATCCATTGATTAATTTCTCTTGATTTATATAAATTATATGAACTTTACTTTATTTTATTCTGATATTGGTGGTGATGTGATGAATGAATATTAGAAGAAGATAATAGTTTATTTTTAATCTTAGGGTCTTTAATAACAATACTCTATTTTTGGCCTGTTTTTAAGGGGCAGCGGTTAGTGCGCGGTCATTAAAGGAATTTGATAGAAATTCACTGCAAAAGGTGTGGATGCCCTTGTTTCAGGGATATAGAAAAGGTTTATTTACACATTTTTTTTTTCATATAATATAGATATACACATCGAAAGTACATCGGTTCTGAATAACAGATGTCCCACATAGATTATAAATAAAGTGAAATGATTTTAAATCAATCTCTTTATATAATTTAGAAAGTGTTTTTCTCTTAACATAATCACAATGCTAATAGTAAACCTATAATGTTGTTCTTTCATAATTTTTTTTCCTATTAAATTTTGAAAACTTTTCTAGTTCTCTTTTAAAAGTTTTTCCTACCGTATTCCCTAGTCCTAACACTAAGAATTACTCAAAAGTTATTTGAAAGAGGCTTATAATTTATTCCCCGTGAAATATAAAATATGCCACAAGAGACATTTGAAAACTTATATATAACGTTTAATTCTTAGAAGGAAAATAAAGAAAAATTCTTAAAAATTAATATCTAGATACAAACATCGATCTAAAAATGTTAAATATCTTTGATAGTACTTAGCCTAAATAATAGGATTTTTTTGAAGGAAAAAAATAATAATAAATAAATATGCTCAAAATCTTGAGGTGTAAACCTAAAGATAAATTAGTTAAGGATTTGTAACAACCCTTGAGGTGTAAAAGGTTATTAATTAATGATTCTAATAATAAGAGGCCTCAAGTTAAGGATGGCCTTTGGCTGTATGCAGTGATGTCCGACCGTTGAAATTGACACCATAAAATCACCCAAATGCCTTTTTTTATATCATGATGAGAGAGAGACTAGCACTTCTCATATGCTAATTGTCTTTATATTTAAACAATTCCTCTCCTCAAGATTTAAGACCCCCTAACAAAAGGAATTGTCCTCGTCAATACGAGGCTGTAAGGTTTTTTTAACCTTTTGTTGGAGCTTGGGGTTGGCTAGGTCTTCCTCGTCCCTGGATATATATATATATATATATATATCTCATATATACCTAAGACCTAAGCCTTCACCAAACAAGAAGCTTCTTCATTGACGAGAGAGGGGGCAAAAAAAAAAAAAAAAAAGAGTATATATAAAAGAAAATGGCAATAATGGTGATCACAAAATCAAGCTTTGTGTTTTTCTTTTTCTTGACTTGTGCTGTATTTATGGTCCATGCCCACATTGCCGAGTTTGACGATTATTGGAAAAGCAGAGCCGAGCAAGCCCACAAAGATTCCCTCCAAGCTTACAACTTAAACCCTCTTGAAGTCACCGATCAGTTGAACTATGATGTCCAGACGTGAGTACATCTACTATATAATATTTCGCAATCTATATAAAAATACGTATAACATGACATTTACTTTTATAACATTGATTTTAAAAAATATAGATAGATAAGTTTTGTGCTGTTATACATGTCAAATCTTAGTTTATATATGTTACATGTAGAACCGGTTTCTCAGTCAAGTTATGCCATTAACCATTTCAAATGAACATCTTAACTATAAAAGGTCACATCATTTAAAATTTGACGCGCTAAAAAAAAAAAAAAAGCAAGCTGAATTAATAATATCACTTCTCATAATCTAATTACAAATGTTATGTTATGAATATATATATATATATATATGTATATGTATATATGCATGCATGCAGGGCTCTGACGTTCAGAAACACCACGAGAAGAGAGTTGAGGGGGAGGAAGAACAAGAAGGGAGGTCCATGCATGGCGACCAACCCCATAGACAGGTGCTGGAGGTGTGACCCCAACTGGGAGCGAAACCGCAAGCGTCTCGCCGACTGCGTCCTCGGCTTCGGCCGCAACACCGTCGGCGGCAAGTTCGGTCGCTACTACGTCGTGACCGACTCCTCAGACAACGACCTCGTGAACCCGAAGCCGGGGACGCTCCGGCACGCCGTCATCCAGAAGGAGCCTCTGTGGATCATCTTCGCCCGCAGCATGATCATCAGGTTATCGGAGGAGCTCATAATGACTAGTGACAAGACCATCGACGCCCGCGGTGCCAACGTCCGCATCGCCTACGGTGCTGGCATCACGATTCAGTTTGTGAAGAATGTCATCATCCACAATCTTCACATTCATGACATTACCGCCAGTGGTGGTGGCAACATCAGGGACTCCATCGATCATGTCGGGTTCAGGACAAAGAGCGACGGTGATGGCATCTCGATCTTCGGATCGTCCAACGTTTGGATCGACCACGTTCCATGTCCAACTGCCAAGACGGCCTCATCGACGTCATTATGGGCTCCACCGCCATCACCATCTCCAACTGCCACTTCACTCACCACAACGAGGTAAATTAATTAACAAAAATGCTACAAGACACCACCATTGTTTTACTATTAACAAGGACGGAGTCATGATTTTATTCAGTAGCGGTACTATTAAGATTTTTAAAAAAAAATTCTCACTATTATTATTTTTTTCTTTAGGTGCCAGCAATTTTTTTTTCCTTAATATTTCCATCATTAGTACAAATAGTAGTGAGATAGATCCAAGAAAAAATTAAAGAGACAAATTTGAGAAAAAAATTTCAATGGAGGGCACATTTCAAAAACTAATTAAATAGCTTCATGCACGATTACTAATAAAAGATGACCATAACGTGAAATCCACCTTCTATTAGTAGTATTTATCCGGTAATGAACATATATGTGCTTGAAACACATGTAAAATAATTTTTTTTTTTTAAATGAACACACAGAAACAAAGAACATACGTAACTGAATATTTAAAATATTGCAGGTGATGTTGTTTGGGGCGAGCGACAGCTACTCGGCTGACAAAGTGATGCAAGTGACGGTTGCGTTCAACCATTTCGGGCAAGGATTGGTGCAGAGGATGCCGAGGTGCAGGTGGGGATTCGTCCATGTTTGTGAACAATGACTACACCCACTGGCTCATGTATGCCATTGGTGGTAGCCAGCATCCCACCATCATCAGCCAGGGCAACAGGTTCATTGCCCCTCCCAATGATGCTGCTAAGGAGGTATGTATCATCCTAGCTACTTTCCGACCCGAACCCGATCTCTATCCCTCAATGATCAAAGGCTCGTTTCGTATTGCTTTCTAAAAACTGCTTTTGACTTCTAGGTTCAAATTTGTTTTCAAAAGTATTTCAATGAATTTTTTTTCCTTAAAAAAAAAAAAAAAAAAACACTAATTTGAAAGAGCTTTCAATTAAAACTACAAAATTTAACTTCTCAAAAAAGTTTTAGGTTTAATAAAACATTACTTATTAGAGAAAAAAAGTCATAATTTTTACTTCTCTTCTGATTATTGTGTGCACGTTTTTTTTTTGTTTTTTTTTGTTTTTTTTTTTTTTTGACGTGATTTGTTTTGATTGAAGGTGACCAAGAGGGACTATGCTCAGCCGGGCGAGTGGAAGAATTGGCAATGGAGGTCCGAGGGAGACCTATTGATGAACGGGGCGTTCTTTGTTCAATCTGGGAAGCGCCTTTCGAAAAGGCGATTCTCAAGGCTGAGGATGATCAAGTACAAGCCTGGCACCTTCGTCACCAGACTCACTCGCTATGCCGGAACCCTCATTTGTGCCGTTGGCAAACCTTGCTAATCACTTTTAAGAAACAAAAAATAAAAATAAAAAATTAATGCATTTATTATTTTTTTTTCCCATTCATCTTCCTGCTAATTCATAGACTTGTGTACTTGGAAAATACATCTAACCTCCCTTGGTGATATCAATTAAAGAGAATGACAAAGAAGAATAAGGGGTTAGCTAGCTATTCAAAAAGATCCACACATGTATATTCATTGCGAGTCTTTTTTTTTTTTTTTTTTTTTTCAATCGGTTTTAATTTTTGTTTTTGGGTTCTTTTGAGCCGAAGAGAAAATATTGGTAGGGATTGAAAGAAAGCAAAATTTCAAGCGGGGGAAAACAAAAAAATTTATACATTGTTTGTGTTTTTTGTCTATTAATTTGGTTAATGTGCTTCATTACTCAGCTGCAACAACTATAATCCTCCATATATGTGTGTTTGTAAGGATGCTGTTATGTCCACGTTACACCAATTAAATAAGGAGTTTATTATTAATATTGTAGATTGCTAATGATTTTCGGAGTTAGTGTAAATAAATAAATAAATGAACTGTTTGAAAATCAAAGTCAAGGAAAAGGAAAAAAAAAAATGAGTGAAATACTCACTTCATCACTTGATCTATTTATAATGAAAAACTATAACAACCGAAATTATAAGTGTGAAATCCCATAATACCCTTAATGAATAGCCGGTCTATTGTAGACCTTTTGGAGGTTTCATCCCTGATCCTATTGGAGGGGGGTGCCTATTCCCTTCCAACTTTCACGGCGACCTTACCGTGAAGATTGATTTGTGTACTGTTTCTAAATAGGGCTTTTTTTTTTTTTTTTTGGAGGGCATTAAAAATCCATATATTAAAAAAATAAGTGTTTTAGCGTATGAAGTTTTGACATGTGCTCATAGAGTTTTAAAGCTCTCGAGATAAATAGAAGTGCTGATGCTTTAAGTTAGGTCGGAAAACCGAGCAACATTCGAAAGAGTTAATGATGGGAATTTGAAACAAACAATGTAAGCATATCATAGGATGGGAATATAGTCAAGAAAGATTATTATAAGGGTTCATTCCATTGGGAACAACGTTCTTAATGAGCTTCCCAGTCGAACCAAACTCTACTAATTCACTCACAAACTGCCTTGTGAACAAGTGAAGCTCCAATTTGGACGAGTAATCCGATGCTTTAAGCTAGAATACGGTTGTAAATGACTTGTCGTGTAGGTGAACAAAGGACAAGTTTCTAAGTTCAAATCTTTCCCAGGAAACAAACAATCTCTTGAGGGGTTGTGGATATAACAATCTAAGACAAGCCAAAACTAATATTGTCCTCTATATGTGGTATTTGTTCACTTTTGATCCTCCTAAATCATATCGATTATATGCTCTATAGTTTTTTTTTTCTCTAGCTTTCTGAGATTTATTAGTTTTCTCCTACTAAATGTTGGGAAATTGGAATATGGGATTTTTCTCTTTTATATCACATAATTTTCTCGGAATATTTTATTTTTTTTCTCTCAATATCCATCTTGATTGAAACTTAAATGTGTTCATCGATCAGAAGTTCGATTTTTTGCATTCGTGTTGTGTCTACAATAGTAAGATTGTGCATTTGATGTACTTGGACTGTGAGGCATATTGTTAATATCCGTTTTTTGGAGGGGGAAAAAAACATGCATACTGTTTATGAAATACTTAACCTCGGTTTTCCCGAATTAGCCGTGAAACGTTAGTAAGCAGAGGCATCAAGGACAAGCGGCGAAATCCTGCGTGGCTGTCTAGTAGGTTAGAGACAGTTTAAATTTTGTCTGAAATGTGTTGTGACCATCGTAACAACAAGAAGACAGATTAATAAAAAGACAAGCTAAGAAGGTACTATATAAACGGTTAGTTTTAGTACCCTTCAACACCAAGCAATCAATCCAAAGAATCCGTTGTCTCTTGCTGTTTGTCACAAAGGATACAAAATAGACATGGAGATGACTCTGCAACCTAAGTTGTTCCCGACAAAGCGTCAACTGTGCATGTTAGAAGGCGATACTCTCGCGGCTCCTAAGTTCACCAAAAGACGCCGAAGAGATCACTCCGCTGCTGTTAAAGAACAGCTAGGTGAACAACAGCAGCCACAGGCTGGCCAGTCTGCAACTACTACTACTACTACTACTGTGAAAAGAAGCTCGAGATTTCGTGGTGTTAGCAGGTGTGGTTTTTTCAAAACATGTTGTGTTGTTTTGTTTTTAATTCTTGTTTTTATTTATTTTTATTTATTTAATTTTTATTGTGAATGTCGAAAATGAACGGAAGCAATTTTCGTGCAGGCATAGATGGACGGGAAGGTACGAGGCTCATTTATGGGACAAAGGGTCATGGAATCCCACACAAAGGAAGAAGGGAAAGCAAGGTATAGAAGAAATGTTGAATTTGTCTCTTGTATATCTTTTTTAAATTTATATGTATATATTCTAACTTCTTTATTCGTTGATCGTTGCATGGAATTGGATTTACCATTGATCTCTGGGACAGTTTATCTGGGTGAGTACTTTTTTAGCTAGATATGATCAATTTTCTGTTAAAATATGTGTGTGTGTATACACATTTTCTGGGGAAAATAACATTTAAAGACTTGGTCATTCAACAGGAGCTTATGATGAAGAAGAATCTGCTGCAAGAGCGTATGATTTAGCAGCGCTGAAGTATTGGGGAAGATCGACTTTTACAAACTTCCCGGTAAGAATATAAATAATCACATAAAGTTTTCGAAGCTCTTCGAACATTTTAGGCAAGATTAGTGGTGCAACAGTTGCTTATTTTATCTGTGGTGATGATATTTGTGAAGGTATCAGATTATGAGAAAGAAATTGAGATCATGAAAAACCTAACTAAAGAAGAGTACCTGGCATCTTTGAGAAGGTACTTCATCAGTATTATACGATTATTACCCTTTCGGAAACCTTTCCGAAAAAGTTCTGAATTTAGTTCTTTAATTCCATCTACAGGAGAAGCAGTGGCTTTTCAAGAGGTGTATCAAAGTACAGAGGAGTTGCAAGGTAAGAGATTTTACATGTTCAAAGTTTAACTCCTTTTTTTTTTTTCTTTTTTTAACTCGAAAAGAAACAATTCCGCTTAAGGTTAATTTGTTGTTTGAACTTCAGGCATCATCACAATGGAAGATGGGAAGCAAGGATAGGGAGGGTTTTCGGAAACAAATATCTCTACCTGGGCACTTACAGTAAGATTCATATGTACTTGGGATTGCTACGAAAATTTAATTAGCGTACCAAATTGTCAAACTTAAAAGTTCAGGGATCTGCATCACCATTAACTCTAATAGCATGCGGTTATGGAAGTGCAAGTAGCTCAAAGGCTTTTTTTTTTTTTTTAATAAATATTTCAGGCACCCAAGAGGAGGCTGCTCATGCTTATGATATTGCAGCAATAGAATACAGAGGCATCAATGCAGTGACTAACTTTGACTTGAGCACCTACATCCGATGGCTGCGACCGGTTTCCAGTTCTCTTGCTGCCCAAGAACCAAAACCTGCACCCGTTACACCCACTACAATCTCTTCACCGCTGACAGCTTCTCCTTACTTCATTGCAACCAATGAAAAGCCAGACTTGTCCATTTTCAATCTCAACCCCTTTACGCTCGAGGACTTGGAAACTTCCAAGCCACATGATATTTTCCAAAGACAGACTCCCAATAGTCCCTGCAGTAACTCTTCTTCCCCGTCTGCGCTCGGCCTCCTCTTCAAATCCTCAGTGTTCAGGGAGCTCGTTGAGAAGAATCTGAGCGCCGAGAGTGAAGAGAACGAAGGCAGTGACATAAAGAACCTGCCCCAGATGAAGAACAATCACTTTGACATGATTTCCTATGATGGCATTGGCAAGATGAGTTCTACTAGTTCTTCCAGTTCCTATGCATTGCCCGGTTTGGAGTCTCGGGAGGAGAGCGCCTCGCCGTTGTACAATGAAAGGGGACAATCTCTCTGGAACTTTCCCTTAAACTTGTCTTCTCCTGTTAATTTTAACTAACAAGCTTTTAAGTTTTCTTAGGTGCCCTCAGTGTAGAGGCAGCTAATCTCAGTCCTTGGTTTTGTAATATAAAATGCACTCTGCTAATAAAGGTTTTTATTTGTTGGAAATCTTGTGTATTCTTTAGCTACTTAAAACTGAACAGTTTGATCCAGTTTGGCGTGAAGAACACATTTTGAAGAAAGAAATGGTAAACAAAATAAGATGATAAGAATCAGAGCCGGGTAGTTTTCTTACAATATAAGAACTAATATCGGCCAACTTCCTAAGTTCAAACCTATGAATCCGCATGCTTCCAAATTCTCATTGCTGTCTTGGCTCTTAAATAGCTTTCAAGCTTATAGTTAAAAATTCATGTGCTGAATTTGTCCAATTAATACTCGGGAACATAATTTCCTACTTTTCAGCCTCCACGTGAGAAGTCACTGTTTAAAAACTAATGTTGACGTGACTTACTAGTAAGTTAAGCTTTTTAGAGAATCGGTGACTCTAAGGTTAAGTTTGCAATGGAAACTTGGGACAAACACAGTTACATGATATTCTTTTCTAATAGTTTAACAAAATAGTTAATTATTAAAATATACCTCGTGTTTTATTTTATTTTTTTCCTTATAAATATGCTTATATACCTAGAAATTATCACACATGATATGTTAAAGCTGAATGTCGATCAGTTTGGCTTGATTTTTTTTTTTTTTTTTGGAAAAGTTTGGCTTGAATACTAGCTAGCAGCTACTATGTTGTGAAGAAAGAAATGACACAAAAAATCAAATTAGAAAGAATCAGAGCATATCAGTTTAAGCTTATGTGGGAAACTAAAGACCAACAAACTTGGATGTCTATTCTGATAGTAAAACGAGATTGTTTCAGTTGAACCTAAATCTGATTTCCTGATTGCATGCGCGCCATCTCTTTATCTCTTTACGAGTCGTTTGAAACACCGAGTTTGGAGTTTTTTTTTTAATTGAAAATAAATTAATGTTTGTAAATATGTATTTGATTGAAATGTAAATTAGGAAAAAAAAAAAACTGTTATATTTAAATAATATAACAACCTTAAATGTTTTTGAAGAAAAAATAATATAGATTATGTTTCGTTAC
This sequence comes from Ficus carica, assembly GCA_009761775.1. NCBI lineage: Eukaryota > Viridiplantae > Streptophyta > Magnoliopsida > Rosales > Moraceae > Ficus > Ficus carica. Next base: position 5,500,605 of record CM019749.1, read on the forward strand.
TCTTAATGTTCCGAGTATTTAGATACAAGAATCATCTTTTTGTCAAAATTTTTTTTTTTTTTGAAATTATCTTCTTTTAATTAGAAATAAAAAAATTATTGACTTTTAAAATTTAAATTTTTTAAAAATAGAATAAATTTAAAAATAGAATAAATAGAAAAGAGACGTTGATCATTTAAAATTGAGTTGTGGAAAGTTTGACCCAAAGAAGAAGAAGGGGAGGGAGAGAGAGAGAGAGAGCTGGAATTGTTCCAAACAGAGCCCTATAATTTGATATGAAGATTTTGCGAGGGCGTCATCATCTTTCAGTAAATAAAATTGTTGGTAGCATAGGACAAAATTTCTATTGTATATTTGATATAAGTGAAAAACATATCGTCCCTTCTCATAGGGCTTGTCTACTACTAGACCAAAGAAAGAGAACCATATGGTAGAAGTAAGTGGTTGAGATTTGAGCCATATGGTAGAAGTAGATATGATTATAAGAGAACCCAGATTCCATAACAAAAATGTTCACGGTTTCACCCCCCCAAAGCTCTAGATATGTAAAAATATTGCAAAATCCATCAAACACTGGTTTTGACATTGTCTTGCCTTTGTAGAGGTTATTATAAGTATTTATCTTCGTCAACTGTATGATTCTATCTCTCTAGGTAGAACTAGTACATCCATGCTTCCATGAGCTAGTGATATTCACTATCATCCTCTCCATCATCATGAAAAAATGAAAAAAAAAGAATATTACACCGCCACCAAGTAGAAGACCTTGGTGGTCGTTTGATGTCATACATCTAATTCCAAAAATCAAATCTAAATTTTCACTCTCATATACATACAAGAAAAAACACCAAGGAGGTGGAAACTTCTTGTTTCGTTTCGAATCTTGTCATCAGCACCTGGTGGATATCGACCTACATAGATCGAGGTAGTGAGCAAAAATTCACAATCACTTTAAATATTTTAAAGGCCGATGTTTTTAAGCATTTGGAAGAAGTCTCTCGGCCAAAACTAATTAAAGTCCATCATCGATACAAAAATGAGCTCCGGTCATACCAATGAAAGCTATTCATTATCAATGCATATAATGATTAATTCCTAAACCTAATTCATTGAGGGGTTAGGTTGGCTGGGACGGAGCGGGGAAATGCTAAATTACAGAATAAGGTAATCATCTAGATGATGAGTACTCTTTAACATGTATGCACCACCCATACGTAATTCTAGAGAATTTCATTCTAGATTAAGTGTTCTAGTCCAAACCTCAGCAGGTTTCTTGGCTTTTCTTCCGATCTGTCAACACCATCTTCCGCAACAACATCACTTCCAGACTGGCTGACGCCTCCAAACACAGAGTCTGCAATTTCCTTCAGACCCTGCAGGAAAACAATATACTAACAGCTAAATAGTAGAACATCAATGTTTTAATCACCGAGATATCCCTTGCTGAAAACACAGAGACTAAGTGGCCCAACGGAAATATATCAGAATGGTCGGTAGACTATGGGGGTAGTGGGGACTCTCTATTTATACATGCAAACCTTTCATATCTGTATAGACTAACAAGGACAACAAAAATGAAGTTTGTCTGCAAATTTGGTATCACGCAAACCCCTTTTCCTAAACTACTTGGGATGCTCAACATGACTTCCTATTCCTATGTTTCTGTCTGAAACATGACTCCACTTATGCCCTTAAATTTTCTCCAAATTATTACAGCTATGAAATTATCATCAATGCATATCAAGTATCCAACTTACTAACCACATTAGTGTTAATAGATTACCATATACAATAGTTTCACCAACCAGAAATGGTAAAAAGGTTTTTAGAGACAAACCATCGGACTTGGAGTCTCGGAACCTGTGAGAAAACCACGTGACTTGCCAGAAAGCTTAAGTTGTTCCTGCAATAAGTTTGAACATAATTTAGAATGCTTTTTCAAAAATTATAGAGCTGTCCCTAACGCCGTTAAATAAGCTTGCAACAGACTCTTTAACACAATCACGAGAAAACGAAAGAATATGCCATGTTGAAACCAGAAAAGATTTCTCTACTAGAGTATTACCACAAACCATATACAAGTTCTCCGTGAAACTTAGCAGGGGACTTAAAAGCCTAACGTGGATGACAGGATAGTTATCATAGGGTCTTTTTTCATATCTATATCGTATAAAACAAACCATAATGGAAATAAAAATAAATAAAAAACTTTAAAAGTCAAGAAAAAGCTTCAGATTATCCATACAACTATTGGTTCCTACTTCCTACCTGCAGTGCTTCAGGCATTTTCGTTTTCCTTCCATCGACAAAGTTGCATAGGTAGAAGACACCAAGATTTGCAAGATCCTGTCAGAACAAATAAGTTGGTACAATCTCAGATAGACAGGTAATGATGATGGTACAAGGGATGAAAAAAAAAAAAAAAAACCTCCAGTGCTAGTTGTAAAATAAAAATGATCATGATGAAACATGCTAGAGGGGAATCCAGCATGTCAAACTCACACAGGTCACTAAATACAATATATGCATTACAAAACAGTATACCATACTTAGAGACGGAAAAATCTTAACAGCAAAAGGAATAGAAGAAAAGGGATATCACTGAGAAATTTGCATGCCAAAGGTTAACAGCACATGTAATGCACATTATTTTCCATCAGTTAATAAAACTATTTCTTGTTCCTTTTTGGATCAATTAGGGCCTTTAAAGTCTTTAAGGTTAAGAAAACAAACAGAAAATTCCATCGGTTAAAAAAACTATTTCTTGTTCCTTTTTGGATCAATTAGGGCCTCTAAAGTCTTGAAGGTTAAGAAAACGAACAGAAAATTTCAGACAGTGTGCCAGCCAATAATGAATTAATCAAAAGTTCCTTAATTCAGCATGATTAAAATACTTCATATAAAACAAAAAACCGGATACTGTTTTACCTGCTTCTCCTCCATCGTACATATCTTCCCATTCTGTTAAAAGAAGAAAAGAAATCAAGATTAATACACTTTCATGAAAGAAGAAAAAGAAGGGAATTACTGCCTCCTGAATAAATATCTTTTCTTCTTAACACTCTTTCTACTGAGTCTAATCTATGACTACCATGAAAATGGAAGCATAACTCACCAAACCAGAAACCATACTCTGCAATGCGCTTAAGTCATAATCAATTTCAGAAAGAGACTGGTGGACTCCAGCAACCTGTTTCACAAGTTCCAAATACATTAAGAAATGGTAGGAGACAAATGTGCAATGAAAACTAATCACATCATATCAAGTTTAATACGCAAACAAACATACGATATAGTCATAACAATTTTACTGAAGTGGAAAGAGGTTTACTTGAGACTTATTTGCCAGAGATATTACGATTTCAATAATTAACACATAACCAATAGCTCCAACGCACCAACATAGAAAGCATATACTTTAAATCTGCTATTTCTCGTCAACAAAATATGGACGGAAAGTAATAAAGTGCGTAAAAAAACATACGTCATCCTTTATTGCCCTAGACAGCTCGTTCTGCTCCAACATTTTATCATCCAAGTTCTGGATCCTCTGCGTCAAGTGCTTCTTTGTTTTCTGACCAATAAAAAAATTGCACTCAATCGAAACATAATTTTCCTCTTATAAAAGGAGTTTGATAATACAGAGTAGTACATTTTGGATGGATATGTAACATACTCGTTCAAGACTAAGAGAGAACAAGAATATAAGAAAATTATAGAAAAATGGGTAAAATTTAAATTCTCTCTTGCAAGGAATTGGAGCACATGAATCATGATTAGTAAAAAATGCAACAAGATGAAAGGAGACTTACAGCAAGAGCATCTGATACATTCTCCAGATGTTTCGTTAAATTTGTAACAGCACTAGCCATATTACGCTTCGTTACGTACATAAGATCCGAGAATGAAATACCCTGATCATTCAAACAAAAGAACAATTAATCTTCTCTAAGCCATGTTTCCTTTTTCCTTTCTCCTTCTCTAACCACAACTCAAAAGGAGTAAAGATCACCCCATCATCATTAATATACAGAACAAAAATAAACAAATAAATAAAGAACCAAAAAATATGCAAAAACGTTACTAGGATATCCAGTTACCTTCCACCACATATAACCATAACCCAATGCCCCCACTGCAGCAGCTGGAACTACAAGTGATGTTAAGTTGCCTGACCCAAAGGAAAAAAAAAAAATCTTCATTAGTAAGAAGTTCTTTCACTTTGCAAGAAAAAAAAAAAAAAAACTTTGAATCTCCCCAAAATAAATAAAAAGTGAAGAGATACCATAGCCATCACCCCCATTGAGGACAGTAATCTGTCGATTTGAGGCCAATGATCGAACCTCGGCAGCCAATCTACGCACCTAAAAGATATACAACAAACAAACCAAAAAAAAAAAAAAAAAGAGTTCAATACTTTACATCTTAATTTGTATAATCAATTGGAAAATCCTACTTTATATCACAATTTGTATAATCAATTGAAAAATCCACTCTCCCAAAAAATAATTACTTAGCGTGACTGATTCATTATCATCATTACCTGAGCCGCAATGGCATCAGAGAGCTCAGAATCACTTTCACCTTGATCTCCAGATTTCTCCAATCCCTTCACCAATGCCTGCCCAATACACCACAAAACACGTCAAGAACAGCACAACCGACCTAGTTCTCAACCCATAATCGCCGATATTGCAAAAAAATCAAATTAAATACGAAAACACGAACTTCAATGAAATTAATCGACTTTCAAACCCAAAACAAACCATTTGATTAATCAAACTCTCCCAGGTTCGACAGAAAAAACTCAAAATAAAAGTAAATTATTAAGATCGAAAGGAAATTCCATGAAATAGCGCTCAAATTGAAGGGATCAGAGCGCAAAAGAAGCTGAATTTAGAGGAAAAATCAAAGACAGAACCTGAAGCTCGCCGAGCAAATCCGAGAGTTTGTTGTTCTTGAGCAAGATCGTGGTGGTGTATCCTAAAGAGAAGAATTACTCGAATGAGAAAGGAAAAAAAAAAAAAAAAGACAAGAGGTCAAAGTAGAAAAAAGTAATGCGAAAAGCGAAGCAGAAGTACCAGCTCCGGCTAAGACCAGGATCTTGGAGAGGCCAATTCCGGATTGCATAGCCATGGCGGTGGTGTTTGGGCGAGCAGAAACCTAATCCAATGTTGTAGAGAGAGAAAGACAGTGAGGATTTCCGGAAGGGATAGAGAGAGAAAGAGAGAGGGAGGATCGGGTTCCCGAGATGCGGAAAGATGAAGATGACAGATGATAACCTATTCAATTCAGCTACTACCTGAGTGCACCGTAAACGACACCGTATTATACAACCGCCTCTCCATGAGACGACGTCGCTTTTCCAATAGAGCTCCTGTCCCCGTTGGGCTTGCGCTTGGACTTGGGCTTGGATTTTTTCGAACGGAAGCACATCTTTGGAAAAAACTAAAAAATAAAATAAAAAATTGGGAGAAAATTACCTAAATAACTATATTTTTTTTCATCTATTAATTAGCATGATATAAATTTCTCATTCTTGATCAACATGACACAAATTTTAGTTAACTTTAATATAATTTTGTGTTAAATTTGTGAAATAATCTCTAATTTTGTATCATTCAGGTGCCTTCCCCAATAATCCCATGATTCGAATTACCCTCTTATAATGTCAAATAATAAATAAAAAAAATGTGAATAGTTATGTTTTTAGTACCTCCTTATAATTTTTTCTACTATAACATTAAAGTTGATAATTTTAGTGTTATGAAATAACAAAATTATCAACTTTAATATTACGATGGGCATAAGATGAGGATGTGTCAAATTTTATGGCATTCTTGCATATAACCCAATAAAAAGTAGTTTTAGAAGAAAAATCCAAATTATAGGAAAAAAATCCAAAACATGTACACTTAAAGGGCTATTCTCACAATTTCCTCTAAATACTAGGTATTTATTTACTCGTAAGTCATTGAGGAAATTGTGAAAACAACCATTTATATAGACATGTTTTTATTTTTGTTCTTTTGAATTTTTAATCATGCATATTTATTTAATTATAGGTAATAAAAACAAAAGCTACTATAAAATATACAATAGTCAAGGGTTTTTTTGGGTATTTTAAAAGGTTAAATCAAGTGTTAATCAAGAATATGTATTAAATGTAATTGAATAATATAAAGCTGTAAAAACTTTAGAATGCACGATATACTTTAAATACAGGTGAAAAAATATAAGCAATACTGAATTTTAGCTTTTCTTTTCGGGGTAACATGAGTATTTTAAGGTCAATATTATGCCTTGACCGATAAAGAGTATAAATTTGATACAATTAAACGTAATTTAATGGTATAAAAATGTCAAAATTTAAAACATATGGTATACTTTTTAATTAAAAACAAGATATAAGATGTAAAAACATAAATAACTTTTTCTCAAAAAAAAAATAAATAAATAACCCCCTTTTTTTTTTTTGCTAGAAAACCATATTTTAAACTTTGTTTTTTAATATTTAAAATTACTTTTTTTTAGTTAATTAATTATAAAAGGTTGAAAGGAGATTTCTCAAGAAAGAGGGTACTACAATGATTTTATTTTTTAAATTTTCATATTATTAAAAACAATAGGTGCACTCAATAATACATGAAAAAAAAAAAAAAAATGCACACACACAAAACAAAAGGTGCATTCAATAATACATGAAAAAACACACACGCGTTCGCGTGTTTCAAACGTTTGATTTGAGGAGTCCCACGTTGACAAGAAAGCGAAGTTTTTTCTTTAACATTCTTATATAGTTACCAAATACGCATGCTTTTTTAGACTTTTACAGAAACTTTTTTTCAAATCTTGAATTTTTATTGGAACTTGAAAAACTTTTCAAGAACATGGTACAGTTTACTAAAATTGAAAGTCTACTAAGGGTGAGTTTAGATGCTAAATTCAAACTCATAGATTAAAACTCAATTTTTATCTTTTTCTGAAAAAGTTTTTTGTTTTTTCTGAAAAAGTCAATAAAAATTACTGTTAAAACTTAAAAATTTTAACTCAAACTCATACACCAAACAGGCCCTAAAAGTTGAAAGTTCAAAGTTAAAAAACTTTTAAAAACTTTCCAGAGAACATGAGACAGTTTACTAAAAGTTGAAACTGCTTTATTTGGTGATTCAATTTAAACTTAAATTTTTTATATCAATTTTTATTTTTTTTCTGAAAAATTAACAAAAATTATAATTAATTTTTAAAAAGTCAATCAATTATAACTTAAAAATTTCAACTCTAACCGTAATACCAAACGAAGGTTAAAGAGAATATAGGAACTAAAATCGTCTTGTCTCCATTCTCTGTCTCCACCCAATAAAATTTTACCACCTCAACTAAAAAGTCACATCAATAAATCCCATAACATCCCAACACCAATCTTAACATTTGTTCTTCTTTTCATAAAAAAAAAAAAAAGAGAAAGGTTTGTTCTTCCTTTTTCTTTTAAAAAACAAATAAATAATATATATATATATATATAACTTCTTAACAAATCCTTTACAGAATTCCATCTGGATAGATTAAAGAGTGTTAAAAGGAATAAAATCACAAGAACAGCCATAAAAGAGATTTACATATCCTTGTATACGAAAACCCTCTATTTGATCTTAATCAAATCCACAAGACCCATCATAGAATAAATTTTTAGCCAAATACAGATACGAGAATTGTAACCATCACGATTGTTGCTTGAACCGCCTTTTTGTTGATATGATCGCCTCCTTCAACACCAAGGGGACGAGGCTCGAGAAGATGAAGGGGAAGACGTGGAAGGATTTGTTGCACTTGGTGATATTGGTGCCGACGGTGTAGGCCGCTAACCCAAAGGCCGTTGTGACAACGGTGGTTTGATTGGTGGTTCGGAACCGGGTGACGTTGAGGAAGAAAGCCAAGATGAAGAGGGTGTCCACATTGACGATCAGCACGGCGGATGAGCTTCAACACCGGGGACAGAATGCACGCCATAAATATAGAGCTCTTACCATAAAGGACAAAAGTAGAGAGAGACGAAAATGTTAAAGCAAAGAGTCCAACATAATCATGTTGAGGTGTATTAAATTTTCATTGACGTGCCTCTTTTGAGTGAGGTGGTATAATTTAATTGGGTGGACAGAGAAAGGGACAAGGATGAGAGACAGAGGATCCTAGTTTATGTAATAGATGATGTAGACTTAAGTAAAAAAGTTAAAATATTTTGTTAAAAGAGAAAAAAGAAAGTAAACAAATATATTGTTAATTTCATTCTAACTTGTAGAGTGTTGACTAATGCTTAACCTAATAACTTTTAGGCTTAATTTGATTGATGAGTTCAAATTCATCACCATCAACTTAATTTTTGTCTTTTTTCTTAATTTTTTTTGTTTTTTCTAAAAAAGTCAACCAAAATTACTATTTAAACTTATAAATTTTAACTCAAACTCATACACCAAACGGGCCTTTACTCTTTTTAATTTCATTCTTAACAGGAGCTAGAACAGATGCCAATCTCTTCACGAAAGGATTGGTAAAGGCCCTCCTTTTTCTTCTCACTCGCAAACAGGGAATGATCGATATCCATTCTCCAGTTTGAAGGGTAACATGTAGAAGTGATTGTTTGATTCTTCAGTATAATTTTTTTGTTAAATAACAATAGAAATCGATTTCTTTTGCCATGTGGATTTAATATATAGTTATTTAACTTGGACTATGCCATTTTACAGTGAAATAGTGATTAAAATTAAGCGTTATATTCACTAATTACCTTTCCTATTCATTTGTCAGTCGTCATCCATTTTAGAAGTCTAACTACTCAGGATATTTAAAATATACTGTATCTCGATCGATATAGTGTGTATTTTCAAGCGGAATCTAATACAAGTATGGTATGTTTTCAAAATATAATTAAAAACATATATTTGTAATAAAAAAATCTAAAAAGAAAACAAAAACTGGTCTAAAATAAATTGTACCACCCACTTCAGATCTGATTTTTTCTTTTTAGATTTTTCTAGATATTTTTTTAATAACTTTTTAAAATCTTTTTATCCCTCTTAAAATCCTCACATACCACTCTTTATCATACTCTGTCTAGAAATTGACAATTTTTTATTTATTGATCTAAACCATAGATTTTGAAAATGTCAGATTTCTAAACTCAAGATTTGAGTCAAAATGAGATAAGTTGATATTATTGGGGAATAAAACAAGGAATTGTTTGTTATTTCCCGGTTTTTAACATATTCATTTGCTGAAATGAAAGGTAAACTATAATCAAATTTGAAAGTGAAATGTATCTTACCCCTACTGAAGCCTCTTTCATAGGAAGCAAATTTGAGATAAGAAAGTAAATAGCTGTATCCAGAAAATAATTATAATAAATAGTAGGTTTTTTAAAATATTAATAATGAATACCAGTAAATAAGAAATTTATAATGTAAATGATTTATTTACGTATTTTAAATATGCAATTTACCTAATAAATTTACCATTTATTTTAAATATTTTTAAAACCGTACTATTTTTTAAAGGAAATTTTCTATTTTTAGTCAGAGTACAAGAGTATACATTCATCCGTTTCCGTCTTCAGATGGAGACTCATTTTTTGAGGAAGATACATTTCTACTAGGACATGTCCTAATGTTGTGTCCAATTTCCTGGCAAAGCCGGCACTTGTATATTCTGCTTCCAGAAGTCAGAGAGCCTTCCTTTGCATCACTACTGCTCAACTTTTCACCGACAAGTTTAGGACAAGTCCTACGATTATGGCCTCTTTGGCGGCATATCCTGCACTGATTACGTTTCCGTGTTGCGTTTTTGTGATCGCTAAATCTTGTCTCTGGACAAGTTCTTCTGTTATGGCCCATTCCTCCGCACACGCGACATCTGAACTTTCTACCGATCAAACTTTCTTTCAGTTCAGGACAGTAGTGTCTTCTATGCCCCTCACGCCCACAGTTTCGGCAGTAGAATTTCACTCCTGCATCAGAAAACAAGAAATTCATCCGCGCCAAGTTTAAAGCCATAACATTGGCGAACTCGTCATGTGATTTGAATGGAAAATTTGTGTTGAGTTAGCTGTGATATTGGTCAGAGATTTCTAAGGTTACAATTAGCTCAAGAAGACTAAAATGGGATATAAATTTAACTAAAAGCTGTTAAGCAGACACTTGTCGTTATGAGAAACTGACCTTTCATGGCAATGCTCCTCTTGTGGCGGTTTTCTGGGTCGCTGAAGAATGCCTTTAAAGCTTCAGAAGCATGCTTTCTCGCCGCAGCAGTTCCTTTGGCTTTCTGCATTGCACAGAATAGATTGTTTATACCTTTTCACCTTCATCCTAGAAACTAATGGTGCAGCCGTTTTCCCGTCAGGTTACAAGTCAGTACACGATTGCCACAAGCATTTGTGAATAACATGAAACGTTAGTGTCTCAGTTCTTTCTAGCTGTAAAAACGAATACGCTTCTTTTTTCAGCAACAGCCAGTAAGGGAGTGTGCATTTGTCTGATGGGTTCAGTTCTAAGCCTTATACACCCGACTGAACACCTCGGTTGCCTGACCTGCTACCGCATAACAATGCGGTGTATCATATTCGTGTTCTAGGAAGTTAGTTTCTAGACATGGATCAAACTTCACACACAGCATTTTCTAGTTAGAATAAGCATTTCCTTCAACATTTATGCAGTCATTAATGATGAGAAAGAGCTTTTACGTGTCCAGTCAACTTTTGTTTGACATCATTATGAATCACGAAGTTGAAGCCACCCCATCTCGAAAACCACTTCAAAATATTAAATTTTACAGAAAGGGAAAAAGAAAGTCTAGCCGCAAGACATGTTAAAAGATAATTGTCTAGTGTTCTGTATATCCCTAATTTTGTTCACTAAGAATAGTCATACTATCATAATTAAAGAAGTTCAAAAGAGAAATTAGGATTCCGACCTTAATTGCAGCCACTCTTTGTGCATGAAGCTTGGGATCTCGATGGATAATCTTCATTCTTTTACTGAATATACCAGTTTTGGCATTTAGACTCTGCAATCATCCAAACTAGACAAAGAAGATTAAATTCATGATAATAGCCACTACGTATTCACTTTATTAAATAAAAATTCAAGCAGAAAGATATGCAAACAATGGCTAAGAGCAGAACTGGCCATCACCACATGGAATAGTGACACTATTTTTCTTCTATTATGAGATTGCAAGATTAGAAACGTACATGATGACAATGAGAACCTCTTTCGCTAATTCCATGTTCATTATTAGGAGGTGGACCGACAGTAGGTTTATATTCTAACATAGTGACTAAAATCACACAATTGATATCGTAGCTCATGCCAACTAATTCATGTTCTTGCGAGAAACATACGAGCGAAGTAGACAACTAACTTTTAGAGATCTACTGATCTTTAATCCAACTTCAGGAGGCGGTGATTGGTAAACGCGCTTTGATTTTCTTGTCATGTCTAGCTTTATGTCCAAATTGTCAACTTCATCATCCTCCTTCACTTTGACAGGAGAACTGGGAAGGGAAAAAATAAACCGCCTTAGCATTTTTAAGACCACTTTACACTTAACATAACCAACAAACTTAACATTTAAAAAAAAAAAAAAAAAGGGATAGAACCAGGCTATTAAGAAATTACATGGAGCGGGCTTTCTCCCATGGTCGCTCATCAATGGACTCTTCCCATATGACACATTCTCCCAAACACTGACGACAAGTCATTATCCCCTATTGCAAAAAATTGTTACTTAATTGAGCACATTATAAATTTGGAGAATTATCTGATAAGATAAGAAAAATTATACCTATAATAAGACACAGTTCTAAATTGTTACTTTTAAATCGTCATAGTTTAAAAATTTGACAACACTTGATAAAAAATCTAATGATTAAGAATTGTGTCCACTAAGTTAATCTAGAAGATCAATATAGAACAATAATAATAATAATAACCTATACCTTTCCCTTACAGTTTGAACAGTCTGGTCTGGACCTTTCAATGCCGCACTCTAAACAAGGAGTATATCCCCTTCCTCGGCAAGTTGGGCAAGGCAGCTCTCTTATGTACTGACCATTTGGACCAAACCATGACCTTGGCTTGTCTGTCCCAAAATTAGCATTCCTAAACCCAACAAACCTTAACCAAATCAAATGTCCCATCTTTACCTTTGTGATACTAAAAAGGCACAACTTGCTAGTCTCATTTAAAAAAAAAAGACACAAAATTTAATCAACCTTGGCTTCAGATTGACCTCGAGACCGAATAACTCCTCGGAAGGATCATACCCCAACTGCCATTACAAAACATAGTTTATATATATCTATGTGTGTGTGTGTGTGTATATATAGAGAGAGAGAAATTTGTGGAGCAAAATGCAGGGGAGTGAGAGTGCCTGGGATTGTTTGGGGGAGGGAAGAGAGTCGTCGTTTGTGGATGAGGAAGTGAGTCGGGGAATGAAACTCCGGCTGCTTCTGAAGACCAAAAACCGCACGCTTCTCTGCCTCCAATGCTGCGGCGCCAGCACTCGAAACGACGGACACAGCGATGATGACATGACATTATACGATGACAAATATTGGCTCAGCTGATCTGAAACTGAACTGACGATAATTTTGCTGTTCGGCTTCAAAATTAATCTGATTTCCACTTAAAAAAATGAAGAAGAAGAAAATGAAAAAAAAAAAAAAAAAAGCGTGAATTTTGGTGGTGTTTAATGTGTGGCTGTAAAAGAGACAGAAGGTCTGGCTTTTTAGTTTCCGTTGGCTTTTTGTTTGTGTGTTGTGTGTCCTTTTGTGATAAGCTTCTTACACGAATGTCGTTGGATATTATTACACGAGTGGACCGTCATTCAGGATACCATTTCTATCCGCTCAAGCCTCAAGGCTTTTATTTTTCCCTTTCTCAAAAAAAAATAAAAATAAAAATAAAATTAAATAAACAGGGTTATATATTTTCTTCAATCGGCTAAAAGAACTATCCCCCTCCCCCCTTCCATCCAATGTTAAATAGGCTAAAAATAAAATAAATCATAAATTCAAAAAAATTAGACTGAGTGATTTTTTTTAATAACCTAATTTAATAAATCATTCAACTTTTTTTTTTCCTTTAAAAAAATAATCATTTTTTATTTTTTAGATTTGATCAATCAATAATTGATTATGAAATTGATAATTAATTAATGATTAATTATGAAATTTAACCGATTAATCACTGATTGACTAGTTAAGAAAATTGATTAACTATAAAAAAAATATTTTAATTAATTTTTAAAAATTTCAGTCATTTATTAAAAAACTTTTAAAAAAATGCTATTTAACTATAAATCACTAAATTCAAAAGGAATTTATATTGTTTTAGAAATAAAAAATTTTATTGATAGTATGCGTTAAATCATAAATTCGAAGGGAATATATATTGTTTGAGAAATAAAAATTTTATTAATAGTATACTTTAATATAAAATGATTAGTATGCGTTAAATCATAAATTCAAAAGGAATTTATATTGTTTGAGAAATGAAAAATTTTATTGATAGTATGCAATAATATAAAATGATTATTTTAAAGACTAATGTAAATTGAATTAAAATCATATCAAAAGCAAGAAAACATATGTTTAACATGTCTAAAATTTGATAATTGAAATTGATTAGTACTCCTATAGTTTTTGTTGAAGGAAATATAGATTTATTTTTTAGATTTGTTTATTATGATTCTTTCTTTTTAAACTTAGGATGGAGATCAAGTGAGAAATAAATGATCGAGTGAGAAACTATAATTTCATTATACTTGTATTGATATGTTTTTTTTTCCTAATATAAAATCCGATACAACAATTACTTTAATTATTATTACTAGATATTATAATTTGTTTTCTCTATTTTTCACTTTGTCCAAAAAAAAAAAAAAAAAAAAAAAAGACAAAAATTAATTATAATTAATTACAATCACTTCAATAAAAAAAATTAGATTGAGTGATATTTTTTTATCATCTAATTTAATAGATAGTTCAATTTTTTATTTATTTAGGAGAATGATTATTTATTATTTTTCAGATTTGATCAATCAATGATTCATTAATGATTAATTAATTATTAATTAAAAAAATTGATAATTGATTAATGATCAATTAATAATTAACAAATAATCATCTATGATTGATTGATTGATTATTTTAAAAAAGTAATTAAACATTTTAGCTAAAAGGCCTATTGATCAAGATATATTTTCGTAATTTTATACAACTTCGGTAATTTATTAAAAAAATTATTGAAAAAAATGTCATTTGTGTACAAATTGGAGAATGAAATAATAATGGACAAAAAAGAAAAGAAAAAAATCAAAAGAAATGAAACCTAAAAAGCTTTTAACCGGGAAGGACTAGAGAGAGAGAGAGGGGGTCAGTCTCAGTCGGTCAGAATAATCAGGGTTAGGAAGGAAGGATGACGATACACTCGCTATCTTCTTCTTCCTTACACTCACTCACCGCCCAAAACCCTAACTCTTACCCTCTCCAAAGCTTCACCAGATACACTGGTTTTAGCTTCATCAATGTCTCCCGCTTCTCTCCCACACCGTCTCCGGCCAGGACGAGGAGTCTCTCTCTCACCTGCCGTCAGAGCGACTACTTCGACCAGCAGCAGCGGTTCACCACCTCCACTCCTCCCAACAACAACTCTTCCTTCTCTTCCCAACCTCCCAACAGAGGTACTCTCCTCCCGCTTCTCTGCATGTTTCTGTTTGGCTGCCGAGAAAATTCCCTTCCTTCGTTTCTAACCAAATGTCGGATAAGAACACTCCACATAAGGAAATGAAAAAAAAAAAAAAAAAAGTTTACTTTAGTTTCTCTTTGCCGGCACACAATGGCGTTTATTTTAATTAAAAAAAAAAAGAGAGACGAATTTGCTTCTGTTTGGCTGCCGAGAAAATTTCGATAAGAGCACTCGACTCGTGGAAAAGATATCTGCTCAGGTTTATTTTCAATTTAATAGAGTAGATTCCATTTCGGAAAAAAGAAATGACTAAAGATAGGAAATTTTATGTCTCTTTTCTTTGATTTTTTGTAATCAAGTAGAGATTAAGTCGAATTTTATGTGTTTATAATGTGGATAATGTGCTTATTAACTTATAATTTAACTGCTCTGTATAGCTGGTCAATTTCCGCCTAGATATTTTGTGGGTCACTCGATTTATAAAGGAAAGGCTGCTCTTACTGTAGAGCCCAGAGCTCCAGATTTCATAGCTCTCGATGTAAGTCTGATTGGTATCTTTTTTTTTTTTTAATTTATTTTATTAATCTTTTTGAGTAACATAGTTTGCAGCATAGTTTGCAGTCCCACATTGTCTTATTGATGTCAAACTGTGTTTAATAAATGTTTGTTGCATTTTGCTTGTTCTGTAACGGAACCGGGTCTTGGACAGTCGGGGGCGTTCAAACTAGTCAAGGAAGGTTTTGTACTGCTTCAGTTTGCTCCGGCAGCCGGTGTTCGTCTATACGATTGGAGTAGAAAGCAGGTATTTAATATTACTGCTGTTCTCTTCTTGTTTGAAAGAGAGTTTGGTCTGCCAAGATGTTTAATCGTAACGAAGAATTATATTCCCTTGTGTTAATCTAACCCTTTGTTTTAATCTAAAGTTGGAACTTTTTTCTTCTTAGCGAGATATGTCTATGCAAGACAGAATCTTTATCTTTCAACTTTTCACCATTCATTTTGATTAGATTCCTGTTTAAAAGCTCGAAGGTTGGTTTCTGGTTCTTTTACAATCAAATCCATGGACTGACCCATGGTTGGTGGTATTTCGTTACGGTTTTAAGTCTTTATGTTAAGCTTAAGTTTGAGAAAAGAACACACAAAGAGAAAATCAGGTTTGCTCAAAGAGAGGATTTTTAGAAGTTCTTTCAATTCGATGTATTGGTTTTGTTTCTCTTTTACGTAGTAAGCTAATATCCTCGTTTCTTATGTACATGTATATGGAAAATTCTTGTTTTGCAGATACCAATCAATTCATACAGTAAATTATCTCCTTTTTTTTTTTTTTTTTCCATTCTTTTTGGTTTGGTTTGAATCAATAATCTTTTCCTTCGGCCATCACTCCCCTTGGAATTTTACAAATTAACACTTATTTTTAAATCATATCTCTGAAATTGTTTCTAAAATGCAAATTGCTTGTCAAAACCTAGGATCGTAATACTGGTACTACCTTTTCATTCCTTCTTGGCCAAATGATGGAAGTGATCATCGACACATTTTATGATGATTTGCAGCCGAAATTGAAACTTCTTGAAGTGACTTGTTATTTGTTGAAATACATGTTATGCTTGTTGATTTCACATTTTGTAAAATGTAAACTGATGCTTGAATTCCTTAAATTTAGGTGTTCTCGTTATCAGTGACAGAGATTGGGAGTCTAGTTAGCCTTGGGGCTAGGGATTCTTGCGAGTTCTTTCATGATCCTTTTAAGGGAAAAAGGTGCTGTCTTCTTTATTTCTGTAGTTACATTTCAGCATAAAGAATCGAAGGCAGCTTTCAAGTTTATGCAAAAAAAAATTCTGTTCCCTCTATCCTGTTTATAGTTAAGAACAAAAGGAAGTAAATATAGATATGATTCTTTTTTGCAGTGAGGAAGGTCAGGTCAGGAAGGTGTTGAAGGTGGAGCCTCTTCCAGATGGATCCGGCCACTTCTTTAACCTCAGTAATCTCGCTTTCTTCTTAATGCTTGTTGCTGTTTATATTTGCTGATATGTTTATGGTTTTAGTACGTATTGATATATTATTGAGATGCATTGCTCTTGTATCATTGAGCAGATAAAAGATTACTCTTTTAAACTTTCCAAGTAATTGTGCTCACTTGTTTAACAACTTCTTTTTCCTTTCCTGACATTGTTATGGCGTTTATTGTAGGTGTTCAGAACAAACTTATTAACTTGGACGAGAGTATTTACATCCCCGTTACCAAAGCAGAGTTTGCGGTTCTCAATTCAGCTTTCAATGTATGACTCCCTCTTCCTCCCCCCCCTTCCCCTCTCTCGGCTCTCTCTCCCATCAATTGAGCTATGAGTTCATTGTTGAATCGTAACATCATTTCTGAGAATTCATGTTTACCCAATTGGTTACTGATAAGTTCCACATGTTAGTGATCTTCTACGGCGTCGCTCGCTCCTGACATAGTTTGATCTCTCTCTTGTGCAGTTTATCTTGCCATACCTTTTAGGTTGGCACGCCTTTGCAAACTCCATAAAACCAGAAGATACAAGCCGTGGAAATAATGCAAGTTCTAGACATGGGGGAGACGTCGAATGGAACCGATAGTGATCTTTTTTTTGATGTTGCAGGGTCTTTAGACATGGTGCTAAGAAAGAATGAACTTTGAATTCGGCCTTTTCCATTGTATCTATTTTTCCCCCGAAAATTTTGGCAATCTGTGTGCTGAGTATTTTGTAATGGAAGGTAGAATAGATATCGAAGGAGTTTCGTAACATTTTGTTTTTCTATTATTTTTTTTTAATGCTGATTTGCCTCGATCTTTGGTGGAAGAAAAGAAAATAAAATAAAATAAAACACGGCTAATTTTCTGTTCTCTAGTTCCCTAAAAATGTGTGTTTTCAGTAATAGTATTCCAGTAAGTTTCATGCTAATAGCCTCACCAAGTCCATGCTTTGACAGAGATGTACGGATAGATATATATATATATATATATATGTAAAGTGTGTGTTGATCAATTAGTTGTTTAAGGCTTGCTTGACTGGAACAAGCCGGCACCCCCTGAAGTTGGAATATTCTTTTTTTTTTTTTAATTTAATTTTTTGTATTTTTTTATTATTTGATGTAATTAACGTTCCAATATTTAGAGACTATTTGACTTGTAAACAAAACGAAGTCTGACTAACTGAATGGGCTGGGTCAATAGCTGGATTTGGGAATAGAATTCTTGGCGTAGTAAGATAAGCAGTCCCTGCCATTGAAAAAAGCTCTGTTTGGATGGAGTATTTATTTTTTAAAAGAAAAATTTTCGTGTTTTAAATATGGAAAGTTTTTTCATTTGAGAATAAGATTATGTTTGGATGTGTAAAAAATTTTTTTCTTAAAAACAAAAAGTTGTTTGGAGTGAGAAAAAATGGTGTTGGAAATTATGTATTATGAGAAGATTTTAAAAAGATTTATTTTCTTTTTCTAAAAGAGTGGTACAAAATAACTTGAAAAATGAGATAGTTTTTATTTTTCAAAATGAGATAATTATAAAAAGTTGAGAAAAAATTTTTCAATTTCCAAATTTGGATATGTCATCCAAACATAGGATGTATATGTTTTGTTTGTTTGTTTGTTTTTAATGGACGCCCTCTTAAAACTTCATGACTATGGTAGTTTAGTCCCCAAGATCGTGTTTGGTTGGAGAGAAAAGTGAAAGGTAGGAGAAGGTTAGAGGTATTAATGAAAGAACTTTAATATTTATAATTGTTTAGCAAGAAAAAAAAAAAAAAAAGGAAGTGATTATTCCAAATCTTTGAAAATATCTGAATTTTGATCTATCCTAAATGAAAAAGATTATTTGAGGAATTACATACCAAACATCATGAAATTCCTTTTTTCATTTTCTTCACCTACGTGATTTACCATTCCCTCTGTCCTGTTTTCTCGCCTTCCTACCAAACATATTTTGTATTTCCAAAACCGTCGTTGTATTTTATTTTATTTATTTTTTATTACATAAGATTACATACATAAAAATACCTTAAACAGAACTTTACATTCATAAAATAGGCAAAAAATATAATGGCTTAGGTACAACTAAACCTAGGGTTGATTGATAGCTATTTGTTCTCTAGCGAGGTTACTATCTACTTGGACTAATATTAATTTGGTGGTGGAATTCAATTTCAGTTCACATCACCATAGCTTACGTCATTTTAATTTAAATAATTCAATTCTAGTGAATACTGAATTCTAAGAGTCGTTGCCGCTTTATTTTCCAAAGGTAATTTGGTACGTAGCACGTACATACCCAGTAAACAAATAAAAATAAATAATTTAATTACATACACAAATAAAAAGATAACATTAACAAGCCAAAGAGCAAAAACGTACACGCAATAACCTTTACCATTTCTTTAATTACCAAGAACTGACGTGTTCTTAACTATGCCTGGCCAAAATATACTCTCTTTGTCTCCTTCAATCTTATTTTTTATTTTTCTTTTAAAAAATTGTGTATATATATCAGAAAGAAATTATATATAGAAACTCATTAAATATATGTATATTCTGAGGACAGCATATGTTGGCATTGTTCGAGGATTTGAAAGGGCATTGACTTCCATGAATATTAAATTTTAATACATAAATTTAATATCATCATAGTTTTTTTTTTAAAATTTATTTATTTAAAAAAGGCTTAACTTTCAAAGGTTGTAAAAGAAGATTGAGCAAAATTAGACTTGCGCGCATGCGATGACAAATACAATATTTAACAACATATGTTCATATTTTCAGTCTTGTATTTTAAAAGGTAAAGGGTCGATCTGATAACTAATTGTTATACAAAAAATATATATGTACACACATATATGTATAGAAATATAATGTGTTAACTTAAAGAAGTGAATAAAATAAGTCGTTCTTCAAATAGTTGAAATGTCATTCATTGACTTAGGTTGATTTAAAATGTACCACTTGGATTTAGTCAATTAGACTATTAGTGATTTAAGAATCTTGATTAATTAATTCCAAAAGGTCTTTTTAATTGTGGGTTCTTTGAATGAGTGTTCCTAATCTTGTGCCCATGACTTATCCTGCCTTTGGATTAGAGCTGTCAAAAACACCCCACTTTTATTAATTAATTAATTAATTAGTTTATAAATAACTAGTTGGCCTATCTCTTAGATTTTGTTAATTCAAGTGTTAATAATTAATTTTCTAAAATTGGACTAATTAACTAAAATATCAATGGTTAACTATCACAAGCTAAATGCAAGTCAATGGCCTCTTTTTAAGCTTGTTGAACAATAAAAATTAATTTTAGGCTAAAATTAATTTTTCATATAATTCAATCCCGTAGAAAATATAATACATACATCTGTATATTGGAAACGAGACTTGCTTATTGATATGGAATTCTTGTCGTTTAATTAACTGAGAAAACCACAAATGTAGAGAATTTTCAATATGATTATGTGTTTTTTTTTTTTAACTATCAAATAACGATAAATATACATGTCTTATTAATCATTATAAATTTTTTTTATTAGACTACCAAATTTATCATCGCCATTTGATCCATATCACTTGATTAAAACAATAATATCGACCGACGACCCTTAATTCTAGTATAAGCATGGAGAACTGTTTAAGTAACACGGTTAAACTCATACATTTTATGCAAATTGTGTTAACACGTGTATGTGTGTGTGTCTATATATATATATATAAAATGTACCCATTTGGTTATACTTCAACCATAACACTTTAAGACTTGTAAATTATCAAATAATGAACAGTACATGAATTGACATGGTAAATGAATTAATTGTTCAATTGTGCATGTAAACACACTTCAAAGAAAGTAGTTGCAAGAAACAGTTACTTGTCTCTGAATTTTGAGACACAATTATAAGTTTTCATTTTATCATATACATATCATACATATCATATCATATCATATCTTAATGCAACAACTTCACAAAGGCCTAAACCTTAACATATATATATATATATATATATTATATATATGTTGTATTAAAAGCAAACATTATCAACGCACAGCCTTTTGTCCTCTTGCCTTTTCTTTTCTCAACATCAAATCACTTGCTTAATCTGCACGTAATTAATTGGACTAATCTAGCTGATGAGGAAAAGTTCTTTGTCCAAGCTAGCTAGGCTAATAAACTAATGATTAAGGTCAAAACATAATCTTTCTCTGCACTAATTAACTAAGTCTCTGCATATACGTAGTGATAACTTAGTTTATTTATAAGTCAAACTTTGAGAAGACCTGAGCTCAACCGGGATCTATCAAAATACTTCCTTTTATTTTGTTTTATTTCATTATTATTTTTTATTGTTGTGTGTCTGTCATTACGATATATGAAAGTTATAGCTCTTGGAATTTTCACCACAAAATTACCAACTTCCTTATCATTAAGAAACAATTGTATGGATAATGAACTTGCAATAAATTTATGGTCATAAGGGATACTTTTCTCACCTAATTGTTGTTGCTGAAAATTACAAGTGTACAATATTATAAACAAGTACTAAATTGAAAAGTAAAGTATCGTTCCCAAAAGGACTGTCGTTATCAATTACTGAAGTTATATTAACTTCAATTTTATTTGAATAACCGAAAAAATATTTTTAAATAAAAATAACAAAATAAATAAAAAGACAAAAGACTCAAAATGCTAAAAATCCAGGATTTATGATTTCACCATATTAATCATATTCAAATATTCTAATCCAATAAATCAATGTTTATTCCCTATGTTGCTAGCGAATCTATCTAATATATTAATTAATCTTTCTCAAGCATTAACAATTTATTATAATAAGCCTTATTACCTCTCGGTCTCGAACAACTTATTATAATTCATTAAGAACCAGAAATTCATGATGCTGTATAAGTTTCTTAACTATCTCTAGCTTATGACAATCTTATGACAGATTAAATAAGGGCTTATTTAATTATCACTTCTTATTCTCAAATCAAATATCAAATCATGCAAAAGTTAACCAGAAATTCATAAGCATTAAGCATATATTAAAATACTCAACATATAAGTGGAATAGAACATCAATAAATTAAAAATAGAAAAATTCAAATAATCATAATCCTGATAGATCATATCCCTAGAAAAGAAAATTACTTCATAAATAAAAATAAAAATCTACAATATAAAAGTTTAATTATTCTCAAATTATAAAAATAAAAAAATAAGAAAATAAAGCAAAAAAATCCAGTTTAAAGGTGTCACATGTCTCCAAAACCTTCTTCTAAATTTTCTTTTCCCTTTCTTCTTGATAATTCAAGATAATATCTCCCTAATTTTATAGAAAGCTAAACCTAAAATTTAAAATATTTTTTTTCTTCTTTTTTTTCTATGGTTTTCGGCTCCAAGCAGCCAAAAACCCTAAGCACGAAGCCCAAGGCTTCTTTTTATAACTTCCAAGCCGCTGCCTCCTTCAATTTCTTCTTTTTTATTTTTTGTTTCTTTTCTTATCTTTTTCTCGGCTGCAACAAAGGCTGACGCGAGTCAGCCCTAGGGGCCCATGGAGACAAATGGCGCGAACCGATTAGGAGTAGCCAGGAGCTGGGACGTGTGGCGAGCTTGGACTGGCTGGAACTTGCAGGTGCACACGGAGTTGTGGAACGCAAAGCACAGGATCCAACAATGCCCTTGGTTGCTAAAATGCGCTCTGAGACGCTCCGGACAGGGCGAGTGAGATGTACTCACCAATCTGGGCCTCCTCCTCGCAGATCTGATGACCAAAAAAGGCGAGTGACTGCACGTGGTCTGAATTTTCTTTTGCTATTTTAAATCCATTTTATCATATTTTAGCTCCAAATTACTATTTTTAACCCTATTAACATAATTAACTCACACACTTGGGACAACATAATAAATTTGGGGAAAATTAATATAAATTACTAAGATTATAGCAAAAAAAAAAAAAAAAGCTTAAAAATACTAAATTAACTCTATTTTATAAAGTTATCAATTATCAAATTCAATCATATTTATATCTATGATTTCTTGTGACCGGCCGAGTTTGAAATATTAGCCACACTATTTCTCCGTCTAAACAATTCGCTATTTTAATTTGAAATATGATATGTTTTTATGTGTGTGTGCCTATATATTTATATATACACAAATATGAAATATATAATATAATTGTCCTTGTTGCGTGAAGCATCAATAAAAGAGATTAATGGCCTATATATCAATTTTATAATTTTATTCATCTCGTATGGGGGCCTTAAGCTTATGAGCAATATCATTTAAACAAGAAAAGAAATCAGAGAAATTGTTGTTATTATTATTGTTGCTTTTATCATCATCATCATCATCATCAATATTATTATTAGTACTATTATTAAATTGGTAGTTTTTAAATCAAAGTTTTTAATTTAGAAAAATGATTATTAATCAATAATTGATAATAGTTAATTAATGATTAATATAATTAATTAATAAAGAATACATATTAATATTGATCGATTAGTCATTCAATGATTACTTATTAAAATAACGAATTTTTCTAATTAAAAAAAAAAATTTGGTCACTAATGAAAATATAAAAAAAATACTTCTCTAAAAAAGTATATTAATTACACATATGTCCCATAACATTATTCGCTATGGATGAGAGAAGTTATATTCAGATATTTCAAGTAGATTTTGTAAAACTATGTATGTAAATATTAGGCAATATTGTTGTCAATATGGATACATGTACATGTGGGTAATACGTATTCTTAACTTAAACTGACCAGGCAGACTGTATATATATATATATATATATATAATTGACTAAAATGGATAAAACAATATAGAAAATGATGGTCTAATATTACTGCCAAAAAAATAGAATTCTTGCATGTTGAAATGGTGCTAAGCAGAATGGACAAAATGAGGACTTAACCCTAGCTGAGAAGTTCAATAACACCCTCACATATATTAATACATTTATATATATATATATATATATATAAATATCTATTTAGTTTGGGAGCGAAACAAACATGTCCTTTCAAAGCTTGTAATGGTTGCCTAATATATAGAGCTATTAAATTCACTAGTTGTACTTAATTTTAATTACCTATATAGTGATATCATGTTATATGGTGGCACGTTGAAGCTGAATATTCATTACAGCTCCAAGTAAGGAGGATTATTATAGCTAAACTTATTTTTAAATTAGATTAGTACTAGATCATACTTATGATCATTTGTTTACTATAGCAATTAAAAATTCTTTTTGTTTCTCTGGTTCATTTTGCGGTTTCCCTATTCTTCCAACTATAGCCATGACTTCTTGGTGCTGAAGGAAATTTCTTAGGAGATACGGTTATACTTAATCTATATATCTATGGTAAAAATCGTTGATTAAGTTCTTAATATAACTACACCCACAGGGGTGGATGGGTTGACAAAAGGGGATGACGCCTTCCTTAGTCTCTTCCTTCGTCCACTAAAGTTTGAATCCTGTGGAGCTCCTGTAAGACCCACACTCCAGCTTAAACTGTACGTAGTAGCATTGGGTTAGTAATGTTCTGGGTGAGGTTTTGATTGACGACTAAAAGAGGTTAGGTTAAAGGCCCATCTATTTCTTGTCATACTCAGAGAAGTAGATCCCGTCTGTGAGGCTGAAATTAGGACGATGATGAACTACTACTAGAGCCTTTTACTTATATATATATATATATATATATATAAAAGTTCCTAATATAACAATGAGTTTTCCACAAACACATATAAATATAGGTATACATAGGTATTTGAGTTTGAGAGAGGGGTACGATGGAGTTATATATAAAATTACCACCGAAAATATGGACTTGGCACATGCCTAGAGGGAAAAGCGGGTCCAACTTAATTGCTAGAACAAAAGTGGGCCAACTAGAATGTTTTAAGGGTGATTTATAGGATTGTTTATCAAAAAGACATCTATAAATTATTTCTACCACTAAAATAGTTTCAATTTTTTTGAGCTCCAATTAGATAACTATAAAGGGTTGAGATCCAAAATAAGAAGACAAAAACTATAATGTCCATTTAATAGGATGTTTAGATATTTTTCTATATAATTTGTATGAAAAATAACAAAATTTAGTTTTTTTTTTTTTTTTTTTTTAAACACTAAACAAGCCGGTTCGGATCTACTTGTTGACAATAAACCTAGGTCCAACATGACTATCATATATGGACTGGGAAGCGATGGGTGCTAGCCAACTTAAACTTTACAATTCTATTTACTGCTAAACTATACACCTTCTAGAAACAATATATATACTCTCCTATTTGGCAGCTGGACCTATCAACTTTCTAATAAACAACTTGCAACAACTAGTTAAATTATAACTTTCTATAAAATTATGTGTAATATATGAAATGATTTAGCAACTGTCTCGACAAAAGACACGTATCATGACAAAATATTACAATGAAATCAACGCGTTATTGCAATAATGTACAAAAAAAAATTACAGAATCGGATGCTGGATAAAAAAAAATATATACGTACATTTCATATGATTAAAAATTAAACTTCCGAGAAATTTAGGTTACACTTCATTGACTGACAAGTCAGACATGGAAAACAAACACCAAACTGCCACTATGTGACATTTAATTGACTAAGATATTATATAGCCAACTTGAGCAACCTACCAAAGCACAACTTGTACAATTTGATAGAAATTCCTCTACCCATATCACCATCAACTTTAAATGCATTTAACCATTTTCTAATTAACAAATAAAATTTCCTTTTAGTCCTTAAATTTTTTTTTTGGGTAGAATTAGTCCTCTAAAAAATGATCATAGATATATAAAGACAAACTTAAAGCGTTCTTAATATATATTTTAATAATATTTTGTATTAAAATAGGAGGGATGTACTACTTATTACCTAATAATTAGGTGGTGAAATCAAAATATTCCATTTAATTTAAACTGCTGAGATCTGCCGGCAATTATTTCGAAGGGTTACTGAATTTAAATAACACGGCAAGTAAAAAGGAATTAAATAATATTTAAACTAAGAGTTTTGCACCGAAATCTAAGGTCTCAAACCAAGAAAGTCACTTTAGTCAATGTTTTTTAATTACGGCTGATGAATTTTGACCACTAATCGACGGCCATATAAGTCGTTTTATTACACATGAATATGAATACATGACTAGTTTGTTTAAGTCCTTACGATGGCCCTACATATCTACTTTTCTTATTTCTGAAAGAGTTGAATTATTTTAATAATTAGCTGTGATATACATAAAACCAAGTAATAACTATTTTATTAAAAATAATTAATTACAAAAATTTGAATTTAATATCTCTGCTTCTTAGAGTGCGTTTGCCTTAACCTTTTTTCTTTAACGAAAAAAAAAAAAAAAAAAAGTAATATTAAAATAAATAAAAAATAAAAAAAGGAGAGCTGGCTATTTGACATTTTTGAAGGAGTAACATGCGAATTAAGATAAGCTCAAGCTAGCTAGAACGGGGGGTTTAAAAAATGTTAAAGTCAAAATCTTTAGGCTTTATCTCATCCTTCAATATATAAAAAGCAACAGTGCCATATATATATATATGTATATATAATAAGGAGAAGATGACAGAGTAAAATATGAAATTACAAGCCATCGAAAACTCAGAAAAGCCTTTTGTTGGAACTACGGCTACCATGAACGAAGAGAAAGCAATATTAATCTCCAAGATTTGTGGTGAAGAAGAGCATACTTCTTCGTTGATTAACAAGGTGATTAGTTGTTTTTTATGCAACTTGATCGGCGAATCATGATGAGAACTCTCGCCTTAATTAAATAAGTTTTTTTTTTCTGCTATAATTTATTTCTTTTCTTAATGTTCTTCTTATAAATCTTCTTCTTAATTGATTAACAAGGTTATTATTAGTTGTTTTAATTAAGTTTTCTGCTATATTTTTCTATTTCTGTTCAATTCTTTCTTCCTCGTCTTCTTTTTAATTATCTGAAGTCATATATACTTGAGTGTGTAAATATATCTATATATATATGTACATATATTATATATATGCAAATATGATCATTTGGATCCAGTACTGCGGCCTTTTTTTGATCGATGCCAGAAAAAGGCATCGATTATAAGTTTTCATGCTGAGTTTGTAATTCGTATAGATAGTTATATCGCCTTTTTTTTTTTTTGGGGTGCAGAAGTTGAAGCCTTAAATTTCACTCTGAAATATATATATACGTTATATATTAAGTTTGACAAAAATTAAGCACTTTAATTCATGGGATGTTTCATGTTGATATTGATCTCTTCTATTTCTTTTTTCTTTTGAAACTTTTTGTTACAATTAATATCTATTTTCTTACCTGCATATGATATTTTCACAATTAATTTAGGGAAATGATGGGTGCCAAGTTGTTGTACAAGAGCCAAATAATTTGAAACATTCTTCTCCCACCGCCAGAAATGATTTAGCCATTACCAAACAGGTAAATGAAGTCCTAACAAAAATAATTAAATTCGTGGACTTTTCGTATATATATATATATATATGATGTTTATAAGCAATGTAATTATTACACATATACAGAAATTTCGTTAAACGAAATTAAAAGGTTATTAACTAATAGGGCAATTTTTTTTTTTTTTTTTGGAGGTAACCTCCAAAAAGAAAGAAATTTATATAGAATTCCACATGGGCTTAAAAAACTTCTATAAGTAACCACACACATAGTGCAACTTAATACTTTTACATCTGACTTTATCCTAAAATATAAAGTTATAAGAATTCCATATCTCTAGATAAAATATATATATATATTTTTACAAGATTGCCAAAAAAAAAAAAAAAAAAGAAGAAGAACATTTAAGATATAAGAGAAATTCATATTTCAGCTGCATGCTTATGTGCGTATGAGCTACTTTAAGGTATGTTTGAATAATACAACAAGTTTTCATCATCTTATTTTACTAATAGAAGGAAGGAAAAAAAAAAAAAAACCCCACAAAGTCATTATCTAGATTAATGGTAATGAATTCATATCATTGGTTCCATGTGAATAATTAACGAATCTAATTTAGCACACACTAATATTAATTTGAGCTGCATCTACCATTTAATGATCTCTCCGTGTATTATTTATCTTTGTTTAATTTTTTCAAAATTCGAATGATCTTAAATAATTTCTCGAAACTTTGACATACATTTATCTCCCCAATACATACATGTACTTATATATATATATATATATATCACACAAATTATTATATTAATTATAAATTCAAAATGTCCACGTTCATTGAATTCATGACTGGAGGTTAAACCGCAAAACTGGCCTCCCATATGGTCAAATAGCTAGCTAGTGAAACTACTATACGTAATTCAAGTGAATGAGCTGATTTATATACACATATTTATATATGTATGTAAATATATAAATCATATGTGTAATTGTATGTATAGTACTCTCAACTAAATTATGTACAGGAAACTGTGGCGATCAACAGAACTGATAATACTACTGCTGATCCATCGATTTCGGAGACACATACAGATCATAGCTCACCCTCACTAGTGAGGAATGAGCAGGTATGCATATGTATATGTATATACACTATATATATATGCCTAATACATAAATAGCCCACTTATTGATTACTTTAATAACTTTCATTTATTTAGCCTGATTTTTTTTTTTTTTTTTTTTTGAAATCTGTTACAATTACTAGGAGGAAAAGCTAAAATCAGTTTACAAAGCCGAAATGGGAGAGGTTAGAGAAGAAAACGAAAAATTAAAGCTGCTTTTGGCGCGAATCGTGGCGGATTACCAGTCACTCCAATCGCAGCTCGTCGACATTCTTCGCCAACAAGAAACTGAGCCTAACCCTAGTACTGACTGCAAATCTCCTGATGATCATGATCATCATCATCCTGTCCACCAAAAAAATGATCATGATAAAAAACCTCGTGATCATGACGATCAGCTTGTCTCCCTTAGTCTCGGAAGAACCTCGAATGATGAACGGAGATCAAAGAATGAAATCACGAAAAAGAATGGCAATCATGATCAGGAGGGATTGAATGATGGAGAACTTGCATTGGCATTAGGATCGTTGTCGGAGACTACAAAAAATTCGAGTTCCCACAACAACGCTGATCATGATAAAGACGAGAAGGAAGATGATGATCAGGAGGTCGAGCCCACAGAAATGTGGCCGCCGAGTAAAGTTCTCAAGACGGCGAGATCAAGTGGTGATGATCAGCCTGATGATGGGGTTTCACAAAACTCGCCTTTGAAGAAAGCTAGGGTTACGCTCAGAGTTAGATGTGATGCTCCAACAGTAAGTATATATATTGTAATTTTCCCTAATTATAAGTTCAATGATAGCTAGATTAAGAAGCTTAATTGAGTAATCAATTTTAACTTATATGTAGATATAAATGTGTGTGTGTGTGTGTGTGTGTCTGTGTTGTGCAGATGAACGATGGTTGTCAATGGAGAAAGTATGGTCAGAAAATAGCCAAAGGAAATCCATGCCCTCGAGCATACTATCGCTGCACAATCTCACCGTCTTGTCCTGTGAGAAAACAGGTATATATATGTATATATACACATATATATGTATATATGTGTGTGTATGTATTTTCTTCCAGCTTTTATTGAAAAACATTGTCAATTATTTTCTTTGATAAACCAATTAATGGTAATGATCAATATTGCCTTAGAAATTGACTTTAGTTTCCAAAAGAAAATATTCAACGCTAAGTTGTTGAATCTGGATATACATTATTGACTATTATATATGACACTTCAAACTATGGTACGTTATATATATACATATACATATATATATATATATATATATCTAGCTAGTTAGATAGCATTACCAGCACAAATGATTTACTTATAGCTTCGTACATATAAAAAACTATGCCGTTTCTGCTTAATTTCAACTCATGGGCATAGATACCAAATGATGACCATAACACTTTGTGTATAAATTGATGAGAGTTCGTGTAGAACATCACTACTGGTCTTTAACTGATAATATATTATATTATATTATATTATATTTTTATATCAAATCACACATATAACCGACTATTACATATGATTTGTTAAAAGATTAAAACTCATCAATATCGATTGTGACAGATATTATATCCAATTATCCATACTCAAATAATTACTAGGCATCTATAATATTTGACCCTACAATATGTACATGATATAAGTGTTTGACAAATGACTTCTTATCCTCAAAGATATTTAGCTAGTCCTATTAGCACAATGATTTCTCATGATATCAATAATATGAGAAGAAAAAAGAATCTTTAGGTTGGAAAATTAAGGAAAGACCTACATGTCAAATTTCAACCTGAACAGTGAAAAATTATCACCAAATATTTTCTTTTCACGGATAGTAACTTTTTTTTTTTTTTCCTTGGTCCCAAACGTTTTCAGGTTCAAAGATGCGCTGAGGACATGTCCATCTTGACCACCACCTACGAAGGAAACCATAACCACTCACTTCCCATCTCCGCCACCGCCATGGCGTCCACCACCTCCGCCGCCGCTTCCATCCTCCAATCTCGCTCAACCACCTCCTCCTCTTCACATCCAAACTTTCTACTTCCTTCAGCCATATCGGGCCCCAACTCGGCCGCAACTTCCTCTTACCCTAACCTTCCTGCCGGGCTCAACTTCAGCAGCACTACTACTAGTGCCACCACTCTCTTCCAAAACCCGATAACTAGATCATCATCACAACAACAATTCTACTTCCCAAACACCTCAATCTCAACCTGCAATTCCCACCCGACCGTCACTCTTGACCTCACCGTCCCAAACCACCCGTATTCACCCCACATTCTCGGAAGAGGACTTTCTTCAAACACCTCATCTGCACTCAGATATCCCTCCACATGTCTCAACTTTTCCTCATCTTCTTCTCCAGCTTCCTCTTCTGTGGAGCCCATTAATAGCCACTACATTAATAGCTACTTCAACTACAGAAACAATTACCCAGTTGGCTCCAATGGAACCTACAAAGAAGCTGGTTTCTATCAACCTTTCATGAACAGTAATACTACTACTACAACTACAAATCAACAGTCCTTGACGGAGACGATATCGGCTGCAACCAAGGCCATTGCATCAAACCCAAACTTCCAATCGGCTTTAGCGGCTGCTCTCACGTCATTTGTTGGAAAAGGTGGTACTGGGGTCTGATATAAATCATGTTTAGGGTGACCCCAAAAAAATCGTCACAAAATTAGGACGTCACAGTAGCTTAGCTTTTGTTTTGAGATCATGTTGTATATGGTTTTTTTTTTTTTTTTTTTTGGGTGACAATATTTTACCTTTTCACAAGTACAGATGATAAGATTTTCATGTGTAATACTTTTTACATGTACCAACTCGATTCATCAAATTTTGGATTAGAAACTAAAATGATCGGTTTTTTTTTTTTTTATGCCATGCAATATTTGTTTGTGTGAGTAGTAAACTGTATAGTGCATGTCTGATAGTGTACGGTCTAAAAAGTGATGCATTGTTCTGAAATTTGTTAACTGTATTAACTTGTCTATGTACAATTTCTCCATCTTCATATCTTAGTTGGCTTGAGCACCCGTTTGTAAGTAAGAGGGTTCGAGTTCGACTCTCAATGAAAGCGCCCGTTTATGTGTCCTGATTGCCTATCGAATAAAATAGTTTAGAGTCTAATGGTTAAAGATTGGAAAAACCATAAGGAAGCGGTTTCCTTAATGAAAATTTAAACCGAAAAAAAAAAAAAAAAAATATATATATATATATATAGCATTGATTTATTCATCTTTTCTTAAACGAGTGGTCTCATTTCATGGTTCTGTCTTTCAGCATAAATCATACAAGAATGTTCTATTTGTGTCTCACTCGTCGCCAGACTAGGAGGCGAAGTCTGCAGCGCGGCATCTATACCCTTTTTTGTGGTGAGCGTTTATTTGAGCAAGAGCACATTATTGTTCCTGCAAAATTCAAATACAAGAAAAAGACCATGAACTTCTTCAACACTAGCTAAGGTAAATCTTGGCGATTGATGGTTCGAAACTGGGTCTAAAAGTCTCTAAAATCGTAATGCAAGCTATAACATGCCGAGATTTCCAATGCAGACAATTCGTGCAATCAAACCACATTTGAGACAGAAGTGCATGACTAACTTGTTGTGCCGATGCCAAATTAAATAGAGTATAATCCACTCTACTATTCAGGTTTTGAATTCTAATTATACAAGAAAAAAAAAAAAGTTTTTCTTATAGCAAGATGAACAAACATAAGAACAACAAGAAGAAACTTGTTTTTAGTTTTACAATTCAAGAAGTGAAAAACAACGAATAAGTGCTTAAAGCACACAACTCGAAGTTGATCCCAATAAACTAGCTTATTTTCTTATAAAACACCTCAAATAGCATGTGGATTGTTTCAAGTGCAAAATCCCCTTCAACATTGGCCAACTTAAATCCTGAAAAGAAAAGAAAACGAAGATTTAAAAACAAGATTAAGAGGCCGACAGATGTATCGAAAACATGATTTAGTTGTATGATTAAAGTGGTAAGAAACAATGAACAAGTTTTGATAGCATGTCAACATCGTAAATACAAGCAGTTATACCTAGAAATGGCCAACAAAGTTGCATTAAAAAACTTGCCTTCTTATGTCTGAGCAGACTACATATGGGATTAGACAGACTTGTGGCAGAATGACCATCTCCTAAGCATTTGTAGATGCAGAATCCTCTTTTCCGTCATTCTCAGTACGACTGGAACGCAACAAAAAACAAGAGAATTGGTGTACCGTGAGAGATAGAAGTTTTAGAAGTTGAACCACCCCAAAAAGAAAGCACAACAAAACTTGAATTTGAAATCCAATGTTATTCAACAGATGAGACTAAATGAAAAACAAAAGCAAGTTCCATCATAGGATACAAGAGGAATGAAAGTGGAGACTTAGAGAAGAAGATTGCCGAATACTTACGTTGCTTGGCCATTAATCCATATCTTTTGGATGTGAGAAATGTTATCCCGGTCTTCATTTCCTCTCCGGTAGCACCGTTCGAGAAAAGGACACTCGTAGATGTCCAAAACGTGAAGAGAAGTGGGCAAAGCTTCTTGTGGCAGAAACCGGAGCTCGTTGCAGTACCACAAAGACAACGTATCAAGGGATGTAACATTTTGAAAGGCATTGCCGTTTAGGCTTCTAAGGCGTCCAAGTCTAACGAGTTTGAAAGAAGTTAGAGAGCTAGGAAGCAGCCCTTCTGGAAATGAATCCCGCTCCACATCGCAGTAGTTAATTCGTAGTGTTCTCAGAGAGGTAAGTCGTTGGAGATCCCAACGCCTATGTTGTGCAAGGAGTTTGCGACAATCGGAAATTACAAGTTCATTTAAGCTATGGGGCAATCCTCCTTCGGGAAAGGACACGATTTCTGGACAATTGAACATTTCAAGAAAAGCAAGAGACGGGAAAGTTCTGTGCATATCTTGAGGCAAGGACTTGAAACTACCGCAGCTAATTAGTCTCAATGAACTAAGCGGGTGGAGATCATTGCCAGTTTCTTCCGAGAAGCTAAGCGATTCCAAATTCCCACATTTCTGAAACTCGAGCTGCTTAAGACTTGGGAAGTGGTCTAATGGTAACGAATTTAGAGAATCACATTGTCTAATCAACAATTCTGTAACAGTATATCGGTGGATCCCCGGGAACAGTAACATGTCGCATTGCTTGATTTCTAGACTTCCTTTTACATCAGGTAAAGTCCCAATTAGGTTTGGACAACGATCCAGCCGAAGTTGTTTGAGACAAGGGAAGTATCCCTTTATGTCATGTCCAGCAAATAACCACCCATTCCATTTTGGCATGTCAAAAAATGAGAGAGTTTCTAAAGATGGAAATGGTTTGAAAGAAGAAGTATTACCATAAAACTCAGCACCCATTGTCTCCACCTCATGAAAGCTTATGATAACAAGCGCTCGAAGAGCACGTAACTGCCCAAGTGGCGGCAAGGATGAACAATGTCTGTTACCACTTAGACGCATTGATACGATATTACAAAATGACGGATCACCAATCCAATGTGGGAAACTTGAACCTGCATAATCACAAATCGTGAGTTTCTCCAAGTTTGTGCAAGGTTGCAGTGCGCCAAGGACCTCATCTCCGCTTTTTGTGTTGCCGGTATCACATTCCCATTTCAACGATAGCTCTCTAAGGTTCTCCTTCTCCCTCAAATTGGCTTTTAGAACGTCGTCAACGCCAACGACATTATGAAGCCCTGAAATACAAAGCTTCCCACCCAAATGATGAAGCTCTCCCAACTCTTTGATGCTAGAACCTCTTGATTCACCCAAAACAAAATCAGTTAATGTCTGCAACTCCTTCATGTTATCCATTTGCGGTGGCATCTCTCTTAAGGTGTGGAAGTAGTGTCAAGGTGTCGCAGATTGATTAATCTTCCCATGTTGGTTGGCAATCGGGTAAGTCTTCTACAATTTGACAACAATAACGTTTGCAAATTGTAAAGAGTGCAAAGTGAACAAGGTATCTCTTCAACTTCACTCCCCGATAAGTCCAAATACCTTAGATGCTTCATATTACTGAATGAATGGATCTGCGTTTGCATTGATGGAGAGAGCACCCTTAAGTACCGTCCTTCGAGTTTCAAGTTTTCAGCCAACTGACCAGATGAATGTAGATATGGTCCTAGTGCTATGAAGGTGCGCAAATGTTTGGCTTCCGATAGACTAGTCCATAATTCATCATCAATCGATACGTTCTGTGCTACCAAATGACGAGTCTTGCTAGTAAGGCGCTTTGAGTTCTTGCTATCACTTTCAAGTCTGGAACATAATTCTCCTGATACAAACATAGCCAAATCATGCACAAGATCATGCATTACGAAAGCAGATTCATCTTGACCTGATCTTTGAAATAATGACCTCGATACTAAATCGTTGAAATACTCCTCCCCAACTTCTTCCAATCGCTTTTCCCTCTGAGTAGAATGCAAAAAGCCTTCTGCCATCCGTAACAAGACTATCTTTTTCTTTTGAAATTTATAATCTTTCGGAAATGCAGAACAATAAGCAAAGCACTGCTTCAAATAGGAAGGTAGATAACAATAGCTCAACCATAGCGATGGGAGGATATTATTGCTTTTTGTTCCACTCCATTCCCACACATGGCTCCTTAAAATGCTTTCCCATCTTTCTTGATTTCTTTCAGAGCGCAAAAGCCCACTGACCGATTTTACAGCTAATGGAAGACCCTTGCACTTTTCAACAATTCTTTCACCAATTTCTTGCAAACATGGATTGGCATCCAAGTCTCCCCTGAAGGCATGGTCCACAAAGATTTTCCAACAGTCACCGGCGGATACTTGCTTTAGTACATGAATTCGCCCAGTATTTACAATTGACGAAACTTCCTCGCTGCGCGTCGTCACAATGATCCTGCTTCCACATTCTCCATAAGTGAAGTTGCTCATCAGGAAATCCCAGTGATCATAACTCTCTGTTAGTTTACCAATTCTCCCAAAAGCTTAAGCTATTAGGAGGTGGGCCAACAATAGTTTTATATTTCAACACTCCCCCTCACGTGCATGCCAGACAATGGGCAAACGTGCGGACACATATTAATTTGAAAGTCCAACACAAATTATAAGAAGCCCGAAACATATTAAAGGCCCAACACGCAATGATAATAAAGGGGGTTAAATAGTGCAATTACAGGGGTTCGAACTCAGGACCTCCTGCTCTGATACCATGTTAGTTTACCAATTCTCCCAAAAGCTTAAGCTATTAGGAGGTGGGCCAACAATAGTTTTATATTTCAACACTCTCTTCCCAAACATCATCAAGAACAAAGAAAAATTTCTTGCCTCTCAAAGCCTCCTTCAATCGTTGTTGAAGTTCCATCGGTTCCTCCACGCTGCTTGCAATTTTGGAATTGACTTGCTGCAGAATAGTCTTGATTATTCTGAAACTATCAAACTCGGTTGATACAGTAACCCACACGTTGAGCTGGAAACCATGCTCCTTCACTCGGTTATCATCGAAAACAAGCTGAGCAAGTGTCGTCTTGCCAAGTCCGCCCATCCCCACAATGGGAAGCACACCGATGTTGTCACTCCATTTGTCATCTGAGAGCAACAAATTCAAGATCTCCTCTTTATCAGCATCTCTTCCATACACATGATGTTCATCTCGCAAAGGAGTGGGGCGTAGCATTCTCACTGGAGGTCTAGTCATGTTTTGAGAATCTTCTTTCAGACGAAGGGCAGCTGTCATCTCTAAAAGAATCTTCAGATCCTCCAAGACGTTGGCTATCTCAGCTAGTACAGTTTTTTCAACTTTCGCGAAGAAAGGAACGATGGACTTGATGATTAGCATTGTGCTTCCTCCAGATTGACGGCGCTCCAGCTGCTCGGACTGAGATTCAGCATTGATATCCTCCACCAAGTCGTCCGCTTTGAAAATGATGTGTTTGAGCTCAACAAGCCATTCCTTGACATTGTGATCGTCAATTTGCCTATCTTCAGCATCATTAAGCAACAGAGTAGCTTTCTTTAAGTCTAGCTCCAACTTCCTAAGCTGGTCCTCAATGGATTTCTTTCCTTTTGCCTCTCGAGAAGTCAACAACCTCTCAAATAGCTTCTCAAATGCAGCAGAGAGAAAAGCTCCAGCCAAGATTTCCGCCATTTTTTTTTTTTTTTTTTGGTTCTGATGACAAAAAAAAAAAAAACTTTAAAAAGTTGCATAAAATCTCTACGACCATCTCCAATGCAAATGTCAATATCAATGCTATATTAGTATATTCAACTCTGAAAAGTGTACAAATAACATATTTGATATTCTAAATCTATTTTGTCCTCGAATACATTATGCTATTTCAAATACTTTATCCACTTGTTGTCATAATTATTAAGTTTTGAGACTTATTAAAGTAGACTTTTAATTTTAAAATAATTTGAAAACAACAATGTAATGACTAGTTGAAAAAGTTGATATAATCCAATATCATATTTGACACTTGCTATACATGATGCCAAATTTGCCATCAAGTATAGCATTTTCTACCTTTGGCATTAAAAATTAAATTGCATTGTAGACTGATTTTGCCGTCCAAATGATAAAAAATTTAGCAGTGACATGTAATTTAACAATTAACACTACATTAGATATACACTAATATATGATAATATATGGTCAGTTCCTTTCCGTATGGAAGCTCAACAACTCCAAGTCAGTCTCACGGTGACTCTGATTTTTGTCTTTTTCCAGTGAAATTTTCTTTTGCTCAGTTGACTGTTGTTTTCTCAAGTTTATGTTGTTCTCATCTCGTTGGTTAAGTTTATTGTCGTTTTATCAAGTTCATGTCGCTTTGAGTCACTTTTCATATTAGTGTCGTTTTTTAGTGGTTGATGTGGTTTTCTAGTTCATATGTATTTTTGAATATTGTGTTTATTACTATTCATTTCTTTGGTTTTGAGGTTATGGTGGTTTTTAAGTATATGCCGTTTTCTAAGAGGCTGAGACTACAGTCGTTTCTGCTGGGTTACATCGTTTTTCATCGGCTGTCATTTTGATGTCGTCTTTGTAAGTTTTATGTCGTTTCAGGTGTTGATCATCTAATCGTTTTTGGACCTCTAGTCGTTTCCCATTTGATGTTGTTGTTTAATTAGTATCTGACGTTGAAATTTTGATTAAATTTGTTATTTTGTTTTTGGATGTCGTTTTTTACATTTGTTTCCTCAAAAAAAAAAAAATATATATATATATATATATATAAAAATTAAAAATTACATCATGACAAGTAGTTATGCATGGAGAAACTCGTGATTAAAAATAGGATGGAAAAAATACCGATAGTCTGGTCCGGTCTGACGTATTTATTGGTCCCTGCGGCTTTTTTTTTTTTTTTTTCCTGCCATCACAACAAGAGAATTCAAAAAGAAACATTAAGTTCACAGAAATCAAGTTCTCTACAGAAGTTTGGCAATTGATTTTTGTGGAGCAATCATATCATGACTTTCCAAAACTAGAAAAATAAAAACAAAAATGATTGGTTTAAAATGAAAATTTCACAAAATTAAGAAAAAGGGTGTTTAATTGTAGAGGGGAATCTTACGAAGTCTTAAAACCGGAGAGATTTCTCTGATCTTCTTTCTCTTCTCCAATGATCAAGACGATGGTTTTTTTTTTGGTGGAGGAGGCACCTTGCCTTGTCTCTCTCTCTCTCTCTCTCTGATCTCTCTCGTAGTTATGCAGATACTTAAAACGTTATAGACTTTCCAGTTACAGAAATATAGAAGTTGACATTTTTTTTAATGTTTGACTGATAATACGATATTTGACAATTGCCAATAGGACATGCTTAACCTAGAAGTTAGTTAGTTACAGCTCTAGTAGTTGACTTTCTGGCTATTTTATATATATATATATATATATATATAAAAGACTCGGTGAAGGAATCAGACGGAAGAACAGCTCAAAGAGGGAAGATTGTGGTGCAACTCAAATTAATTGTCGTTGAAGAAGAGTGGAATAATGTCCAAGAAAGAAAGAAAGAAAGAAACTGCTTTTAAGCTTTTAACAACTCAACACAAACATAATTGCAATTCTGCAGTCAGAAACTCAACAAGAGTACCTATAGAGAAGGGCAACTTTTGTTTGCCCCACCAAACTATAGTCACCTGTTAATTTGTGCCCCTGAACTTTATAAAGTTAAAAATGGTATTCTCATCCTTCAAACTTTAAAAACATTGGCAAAAATGTCCCTTCTGTTACACTCCGTTTATTTTAAGTTGATGAGGTCACTAAATTAAAAGCTAACAAACTTGATTTAAGAAAAATAAAACCCAAATTTTACGTAATACTAAATTATAAAAAAAAAATTAAAAAAAAAAAAAGGTTTTGAAGGAATGAAGATTTTCCTTTTCTCCGATGCACTTCTCTCTCCTCCTCCTTTGCTAAAAACGGTTATTCAGTAAACAAAGGAAACCTGTGGCCTAATCTACTTTATAAAAATCAAAGGAAGACAATAACCAGAAAACAAAGAACCATTGTAGGGCACTTCGGTCTCTATCAAAATAACAAAAAAATAATGAATATTTTACAAATGACAAATTATAATATCTTTAGTTTTTTTTTTTCTTTTTTTACTTCCAACTATATAAATATAAAGGATTCAAATCTAAACAAGTAATAAAAAACAAGAACACACACACACACACACACATATATGTCTATTAAATTTTCACAGTTTTTCAAAAAAAAAAAAAAAAAAAAAAGATTTGGGGCTAATCCTAGCCCAACAAAGTCAGCAGGCCCAAGGCATCAATCGGCCCACGCCATTTCTGAAGTTATCAAACCAGCTTTGCCATCTACAAGTGTCAAGCTTTCAAAAGTGCTGAGTGTACAGTGCCCACACATGGCAAAACCAAAATCCAAGCACGCAAAACCAGATTTTAACCGTCCTTAAAATAGAATTCCGGCCAAAAGACGCTTTCTCACAAGAACACCACCACCACCTCCTTCTCAACCCAATTCCTCAATCCATAGCAAAGCACAGGCTTAAAAAAAGGTACAGGATTTTTCCATAACAATTCCTGAAAAATATGCATTCTCCATTTCTCCTTCCATGTACCATTATTTATTCCTGTGAACTACAGAATTACACTTCTAATTGTCTCATCTTCTTTCTCAAATATAATCTCTTCTTTTCTTCTCTCTCTCTCTCTTGTTTTTTTTTTTTTTTGTTTTTTTTTTTTGTTTAGATCAATGATGGTAATAAACAAGATCAGGACCATTAACTGCTATAATTTTGTTCTGATTAATGTTCAGAATACCCTTAAAGCAAAGAAGGAATTTTTTTTGTTCCATGTCTTCACAGAATTCCAGGTCTCTAAAATTTCTAGAAAAAAAGCTATATTTTCTTGGACTGTATAGATGTGGAGTGAGTAATGCTATTTTATTTAACTTCTTGGTTCTGTGACCTTAGTCTAAGATGGCACAAGCAGAGGAGAACAAAGAAAGTTCCAAACTCTCAAGCTATGATGCCTACTTTGAGAAAATTCAATCAAGGAAAAAGTTACCAAGCGCTTTACAGGAGACTTTAACAGCTGCATTTGAACGGATTCCAGTTTCATATTTCCCATTGGTCCCTGGAGGCAAAGGTAAATAAAATACTTTATATCAGAAATTATTAGTTCAACAATTTCATCAGTGTGTATATGAATTTAAATTTTCACTCATGAACAAATAGCTTAAAAGGGTCCTTTTTTGTCACATTACCTTTTGCAGTCATTGAGATTCTTGCGGACACATCTGTTGCTGATGCAGTGGAGATTCTTTCCGAGTGCAACATCTTGTCAGCTCCTGTGAAAAACCCAGAAGCAAGAACCAGTTCAGATTGGAGAGACAGATACCTTGGGATCATAGATTACTCTGCCATAATACTGTGGGTGTTGGAGGGTGCAGAGCTTGCTGCTGTTGCTCTATCAGCTACCACCGCAACGGCTGCTGGAGTCGGTGCAGGCGCCGTCGGTGCTCTCGGAGCAGTAGCGTTGGGTGCGACTGGACCAGCTGCGGTTGCAAGCCTAACTGCGGCCGCGGTTGGTGCTGCTGTGGTTGGTGGTGTGGCTGCAGATAAATTCGTGGGCAAGGATGCTGCCACGGCCGCGGATAACTTAGGCGACGACTTCTACAAAGTCCTGCTGCAAGAGGAACCTTTCAAGTCCACCACTGTAAGTTTAACTCCATAAAAGAAGATTCTATGTGGAGTCTAGAGTATTTTACTTATGATGTTATTACTTTTTTGTTTCAGGTGAGAGACATAATAAAATCCTACCGGTGGGCACCTTTCATTCCAGTAGCCCCGGAGAGTTCTATGCTGAGCGTTCTACTTCTACTCTCAAAGTTTAGGTTGAGGAATGTTCCCGTAATCGAACCGGGCAAACCCGATATTCAGAACTTCATCACACAATCTGCAGTTGTCCAAGGTCTTGAAGGATGCAAAGGACGAGATTGGTTTGACTGCATTACTGCCCTGCCCATCTCTGATCTGGGACTTCCCTTCAGGTCTTATGATGAGGTAAGCTTTGCAAATCATCTACATAGTACTCATTTTCCCGGACCTCAACTTAATTTTTTAGCAAAGCTCAAATCTTGCCAGGTTATTAGCATCCAGAGCGACGAGCTAGTTCTGGAAGCTTTCAAGCGGATGAGAGATAACAAAATTGGTGGTCTCCCAGTTGTAAAGGGGCCAAAGAAGAAGATAGTTGGGAATGTCAGCATAAGAGACATCAGATACTTGCTGCTTAAACCTGAGCTCTTCTCCAACTTCAGGTAACGGAAAAGGCGAATTACGAATTTGTTTGTGGACAACCGCATTTTTCATCATCTTTCACCATGTGTTCTTCAGCCTGCACATTAGAATATAGCTCTTTACTTCAGTTCAGTTAAAAGACCTAAGTTATTGATTTCTGCAAGTAATAAAATTGTGAAAAATAGTAAAGGCCAAGCTAGCTATGATCACACATCTGGAGTCAACCTCATGCCGCGCTCTTTCGGTCAACTCACTTTGTTTGCTTCTTTCTTTCAGGAAACTCACTGTTGAGAACTTCATGAACACCATTGTCTCAGCAACCCAAGAAACTGGAAGAATAGTCCCACCAATTACCTGCAAACTTGATTCTACACTTGGCTCTGTAATCCACAGTCTAGCTTCCAAGTCGGTCCACAGGATTTACGTGGTAGCTGGTGAGGACGAGATTATTGGTGTCATCACACTCCGGGATGTGATTTCTTGCTTCATTCATGAACCCCCCAACCATTTCGATAGCTACTTCGGATTCTCCATGAAAGAGATGCTCGACCAGTGAAAACTTACATTTCAGGAGTGCTATTAACAAAAAATAAATAAAGTTACAGTTATTTTTTAATCAATGATGTGTAATTCTATCAAGTCACTTCTATTAAACTAAAGCCAGGAGACTTTCTGTGTCGTTTTCGGTTCATCATTTCTCGAACTCTTTCCACATCTTTCCACCTTCCTAGCTCTGCATATATGTTAGACAAAACAACGTACGGAATTGGGTTCTCTGGCTGTAACTGTAAGAGCCTTTTGGCCATTTCTTCAGCCAGCTCAGAGTCCAAATTAGCCCTACAAGCACCAAGCAAAGAAGCAAAAACAGATGCACTAGGCTCTAATAATCCCTGCACTAATTCTCTAGCTTCTTTTAACCTACCAGACCGAGCCAAAAGGTCGACCATGCAACTAAAATGAACGGGATTTGGTTTGAGGCCAAACTCTGCACTCATCATCCTGAATATTCTCCATCCTTTGTCAACCTGGCCACTGTGGCTACAAGCAGATAGCACACTCACGAAAGTTGCAGCATTCGGTCGAACTCGTTCTCCCAGCATTTGGTCAAAGATTTCAAAAGCAGATTCATTATCTCCATCTCTTCCATAGCCAGATATCATTGCGTTCCAGAATGCCGGATCCTTAGGTTTCACATTAAACCAATCAAAAACTCGCCCTGCCCAAGAAGAAAGCCCACATTTCATGTACAAGTCAATAAGTGCAGTGGCCAAGAACTTATCAATTTTAACATGGCTTCTTGTTGCATAACCATGGATCTCTTTTCCGCTCCGCAGAGCAGACAATCCTGAACAAGCCGATAGCATGCTTGTGATGGACTTTAAATTTGGTGAGATACCAGAAGACTGCATTCCCCTAAAGTACTTAAACGCTTCATTCCCCTTACCTAGTTGTGCAAACCCACTAATCATCGAATTCCAACTTGCTAGATCAGGTTGTAGTCCTTCAGTTATTAATCGTCTGAACAACACTACCGCTTTCAAGCTTTGTGCATTCAGCATCATCCCTGAGATCATGGCATTCCACGTTACTTCGTTCCGGTCTCCATTAAGTTCTTTGAAAACACCGCTTGCTTGCTGCCAACAACCGCATTTGGAATACATGTCAACAAGTGCTGTCGCCACCTTAACATCAAGCACCAATCCATATTTTATCGCCAACCCATGAACCTGACTGCCGTATAGAAGATACGCAAGATTAGCACATGCAGAAATAGCAGAAACCAACGTAACATGACTCGGTTTCTCGTCTAAAACTTCCATAATTTGCTTAAACACAGCCAAGACCTCAATCCAAAACCCGTTCTGAAGCAGCCCCGAAACATAGGCATTATAGCTCACTAAATTCTTGTTCGACATCCCATCAAAAACCTTAGCAGCCAAAACCACCGCTTTACACTTCGAATAAACGCTCAAAATCGCCGTCGCCACGTAAACATCCTTCTCAACACCCAACTTTATCGCCCAACAATACAATATCTCCCCAAAACCAACACTTCCACATGCTGACAACAAACTAGCCAAAGTAACCGAATTGGGCCTAAACTCTCCATACCTCCCGCCCCTCAACACCGCCAACGCGTCCCTCAAACACCAATTTGCGCCAGCCCAGAAACAACCGCGTTCGTCGATGCCAAGCTTCGGTCAGGCAATTCGTCGAACACCTTGAGAGCGTCGTCGAAGAGACGGAGGTTCTTGTACATTCCGATGAGAGCTGTGGCGGAGTAGGAATCAACAAGAAGCCGGTTTTGAGGAGATGGGTATGAAGCATTTGTCCCTGCGGAGCGAGCTCGAGCTTGCCGCAGGCTTTGAGGAGAGGAGGGAACATGAATCTGTGAGGTCGTCGAGAAGCAGAGTGGTTTGAATAGAACAAGAACAGAGCTTCTCTGTAAAACCCATCTGCTACCAGCTTTACAACGTCGCGCTTCATGTGGGTGATTTTCGAATTTTGACGGTGTTTTCAATGATAATGACCATCAC
This sequence comes from Ficus carica, assembly GCA_009761775.1. Classification (NCBI taxonomy): domain Eukaryota; kingdom Viridiplantae; phylum Streptophyta; class Magnoliopsida; order Rosales; family Moraceae; genus Ficus; species Ficus carica. Next base: position 5,544,236 of record CM019749.1, read on the forward strand.
AGTCAGCTCTAGCTTTCTTTTACACGCTGCCTGGTTTTTAAAAATAATAATAATAGAAAATTAAAAAAAAATTCTAAAAATTCCAACTCAATTTTTATACTTTTCTAAACAGTCAACAAATTTATCATTTAGCTTCAACCAATTCCAACCTAAATATTCTAACTCAGACCAAATCAGTGTTTCAAACACATCATTAGTCTCATGAACCTTGAAAGGTCCAAGAATTAGTCATCAAGTTATTAATTTATTTTCTAATAATCCTTCTTTTTAAAGAGTTAAAAATCACGTTGAAAATCCGATTATAATTGTCTTAGGGCCTGTTTGGCTAAAGGTTTAGTTTAAACTTTTTTTTTGTCTTTTTCCCCAAAAAATTTGTCTTTTTCTCAAAAAGTTTTTTGTCTTTTCTGAAAAGTCAACAAAATTTATTATTTAAACTTATTAATTTCAACTCAAACTTACACACCAAACAGACCCTTAATTAGAGTTTAGAATAAAATTTTGAAAGTTCTAAATTCTTAAAAGACTTATGCCTTGACATTAAAATGAATAGTGATATTCATTAAAACACATTTGATTGTGATATTTACAGTCCAATTTTGGAGTGAGAATATTATATAAATAATTGATATTTAGAGAATTTGTTACGATACGTTTTGAAGTTCATGGACAAAATAATGATCCAACTATGATATTAATTCCAGTAAAAAACGTTGATCTGTATAAATTGATGGAACTGAATTAAATCTTTTTTATTTTTAAGATTAGTATTATTTTTAGGTCTTTAATTATATGTTATCTTATTTTTGTAACTGACTTTTAAAATGTTATTAAAAAATTTACCTTAAATTTATCACTTTATTTATTGAATGTTGAAATCCATATACATATATATATAAAGGACATATGAAATCTTGTGTGGTTTTGTGAGAATTATTCTATGATTCTACACGTTAGAACACGATATAAAGGTGCACTTTTTCTTGTCGAGATTATAATAGTAAGACAGACTATTTAACACAACTTGCATATATAGAGGAGTTATATTGCGACGTTTTAATAATCAATGATCAAAACAAGATTGGATTTGGACCTAATTGAGAATCCAAAAATAAAATAAATCCTTATTTTTTTAGTTATTTTGGTTTGGTCCGTTAGAAATATTTTTTAATTATTGATTTGGCTAGTGGTTTTAGATATTTTAAACACAAACCCGAACAAATTGGTCAAAAATTCTTTTAAAACATTATTCCAAAAACTATTTCTCATGTTCGTCATCTCTCTCTCTCTCTCTCGTACTTTGTTAAATTGGTCATCTCTCTCTAGTATTATTTTATATTCTCACGATTTAAGTACAATTTAATTTAGTTAAAAGTTATATATATATATATATATATATATATTTTTTTTTTTTTTTACAAAAGCAACTCTAATTGACCGCTTTATAAATCTAGACTAATCAAACCGATTATATATTATTTGCTTTGGTTTCCTTCAAAATTTCAAATTGATTAAAAATAGAATAACATTTTTATTTCGTGCGTGGTTTTTCCATTCAAAAAGATCAAACCACAATGGACATCCTGATTTAGATTGATAAACAGATAAAGGGTCGAGAAAATTTTAAATTATCCTTAAATCATACACATTGTCTTATTTTACTTTATAAATTTTAATGCATTACGAATTGCACTCTATCTATATGAATTTTTAGTCTTTTTATTACAAAATCATTAAAAAACTCTCTCGGGACTAACAAGGAGTAGTACAAAAATATTCACCTGTTATCCATTGACTTTGCCCTTCGGCTTGATCTTAGGCCCTGATTCACTCTCTGTGGATGAACCTTGTAGAAGAACCTTACATTTTTGGGGTATTGGAATATATATCACCAATGTTTGTGTTAAAGCCGACATTCTCGCTTTCGCTTAGTTTACCACTGTTCACGTGGGGGTTTCCCTCTAGGTAGAATGCTCCCTTACCGATGCATTTTAACATCCCACAGCTCCGTCACTTCGCTTCGCCGTGTTCATAATCAATGCAAGAGTGCTCAATCACTGAGCTATTAAGCACTTTTTCATGGTGGCTGTTTCTAGGAACACTTTCTAGTTATCTTTGCACCCATACCTCGTTTATCAATGAGTTAAAATCATCCTTACATGAAGGGCATCATTTAAGCGTAGCATTTTTTTTTTTTTTTTTTTTGCTAAAGAAATTTTAGCCTAGCTTGAGTGAAAATTATAAATACCAAAGGATAACAACGTCTAACATTTTGATCTCTAACACATGATTGATAAAAAGGAATGAATATCAAATTTATAAATACCAAAGAATAACAACGTGTAACATTTTGGTCTCTAACACATAAATGATAAAAAGGAATGAAGATCACCATATTATCGTATAGTTGGGCAATTATTATTATTATTATTTTAACTTTAAATATGTGATTTGAACTCTTTATTTTACGATAAAATAATATATAAAATTTATCGTTTGATTATGTTCGTGAGCATGATAATTTATTATTTTGTAGTGTAATAATGTGTATCTTTATCAACAGGGCATATTGTTGCAAAAAGTAGTGATGCTGGTTACTCAGATGCCTTTCTCTGTGGCTGTGGCGTCCACACGGAATGTTGTCCCACTTGCACCTATAAAAAAATATAATAATAAATAAAATACATAAATGACACCAACAAACAAACAAACAATTGTCAATTCTTCTGTCCAATAGTCTTTATACAGATCTTGTGTTCAACCTCAAGCACCACCTACAATTCTCTCCTCGTTAATTACAATTTACAAATTACATGTTGCAAATTACAATAGCCTAATTGCAAAATTATTTGCTTAGGATGATGCTCAAGGTCTAATTTTTCCCCCCCCTCTCTCTCTTATGGTTGAAGCAAATACAAGGGAATTTCTATAAAAAAAAAAAAAAAGAAGCATGGAAGTTGAAAAAAAAAAAAAACTGATCGATTATGATGTTTTAATAAACGGTTGCGGATTTGATCCTGTTTTGTATATTTTGCAAAAATCAACTATCCTCTCCCTTTGGTTTTTTTTTGGGAAATCCTTTTGTAGATTTTTTTTTTTCGATGAATGGAAATCCTTTTGTAGTTGCTTTCTACGGCTTGGATTCACCAGAAAAAGTATATGAGTTTGAAAGGAATCAATATCAGAACATATTCTCAAACATCTTCCATTACCTTTTTTTTTTGACCCCATCTGCGAAGTGGACAAATTCATCATGTTGAATTCCAAATATTCTCATCCAATCTCATAATAGTCCCAAAGAAAAAAAATTGAACACCACATCCATAATAAACATTGGTTTTTCTTTTCTTTTTTCTTTTTTCTTTATAATAAATGTTTTTAGACTAAGGTGAACTTATAAGTAACTGAGGCATTTAGAGCAAAATAAATAAATAAAAGAAGTTAAACCATCACAGAAAAGCAGAATATTATGGGCCTATTGGTGTACAAGTTTAGTTTGAATTGAGTTAAAATTTTTAAGTTTGAATAGTAATTTTTGTTGACTTTTTCAGAAAAGACAAAAAAATTTTGAGAAAAAGACAAAAATATGATGAAAAAAATATAATTTAGTTTAAACTAAACTTACCAACCAAACGGGCCCTATGTTTTTCCTTTCAGAAAATAGATTCTCATTTAAAAAAAAAAATCTAATACACAGATTTGGTGGAGAGATGGAGAGAGCACATCCACATGCATAGCCAATCCATAAAGTTAATGACACGTAAAATTCCTTCATAATATAACCCAATCTTTTCTATTTTCAGAGAAGGTTCTAGATAGATTCTAAACATTTTTTTTCTCTCTTTTTTTTGTTACAAAAAAGTTATTATTATCATATACAAAAATAATGATCTAAGATTTATATTATTATATTTTTTAACTATTATAATTTATTTTCATAAAAACGCACAATTCCAAACTCTAAATATTGACTCATTTTCAATAAATCATTTTCATAACTTCAATTACATTGTATTCTCTAAATGCTTTTTTACACCATAAAAAAATGATTAAACTTTTAGGGGGTGTTTGGTGAATTAGTTTGAGTTGAAATTTTTTAGTTTTAATAGTAAATTTTTTTAAATTTTCAGAAAAGATAAAAAAATTTTTGAGAAAAGATAAAAATTTTTTGAGAAAAAGATAAAAACTGAGTTAAAATATTTTAACTGTTATTTTAAAAGAAAAATAATTTAACTGTTTAGGTGCTCCTATATCTAATTATTGAATTTAAATATTTGTTAAGTTAAAAGAAAAAATAATTATATTTCTTAAAAAAGAAAAAAATTAAATATATAATTTAATAATAATTTTATATCTAATTTTATTATAAAATTAAAAAAAAGTAAATAATTATAGGTTGCTCACTAAAATATTAGCGGTGATATATTATAATCTGATTATATATAAAATAAAAGAATTACGAATTGAAGTGCTGACTAAAGTCTGCCAATAAAATCTTTCCTCTATATAAATACATTTTCTGTATCTTTAACCTAAAACAAAATTACATTTTCTTTTCCTCTCTTCTGATCGTTTTTGCTTTCCTCTCCATGGTAATCTCTCTCTGACACAGTCCTTTTCTCATTTTCTCTCTTCGAGTCCTTCTCTTCCACCTTTTTCTCGGGAAAATCCGCGACCTGTAAAAGATTTTCTCTCCGGTTGTTGCGATTCTGAAGCTGCCTTTCCAATAATTGAAGTCTACTCGCCGCTTTAGATTTCGGGTAAGTCTCTTATGGCGTTTCTGCTGCGATTTCTCTCTCTAATTTGCTGCTTGTTTGGTCTGGTATGCCTTTCTGGCAATTTGATTATGAAGGAGACTTTGTATGTCGGTCCTGTAATTAAGATGAAACCCTAACTTTGTGCTGGTGGATTTTGGCGATTAGGCGATTTTTTCTTTCTTTCTTTTTTTGAAAGATTGTTGATGTGGATCTAGGGTTTTGCTTTTGTGATGAAGATTATGGCGAATCTAAGTCAAGTAGTGTATTTCTGCCTTTTTTTTTTTTTCTTTGTTATTGGAACGGGCTCATGACTATGGTTATGAGTTCCATGAGATTGGAATTTTCTTTTGCGATCCGGTTCAATTGGATTTAAATCCTAAAAATCAAATTTTTTTTTCGTTTTTGGGATATAAGACATGTGATGTGGTTGATCTCAGGTGCACCCAAATTTAGTTCTCAAATTCGAGGTTTTGTCATTTGTTTCTTTTTTTCAGTTCAATGATATATGTTAACCACATTTCCATTAACTTATCAAGCAAAAGAGTGTCTTTGATGTCGTTTTAAGTTGCAGATGTTGGCTCTTCTGCCAAGTTTAGGATTTTAAGAATTATAGTTCAACCTCAATTCATTTGGGAGTCTCTTTTTCAAAAAGCTTATGCTCTGCATATTGTAACAAAATTAATTTCACTGGATTAACCGTTTTCAAATCTTTGTTTCATGTGTGTTTTTTGTGTGTTTATAATTCAAGTTCTTTGGCTGGCTTTTTATTGATCATATAAGCGGTGAGGATGTCGACTCCTGCAAGAAAGAGACTGATGAGGGATTTCAAGAGGTTGCAACAAGATCCTCCTGCGGGTATAAGTGGCGCCCCTCAAGACAATAATATCATGCTATGGAACGCTGTGATATTCGGGTATGTTTGGAACAAAATATAGTATTTGCACATTTTCTTTTGTCTTCATTTTGATGGTTTAGATGAAATCATCTGTTTACTTATGTAACTGTTGGTTCAATTGCAGACCTGATGATACTCCCTGGGATGGAGGTAAGCTCAAGTCTTGTGCCAGCTATGATTTGAGGAGAGCTTTAGATCATATTGCTCTTGTTTCTTTTCTCTTTCAAGTTTGATTCTTTAGTTTCTATTATTTACGAACAACTTTATGTCTTCTTTGCATCCTCTAGGTACGTTTAAATTGACACTTCAATTTACGGAGGATTATCCCAATAAGCCACCGACAGTGCGCTTTGTTTCTCGAATGTTCCATCCTAATAGTAAGTCGGAATGTAAACCTACATCCAGGATTGTACACAACCAAACAAATTCATTTTCTGTTATCATTGAATAGCATGTCATAACGATTGCCTGCTGTTCTCTATTAAACTATTCCAAACTAGATTCTAATGTGTTGAATGTGAGATGCGAGGAAGAAAAATTGGAGGATACTCCATTACGCAAATTCTTTTATAATAATAACATTTTTGTTGAAAATCTATTATTTGTTACAGTTTCAGCTCCTTCCCTCTTGGGTTTCTCATTTTCCATGCTTTTTTTCAGTTTATGCGGATGGAAGCATCTGTTTGGATATTCTACAAAATCAGTGGAGTCCCATTTATGATGTAGCAGCCATACTTACCTCTATCCAGGTATAAACATGTATCTTTTAATTTGTATTTCGTTTCAGTGACTGAGATTGTTGAGTATATCAGAATATAATGAAATCATCGGTGTTTTAAGTACATATTGGTCCCTGATTGGGTAGTCCAGTGACAAACTTTTATTTATAACCCTGTCGTGGGATGGAAGCTTCTGTAGTGGAAAAATTTTGTAAGAAAGTACGTCCTGGCTATGCATCTTTAGCTTACTCTCTGTGAGTTACAAGTGAGACCTTTGGCATGTTTTTTTTTGTTTTTTTCTCTCCTGCAATGCTTCCAATAGACAGAAGCTTTAATAGCTTCTTTATATACCATCAGTGTAGGTAGTTACAATCATGTAGATGGTATTCTTGCCCGAGGAAGCACGATTATTTTCATCTTTCAACCATCCTACATTAGCCACATCCTCACGTGCATGCACTCACATGTGATTCTTGCTCGAGGAAAGCAGGAGTATTTTCATCTTTCAACCATCTTACTTTAGTCACACACTCACATGCATGCATGTGCGTGTGCATGTGAGCACACACGCATACATATTACTGATTTTCAGGTAAATACCGTTTTTAGTTCTTGGTGTGCCGCATAGTGTTTTAAGCCTTCTCTGTTTATATGCAGTCGTTGCTCTGTGACCCGAACCCAAACTCTCCTGCGAATTCGGAAGCTGCACGGATGTTTAGCGAGAACAAGCGTGAATACAACAGGAGAGTTCGTGAGATTGTCGAGCAGAGTTGGACTGCTGACTAACCTATCCTTCTTGCTCAGATGCTATGAAACTCTAAAAAGAGTAGTCGAAATGGCCTGTTTTAATAACATTCGAAGACTTTGAAAACCATTTTGCTGTGAACACAATGACTGATTATGTGGAATGTTTGGTTGGCTTTCCTTTCACGAACGCTTGTTTGCCCTCTTTGTATCCCTTTCCTGTACCCGCCCGTGGTGTAATTTTTCTTCCAATTAGCTTTAATAGAAGAAAAAGTTTTTTTCTTCTTTTTTTTTTTCCTTCTAAGTTTCTTGGTCAATGGATTGCTTAAAAACTATTTTTAACGCTGGCAAGAAATTGTTTGCTTTAGAACGCAGAAAATAAACTTAAAAAAATTCTCTAGAAGCTCAATAACATGCTTAAAGATAAGGTAAACACGAGTTGTATTTACATTTATTTATTTGTTCCACGAAGTGTGAAAAGTAATAACATGAAGTTCCTAGCAAAAGCAGTGGTACAAAGGGAATCATACGAGTTCTACATCTGTGTACTCAGGTTACCACTGCTGGTCCATCCTTCTTGCACTTGCATTGCGTACTGCAGATTCCAGAGCACGTCTTCTATTGAGGGACGCCTGTCCTGGTCTTTGCCTAGGCAAGTGAGCGCGATTTCGACTGCCGTCTTCAACGACTGGAATGCGTACGAGCCGTGCATGTTAGATTCGACGACATTCTTGAAATTTGATTCTGCTATGCCTCTTTCAAGCTGTGACGAAAGAAAAAACAACAAGAGAAGCCAGTGTTATTGTTGTAACGAGAGGAAATCTTTCAGAAAGAAATTTGTATTGTGATGAACAAAAGCGGATACCCCGAGCTTCATCTCGTTCAGTTCAGCAGGAGATTTAACTAGTTTTCCGGTAATGACTTCAAGTAGGATGATACCCAGTTGGTAAATGTCTTCCTTTTCCCCATTTTCTCCGCTGCATTTTGAATTTTGTATGAGAATTTTGATACAACAATAAAACCAGAAGAAGAAGAAGAAGCTCATTAAGAAAAAGAGAGGAATTTTACCTGTCTTGTCCATGTAGAGGACGCTCCATGCCCACCTGTAACGTTGAAAAATGCAACACTTTTTAATACAACAGAATACAAAATTTTAGTATTTTTTGAAAACATTTCATTTCGTTGCTAACCTTAGATGGTAAGGGAATATTATAGTTACTAATCTTAGTAGAGAGACTATCATCCAACAGTATGTTGTTTATCTTCATATTGTTCCCAAAGATGCCTGGTGCAACTCCTGTGTGCAAGAACTGGACTCCCCTCGCAACTCCGATGGTAATCGCCATTCTCTGTGGCCATTTCAGCAACTCCTTCTTTCTCCAATCTGCCAAAAGAGTCATCACCAGAATTCTTTCAGCATTCGAACTTCGACTTAGAGAACAAGTATTTCCTTCGGTTAGATAACTGTACCTGTGACATATTCGCCCAGTGTGCCGTTTGAGATGCGTTCAAGAACAACAAAGACGGTTGCAGAGGCATTGGGATGGTCCTGAATGGTGACAATGCAGTGTCCAAGAACGCTGACCAAATGCCTGTGCCTTAGCTTCGGCAACGTTTCTTCAATGTTCTGAATCGCGCTTTGTGAAATGTGCTTCTGCTTTAGTTTCAAGCATTTCACCAGAACCACAGAACCATCGCTAAGCCAACCTTTATAGACCTGTCGAATGTCAAATTTTAAAGCCTTGATTCCACTCCAAAAAAAAAAAAAAAAAAAAAAAAAAAAAAAAAAAAAAAAAAACTTCACACTCAAATGCTAAAATCACCTTTCCCTGAGACCCTTCCCCCATGGAATTCGAAGGGTCAAAATTATTCGTTGCATCTTCGATCTCCTCCAAAGTGAAAACGCGGTACGGCACTAACCCAATTGATTGGAGCCTCATTGTCTGAGGCACACGCCCTGTGGACAGTCCAATTAGTATCAATCTCACAAGAGAAACCAAAGAAATCCAATCCATATCACAACTAAACAAGATAAAGCGAGGAAACAAAGAGAGAGCCTTACTTGTTTCGACGTTCGGTCTTGGGGAGCTACGCAGGGACATTTTATCAACAGCAGATCCATCAAACATGTTGTTTCCGGATCTTCTTATGATTTTTCTTCGGATAATGATCAAAACCAGCAACCCCACAACCACAACAATCCCGACAATAGCTCCGATAATTCCAAGTACCAAGCCTAATTTGGTGTTGGTTTTCTCCTCCTTTTTGCCTCTTCCTGGTGGCTTAACAGCTAGTGCTTCCTTTTGACAAAATGAATAAGGGTGTTGATATCTCATGTATGCAGTTGACAAACAGTTCCATGAATAGAGAACCGTCCGATTAACGGACTTTGACCCAATGCAGGGTGGCAATTTCCCAATCAGAAGGTTGCGAGAGACGTCGACAAACTCGAGCTCGGCATTGCAAGTTATGTTCATGGAAAGGCCTCCAGTCAGCTGGTTTGCTGCCAAATTGAGGAACCGAATCGAAGGCAGAGCGAACAAGGAAGCCGGAATTGGCCCCACAAAGTGGTTGGAAGAAATATCAAGCTGCTGAAGCTGACCAAAGCTTGTGATCCTCGAAGGGATCTCTGATCTCAAAGAGTTGTTCCTCAATATGATACTCACAAGGCTGTTTCCCAAGGAGGGAAATTCCGGTCCAAGGCGGTTTTTTCCCAAGTTGAGCTCTTGAAGAAAGGTCAAGCCTTTAAGATCTGGGACACTCCCATTGAGCAAGTTATCAGCCAAGACAAGGCTTTTCAGTGACTTCATTGAAGAAACTGAGGTGGGAATTTCTCCATAGATGAAGTTTGAGCTGACGTTCAGCACTTCAAGTGACTTCAACCTGTTGATCTTTCCTGGTAAAGGGCCCCACAAGCCAAGTGACACCAGAGACACAACTCTCAAGCTTGAAAGCTTTGTGAGAACAGTGAAGAAAGAGTCGGAGGAGAAGCTTCTAGAAAGAGTCTGCTGAGAAGGAGCAAAGTTGGCCGAAGCTGGTTTTGGGGTCTGAGAAGGTGAGGTTTTGTTTCCGACGATGCTTAACTCTGTGACCCGGGTGTTGGAGCAGACAATCTTGAGAGAAGGAGAGTGAGGAAGGTAACAGAAGTTGGTCCAGTTTGTCCATCCCTGAAGGGCTTGTGGGTATTCTAGAAGCTTCTGGACTTGGAAGAGGATTCTGGTTTCACTTGGTGTCAACTGGGCAGTTGAGATTGGACTGAACAAAGCAAGGATAAGTACAGAAATCAAGCAAAATAAAGAAACCCAGAAATTTCCCATCTTCATTTTGATGATGAAACTCAAAAACAAGCCTCAAATTCCACTCATTTGGATCTCAAAGACACAGATTTGGCTAATCATGTAAAACAATCTGCCTAAAAGAGTGTCCAAAAAATGAAATGCCAAAAGACAAAATCATCCACTAGAAAAAAAAAATAATAATAAAAATGGGTTCCACCATAAAGAAGAATATATGGTGTTGATTTTACACCGTATAGATGAAATGAGAAAGATCAAGAAAAGCGTTTGGGAATATGAAGATCCGGGCCAGCCTTATAAGGTTAGTGTGAAAAATGATTTTCTTTTTTAAAGTGGGAAAAAGGCTCAGAAATTATTAGGTGGGAAAATTTATGAGGAAAAAAAAAAAAAAAAACTAATTAACACAAGAAAGAAAAGAAAACACCTTTAGTGGAATGTAGCAGAAATAAGCAAAAGATCAGCACTTGAGCCATGAAAGCAGTAAATTAGAGAAAGCTTCAGTGTTAGGCAAATCATGATCGTACGTTACGCAGACTATTATTTCAATCTCGATGGGCTTTCTAGGCCGTAGATCTCTCTGACTTTCTCACTATCATTGAGTCAAAGTCAACTCAAAGCTCTGATTCAAAAGGCTGCAGACAACCTTGATGTTGACCACGTGAATTATGGTAGACCCCAAAGAACACGCGCCACAAGGACGTGGGATTCCTGAATCTCATGATGAAATCACGTGCCCATCCACCGCATGAAATGACCATAATACCCCCAAGACCAGTGTCAACCAAAAATAACGGTCATCGAAATCGTAAAGAGAAGGACAAATATGCCCCTATGTCGGTGAGAGAGAGAAAAGTCTCTTTGGAAGTGAGCATTTTTCAGGCGGTGGCCATGCAAATCGTATTGAGTAAGATAAGGTCTCTGTTCCACCTAATCTTTATTCTTATTATATTTATATATTTTTTTTGGGTATTTGTGCCTATTATAATACAATTGGCTAATTTTAATTTGTTTAGTGGGCATTTTTCTCTTCCAGCTAGATGTTTGTTTTTATTTAGCTGTAAGTACTCCTTTTGGTCTTAACATTTTGGGGACAACATTTTTTGCAAAAAGACAAATTGATTACGATATCCAAACAAGCATTCTAGCTTCCTTTATTGAATGCACAGAATTAACTGCACTGTGTTTTGATTATAAGTTTTGCATTAATTTTTAAGAATAACTGCACTAGCCTTTATTTTTCATGTACTACTACTCTCCTCCTTTATTGACAAGTGTAAAAATTAAAGTTCTGGAAATTTTTTAGAATTATATATAATTAATCTTCAGTCTACAAATCAAAAATATAACAACTAATTAATTTATGTATAATATCATATAACTTTAAGTATAATGCGTTGTATTTGAAATTTTTACTTAAGACTTTATCTGTATATATTATATATTTGTTTGATGCAAGGGAAAGTAGTTTAGCTTTTGATTGTTTAATATAAGATTAATTAGAAGATGAATGGATTTTTGTACTTTTACATTCTCCTTTTCTTTTCTTTACTCTTTTTTTTTTTTTTTTTGGGGGGGGGGGGGGGGGTGGGGGTGGGGGTTACATATCTTTATCAGAGGGTTTTATCGGTGAATTATGATTGAAATAAATGGCATCTGACTTTTAAACTTCTGACCCAACTCATCTTATCATGTAAATTATTCAACAGTCAGGTCTAGTAATAAGAATTTTGCTGTCTGTTTCTGATGCATAACAAGGTGAAGAAGATAATGCAATTCTTTGGACAGACAGGGTACTACTACTACTAGATAGGATAAAAGGAAATTCTTTTTAAGGCTTTTTGTCCCACTTATGTGCCTTTGGACAAAAGGGTATTTCTCAAGTGGAGCTGCACATAACAACCCTTTGTGAAAAAAAAAAAAAAAAAAAAAAAAGAAGATCAAAAGTTGTACTTTACAGTGAGATGTCGTCCATGATCTTAATAGCTGGTGGTCTGCTATTTAATATTTTGTATTTATTGCACCATCCCATAACGGGGTATGTCTTATTAGGCTACCAAACATGTTATTGTTGATTATATATATATATATATATGTGTGTGTATATATATGCGTGTGTGTGTAGGAATTCATCAAAAAATGAAACTTTCTTTAAATTTAATAACCCAAATGAGATAATTTCAAAAATAAAAATAAAAATGATGAATTCAATTGCTTCGAAGTTCCAGCAATAGATTGAATTTTGGATCTTTTATCCTATTCCTTCTAAAAAGTTCCAGCAATATGATATATATATATATATATATATATTTGCATATTGAGTATTGTATAAGTTTCTATCACAAACAATAGAGACCCCACATAGGGGATCCACCGGTTGAAGATCCGACTAATCCCATTGGTTACATAAAATTTTTCATGTAATTAGTCCACTAGGAATCCTCTAGTATTTTAAAGTAAACCTCGTCACTTTCTGCCCCCATCAATATATATGAAAATTGAGCCTCAGCAACTCTTTTGCTATAATTGATGCCAATTTGTTCTATCAGGTCAGTAATTAAAAGCAAAAAACGCCATTAATTGGACTAACAATTTTGGGGAAAAGTGATAGCGAGACAACATGACAAGCCATTATCACTGGATACAACAAAAGTCCTTTTTTTGGGCCAATAAAAGTACTGAAGAAGCCCACTAAATTTCCAAAGGCAATCTGGTCCTTTGAAGTCTCAACAATGGTCGTTTGGACCTCATTTAGCAAGCCTGGTACAGAAACACCAAAACGGGCCAAACCCAAATAACAAATAATCCTTTTTTTTTTTTTTGAGTATGATAATTCATAATAACAAGAAGAAAGTAGTTTTTTTTTTTTTTTTTTTTTTTAATTATAAATTTTTTTATGGCCTTGAAAATTGACGTCGTGTTCAGTGGGTTCCACAACGTACTCAAAGGTAAAAGATAAGAACTTGGGGTCCAGTCCTGTGCCTAATTTGTCTGGGGACTAGTACTGTCTGAGTCTGAATTATGTGTGAGTGCAAGTTCCATGGCTAAAAATGTCTGTTCTCTTCGGGTTCTTCCCTTCTGTTTCATTTCCTAAGGTTTCATTTATGTTTGTTGTTTGTTTCTCTAGATATATCAGCCTTTCATTTTCTGGCTTTTCCTTCTGATGATATATAAGAGAATTGACATTTGATTTGAAAGAGAGGAAGATATATATATATATATATATATATATCCAATATTTCGTTATTTTTTATGTTATTACTGTGATTCCATCCAACGATACTTGAATGCTATAACATGGATCATGCAGAACTCATTAAATGCCTTTCATCGTACTAAATCTCTCTCTCTCTCTCTCTCTCTCTCATATACCGTTGTACATTTATACATGCAATACATGTAGGGCTCTTGTACGCCACCCCTTCAATATGTTATATAAAGTGACTTGTGATATATATTATAATAATTAGTTGATTCAATAATAATATTTTTTTTAGTAATACTTATTATTTACATCAATATTTAAATAATATCATGTAATAAGATTCTAAATAATAAATTATAGATCAATCAATTAGTTATTATAAATTTCTAATTAGAAAGTTAGAAGTGTCGTATGATATGCAGTACCGCATATGAAGCTTTTTTTTGATGAGAGGATATTTGAATTTTACATTTTATAATAAAATTATATGTGTAATCATTATAGATTATATACATAACTACTTGGGGCAGATGAGTAGGGGCTACAATGCCCACTGAAAAAAAAAATCTATAAATTTTATGATTTTTCTACTTTGTCCTCATTGAAAATTAAAAAACCTTATATTGTCTATACTAAAATTTTGTCCTTTAGTTGTTATAGTTTGATGTTATTTATGTGTTTAAAAAAAAATTAGCATATATTTTCACTGAAAATTATGTCTGACTCCACTACTAATAACCACTATAGTTTATATTTGAAGCTTTTTTCATTTTTTTTATTTTTTTTATTTTAATTATTACATAGCATAATGGTGGATTATACTTACTATAAAAAAAAATGATTCTAAGATTTGGAAGCTTAAAGGTTCATAAAAGTTTGATATATTCATAAAAATTGATTTTCTCTTGGGGCTCTTTTTTATTTTGAAGGATTTTGTGGTTCTTCTTGAGACAGTATAAAATTCATAAAAGTTTGATGTTGCTTTGTCGGTTTGGAAGCTTTATTTTCTTTCTTTTGCCAACAATTTTCTTGAAAAACGACCCTTTTTTTCTATTTCTTTATTAATCATATCAAATATAATTATCAGGGAAAACCCAACCAAATTCACCGAAATCTGGTTGTTCATGGGCCACTTGGGAGACCACCCATACTGAACAAGGCCCACATAAGTGTGGGCTCTTGTTTAGTTCTTAAGGCACTGAAGCCGAGGGGCAGGCCCTAAAACGACGTCATATGATGACATCTCAGACAACAATATTTTTTTTTTGAGAATAATCTTAGACAATAATTACTATTAAGGATTAATTAAGAAAATTTCTTAAAAAAAAAAATAAAAAAAGCCCTTACAACACTTTGTTAATTTTAATTACAAACATCATAAAAATGAACCTTAAATAAAAAAAGTCCTCATGTAAGAATTTAAAATGAAGAAATACATTACGTACAAATAGTGATTGTTGTTAAATACTTCGAGATAAAGTATTATAAGGATCGTAATTAGGAAAAATGTGTAATGAATTTAAAATTTTAAATAGAGAAGATTATTGAAATAAACATTCGAATTTTAAAATATGTCTTTTCAATAAAAAAAAATGAAATTTTTATTAATGAGACACAAATAAAAGGATTGGATATTACATTTTGAAATCTAACGTGAAAAGTATTACAAAGGTCAAGGAAACTTTTATAATTAATCGTCACTAATAATACTAATCATCCATTTCCCCATAAATCAAGGAAAGAAAATTACCAAAAAGGCCAAAAAAAAAAAAAAGGAAAAAAAAGTTGGTCAATAAATACACAGATTCTTTTTTTTTTTTTTTTTAAACAAAATTTTCAGGTGCTTTAACAGTATTTGTCAGTCTACACCAGCAGACCAAAGCCTAATCCACACCCAAAAAAAAAAAAAAAAAAGAATCTTCACGCTCTTCTTCTCTTCCTCGTTGAAGGTATCTCCATTTCTTAAATATTATTTAACTCTCTCTCTCTCTCTCTCTCTCTGTCTTGTTCTTTTCTTCTTCTCTTTGTTCCCTAGCCGGCTTCCATAATTTGTCCTGCGACTTCTACAAGTTCTCGAAATTTTTATTTTTCTTTTCTTTGCTTGTTCATATTTAGATCCAGTAAGTTTTTTTTAAGGTTGTTATGCTGTCGGAGCAGATCTTTTGCTCTAATCTTTTTCCGATGTTTTGAGGAAAACCTGAAATGGGTTTTGTGTTTTCAGATGTTTGAGAGTTGAAACCAGTGTCACATTTGGATTTCTGTTTGAATCCATTTGAGGACCTGCATTTTCTTCTTAAAGAGGACATTGTCGTTTATGTTTTTCTTCTGTGTTAATAGGGCTTAAAACAGGTAAAGTTTGTATTTTTATGTATCTATTTGTGTTCTCATGAACTGCTTTGGTATTTTAATGTGATTTGGAATTCTGGGTTTGTAAGGATACTCGGCTTCAACTTCATGCTATGGGAAAAACTCCGGGGAAATGGATTAAGAACCTGCTTCTTGGGAAGAAATCATCAAAATCCAATCTTTCTAAAGGGAGGGAAGTACTGGTAAGCTGTTTTTTTTTTTTGTCAAAAATGTTGAAATCTTTAGTCTTCATTTTTTAAAATATTTGTGAACAATTTGTACCTGTTACCTTTCTAATATGTTTCCTGTTTCTAAGGCTTTATTATGGCCTATTGCTACTGTGGGAAAAAAAGTTGTCCATTAAAGTAAATAAAAGTACTTGGAGAAAATGAGCTTCACATACTGTCGGAATTTGAAGATAAGTTAGGATTTAGTGTTCTTTTCCGTATTTTACAAATAGAAAAATCCAAGAATATCTTGGAGTTGTTAGGATGGTTTGTTAGGAATGTTTTTTTGATTTCTTTCGTTTCCTATTTTTTCTCTCAAAGTCAGTTAATATATCAAGGGTTTATGTTCCCTATTTATTGATGTATTCTCGGTAGATATCAATAAGAAGAATTTGAATTTCATTCTTCCAAACTACATGGTATCAGAGCCGGTGGGGCATCTCTAACCCTAATGGCACAAAGAATTGGACCAAAGATGGCGATGACCGGTGTTGGCAGCAATCCCTCTTTTCTGAAGTCGTCTCTGGAAATTCCAGGGAGACTTGTGGTGGTGCCTCTACAGCAAACGGCGGTGGCAGTGTTGATCATTTGTCCTCGGGCTATTCCCTTCAAATTATCATTCATAAATTGAATAGTAAAACGTACTTGGAATGGTAATCGGTCAAACTAGCTATTGATGGCTGTGATAAATTGGGATACCTAACCGGTGAGATTAAGAAACCGGCGGCAACCGATCCGAGCTTCAAAGTATGGCGTTTTGAGAATTCCCTAGTGACAGCATGGCTTCTCAATTCCATGGAGGCGGCAATAGCAAAGCCTAACCTATTCCTTCCAGCGACCAAGGATGTATGGGACTCGGTTTGGGAAACTTACTCCGATTTAGAGAACTTGTCTCATATTTTCGAGTTGAAGTCGAAACTTTGGCAATTCAAGCAAGGTGATCGTGAGGTTACCGTCTACGACAATGAGATGGTGACTTTGTGGCAGGAGTTGGATCAGTGCTACGATGACATTTGGGAGAGTCTGAACGATTGTGCTCGACATATGAAGCGGGAGGAGAATGACCGAGTCTACATGTTGCTGGCGAGAGTAAACAAGAGTTTGGACGAGGTGAAGGGACGAATCCTCGGTCGCAAACTTCTTCCTTTCATCCGTGAAGTCTTCTCAGAAGTGTGACAAGAAGAATGCAGGAAACGGATCATGTTGGGAGACTCTGCATCCACTCCCAAATTGAATCCTGAAGCCTCTGTACTTGTCACGAGAAATTCAGATTCTGATGGTGATAGAAAGAAGAAGTCATGGTGCAACCATTGCAAGAAGCCATGGCACACGAGGGAGACATGTTGGAAGATTCCTGGAAAACTACCGCATCTCAACAAGCGTTCTGATGGTCGTGCTTTGCAAACCGTGGCTGAATCTCCTCAAGAGAATCAAGTTTCTTCGAGTACCATTTCTTTTACTAAGGAACAATTAGAGCAACTGTATAATCTTTTTCAATCTTTACAATTCTCTGTTGGTCCCTCGTGTTCTTTAGCGCAATCGGATAATCACCTAACTGCAGCCTTTTCCAGTGTCAAAAACCATTCCGATGTCTCGTGGATTATCGATTCTGGGGCAACTGACCATATGACAGGTTGCTCGAAATTGTTTTCGTCCTATAGTCCATTTGCAGGGAACAAGAAAATAGAAATTGCTGATGGTTCTTTTTCGGTAATCGCCGGAACAAGAACAATTCATATCTCGTCTTTGCTCACCCTAAAAAAACATCCTTCATGTCCCTAATTTGTCATGCAATTTGTTGTCTACAAGCAAACTTACCCATGAAAGTCAATGTGGCTAAATTCAATTCCTCATGTTGTGAGTTTCAAGAAACGGGCTCGGGGAGGACGATTGGCACTGCTAGAGAGTGTGGTGGACTTTATTTTTTCGAAGATGGAACCAACTTAAGTAATTCAGTTCACAAAACCTGTTTTGAGTCTATTTCGGTGTCTAGTGATAGGGAGATCACATTGTGGCATTAAAGATCAGGCCACCCTAGTTTCCACCATAGTTTTCATTATTTGCGACATTTGTTTCCAAATCTGTTTATGAATAACACTCTATGGCTGAACATCATCAAGTCCTTTACTCTCCTAACCCTTATCAACCCTCTACACCATTTTCATTGATTCACAGTGATGTATGGGGTCCTTCACGGATTTCTTCTATTTCCGGCAAAAAATGGTTTGCACTTTTATAGATGATCACACTAGACTTAGTTTGGTTTATCTACTTAAAGAAAATTTGGAGGTAGAAGATATTTTTAAAATTTTTTACACCATGGTCCAAACACAATTTCAAGGGAAAATTAAAGTTTTTCTAAGCGATAACGGTTGGGAATATTTCAATAAAATTTTGGGGCATTTCTTTTCTGAAAAGGGTATTGTTCGTCAAAGTTCATGTAATGATACCCCTCAACAAAACGGAGTAGCTGAATGAAAAAATAAACATCAATTGGAAGTTGCATGGGATTTACTTTTTACGTTCCAAAGTTTTTTTGGGGTGAAGCTATACTTATGGCTACTCATTTAATAAATCGTATGCCTTCAAAAATTTTTAAATTTTAAACACCACTAAATGTGTTTTATTCCTTTTTTCCGACCTCTAGACTTGTCAATTCTTTGCCCTTGAAAATTTTTGGTTGCACCGTTTTTATTCGTGACACTGACAAAAACCGTGGAAAGTTGGAACCAAGAACCAAAAAGTGTGTTTTTGTGGGCTTTGCTCCACACAAAGAGGGATACAAGTGTTATGATCCTCTTTCAAAAATTTTTTTTGTGACCATGGATGTTTTGCTTTTTGAAAAACCCCATATTTTCGTCCTCATCTTCAGGGGGAGAAGGGAGTGAAAGATTCAGTGGTGCCAATGTCAATAGGTGATATTCTTCATGAAGATTTTTTTCACAAAATTTGAATTTTCTTTAAAATAATTCAGATTTGTTCCAAACTAAAGGTGGATCGGATTTGATACAGACAATTTTGCAAAGAGATAATCAAGGAGAAGATTTGGTTCCCCAAATCTCTCAAGAATTTTTCAAAAAAAATCCAAACCTTAATATAAATTCGGATTTGAAAAATAGGCTAGATTCAATGTTTGAAAATCTTCCCAATTCGAATTTGGAAAAAGATTTAACAAATTCAGTTTTTGAAAAAAATTCAAATCCAATTCTTGAGGAAAATCTAACAAATTTGAATGCTTTGTTCAATGAACCTAGTCAACATCTTAAGAAATCTGATCAGGTGATTTCAAATCTTGAAACTGAATATTCCCAGTAAAAAACCGATTCTTCTTCAATGGAGAAAAGCGTGGAAAAGTCTGTAATGTCACAACAAAAAATCCCTTCTAGTTCCAGAGATAGAGAAAGACTCGGGTTAAAAAATATCTACGGATTAAATTATGAGAGAAGATCTCTGAATCAAGGAAAAAAATCTACCACCTCTCTGCCTAGTCAAGCGTCCAAACCTAGCCAAATCCCACAAAAAGCCACGGGTAATACTCAAACAATCCCATAAAAGTCATCTCAGTCACAGTCTGATATTCCCATAGTTATTAGGAAAGGTAGTAGGTCTTGTACAAGTCGTCCATTATACCCTACATCTAAATTCGTGTCTTATCAAAATCTTTTGTCTTCATTTTCTGCTTTCACTTCTCAACTTTCTTGTGTAGAAATTCCTAGTACCATACAATATGCTTTAAAAGTTCCAAAATGGAAGGAGGCCGTACTCAAAGAAATGAGAGCACTTGAGAAGAATCAAACATGGAATGTTGTAGCTCTACCAAAGGGGAAGACAACAGTTGGCTGTAAGTGGGTGTTCACTACAAAATACAAGTCTAATGGGACTCTAGATCGATATAAAGCAAGATTGGTGGCTAAGGGATTCACGCAGACATATGGCATTGACTACTCAGAAACGTTCGCACCCATGGCAGAGTTGAACACTATATGAGTACTTTTGTCTCTTGCAGCAACTCTCGATTGGTCACTGCAGCAGTTGGATGTCAAGAATGCTTTTCTGAACGGGGATCTAGAAGAGGAAGTTTATATGGATCCACCACTGGGTTTTGAACAACGGTTTGGCGCAGGAGTATGCAAGCTTCAAAAATCTTTGTATGGCCTCAAACAGTCACCGAGATTCTGGTTTGAGAAATTTACTCGGTCAGTGAAGAAGCAAGGCAATGATCAAGCTCAAACGGATCACACGATGTTTATCAAGCATTTAGAAGGTGGGAGAGTAAGCGTATTGATTGTTTACGTGGATGATATTATACTCACAGGAGATGATCTAAGTGAGATGAATCGGTTAGAAGCCAGCCTAGCATCGAAATTTGAGATTAAGGATCTAGGATCACTCAAGTATTTTCTTGGAATGGAAGTTGCTTGATCCAAGGAGGGTATAGTGGTCTCACAACGAAAATATGTCATAGATCTTCTAAGGAGACAAGGATGAGTGGCTATAAGCCTGCTGATACGCCCATTGATCCGAACAAGAAACTTGGTGACGGGGAACAAGGAGAATCCGTTTATATAGGCCAATATCAGAGGCTGGTGGGTAAGTTAATTTACTTATCCTGTACTCGATCGGATATCGCTTTCGTCGTTAGCTTGGTCAGCCAGTTTATGCATGCACCTCACAAAGAACATCTTGAAGCCGCCTATCGGATATTATGGTACTTGAAGAATTCTCCAGGAAAGGGATTGCTATTTAGAAGAAGTGGACAGAGGACAATCGAATCCTACACAGATGCGGATTGGACAGGCTCCGTGACAGATAGAAAATCGACCACCGGGTATTGTATGTATGTATGGGGAAACTTGGTTACATGGAGGAGCAAGAAGCAAAATGTGGTAGCCTGTAGTAGTGCCGAGGCAGAATACCGAGCAATGGCTAATGGAGTGTGTGAGATCTTGTGGATTCAACGAATCTTGGAAGAGTTGAAGTTACTGGTTGATTCTCTAATGAAGTTAACAACAAAGCGGCCATAAGCATTACACACAGTCCGGTGCAACATGACCGAACCGAACATATGGAGATCGATAGGCACTTCATCAAGGAGAAATTGGAGGCAGGAATTATTTGCATGCCTTTTGTCCCTACCACACAACAAATTGTGAATATCCTGACTAAAGGACTGTTCGAACCTAACTTCGAACTTCTTGTTAGCAAGTTAGGCATGAAAGACATCTCTGCGCCAATTTGAGGGGGAGTGTTGGAATTTGAAGATTACTTAGGATTTAGTGTTATTTTCTGTATTTTATAGATAGAATAATCCAATAATATCTTGGAATTGTTAGGATGGTTTGTTAGGAATGTTTTATTGATTTCTTTCATTTCCTGTTTTTTCTCTCAAAGTCAGTTAGGATATCAATGGTTTATGTTCCCTATTTATTGATGTCTTCTCGGTAGATATCAATGAGAAGAATTTGAATTTCATTCTTCCAAACTACAGATACGCATACCTAACTTCTTTAATTCTATAGTTGGTCATTGTTGCATTGTAAATGTAGGAGAAAGAGTTAACAAAATAAATAAGAATAAGATAAAAATAAAAGAGAGAGAACTAAGCGTGGAATATTTTATATTTTGTGTTGAGTGTGTGGAGCCTAATCATTAGGAGCTGTTTTTCTTGTAATTTTCTTCTTCATCATAGTGAGATTTTGCAGCAGCTGAAATTATACTTAGGTCTCACATTGAGAGTAAATCACTAAAATTATAAGAGAAATAGCTGTTTAAAACGACTTCATTTGGAAGCCACTCCCTTATCCGAGACGATTTTATTGCCACTTTGTAATTTGAGATTTTGCGTGTGCTTGTTTGTTTGTTTTCAAATGACTTTATTGCTCTTGGTAGTTGAGGATCAGGGTGTCTTATACATGGCCGTTTTCCTTCTTTTAATGGCATCTATCTAATTTATAACGAAAACAAATAGAAACTGGAGGTGGGGTTGACTGGAAATTTCAATTCTTATGTCACCTTATTTTGATAATTTGTTCCATCTTGTGGAAATACTGCTTTGCATGACTCGCTGATTGATGTTTTTATAGCACAAGTTATTGTTAAAGAAAGTTTTTGCCTTTCTGATTGGTGTTCATTCTGATTCTTGTGCAAAGAAATCTTCAAACAAAGGAGAGCAGTTGGTCTCTTCCAAGTTATCTGCTTCCGATGTAACTTCGAATGCTCCAATCATTTCAGCACCAATTGTTGGAACTATTACTGGTAATGAAATCGTCGCGGATAAGGGAGTGACTTCCAAATTACAAAGTGATGAAGGTGTTCTTTCGGATGTAAAAGAAGATGGTTCTACTACATTAGCTGTTATTTGTTCAACGTCACCGGAAGATCCTGAGAGAATAAGGCTAGAGCAAGCTGCCACCAAGGCACAGGCTGCTTTCAGGGGCTATGCGGTATGTACATACTTTTCCCTCTTGTTTTATTTTTCATAAATAGTTCTAAAGCATTCTGTTCTTCAACTTGATTATATCTCGTATTCTATGCTTGTTTTGCACATGAAACGACTGTATGATATACATCAGATCCAGCTTTTTGATCAAGATAACGATTTGAAAGATTTGGTTTATAACATAAATAGCTTGTTTCTAAGGTGGGGTTTTACTGTTTTACTTATGCTGTGTTAATGTCTTGAAGGCTCGCCGGGAATTTCGAACTCTTAAGTGCATCATAATATTGCAAGCAAATGTTCGCGGTCACTTGGTTAGAAGACAAGCTGTATCCACGTTGTGCTGTGTCAAGGGAATTGTAAAGTTCCAGGCAATAGTTCGTGGTCGCAAGGTTAGAATTTCTGATGTCAGAATAGAAATGCATCTGGATCGCTTGTAGTTAACTTTTTAGCAAGAGCAAATGCCAGAATTTGAATGATTTTTTGTCTCAACTTTTCAAATTTGTTGCTATTTCTATACAAATGGCTAATAGAATTGAGTTATATTATGCTCAATTAGCATAATTGAGGGAGCAGGTAGAAATATCTGATGAGTTTTATCTTATTTTAGTGTTGGATTTCGATGGTTTTAACATATAGTGCCTCCAGTACGTGCATCCCACTAAATTTAAAAGCGCTTACTGTTGCATTCCATGTTTTAGTCGTGCTTTTTTTTATTTTTTATTTTTTATTTTTACTGCATCAGGATGCCAAAGTAAGTACAGCTACTAAAGCCAGGAGGCTGTCCAAAAAGACTTTTGCTTTAAAGGTGAGGTTTGCTTTAGTTTGTTGCTTAAATATGTTCTCGCATTTGTACTTGATTTATTACATTGAGAATTCGGCTTAGGTTTTTACTAATGTTCTCTTCTTTTCAATCGCGTCATCTGTTTCAGCTTCTTGCTTCATTGCCTATTGCAATTCCTCTGCAACTACAGTATGGTTCAGGAGAATCCAACTCTGCCTCCCTATGGCTTGAACGCTGGACCAGGTCACGTTTCTGGGAACCACTCTCTGAACCGAAGAAAAATCCCGACTCAAAATCACGTAGAACTGAACAAGACAGGTCCAAAAGAGGTGTCCGTAGATTGTCTGGTGCAAATGTCGAAAATGGATCAGCAGGCTCCACTTTAGATTCTGAAAAGGGAAAACGTAACCCAAAGAAAGTTTCTAGTCATCCAGTAAATTCTGCTCCGGAACATTCACCAAGTGAGATTGAGAAGGTTAAGCGTAGTTCGAGAAAAACTCCTGAACCCAAAAAAGAGGTTTCTGATCGATCGGAGGCTGAAAATGGGAAATCTAAAAACAGAACAAGGAAGCCATTAGGTAATGCTGCACCTGCTACTCCGGCTATTTCAGTGCAGGGTGCTAATGATTTTGCTGAGAAGTTGAAGGACGTTCCCATGGGATCACCAAAGCAATCTAATCTCGCAGAGTCAACAGAGATTCCCATGGCATCACCAAAGCAATCCAATGTCGCAGAGGCAAAAGACATTCCCATGGAATCACCGAAGCAATCTAATGTCACAGAGTCAAAAGACATTCCCATGTCATCACCAAAGCAATCTAATTCTGAGAAGGACATGGAATTGCAAAGCGCCGATAATTCTGTTGATAAGTTACATTGCCAAACATCTCCTGATTTGCAACCTATGGAGAGCATTGGTAAAACTGAAGACATTCAGGAATTGAATCA
Organism: Ficus carica; assembly: GCA_009761775.1. NCBI lineage: Eukaryota > Viridiplantae > Streptophyta > Magnoliopsida > Rosales > Moraceae > Ficus > Ficus carica. The sequence continues at coordinate 5,568,587 of CM019749.1, forward strand.
GCAGTTGGGAAGCAAGGACGATTCTGTGCTGAATGATAACCCGAAAACCAGCCAAAGAAGAGCTTCTTTACCTGCAAAGTTTGAACCTCAAGAGAATGGTTCACAAAACACACCCAAACTACCGAGCTATATGGCACCAACTGAATCTGCAAAAGCTAAGCTGAGAGGACAAGGCTCCCCACGATTTTCCCGGGATGTGGTTGAGAAGAATATTTTGCTGAGACGTTATTCTCTGTCCTCGTCCACCAATAGCATGTTAAGTTCTCTTTCCCCACGAGCACACAAGCTGGTTCAAGCAACTGGCCGAGGAGCGATCCGAGGCGACAGATCTCTGTCATCTTCTAGAGATGGTGGTGGTAAGTTGTAAACTTAAAAACTTCTCCACATACCTTATAATTTGCGGTTTTGTTGTATGTCTTGTTTTTAACCTTTGTGATCTGTTCTGATAATTGGTACTCTTAATATGAAATGTTACTCAACTAAATTTTTATCATTAACATATTTTCTTGTTTCTCTATAATTTGGTGGGTGGAAAAATAAAAAAATGTCATGGCTATTATGAAAGTGTTACTCAAATAAATTTTTTATTGCGGACCGTCGAGGAGGGCAACTTGTGGATTTGAGTAAATTTATTAAATTTGGCACTTATTACGTGCACCTCTAATTTCTGATCATGTACGCTTTTGTTAATACCCATTTCAGATAAGCTGATCCAAGCCGAGTGGAGAAGGTGACTTTACACAGCGAATCGGTCCTTGGGAAAAATAGCTCAAGTTGAAGAAATTTCAATTTAAGCGGCTTGTTTCCTTGTTATCCCACTTTAGATGAAAATTGGTTTGTTGCTTTAATTGGTTTGTTTAGGTAGGTACATTCGTATAGGTCTCAGAACTCGAACCGATATCTTTAGGCCTGAACTGTATAATTTTAAGCTTTCAGTCTCTTGAAATTTTATCTTTACACAAATCTGAGTATGCTTGACATCCATACCTTTTCTCTTTTGATATTTGAAGAAATTTAATCCTTGGATTTTGTCATGACACATCTGAGCCAGTTTGTTTTGCCCGTCTCATCGACAAGAAGATTAAGAAGCACCGAGAGAAAGTTCCGAATTATTATTCCACATAGATCATATTGTTTTATTCCTTTCTTTTAACTTCTTGAGCATGTTTACTGTTAACACAAGTATAGGGTGTCTTTCATACAACGCAGTAAGCAAAAAGAGAAGTTCCAGGCGTCCAAGTAGGGTGGAACCTTGCCAGATTAACATTGTATCCACTCCCAATAAAAACGCAGCCGTAGCTTACCGAAGCACCCCCGTAAACTGTAGCGCCAGTGTTAGCTGTCCACAAAATTCTTCCGGTTTTCTGCGTCCATGGTGTAGAATGGACCGGTAGGAGCTACAGATCCAGCAAAGACGACACCGTTGGCCACGGTTACCGGCCCATGGGCGGTGTCGTTGGCTGGATCGGGTGTGGTCCACAAAATTCTCCCGGTATTCACATCGAGAGCCACCCATCCACCTGAGTTGGCCGTCTGTGGGGGAACCCCGAAAGGCTTCCTGTCGGCGTTCACTATGTTTGTGTAGACCCTTCTCCCATCTGTCGCCGCTCCCCATACCCCTCCTCCCTCTAAGCTACCTGGTCCTGCCAACTACAAAACATTCAACCAATTTTTAGTTTATTTGTAGGAAAAAAAAATGTCTAGGTGATTTTTGTGTCAAAAAATACGTATGAATTATGCTTCTTTCCAATATCAAATCGAATTATAATAGAGCTTATCAGATTTTGATGAAAATCTTTCGTATACCTATTAAGTTAAGAGTGCTAATTTTACCTTAAACCAAACTATGTCACCATTATCACGGTCCAGAGCCCAAACAAACCCGCTTTTCTGGACAGCAACAGCGACGTCCCGGCCTGTTCCATTCAAATTTATGGTTAGCAACATCGGTGCCTCGCCGAAATCAGCGTCGAGATTAGGTCCAGGAGGACAATCAGGGTTGTTGGGAACCAAACAAACGAAATAAAAGACATCATAGCCTCCCAATTGCGTGGACCAAACAATCTCCCAAGAAACAATATCAAAAGCCAAAATGGAATTGTAGTGGATGTCTGGTCCAATGCACTGATCAGGGCCCGTTGGTTTTCCGGGTTGCTTATTCTGCTCCTCCTGGCACTTGAGGACCTCAGCTGGAGCTGTGTAGAGCTGGCCTGTTCCGACGTAAACATGCCTCCTTTTCACGTCGATGGCGGGGCTGCTTCCCCATATGGCAGCCCCGGCATATCCTCCCCGTTTACCACCGTTGTCGGGGAGTGTGTAGGTCTGCCATAGAACTCTGCCGGTTCTGACGTCTACCTTTACCATGCTGCCCCGAAATGTGCAGCATAGGTTGGCTGGTAGTGCTACTTCCAGTGATGAAACCCCAACATAGAATCCCCTAAAGGAAACAAGAATTTTAATTTTACCAAGATCCTTCATTTTACAAAAATTGAAAAAGAAATCATCATCCAAGAAAAAAAGAACGTAATTATAACATCTCAATTTTTAATTTCTAGAAAAGTAACCATTTCGGTAATCTTAAAAAAAAAAAAAAAAAAAAATCGTTGTAAGGCCATAAACATGTATTCACACTTAAAACCGTCATATAATATTCGAATTTTGATTATAGATCCATCACGATAATCTATTACTGCTAACGACATTCAACAGCATATATACATATATGTGTGTATATAATATAGTGATGGACTGACCCAAGGTAAGCAGTTCCAGAGGTAGTGATAACGGCACGAGGACGAGGGTCGAGTAGAGTCGACCAAACAAGCCTTCCATCAAAACGTGAAACAGCAAAAATAAGTGCAGGTCCGTAAGTTCCAAATATCAAGAGGTCGCCGGCTATCGCCGGAGTTGTTCTCGAAACCGTAAAATTCACGGTGACTCCCGTGCCATTTAGTCCTGTTAGCTCGTTGAGATTCCGCTGCCATATCAAACCCCCATTTAAGGTGTTCACCGCGTATATATTTCCATTCCACGACGGGAAATAGGCCACCCCGTTGGCTATAGCCGGCGTCGCCGTGATGTCTCTCCCGGCGAGGAACTTCCACCGCAGACGCAGCTTCGACACCGTCCGCGGGCTGATCCCCACCTCCTCATTCGCGTTCCTGTCGTTGGTTATGTCACTGCCGTGGTTTAGCCACTGCAAAAACATGTATTAAAATATGTAATAAAGTAGAAAAAATAAATATTAATAATAATAAAAAAATGAGCTTGTATAGAAAACGTGAAAAGGGATATGATTAATAGAGATTATAAACACTTACAACTGCGACAGAATTATCAACGAGAGTATGTAGACTTAGCACCATGACTAGAAAGGTGATGGTGCCAAGACATAATTTCGGGGTCTTGTTTGCACAAGCCATGATAAGATGAATTATGCCTTGGGATTTTGGAGTATAAAGGTGTAATATTTGTGTGTGTGTGTGTGTGTGTATATATATATAAATATATGTATATCTCGAACGTTAAGCTTTTTGTTCAAATATAGTAAGTGACGTTTTGCGTACAAAACTTTCGGTCCATTAAAGTAACTGAGATTCGGCTTGTTATCCGGTTAGCTAAAGTGTTAATTGCGTGAATACTGAATTTTTAAATATATTTCCTTTCAAAAATAAAATTGTCTCGTAAATTTGTTAGATTTATTAGATTTTAAAATAAAATACAGAGTTCAAATCTCCTATCGTAATTAAAAAAAAAAGGGAAGAAATATATGTATAATATAAAATCCTCCAACCTCTATTTTGTTAGATTTCGCCTATCGACTACAATGGTACGAATAAATAAATGTTGTTATTGAACCTGCAAAAAAAAAAAAAAACAAAAGATGTTATTGACTTTGAAAAATGACATGGGGAAGAAGTAGGAAGTTCGGTATGGAAAGTGAGATCTAATTATTTCCGATTATGACTTTTTCCATGTGATTGGTCAACTCTAATAAAAAAGTAGCTTTCATTTGGTTCTCAGGTCCAAATATTTTTCATTTTAATTTTTGTCTTCTTTTGAAAAATCAACAAAAATTATAATTAGTTTTTGAAAAGTCAACAAATTTGAACTTAAAAATTTCATTTCAAACTGGTGTTCCAAACGGAAGCTAAGATTTAAGAGGTAGAGTAACTGACCAAAATAATCCCTGAATTCTTTTTTAAAAAATAACGGTTTGGTTGTTGTTGTTGTTGTTTGTTTGTTTGTTTATATATTTTTTTTTACCGAGATAATCCTGAACTCTTAAAATATTGGCCATTATAATCATTTTCGATCAACTCCGTTAATTTCTAACAGAATGAAAGGGTATTTTAATAATTTATTAATAATTAATTAAAAAACTCATAAAAAATGAAAATTCATCTATCTCTCTCCAAACCCAAATTGAGTATCTCTCTCTCTCTCCAAACCCAGATCGAGTATTTTTTTGGGTGGGGGGGACCAGATCGTGGCAGCGAGGGGGGTCTCGGGGGGCGAGATCGGAATTGCAAGAAGCATGGACTGAACCCAGATCATGGCAGCGATGGGGCCCGCCCGGGGGGCACAAATCTAGTTGGGGGAGAGGGGTCTTCGTCGGGGTCGGAGGTGAGGGGGGGAGGGGCGAATCTGGTTGGGGAATAGGGGGTCTTCATCGGCGTCGGGTGGGGGGGGGGGGGACTAGATTAAGACGCATGCGAGGGGGGGGGGGGGGGGACGCAGGGCTCGTTGGGGGCTAGGTGGCACGCCTCTCTCTCTTTTTCTCTCTCCCCTCCCCCTCCCCCTCCAGCAACTCCCTCTCTTGCCCCTTCCCCTCTGGTGGCTTGCTTCCTCTCTTTTTGCTTATCTTGGTTTTTGTTTGAATTTTCTGGTTCTGGTGTTTTGTGATTTGGGGAGAAAAAAAAAAAGGAAAGAGAAAAGCTAAGGAAGAAGACAAATGAGTAAGGAAATTTAAAATTAAGGGGCATTTTGGTCTTTTTAGTACAAAAATTATGACTTGAGTAAAGATTCCGTTAGAAATTTAACAGTTTTTGGATGGAAAAGACTATAATGACCAACATTTTAAGAGTTCAGAGTCATCTCGGACAAAAATAAAATAAAATGGGGACCAAACTGTCATATTTTAAAGAATTTAGAGACTATCTGAGTCAATTACTCTAGGAGGTAAATTCAAAACTTTAATAAGCTCTCTGATTAAAGCTAGCTTAGATCTAACTAGGGGCTGAAGTTTAGCTAGGCTTAGGGCTGGAACTAAAGGATAGGCCATAATTAATTAAGGGATACTTAGCTTAGTGATAACTCTATGAAATAGAGTTATTTAGCATGCTATTAAGCTTATTAATTGTTGATATTTCAAGATTATATGCCTTAGTCTTAGTATTTTATATATTATTAATTTGTTTGCTTTAGTTAAAGAAAGGGTAAAGAGTTGGACATAATTTTGGCCTTTAGCATATTTTTAAGTCTAATATTGTGTTGCCTTACAGTTGGAGCCCATGGTGCCAAAAAGGTGCAGGCCCACAGGATCAGAGGAGATATGGAATAGGCAGCTGAAGTACATCAAATTGCTGCAGCAATGCTATAGCAATGCCACAGCAAAGTGCAGCAGTGAAGAATTAAATTAAAAGCATGTGGACCCAAGTTTGGCTTTACAGCTGGCAGTGGTTCATTTGCTCATTTTGTTTGCACAAGCCAGCTGTAAGAAGGCAACCAATATTAGCTATCAAGAGGGCACGTGCAGCTAGGGCATCTCTTGGAGTATTGGGTTAAAAGGGAAAGTTAACGATTTGGAAGGGGGCCGTTTCTGGGAAGAAAAGAACAGAGCCGAAAGACACCATTTGTGGAAAGAAAGCTATGAGAAAAACCAGAGAGGAAAAATAGAAAGAGATCCACGTAGAGAGAGAGAGGGAGATCGAAGGCAGCTGTGAGCTATGCTTGGATAGAAGGAATTCATCACTTCGCACATGCTCATCTCTTTGATTTTCCACTTCTAGTTATCTTAATTCTTTGGGATTTATCTTGTTTTCTCTCTGTGAACTATGATTTCTCTTGTTGCTTCTTATGATTTTGATTTTGTTGAACGAAGCATGAACTAAATTTCGTAGCTAGGATTATTGATGGAACCGAAGTTGTAATGAAGATTTGCATATTATGTTGAATGCTCAGTAATTTTCGATTCAGTTTATTCAAGTGTTTTACATCGTCTAATCTCTGTTGATTGACTGGTCATCAGTTGGTAGAGTGTAGAAACTAGAATTAATTATGGGAAGGTTAATTTTGGTTGGATCTAGCTTGAATGATATAAGTGTATGATATAGGAATATATTAATACCTTGTACAGCCCATTAAAATTGGTGTTTAATTTTATGTTTGGAAAACTGAGATGCATAGGAATATGTTGATTTTGATTTAAAGAACTTAAGGCATTAATTTTTCGAAAGAGGATTGTGCAGAATTTTAAGTTGACTGGTTGAATTTTGCTATAGCATTCTTACAGCATTTGCGGTCAGATTTGCAACTGAGAGGAAATCAGTAATTCTAGCCATTATCCATCATTGACAGCCTAATCCTTTGATATTGCCACGTTTTACCCTTCTACTTGCATTTTTATTTACACCCATTTGTTTATATTCAGTTTTTATAATTTTAGTTTTCAAATCAACTTCCAATTTGTTTTAGACTGATTGTTTTCTATAATTGAGTTTTTGGTGATATAATCCTTGTGGATACGATACCTTACTTACTATTATATTACTTGTTCGATTAGGTGTACTTGCGTTGTATTTTCGCATATATAGTTTTTGCCGAACACTTAGGCAGTAGGAGCTTATGCCAAAATTACTTGATAGAAGTATATGGCTCCAGTTACTTGAGAGGAAGGAAATTTAGAACCAAATCGCTGGCCTAAGAAAACTAAATTAGGACAGCTTTATATATCACCATGATTTATGCTATTAGTTTTTTTTTTTTTTTTTTTTTTCCCGAGATTTTAATAAGCCGAACAGAAAACTAATTTAGGATAACTTTAAATATCATGAACTCATCATTAGATACTTCAAAGTAAACGATATATAACTTAATATTTATCTAGACGTGGTTATCTAATTTAACCCCTTATCTGAAGTAAAAGTTTGGATTAGATTTCTTCAATTGAAATAAAAATTTTGTTATCATTCTCATGTTCTCTGTCAAATATGAATTTCAATTAAGATTCTCAATTCGAATTACGTTTTTTTTTATATACACTTATTTATTCGGGTGGAAAATTTATACTAAAATGTGAACTAAGCTTTGGAGGTTCAGAAACGTCAACATCAAAGTGAGGCAATTCACTTTGTTAAATGGAAAAGAATCCCAGAGCACGCTCAAGAGATGAACCAAATGTACTTATGTCAAGGTCTTAAGTGATTTTTCTCTGGATACTATAACTTTTCATATGAAATTGCAGGTTAATTTCTATCCAGAAAAGTTACCAGCAATTTCCAATCTCAAACATTCATGTCTTGTTCTAAAAACAGACAGTTTTTATGGTAGTCTTTCGTGGACAATTATTGTTATAAAAAGCATTCCCGTTGGTATAGAGGTTAGAGCTGCAAGTTAAGTTTCATCTCTTACTAGTGGTAAGAACAGTAAAATTATGTGATTGACGTGTATAATTGTTTATAACATAATTTGTTTTCCTTTTTATTTATTAATAGATATAAGATAGAACGTGATGACATCACTGTACCAGTTAATAAAGTTTCATCTCATATTATCATTTTTTTAAGATTTTGAATTAATAATTGTTACCGCTTGCCAATTTCAGATATTTTTTTTTCACTTAAAAAGCGTGTCATCTTCCCTGATTATCCTGTGGATTGTTGAAGGTGGAGTATTAATTAAAGGCGAATAATAATAATGGAATTGGAGGAAAACAAATTACTTGTTTATTTATATTTATTGTTAGTTATTCTTGTTTTTGCCTTCCAAAAATTGATACGGTTTTCTGTTTGAGAAACATTTTTCTTTTGGGGGGGTCAAAAAGGGGGAGTTGAGATTGAAGGAAATGTCGTTTGCTTGACGTCAGTTAAAACGACGCTTCGCTTCTACCTCTTGGTGTTAGAAATGTGTAAACGACATGCCGTTTCTAAGGTTGTTTAGAAAACTTTCAGAGAAACGCATGCTTTTCAACTACAAAATTGTCGTTAATTGGGAAGGAGAAAAGTACAGTTTATATGAGAAATATGTAAATAAAATCACATGTCTTTTACTCCCAATTCGATAAAACCGACTCGTCGTTTTTAAACAGTGAGGAAAATACGTTTCCTTACTATGGTTTAACTAGTGGTGACAACATGGGTTCACCACACGACTAACACGCTAAAAAATGACACGTATTTCGTTGGTTAGTATTGGAAAAAAAGTGGCTGGTTATTTATGGGTTGACCTGAAATTGACACAAAGAAACGAAAATCAATTTTGAGTTGGACACGCCTAATCCAAACACAACATGTAATTTTTTGGAGGTGTATTTGATATGATTTTGTTATGAACTTATAATCTTTATGATGGTTTTTTTGTAATCTTGTATTCTTATTTGTTTAATTTTAATGGCATTATCATATTTCAACAAATTATGGAATTTTAGTAATTTAGAAGGTGTTTATTATTATATTTTATATTTTAGGTTTATCAAAAACAAAAAAGTATACCATTTACTCGGATCTCATTTAATATATACCAAAATATTTCAAGACTGTATTAAATTTTTTATGTATTAGTCAATGTTCTATTTTTATTAAAAAAACTAAAATATCTTTGAAGGAGAAAAAGAGAAAATAAGTGGTTGAATGTGTAGTTTAATAATAATTTTACAGTTTTTTTTTTTAAATAATATCTAATTTCACGTAAGGGGGAGTTGGAATCTCCCTATCCCAAATTTTTGAATTTTTTTTTATAAAAAAAATACATTAAAAATAAATAAATTACCATGACACACTAATTTCCCTTCAAAGATCAACGCCCACAATATCGCTATTTTTTTCCCTTGTAAAAAAAAGGGTTTTCTTAAAAGAAGTTTTAGAAACTTATATATATATATATATATATATATTATTTTTTAATGAACATTCGGGATAACTTCTCAATCCATAGATAAATTCCAAATCGCTTGTTATTTGTTTTTCATCTCTAATACCTTCTATGTTTTTCAACTCTTGCATAGAACAATAAGCTCCTGCTAATTTTTTTTTTCTTCTGAATTACGGACCAAAGTGTGTTCTCTTTTTTAGTATAGGCTTTGCAAACTAGAATAAAGTCAAAAACCCACAATAGCATTTGCTTAGAACGCAGAGCTGCAACAAAAGAAAGTTTTTCGTTCAAGACCAAGATATTTCGTTCTGGATCAGACACTGATAGAGATAGATTTTGTAAAAGAAAAATTATAATAAATAACTTGGGTAGGTTTATTGACACTCCTAATTTTAGTTTTCTCCCTTCTTAAACCACCCATTAATAGAATTTTAAAATCTAATTATTACTTGTACACCCATATATTCCAAAAAGTCACTATCATTAAATTGTTTGTTTTTTTTTTTTTTTTTTTCCCTTCGACCATCATTCTTCACAGCAAGTCCCTTTAACTGATCAAGTGTATTTTTTTTCGCTCTTAATAGACAATTCTCAAGTATTGCATTAAAATGAAAAAAAATAGTAACAAAGCTATGAAAATGGATTGTATTCATGGAAAAATACTAAATAAATAAAGAACATTTTCCGTCTAAACGTATGAGAATGAGATTAAGGACATGTTTGGCTAATGACTCATTTTAAACTAAATTGTACTTTTTTCATCATGATTTTTGTCTTTTTCTGAAATTTTTTTTTATCTTTTCTGAATTTTTTTTTGTCTTTTCTGAAAAATTATTATTAAAACTTAAAAATCTTAAACTAAACTCATTCACCAAACACCCCCTAAAGTCGTGGAAAAAATACGAAATAATTAAAGCACAATATCTGTCTAAAACGTGGATTTTTTTTGTTTTTTTGTTTTTTGTTTTTTGCCTTCATCTAATCACTGTAACGAATTCGACCAGAGAAAAATCAAAGATTTCCACATACAAGAAGCTATACATACATTAGTCCTCTAAAAGTCAAAATCCAATATTCATGTTATATGACACAAGTGTCATCACGTTTGTATATAAAGAAAATATTATTATCTCCATAATCAATAAGCTATAGCTTGTATCTGAGGGGGGGAAAAAAAGTCAGTTATCAAATCATTATCTTGTATCTCAGCAAAAAATAAAAAAAGTATTTATCTTGACTTATTTACAAATATAAGTAGATATTCATCACCTTTTCATTCGTTATGGACTTGGAAATTTTCACACAACTTTTAATTCAATTTAATTTTTTCATAAAAAACTTGAATTCGATTCAATTCCTACTTTAAATACGGTTCAATGGTATATTATGTTTAAAAGCGTGAATTTTGTTAAAATATTTGGAGAAGATTTGTACTTAATTAGTACTTCTTAATATATATATATATATATATATATATATATTTTTTTTTGAAAAGCTTAAAAGTAATTTTAATAACGGGTAAGTTAGTAATAAAAAAAGTTATCAATAAAGTGTGGGAATAACAAACAAGGGGTGTTAATAAACCTCCTCAAATGACATTTAAAAAAAATAAATAAAGTAAATAAATTTAAAAAAAAAAGTAAATAACATAAATTTTAAAAAAATATTTGAAATAAATAGAAAATTTATCAAGTAAATGAAAAATTTACTCAGTAATTGACATATTTACAAGAGATAAATAAATCATTTACTAGATAAATCTGATATAAATAAATTATTTATATGATAAAGTTGCGGTAAAATCCATTTTATATATCCTTTCGATAGAGCTCATTTTTAAACCGTTAAGATGTAATCGAATTGTTGAGATGTTATTTGTATATTATAATTATCATACACCTTACCTTATATTAGTATAGATTAATAAATAAATTAAAAAAAAATTAAAAAAACCCCACCCCTTCCCTTCCTTGATGCCGGCAACTTCCCTGTCGACGCTGGTGATGGACCCCCCGACCAGATCTGCCCCCTTCCTCCCCCACCCCCCCCGCGCTCAAGCCCCCCTTTCCCCCCACCCCTGACGCCAATCAGACCTCCCCTTCCCTCGCGCTTGAGCCCCCCCCCCCCCTCCCCCCCCCCCCCCCCCCCCCCCCCTAAACCCCCGAGGCCGACTAGACCCCCTCTCCACCCCTGACGCTGACCAAACCCCCCCTCCACGCGCTCGAGGCCCCTGGTCTCGACCCCGGTGACGGATATTTTTAATTTCTTAATCAAATACTACTGTAAGGTAAGGTATATGATAATTACCGTACACACGTAATATTTCAGCTGTTCGATTACATCTGAATGATTTAAAAATGAACTTTATCAATAGGGTATATAAAAGGGACTTTACCACCCATTTGTTTCAAATATTTTTTTTTTGTTTTTTTTCTTTTATGGATATTTCAAATATATTCATATCCTTATATTTATTTTCTGAAAATTATTATTTATTTTGTCAAAATCACATCGGCAAAGTCCGTGGACATTAACCCATATGGGAAGCAAACCCAAAAACCCAAACTGAAGCTGGATTGGGTCAAACCAAGATTGGGCGCGGGTATGAGCGGGTCGGGTCTAGGCGAGTCGAGTTGGAGCGGATATGATGGGCGCCGCATATCGGGCGTAGAGAGAACGCTGGCGAAGTTGAAAATCCGCTGTAGACGACAGCGATGCAGACGGCGACGGACCGGGACAGACAACGGCGATTTCCAAACTAGCGCGACGACGGAGATAAAGCTCACGTAACCGACCACGCGACTGGGCGGGCAGAGCCCAGGCTTCGACGACCGGCGCATCTGGCCGGCCAACGACGTGACAGTGCTTTGCTAAGGGTTCTCAAACCCCGGCAGAGCCGAAAATTCCAAAGTATTTTTCCAGGATTTTTCAAATCATTTGCTAAGGATTTTATTTATATATTTTTCAGAAGCTTAAATTTTGTTTGTTTCCTTCCACGACTTGGACTAGGAGTTCCTAAAAACTCCTATAAATTCCTCACCTTTTGCTCTGACTCAAACTAGAGCAAGCTTGTGCCACCTTAAACAAACAAGCAAACAAAAAAGAAAAATTTGTTCGTGGGGTTAATTAATTGGTTTCTCTTTCGTCTGATAACATGGCGGAGAAGGAGAAGGAAACGAAAGAAATTCGAGTGACACCTAAAACCCCTCTGCACAATATCTGTGAAGTGCGGCTCTTGTGGAGGAACAAGAAGCGCCGCACCCATAGAGCGCCCAATCGGTCACTTGTCCCGTTGGTCGCCGGGAAACAAGGTTCAAACACTCCTCCAATACCACCACTGGATAATGCAACCGGCGCACCCGATCCGTCACCTGTCCCGTCGGTTGCCGGGATACAAGATCCAAACACTCCTCCAATGCCACCACTCGAGGACGCGCCGCCGGTGAAGAGATTGGGGCTGGAGACTCTGATGTTGAGGCTGAAGGTACCGTCGCAAGTGGTGGAGAAGAAAAAAGGGCTTGAAGATTGCAGCGGCGAGAGGCGGCTGAGGCCGGCAAAGAATGAGAAGGTGAGGTTCCAGGTGGCGTTGACAGAGCAAGAAGTAGATGAGGATTTTCAAAAGATTTATGGTTCGGGTCTCAGGGCCAGAAGGCAGCCTAAGAAAGTTCATACTGCGTTGAACAATCGGTTGTTTCCGGCAATGATGATAAGGGAGATATCAATAGATAAATACAAGGTCCGCCTTCCGCCCCCGTGAAAACGGTGGAAGGAGAAAATAGTGTCCCTCACTGTGATAGCTAACGTTGTTGTATGAACAACGCATTAACTAATATATATAGGTATAAGGGTGCATGGGAGTTTTGATGAAAATCTATTGAATTCCCTCTAAATTTTTGTTTATGAATTCTAATTTTTGGATGTTAATTAATATGAGTTTATTTTGATTCTTCTCGTGTTTGAAGAATGGAGAATAAATTGTTTTAAAGAGTAGAATAAAGATTGATGTTTATGGATTACATACATGTTTTACAGTGCTACATATATCTTGTTTGATATTCTTATCAGGTCCTTTTATATATTTCGTTGATTGATGATTGATGGTATTTTTAAGCTTTTTGCCTTATATTTTCTTTTTATTTTCTCACAGAGAGATATATATATATATATATATATATATATTTCCTCTTTCTCATGGTAAAGCATGTTTTTGTTCCTTTTTTTTTTCCCTGCAATTTTATTACTTTCGATAGTTTAAAATTATGACGTATAATTCTTAAAACGATTATCTTAATCACAGAACCTTAAAACATAATGCTATATGTTAATATTTTTATCGATGATTTATCGAAAATCTATGCAATTACACAGTTACTTTGACATGAATAATAGTATAATAAAAATAAAGAATCAAAAAGAAAAAAAAAATTGTACACCTTATTAAGTGATCACATCTAACTAGTTTAACAAGTAATTGACTGAAATGGGTAAAATGAGCCGTTATTAATCCTCTCAAACCATGTTCGTTAGTACACAATCGCTATAAAACACACATGCAAAACGACACAAGCGACTTATAAAATTCATGAGATGTTTCGATTTTTTTCCCCCTCTCTTTAGAATTCGTCCTTGTACCAGAAAAAAAAAAAAAAAAATCAAACCTGGTTCTCGAAACTAAAAAGGCATATCATGTATTTAGTCTCTCTTAATTTTCATCAGAAACATGAATAGAAAACGATAAAATTTTTCAACGTGATAGGACTTTTTGTTGATTATTTTCCTCAAAACAGACGGAATTAAATTTATGAAAGGGCATAAACTTTCTTTAAAATGGGCTCCCAATAATTTCAGCTTGTGCCAAGTCTAGTTCCCGACCCATTCAAGCAAAACAATAAAGTACAAAACAAACTAATTACACCAAAATACTAATCACAACCATACTTGCGTTTTCCACTGTTATTTGCATATTTCACTCTCAATCTTAACAGTACGTACATATGGAATATTAGCATACCCAATTTCATTTTGTAGCTTAAATCATTTAAAGCATAAACACTAAAACAAAAATTAAACTAATGTTGACAACCAACCATTCAACCATCACAACTAGATTCACATGATCTGTTCAAGAGTATCATACAAGGACCCCAATTTTGTGATCCATGTTGTGAGTTCAGGGACCAAATTTTGAACGAATTAGGAACGACGGACAAATTATTTAAAGATAAAAAATTTCAACGACATCTTACGAATTTAAACTTAACGTCGTTTCTAGTTGATACAAATATATTTTTACTTTAATTTTGTGGTATACCGCTAAGGATGGCAACATGACGAGGCGGGACCAGGGAATGCTTTCCGGTCCTCATCCCCGCTACCAAAATCATCTCCATCTCCGTCCCCATGCTTAAATAGAAGCGAGGTCGGGGATAGGGATTCCCCATTGGATGGGCTTTCCCCATACCCGTCACGTTCCTTATCTATTATAAATATAGATTTGAAAATACAACAAAGTAAAAGCAAACAATAAAGTAGAAATGCACCATTAATTTAGTTTAAAACCAAAGATTTCATAAACAAACCAACTTCTTAATATATGCAAATAAAATCTTAAAAAATAAAGCTATTAAAAGTCTCATCAAAACGTTACAAACTCTTAAAACTAAACCTTTATAAAACACTTAAGCTTAAAAAAACTTGAAACCATAAAAAATAATCATAAATTATCCTTTTTTGTCTATTTCTCATATAGAGTTAATATTTATTTTATAAATGCATACACTTTCAAAAATAATTTTCATAATATATTACATACTTATATATATATATATATATATATAATCACACATTTATTACGAGGACAGGGGAGGGGCGGGGCGGGGAGTGCTTTTCCTGTCCCCGCCCCGCTAAGTTTCAAGGATAAGATTTCATCCCCGTCCTTGTCCCAATATCCGAATTTGGTCCCCCATCCTTATCCTGTTCGGGCCGGATCCCCATCCCTGTGGGGAATGTTGCAATTCCTACATACTACGTGGCTACTTTTTCTAGCATGTTTATGTGTTTCTGCACTTTTTTTTTTTGTGTGGCTATCGTCATTTTTTTTCTTTTTTTCCGATGTCATCTTTAGTTACGCGAGAAATTTAAATAAAACCATGACGTAACCTTAAAGGATATTATCGTTCAAGTAAAGTTGGTTGTTTTTATTTATAAAAGAAAAAGTTGGTTGTTTTTTAAAGTGTAAAGTCAGTTGTTTTTAATGAACATGTAATTAATAATTAATTAGTAAAAAAGAAATACGTCTTTGAAACCAAGGTTGAAGAGTTTATTGAGGCACACCGCACATATGTACATATGGTCTTATATCTGATAATATACAAATCTTACTTGTAAGACTTAAGAGCTTGACTTGTCTAAAAATACAAATTTTTTTAATGATTCAATAAAAGGATAATTTATTACTTAAAAAAGAAGAATTATTTGTGGAAGATAAACACGGATAAATATTTAATATGTAAAGCATAATTTTAAATTTGAATGGTTTTTAGAATCCCTTTTTATTTTTATTTTTGGGTCCGATCTAGCACGACCACATCACCTAAACGCGATGTCGTATTATGATTAAAACAGCCGTGACGCGAGTAAAGCACCACTGCTCACTTTAGAATTCCCCAAGAAGGAGAAGCTTACCAAAAAAAAAAGAAAAAAAAAAAAAAAAATGGGACTATAAAATGAGCCGAACGTTGAAACCGCTCTCTCTCTCTCTCTCTCTCTCACTTTCTCTCTCCAGCGGGATTTTTTTATATGGAAGCCTCCGTTCCCGGGGATTTCCGAGAGATAACGAAAAGCAAACAAACAAACAAACAAACACTCTACATCTGAAGATCCTTCAAAATTCCCCTACGATTTTCTCCCTAACCAAACACAAATCTTTCTCCTAGAAAGAGACAGAGAGAGATAGAGAGAGAGAGGCTCTGATCTCTTTGGTGCGCGCGTGGTTTCTGTTGCTCCGAGTCTCTCCGGTGAACGGCGTGTATCGGTAAGGTGGTGAAGGCGTTCATGGCGGTGACTCCGGACAGAACAGCGGAGCCTCTACACAATTTCGACGCCTTTCCGTGCCTGAAGTGGAGGAGCGACAGGTATCTCCGGTGCGTGAAACTGGATTCCGGCGACGTCGGCGGAGGCGTCAGTGGCGGCGGATCGATCGATAATCGATCCGCCGGCATGATCGCTCCTCGGCGGAGACAATCGACGTCGGAGAGGAGGCAGGGAACCGGATTTCTCATGAAGCCGAGAGGAATCGAGAAAGATCACGCCGGCGGCGGCGGAGGCGGCGAAGAGGAAGGGATCGCGGCGATGAGGGAGAAGCTCATGTGCGATCTCAAAGAGGCGGCGAACAAGCTTAAGGAGAAGTTTTTCGGAGTGGAAGCGGCGGCGGAACCGGGAGATGAGGAGGCTGATCGTCATGATGACTTGGCGGCGCCGGCGGCGGGGGTGGAGGAGCTAGCGGAGTCGAGGCCGTGGAATCTCCGGAAGAGGAAGGCGGCGTGTGAGAGAAGCTTGAGAATTGAGGAGCGGAAGGTGATTTGCTCGCCGGCGACGACGAGGCCGGTCAGGAGGGTCCCGGAGAAGAAGGAGAGGGTGAAGTTCGCGGTGGCGCTGTCGAGGAAGGAGATCGAGAGTGACTTCGCCGAGATTTTGGGTAAGAGGCCGCCTAGCAGGCCCAAGAGGCGGCCCAGGCCCATTCAGAAGGAGTTGGATTCTCTCTTTCCGGGCCTGCTTTTGGGGGAGATAACCGAAGAGACTTACAAGGTTGGGGGCCCAAAAAACGGCAGGACAAGGTAGCGAATCTTCACTGTCTCCATTAATTCTGACCGTCGGTAAACTTTACACCATCGTACATTATTTAATTAGTGACATGAGAATTTGATGATTTCATCGAATTTGCTATTAGATCTTAGTCTTATTTATTAGTTAGTTTTAACAACTATTTCCGTTCGTTCTATATGAATAACTGTACAAAGGAAGGATTTTTATGGAAGAGTAGTTTTTATAGAAAGAAAAGTTAGATACATGTGCAGTTTTGTACTGCTATATGTATATTTCTTTTGGAAAAGCCAGATTTTGAGTGTTTCTCTGCCGTTTTTCCTTTGCATAATTGTGTGGTAAAATTCTTTGAGCACCACTATTATTATAATCAGTAGAAAGTGGGCTATTTCTATAGGTTGTGTGTGGTGACTGATGACGTTGTGTGATATTCCTCTATTGTGGTTATTTTTCACTCCGATTTGTAGTTTATTTTTCCTTCAATATTAGACGAGTATTTTATTAACAAAAATAACTATTAAATTCACATATTGTGGGATCTTACTATGATTTTGCTCGAACTTATGATCATTTAAAGTTGTTCTGTTAATCTGAAGTTTACAAACTCTCTTGAATTAAATCACAAGAAACTAGCAAATTGTTTGAAACTTTATTTACTTTTTGCCGTAACTGATAATATAACAAAGAATTAAATTGTAAAAAGAAAAAGGAAAAGGCAAAAAAAAAAAAAAAAAAAAAAAAAATTTATAGTTGTATGTATATATGTTAGTGATCTAGTAAACACGTAGTTTACGATTCTATAAAATCTAGTAGTTTACGTAGGCAACGCAAACCGGCAGAGAGGACAGTAATGGCTCCTCTCCAACCACGCACGTATACAATCACCATGAAAAGCATGCAAACAATTCAAGCGACTAACTTGAGTCCCTTCCTTAATGTCCTCTAAACATATTACACATCCAATATTTGTCTCTCCAAAATCTCCCACATTCATCGTCACCTTCTCCAATCCCTTAATAGCTACCTTTGTTGCCGGAATCATAATATTCCGACTACCGCTACTCATCTCTCCATATTCCTCATCAACATCTATCAATCGTGCAATCACCTCGTCGTCCCGAATGTCCTCCTCGTCCAGCACGTGTACACACGAGGCGTAAAGTGTCACAGTCACCCGCCAGGTGAACATCTTGTCTCCTATCCCGAAACCATCCATGTTACGGATGGTCTCGTCACTTTGGTAGATTATCTCATCCACGATGGCTTCCTTGGTGTTTTGGTCGGCTTCTAATTCCTCACCCACCAGAAACGAGATTGCAAAACGCTTTGCCTCTTCATTCATGAGGAAACTTGGCGGGTTGAGCTTCACCGAGTGACCGATCATGGCGGTCTCAGTGGTACGTAAATGGATTAATGGCCTGTTGTTACCCTGTTTGAAGGTCCATGCTTCTACTAATGCTGATTGTGGGTTAAGGATGAACTTGATATGGGGTTCTTTGGGAAGTTTGCAGTTCCATTGGTCGTAGTCAAGCCGTACGAATGAGAGAGAGATTGTGTGAACCATATTTGATTTATTTTTAATATGTATGATATAAATTATTAGTAAACGTGGGTTCAGAGTGAAGGTTTAAATAGTAATATTTGGAGCTGTAATCGTGGCGCACTCAAAACTAATTTTTGTCAAGTTCGAATTAAAATACAAATTTTTATATGTCGATTTGTTTGATGTTTTTTATATTTTGATTTGAACTTGTAGAATTTATAAAAAAATTTGAACGTGTGGAAGGAGACGTGCTAGGATAAAAGTACCAATTGCGGACTTGTATATATGGATAAAGGACTTTGGGTTTGAAATTGAATTCTTATTTATAATAATAAAAGGACTTGGATTATCCTTCGGGTTTAAACAAAAGCATGGGTTCAAGTAAAAGTACTGTTGAGTTTTAATTAAAAAAATAAGATTTTTCCTCGTATTTTTGATAGTTTATCAAGTATTCCCGAGTTAAAACCTTTTATCGGTTAAAAATTTTTAAATACTAAACTTCGAAAAATAAACAAAACTAAACCCCCTTTTTTTTTTTTTTGGGGGAAAAGCATAGGAAACAAAAAGGTCTTCATTCTCTCAGCTGAACGGCTCCTTCGGCCACAATGGGCACTTGTGTTAAAACCCTTTTAACAGGTTTAAAATCTTCGAAATACCTACAATATCTTCAAAAATCAACCATTTTATTTAAGGAAAAAAAGAAACACTAAAAAAAATAAAAATAAAAAAAAGAAATATATAAACTGAAAAGGTTTCATTCTCTGGTTGTAAGCATAACCTAGCGGTAATTCTAGTATACCTTATTCTACCTAAAGATGCAGAGTTCGAATATTCACACCCTAAGTTAAAAAAGAAAAAGAAAAAGGTTTCATTCTCTCAACCGAAAGGCTCCTTCAGTTGCAATGGGTACTTGAGTCGCGCCACACTTCTGTGCTAGAATTTTTTGGTTCACATATTGCTCCTTGTTTTGTTGTCTGTCGCCTCCCTCTCTCGAGAAGTGACTTGTGGCTTTGGAATTATGATTTTTGACCTCAAATACTTTAAAAAATTTTAATTTGTGCCATCATAATACAAAATAAAATTATACTTGTGGTCCCAACTCAATAATTAAATATACTATTGTACCCCTATTTACAAGAAAAATTATTGTTATGCCCCCACTCAATCTTAAAATATATAATTATGTCTCATGTTAGCAAAATACTCTCTCTATTTTTCTTTATAGTGCCTCCATTGAAATTAATTTATGATTTCATCACTGATCGAGATCATTTTATCGCCATCTTCCGTGGCTATGCAAGGAGCTTCTCTGAATTCTTAGATCTCCTGTTAGTGCTAGAAGAGATAAGGGAGGAGTAGGTACGAAGGAGGGAGGAACTTGCCACTGCCACCCGCCTTAACCCAAATGTGGGTTTGTGTGGTGCCTTATGAGGGGGCTCATGGTGGCAAGGAGAAGCTGAAACAAGAGGAAGTGCAAAAGTGACCACAAGTTCATAGGCCGAACCACCCATAATTGAGTAAGACTGATGCTCCAGTTGAAAATCCCTCCCTCTCTCTCTCTCTCTCTCTCTCTCTTTTTGAGCTTTACCTTGAAAAAGGAAAATTAGGCACTGGTTTTGGTCCCCAATCTAATAGATGGTCAACTTTTTTTATTCTGCAAAAAGATCTTTTGGCTTCTTTTTTTAATTTAATTTAATTTAATTTTATATAGATTTGGTCAATCAATAATTTGACTATGGTCAATAAGTGATTGACTATAAAATTTGATCGTGGTTAATGATTGACCTAGTTAATAATATTATGTAATTAATCACTAACTGATTATTTTAGAAAAACAATCTTTTAACTGATTTTTAAAAACTCCGGTCACTTTTTAAAAAACTTCTTGAAAACATACTATTTACCTCTAAATCCAGTGGTGAACCCACATTGGGCTCTCCTATTGGGCTTCTTTAGTTTAAGACCCCTATTCTATTATTTTTTTTCAATTAGGTCCCTAATTTACCCTCTTGAAATTTTGAAATTACAAAATTTATTAAGATTTTTCTTAAAAATTTCACTTATGCCCCAACATTTGATTTATAAATAGACAATATTTTATACTTAAAAATCCCAAATAAACAAAAAGTCAATTACACTGCTATTTAAATTCGTATTTTGGACTTTTTAAAGTTGATTATTTTATATTATAAAGTCTACATAAGAAGAAAAGAAGAATACAAAGTCGAATAATTTTTTAGTGCAAAATTTAGTTTAACTCACGCCCCCTTGAAAAAATTTTATGGCTCCGCCACTGTCTAAATCCCTTAAGGATTTTACATTTTTATCATTTTACCCCATTAAAAATTGATTATCCTTGTATAACTCTCCTAAAATATTTTATCTTTTAGGCTCCATTTGGGACGCCTTTGGAAACTATGTTTCCAAAAGTTATTTTGTCATTTTCCTCCAATTTTACTATTCACTTTTTCAAACATTTTAAAAAAACTTAAACTTTAAGGGTCCATAACTTTATCATTTTAAGTCAAAATGAGATAATTTTTTTAATAAATTGCATAGAATTTGAAGAGGAACGAAACAAGATCCATATTACTAATGTTTTTCTGAACACATTTTAAGTTTTTACACTTTTTCATTCTAAATAGTTTGTTTTTACCAAATGCAGATTTTCAAAACTCAAACCATCTCCAACCTCCAAAACACTGTCTCCAAACGTGTCCCTAAACAGAGCCTTAATGTATACATTCACTGAAATAATAGATTGGGAGAGAGAGAGAGAGAAAATAACTTTTTTTTTTGTTTTTCAATTTTTCAATATATTTAGATTAAGATTTATTTTTCTTAGTTTATTGAACAATTAATATAAAATAACTATTGTTTGAGATAATCATTAAATCGGTTACATCGTTATTTTTTTTTTTTTTCAAATAGAGAGTCAAATTTGAAAACTAGTCCGTTCAAATTTTCAATATAATGGAAATTAAGTTGCATATATACAACTCCAAGGTTTACTTTGCTTTTGCCTTGGTAGATTTTATCTTATTTTATCTTTTGAATATGCCCTAGTAGATTTCCAGTTGAATTGAACTTGAAACGAGACTTAAATTTAAGCTATTGTTTATGGTTATAAGGATTTAAGGAGACCTTTTATCCTTTAACAATAATTCATATACATGTATTTTTTCTTATTTCATACATATATTTTTGGAACATTTATTTTCATACATTCAATTTCCCAATCTCACCACTCAATTGACGAGGCACAACCATGATCCAAAGAGGAGATTTTTTTTATTTTTTTTATTTTTAGCACAACAACATAAAAGAGAATACATGAAGAAATTAATATATTTTTTGAAAGAGCGATTGACCATGAGGATTAACCTTGAGTACCAGTATTGTCTAATAACTTTATTATTATTTTTTTAAAATATGAATTTTTTTTTTTCGAAAAAGATGATCACCAATTCATACCCTAATAGCCTTTTATTAGAGGATTGAATTCAATAGCCTTTTTATCAAAAGAGTTGGGATAAAAAAAAAAAAAAATCTTTGCCCTACATTTATTTTGATTATACAAAAAAAAAATTTTCCTTAAACGCAGGCGTTATATATGCCTTTTTTATTTATTAATTTTTTTTTAAAACTTCATCTTCTCCCACATTAATGTCTTGCCAACGAAAGCTACATAATTCTTTTGGCAGTAATCATAAAGCATTAGATTCGTTCCAATTGAATAAACATGGAATTATTAAAACCCTAATGAGTGAGACAAAGCACTGATTTTTACTAATATTTGTTTGTTAAACATGAGATAACAAAGTTTCTTCATTAGAGAACTGATAAAACGTGTCATTGAAAGCAGATATCATACTATGATTTACATAAACATCACAGTCTGCATGCAGTAAAATTTACTAAGCATAAAAAAAGAAAAAAAGTATTAAAAAAAAGCATAAAAAAAGAAATTAAAAGGAGAAGAGACAAAATATATAACTCAAAATACCTGAAGAGAATCTTAAGAAAATAGAAGATAACTACATTTTTCCTTCTTATTATTAATTATCAAAGGTATAATTTATAGATACACAGATCAAATTATCTTAGGAAACTAATTATGTAAGAAAATCAGGAAACTAATAATTGAGAAACTAGGAAGCTAATTAACAATCAAATATATGGATATACAATCGTATTTAAAACAAACAAATCTTTTAAATAAAGCCTAAAATGGTTGGCTAATTATCATGCCAGTTTATTACCAAAAAATAAGGAAAGGAAACTAATATTTTAAATCTGGAAATTATCATCGGATTTCAACACACCCCCTCGAGTTGGTGCAAATCTTTTAAATTCGGAAATAATCATCGCATTCCAACACATCCCCTTAAGTCGATGCCAATCTTCTAAATTCGGAAATAATTATCGGATTACAATACACCAACTTGCCAAAAAAAAAAAAAAAAAAAAAACAACTTTGGAAATCTCACACACTAGATTTAAGTTCACATGAGTTTCACAACAGATTAATTTTCAGAAATTTCACATGCCATGCTCAACTTCAATGGCAACAAGAAGCGAGGCGTGTATGGAAAGTAAATAATAATAGTAAAAAAAAAAAAAAAAGAAGCAAGGTGTGTTGATGTAAAATGATCTTTGAGGCGGCTCGTACATGCGGCAAGATCTTTTCTGTTTTGAGGATAACTTCAACCGGGTGCCTTTATATTCAAGTAGCATTTTTCTCAGCTATCTTTTCCTCAATTTGTGTACTTTATCCATCAATTTCTTCTTCTTGACCACAATCTGCTTTGAGTTTATGATAAAATCACAAAATTCGCTCATGTCCATGGTCGACTATGAGGTGTAAGCAATAAGCCCGTCAAGTACAATGATTTCCTCCTTCTGATGACTCCAAGAAGATAAAGCGTTGGAGTGAGACGGAAGATTCATTGTACTTGACGGGCTTATTGCTTACGCCTCAGAGTCGACCACAGACATGAGCGGATTTTGTGATTTTATCATAAACTTAAATGCAATTGTGGTCGAGAAGAAGAAATTGATGGATAAAGTGCGCAAATTGAGGAAGAGATATGAGAACAATGCTGAGAAAAATGCCACTTGAATATAAAGGCACCCGGTTCAAGTCATCCTCAAAATAGGATAGATCTTGCCGCATATATGAATCGAGCGGTGCCTTTAATGGGAATGGATTCAAGAAACAGAGACTTAATTTTTTTTTGATACCTTCTTAAGAAATGGAAGATAACTACATTTTTCCTTCTTATTATTCATTATCAAAGGTATAATTTATAGGTACACAGACCAAACTATTTTACGAAATAATTATACAAAAAAAAATCAGGAAACTAATAATTGGAAACTATCAAATCTATGGATATGCAATCATATTTAAATCAAAAAAATCTTCCAAATAAAGCCTAAAATAGCTGGTTAATTATCTTGCTAGTTTATTACCCAAAAACTAGGAAAGGAAACTAATCTTCCAAATCTGGAAATTGTCATTGAATTTCAACAGGGAACTTCTGTGCCTAGAAGAAGAGGTCTCATAATATATAAGACTTTTTTTAAGTGTTTGACAGAGTTCAAGAGGTCTCACAATATTTAAGATCTTTTTAAAATATATTTATATATATATTTTTTTTCCTAGGATTGTCACATGATTCCAGGAGTTCCCCAAACACTTCAGTAGGGTAATTTCCCATCAAAGTGATTAAAGGAACTCTAGGGACTATCTGACTTATAATAACTCACCCACCCCTCCCGACCTCGCTAGTTATAGTACTACTGGATGCTTCTCGTGGCACTCCTCACCAATGTGGTAGTTAACTCTACTGTTCTTTTCATCAGTTATAGAAGAAAATACTGCAAAATTAAAGGCAATAGTGAACCTAGACGAGATAGGGTACTAAGTTAAAAGGAAACGATTATTATATCATGGTTAGTGTCAGATGTCCCTTTTAGCTTTTGTTCCTGTATTTATCTCTGGGACTTTTTCCTTTTTTCAAGCGTTTCCGGTTCATACAAATCACACCACGTATATATCTAACTAGGCTCTAGAACACTGTACTGAAGCTCAGCTTAATATTTTTGCAGCTAAAAAAGTTTTGCCAAGTACATAATTTAATTTAATAGAGAAAATATAATTAGTGAGTATTATATGAGGTCACACTTTTATTCGCACAAACATCCATCAAACCGTCGGCCGAGACACATGTATATTGATAGAGACACTTGGTCATGAATCTGTTGGTAGCATGATCAGAAGTGATTCTGGAATATTTTCTACTTTGAATCGAAGAGTTGGTCGAAAACGACATATGCATGAGCCTCAATCGAAAGGATAAAGAGAACACAAGGTTGAGAAAGCTTATGGCCATCAATGATCCACATTCAGTGCTAGTTTCTTAATGTTACCAGCAATCCCGGCCAGGTTCAATCCCAGTAACTTTGTAACTTTCCCACAAGTGTCTTTTATCTTTTTTTTTTTTTTTTTTACTGTGTACGGAATAACTGTTAGAGCCTACTATATAAATACATAAATGGGGTTTGATATGTTTTCGTCATCCAAGAAACTAGAACAAAGATGATTAGCCAGCTTTGTATGGGAGACGAGTGAATATATAATATACATGTGTGTGTATATATATCTGTCAGTTGTCCGCTAGAGTTCCCTTGAACACTTCACCGGAGCTACCATAAAATTACCCTCAAGTCAAGTGAGGGTAATTCTAGTCCACTGAAGTGTTTGGGGGAACTCTGGTTGCCATCTGACTTGGATTAGCAAGAAGTTGCGTTAATTTGTTCTAATTTGATCTTTTGCTTTCAATATCAGCTTTGCATTCGATTCTTACACACACACACATATACATGTATATATATATATATATATATCTATGCATATGTACGCGAACGTGTGAGTGTGTAAATATACTGCCTGTGTACATCATAACAAATTGCTTAACATAACTTAAATATTATTGTCTTGCAGTTCCTTCTGATGGAGTACTTTCCGTTCATGGCTATACCAAGTGTCTAAATCAAACCTAAACGAAGGAACTCTCTAGCAGTCTCTTACATGCCGTTAATCAGAGCGTCAAGATTCAAGGTGAAATGTTTTGAAGTTGGAGGTGATGGGATTCGAATTATAAACTTGTAGAGTTAAGTGTGGAAATTAATGATAGATTAAGTTTACAACCATGATAGGTGATAAAGTGTTATTCGTTGATAATTGGCTCTGATACCAACTTGAAAATTGGAGAGAATAATATTTTTCATTTAATTATGTCTCACAAATTACAAAGAATACTTAACCCTA
Organism: Ficus carica; assembly: GCA_009761775.1. Lineage (NCBI taxonomy): Eukaryota > Viridiplantae > Streptophyta > Magnoliopsida > Rosales > Moraceae > Ficus > Ficus carica. The sequence goes on from CM019749.1 coordinate 5,594,377, forward strand.
TTTTATAGGGGATAAAATACCAAGAAAAGGAAAGTAAACTAACAAATAATAGAAACTACCTAATTATCAATAATAGGAAACAAACTAAAAATAGTTTTGATAAATTGCCCAATTCAACATTTTAACAACTTTAACCTAGCAGAGCTAGCTTAAGTTCCGTGCATGTAAGAACAACCCTTTCTCATAATGAACCTTACATTTTTTCACATCAAATGTTGTTTAAAGTACTTCAATTTATTTCTTTTGAATATCTATATGCAACTGCAGCTTACAATTATAACTTACCCATATTCTTCGAGTAGTTGATAACCACAGTTTTACTTTTGACTCTCCTCAAACTAACCCTAATTACTTAACCTTACCCCATTTTCATCTACCAGTGCTGCCACCGCTCATCAACGGTGGAGGTGAAGAACGGTGGCGAGGGCATAAAATACCAACGGGTTTTCAATCACGATCTGGTTCATCATGATTCAGATCTCTCCATCGTGAGGTTGCCTGGCCTCACAACAATGAAACACAATAGTGAACCTGAGAATAGAGAGAGGAGAGAGTGGAGATAGTGTGAATAGAGAGAGATTGTCTGTCCTAAATTGAATAGATAAAGTTTAAGTGGGGGGTATTTTGGTATTTGGCAGTGTAATAATTGTGAATTTAATTAAAAAAACTATTTAATAACTTTTCCTAAAGATTATGCTATTTAATTTATTCATGATAATATGATGGCAATAAAGGAAGAAGAAACTTGCATGTGTGAGCACTGTTTTTTGCACAATTAATTATTATTATTCTTATTGGCTTCTAAACACTACCAACTAGCCTTACAAAAAGAAAGAAAGAAAAAAAAAAAAAAAAAACCTTATACCAAATAGCAACGTGAACGGTCAAACACATTGTGCAACATAGAACTACCGTTGTTTATTCATGCAATTCGTATAAGCAGCGTGTCCTCATAAATTTATGAAAGAGCTTCATTAATTGCTTCTAACTACTAATGAAGCCAAAGGAGATTAACTCTTCTCCAATCAAATTCTTTTATTTCTATTTATTATTTATTATTTATTAATTAATTCTAATTTATTTTGTCCCGTGTCTTACAAAGCTAAGTCAATTAAGACACATTACCTAATGTGGTGATCTAGGATAATATATTATCGTGATACGTCAGTAGTCAAAATTTCGAGTGCTAAGAGACCATCTTGGGGGCTCTCTTAAATATAAAGACTTATTTCTTAACAACCAGTATTCGATGAAGAGTGTCTCAGATTATATCCTATATATTCTTACCATAATTAGTACATTGGTGGGACTGAAGTGGCATGTTACTTGTTGAGAGATAGGGCTTGCATGTAAGGTTTTTAGTGAACAATTTTATTGATATTTTGGCAATAATGGAGCCAAGATTTATTCGTAGGGAACAAAAATTTTTTTTTTTAATGACTACTCTTATGAAATCTAACTTCAATTTTTCACTTTTCAGTGACTTATTTCTTTTCTCTTTTTGCGCACTTCTTTTTTTCTTTTTTTTTTTTTTTGAAAAAAAATTTAAATGTATTTATTTTTTGAAATCTTCAATTCTGCTTTATGTATAAAAGATAGGCTTCATGCCTAAATCTTCAAAAAAAAAAAAAAAAAAAAAAAAAAAAAAAAACTAATGGAGAAAAATTGAGATTTGAAATAAGATAAACATAATTTGGGAAAGTTTATGAAATTAATTAGGGGTAACTTTGTAATACATAGTGTTGTGTGATAAAGAAATTTAATTAATTTAAAAATTAAAGGGGTGATATATAAAAGAGTGTGTGTCAATAGAACCACCCTTCTTAAATTTTTTATTTAAACATCTTTCTTTTCCCTATAATCATCTCAAATAATATGTTAGTCCCCCTAAATATTTAGTATCTAATTTGCCCCATCAAAACTTTTTTTCCCCCCTTTTAAATGTGCTACTTAATTTTTTTTTTTTTTTTTTGGCTAAGCTAAACTCTTAAAAGAATATCAAGAAAAATAATTTAAATTTTTAATAAAACTTTTGTATCTCCGTATCCAAAAAACTTAACAAACCTACACATAGCATGTGCTTACATGTTCACGTTCATAGTACAAATATATATATGAACAGAATAAAATGCCCACTATTATGTACTTAATTATGGATTGGATTAGCTCGTCGTTCACCTTTGTAAATATTTTCAAATTTCACTTTAGTTTCTTATGTGCTACGAATGTGAATTACGCCATGCTATTTTGTACTTAAAAATGGATCGGTTTAACAATTTTTTTAGCTTCTTAAATGCTTTCAAATTTCGCTTCTGCACAGAAAATAAATTCAAGAATTGTTCTCAAAGGTCGTGCAGTACTAAGAGAAGATGCTCCTAATTATATAGTTCGTTTGAGACAGCGGACAATGAAACATGATAAGAACGACAAGCCTATATACAAATTGGTCATATAAGTATGCGATTGCGAAATCAAGCAAAACTAAACAAGTTAGACAAAATTATGTTCATGAAACTCGTATGACTAGTATTACATATATAAATATATATATATATTTATATATATACTGTAACGCCCCGACTTACACCATCTACGTAGGGGAACGACTACGCAGACGTGGGCCGGGTCGTCACCTTACTTACTTACTTAACTTAATTCTTAAAAGTTTTAAACTTGCTGAAAATTCCAGTGTAATTTTTTTTTCTTTAAAACTTTATTTTAAAACTCTTTTACTTTGAAATTTAACTTGACTTAATCTTATACTTTTTCTCGTACATAAAGCTTAACTTATCTTCATACATATTCATATGTACTCACTTGAGTACCAAGATCGTGGACCAGACCCGACTTAACGCGGATCGGTACAACACGAGGCAACTTGCTTGCCATACATACTTGAAACTTTTCTTAAACATAACAAAACACATTTAACAAACGTATTTTACAAAAATATTTTTTTCCAAAACTCGTGGCGGTGTCCATTCCACATTTCACAGTCCGCAGCACCAACTCTCCACAGTATTGCATCAAGTACTGCCGTTAGGTTGATTACCTACAGCATGAACGTAAGTAATGAGCTAATTGCCCAGTAAATACAATACAAAACATTTTTCATACAAGAATACGTGAGCCAATTATGTTTTCTTATAAACCAATTATGCTTTCATTAACTTTGTTCTATTATCTTATCTAACATGTCATGTCATATGTGCACGTACCGTGGTACATAGTCATAGAGTGGTTGGAGGCGGCCAGTCCAAACCAAATCAAACCATGAAACTAATCGTTTACATAGAGTGATTGGGGTAGCCAGTCCAATCCAATTCAAACCATAGACTAAAACCATTTAAACCTGCCCTCGTGGCAAGTCGGTACGACACCATAACATTAACTTGTCTTATTTATCTCGTGACTTAATTTATTCTTACCGTGTGATTTAATATTCGTGAACATGCTTCATGATGTCACATATGCAAACATATAACATTAAATAATCTCAATCATAATACATCATAACATAACTTATCGTAACATAACATATTATAACATAACATATCATAGCATAATATCATAACACAAACTTATCATGACATAAACATATCATAGCATAAACTTATCATAACATAAACTTATCACAACATAACTTAAACTTATTATAACATATCATAAATTTATCATAACATAACATAAGCTTATCATAACATAACATAAACTTACGATAACATAACATGAACTTATCATGACATAACTTAAACTTATCATGACATAATATGAACTTATCATGACATAACTTAGACTTATCATAACATAACATGAACTTATCATAACTTAAACTTATCATGACATAACATGAACTTATCATAACTTAAACTTATCATAACATATCATAAGCTTATCATAATATAAACATAGGTAAATCATGTAAATCAATACATGATCTCTTAAAAACATAACATGCAACAAAAACGTTTTGTTCATGCTGTAGGTGGAGTTGTACTTACCTCTCCTCCTACGCTCTTGGTCTATTATCCAAACCTGGCACGACAACTCTTCCTATTCCTGTTTCCAAACAGGGTGTAAGATAAGAATCATTTACATTCTATCTTACCATAAATCATAATTATTAAACGTTGGTATCCTAACCAACATTTATGAATAGCCTTAGTTATGTGTCCCCTCTACAACTACTAATGATAACTCATTTGATTACTAAGGCCAAAACCCAATAGCTTGGGTATCCTAACCGGTTACTAACGGTTATCCTTTACATTAATTCTTATACAAGAATACAAACCGTATTTAACACAACCATAACTTATAAATAAAGACAGTTAAAACTGTCGAACTTAGAAAACACATCCTTAATAAATCATTTCCACTTAAGACTCAACACATGAGCTCTCGATTATAAAATTATTTTGAGAGTGGAACTTATAAAACTAATTATAAGTTCAATCACCAATTATGGTTGGATTTAATAAAAATCCGACAGCATAACGGCTTATTTTCCTTAATGCCCAAAATTTAAACCTGCAATAAAACCAATTTATAGAAGGTTTTGGCACACCATAACTGCAAGATGTGCCATCCATAACACATTCATCATATTAACATACAACATATCTCGATATAATTCAATTTCACTTAATTAACTTGAACATCAAATATATATATATATATTTATTTTGATATTCAATTCAAAGCATATAAATAGGCATGTAATCAATCCAATAAATGACTTAAAGTAGTCAAGAATACTACCGAGATCGTTCGACGACGTTCGGGTGAGTAAAACGATTTCTGGTCGGCGTTCCAAACACCTTTTAATTTCGCGCGACTAAACTTTTAATCGCCATTCTTAACCTTCGAGATTCCATTTCGCAAATCTAAGGTTGTAAACATGTCCGGAACATCGAAAATAGGTCGGAAAGGCGATCTTCCAAAATTCGACGACAGTTGACCAGCGTTGACCGGCATTGACCAGCTTTGACCAACTTTGATCAACTTTGACCGGCTTTGACCGGCTTTGACCGTCGTTGACCGGCGTTGACCGGCAGCAAACGGAACAAAGATGGGCACCGCTTCGAAGATCTCGACGAGTAGAACCCATTTCTGGTGTCCACTTCTTCAAACGACGTTCGGTTTTCTCAAAAAATGCAAGAAAACGTACTTGAAGGTGGCGGTGGATCGGAAAATTTCCGGCAACAATCGGAGTGGTGATGGACTGGGCTTTGTTCCTCTCGACGAGTGGAACTCAACGAAACCAACGGCTCGCAAATAGAGCTCGGATTACACCGGAATCTTACTTGGAAGTTTATGGTACCGAAACTTTCCTAGCATTTTTCCGGCGAACGGCGGCGAGTGACGCGGCCAAACTCCGACTATTGGACACTCGGGTGATGGGCTGCAAGGGTCACCGGCGCGTGTGCAAGGTGGCTGACCGGAGTTGGGACTCCTTGTGATGGCAGCCGTGCGACATAGAGAGGAAGAGAAAGAAAAAGAATGAAAATGAAGAGAGAAGGAGAGAGAGAGAGACCGAAGAGAAAGAGAGAGAAAAGCCAAAGAATGGGCTGATAATTATTCCCCTTTTTTTTTTCTTCTCTGTAGTGGACTGACCACTAAGTCCACACGACCACACATACACACACACATATATTATAAATACATGCATATAAATACATTTGTGCAGGAATTTTCGGATTCCCTGCGTACCCTTCGAAAAATGATCCCAATTTAAAAATCGGTTCGTAATCTGAAAAAGTTTTCTTCACGAAAGTTGTAGCTCTCGAAAAATGCTAAAACTTTAGTGTTTTGAAAAAATTCCAATTCGGCCTAGATTCGTCCCAGTTTTTGTTTGAAACTGGCTGACCCCGAAAACTGAGTGAAAACTGGGTCTGGGAATCAGCCACGGGTTTTGGGGTAAACGGAGGCCATTGGAGCCTTATTTTGGAAATCCGTCCACGTTGCCCTCTAGGAAAAATCGTTCTCTATAACTTTTATGTTTTACGTTTTTCCCAATTCGGCCTCTAAAGACCTCAAATTCCACTTTTCCAAAAACTGGGCAGATTTGATCCGAATCTGCCAGTTTTGTGCTTACTCGGTTTTACGCGTCCTACTTCGCAGAACTAACTCAACCGAGCTTGCGGGAACCTAGATAGCAAGCATGCAGCGTATTCTAACGTCCCACATGAACAAACATTCAACTCAAACTCGCCCAAGCAAAACAAAAGTCAACTTGGTCAAAGTTGACCCGAAGAAAATCATAAATTTCTATTTTGTCCTTTTTTCCTCAAAAGGCCCCGTTCTTGACAAAACAACCTATTATGGTAAGTACAACTCTTATTATTGAGTCTCGTAGCTAATTAAACGATAACTCAAATATATTCCGATATTTAACTCAGATCATGAGCTTTATATCGACATATATGGTTCAGACTTAAATTTTCCTTATTTCTGAGGAAATCGTAAGTTCATCGAAATTTCGGGTTCTTACATATACGGTCAATGATCGAAACCAGAAATAAATGAAGAAAGTGAGCAACTAACTACTATATCCAACGACATAATTTAATAATTGCTGAAAAAAGAAGAAGTACTATACCTCATGCTCCTAAAAAAGAACTCCAAAAGTCAAATGGCACCGGGAGTTCCCCCAAACTCTTCAATAATAATGTAGAGGGTCTTCATGAGAGGAAACCCCCTAGCACTTTTGAAGCGTTCAAGGGAACTCCAGGAGACATTTCGACTCTTATCATTTCCATTTTGCGTCTATATGCACGACTGATCTCATGCTTTGAAAGTAATCCTCCAGTTTACCATCTATTTATAGTGAAAAAGGCCAATGTGCAATTCCTCCGTATTAAAATTTGAACCTGGTCGGAAATGCTGGTTAGATGAGTAGGATTCATATTATAAATATATATTGGAGAATATAATAAACTATGAGGTGAGTGGCGATGAGCCCTTTACCCCTAAAACAACCCCACCAAAGTAAAGCTAGCACGCTATCTAGCATCTTTTAAAATATCTTCTCTCACACAAAGATCACATGGGTACGTAAATGCTATCATGACGTGATTTAGTCACATTATGGTTATCCCATGATTTGATGTAGATGTGCTATTTTCCTTTTGAGCTCTAACTTGAACACCTTTTTAAGATTAGTTTTTGCAACATGTATGTGATGATGATATGATGAGAATTATACGATAAGACACTATGTAATGATATAATTTTTTCGAATTTTGATAATGTTAATCTTAGATGAGAGTTACGGGATAGAACGCTGATATTATTATTACATTATTTTTTTTATCCTTAAATCACATTAATTAAAGAAAATGAGATTTGTAACATCCTACCTAAAAAAAAATAAAAATAAAAAATAAAAATCAGCATCCAAAGTTTGTTCTCTCACATAAATTACACATTGGGAGGGAAAGAAAAAACAGCAGATTATAAGTTATAAAAACCTTTGTTAGAACAAAGTGAATGTGAAAAAACTCATGTACTCGCATAAATTTTGGAATCCAAGGAGAATAGTTTGATTTGTGAGAAAAGCTGACAAAATATTGGGGATTTGCATGTGGTAAATCGAGGTCGATTCCTTTGATAATGTTTACCTTTTTCATCTAATTTAGCCCAGAGTTGCGTCTTGGTTCACTCTAAGGCTTTATAGCTTTCGGAATTTTGTCTTTGTAGAAACGACATGAAAAAGCAGTTCAATGCAATCCTTTCTTTTCCTTTTCCTTTTTCCTTTTTCCTTTTTGTTTTTGGGCCTCAAGATGTAGAGAGAGAACGTGATATTTACTTTACGAACCATACTGAAAGAAAATGGCCGTTACAAAAACCAAAAAAAAAAAAAAATCACGATTATTATGAAGTTTTTTATTTTATTTTTTATTTTTTAAATTGACGTGACCTATAGCATTAATATTGAATGGGGGAAATCGGTCAAATCAAACCGATATAACTTTCTAAGTAGAACTTTTTTGTTATCTTTTTAAATTAGAAATGGGGATTTGAGGTCTGGATCTTTAGGTGTGGTTTTTATTTATTTATTCTTTTTTTTTTTTTTAAGGAGTGGGTGTGGAATTACTTTGAGGTTAAAATCTACAATTAAGCACACTTTCTAAGTAGATTTAAATTTTAAACTGCTCCACATATAATTTTAGATTACTTCTTTATTAAAAAATTCTGATTCTGCTTAATTCTTATATGTAAAGTGGTTGGATCGTTATGTATAAACCATTTTCAGAAAGTTTTACCAAATAAACAGCTTCTGAAAATTGGTTTCGAAAATATATTGCAGATTATTTCATGTAATCTAACCGAAAGCATCTTTATCAAAACAGTTTTTTACTGATTGATATATATTCAATTTCATAATCACAAACCAAAAATGAATAATGGGACGATATAACTTGAGATATTTTTTGAAAAAATTACTCGAATCGAATTAAAAGAGGCAATTTGACTATGGTCATCTGCAAATGAGGCCAGTATTACTCGAAGTCGACAGTACTACTTGCAATATATTCTCTTCTCAAATAATTGATCTAGCCCACAGAAGCGTCTAGATTCACTGCCTTGGCTGAGCAGAGATGAGTATAAATAGTGGAATTAGTAGTCCATACTATTCATGCAACAAAATTAGTACACAGATCAGATGTCCCCTAGAGTTTCCCCAACCACTTCATTACGGGACTTTTAAATATGATCCCTCTGATGAAGAAGAGGACACACGTTTCTCCCTATTGAAGTGTTTGGGGGGACCCCGGGTGCCATTTGATATTAAACCAAGAACGATTAGAGTTTCAACAATTTATCTCTGAGTTATATGCCTACAGACTTTTTTTTCCCCCCTCGAAAGCTAGTATATGATCGTTAATAATTTCTCTATATCTAATATCTCTTTTTTTTTCTTTTTTTTTTTTTTCAGGTGCCCAAAATATTTGCTTCTGGATGCCAAATCAACATGTTGGATGCTTATTACAATTAGGGATCTCTTTTGTTTTTTGTTTTTCTTTTTTGTTGAAGAATTAGGTACCTTTTCTGTGTTTTTTTTAAAATATAATTACCACTTGTCAGGATGATACAAATATCAGATATAAATTGGTGGATATGATTTAAAAATTCTTTGGGAGGGGATATGAAAAAAATACTTTATTAGTAGGATAATATATATATATATATATATATATTTTGAGTGGAGGAAAAAAAAAACAAAACAAAAAAACAAAAAAAAAAAAACAAAAAACTTTATGGGTACGACACTTTTTTTTATAAGAAGGGCAAAATTTTGAATATAACTTTTTGATTCATCATTATTTCTTAAATGTGTGCCGTTTATATCAACTAGTAAAAGTATTATTTCATATATGTGGTTGCACTCCATTTAAATATACAGAGTTCAAATCCCCATACTCTCAAAGTTGAAAAAAAAGTATTATTTCATTTCTTATTAGTGAATTGTGTATATTAAAATAAATCGAGTTGTATTGCTTTTTTTTTTTTTTTTTTTTTTTTTTTTTTTTTTTTTTTTTTGTGCTGACTAATGATTTTATGTTGTTTGATATTTCTCTATAGTAAGATATGAAAAAATATATATTCTATTTTTGAGACAGTTTATCGATGAGATATAAGTTTTAACCGATCAGATCAATATAGAAATCAAAAGTGTATGAGAATAAATAAAATATGATAACTTGACGAAATCTTACGAAAATCAAACAACTATATATAGAATCCTACCAACCTTATCAAAAATAATTAAATGGTTAATCTTGTTTAATCTTCTACAATCATTATAGCTTTACATCACCCTGACGTAGTAGAAATTCATTAATAAATCTTTTTGTTTCTTTGTTTAGGGATTAAAAAAAATATGTTTTCCTTTTTTTTTTTTTAAGGTTTAATTTAAAAAAAAAAGAAAAATCTGTTTCCTTGGTCGTTGAACAAATGTATAAGATTCCTTTTAAAAGAAACAAGGAACGGAAATATTCCCCAAAGATAAATCAACGAGATAGTTACTTGGCTGATTTAGCGCATTTCGAAAAGTGTAATAGAATAGGAATAATTAATATTTGTCTTGAGCCGCAAGCAATGGCTGTTTAGGGTTTGAAAAATTAAATTTAAAAAAAAAAGGAATTATATGCGAAACTCTGACATAGTTTAAAAAAAAAAAAAAAAAAAAAAAAAAAAAAAAACCCTGAAATAGCCCAATGAAATTGATTCAGTACTGCAGGTTATGAACTTATTGGAAGCAATCCATATAGCCAATTCCCAAGATTGAATATTGCAAGTACTAGTGAAAACAACTAACGCAACCTTAATCAATTAATAGAAACACCTCATAATTTATAAGGAGACATAAAATTAGCAATAATATTAACTCATCCAATATTAAGAAATTAACATACACAAGATTCCTCTAATTTAACGTTTTAATACAAAGGCAAAAAAAAAAAAAAAAAAAAAAAAGTGTTAAACAGGAACAAGAAAGAGTACTGTCAATCACCCATCTTCTTATCACCATCACCATCATCCTCGTCAATATCATGATCATCATCAGCATCCATCTCAAGATCAAGATCATGATCATGATCATATTCATGATCATCCTCCTTAGCCTCTTCATCAAAATAAAAATCATGTTCATCATCAGAGTAACCTCTATCATAATCAACATGATAAGGAAAGTCCTCATTCAGCAGCTCCGAGATCGCCGACTTCCTCGCTTCCCCGAGACCGATCTCCGCCCAGCACTGTAACGACCCGCCTAGCACGGACCGTTACCGTACATACATACATACTTAACTTGTTTTATATACTTATTTATTTAACAAATATAGTGGAGATATTTTTTTTTTTTTTCTACTATAGGAGTACTTGTTTGGAATAATATAAACATAAAATATTAAACATAAATTTACGGAAGACGTAGCGGCTTATCCCTTCTTTCACAGTTGCCCCCGCCAACTCCACCATTTTGTATCAACAAGCGCCAGTAGGTTGTTTACCTACAGCATAGACATAAGGCGTGAGCTTTCGCTCAGCAAGTACAACTATTTAACCGCAACAATAAATAACTATAAACTTAGCACAGCCTATCATAACACATTCTAATAATGCATGATTCAATTATGCTTTATTATGCTTATTTTATCATGCTCTCTTAATATACTTTCATTCCTTAACTTGCTTATGGGCCCCTTATCATGAGTGACCGTACCGGGTGCGCAACTATGGAGTGGTTGGGGCGGCCAATCCATTTCCAACTCAATCCACAGTCCTACCCGACCTTGGACGGGTCAGTACGTCACAGGCAAGCTTGCTTGCCATTATACTTATTTGTCATCTTGACCTTGTTCTTATTATTTGTGAACATACTTCATGATGTCACATGAATATAACTTGTAATTATTTCTCAGTCATGCTATCTACTTGATATAGTAAATCATAGCACATAACACACATAATCTCGTATATCATATTACAACTTAAAATGCCCATGCTGTAGGCGGAGTTGCACTTACCTCTCTCACTGTGTCCCTCTTGAGGCTGTTCTCTTACTGGGCACAGCTGCAGGCCTTGTCCTGCTTGAATAGGGACTTAGGTAAGAGTCTAATTCTTATTATGAAATGTTGGTGTCCTATCCAACATGCCAATGAAATTCTAGTTGTATGTCCCCTAGTACTAGATATCCTATTTGGTCACAAAATAGTCATTTAACTGCTTGAAAATAATTATTTTATAATTATTTTCTTAAGAGATTACATTGAATAATTTCTTGGGCTAGATTCTTGACAAAATGTTAGGTTTCCTCAAAACCTTGGCTTGATTACAAATTCTGTCCATTTTCTTATCTTTTTACTATTTAAGAAATTTAGCTTTAAATATTTTTGTAACCATTTCAATTCTTTAAAACAAATCTTTATAAAGGTCATTTAAGATTGAGAACTGCCTTTGGGACAGTTTTAAGCAAAAATACAGTTTTTTTCGAAAACTGTTTGTAAAACTCATGTGCAGGAATTTTCGGTTCCCTGCATACTCTTCATAAAACAATACCAGTTTATAAATCCATTTGGAATTTGAAAACTTGTCTTCACCAAAGTTGTAGCTCTCGAAAAATGCTAAAACTTTCGTGTTTTACAAAAAATCCAGTTCTGCTTATATTTGCGTCAGTTTTGTTTGAAGTTGGCTAACCCTGAAAACTGGGTCTGGGCAGACCAGCCACGGATTTTGTAAAAACGGAGACCATTGGAGCCTCATTTTTGGATTCTGCCCGCGTTGTCTTCTAGGAAAAATCGTTCCGAGCAACTTTCGTGTTTTAATATTTACCCAATTCGTCCTCTAAGGGCCTTTAATTTTTTACTTTCCCGAAACTGGCCAGTTTGAGTCCGAATTGGCAGTTTCGGTTGCTTAAACCGGTTTACGTCCTATTTCGTGAAATCTACCTCAACCGAACACTTCGGGAGCCTATAGGGCAAACACACAGCGTTTCTAACGTCTTGCATGAACCATTAAATTGTCCAATTGAATCCGTACAAACCAAATTCAAAAGCCTTAAGCCTATGCTTGCATTAACCCTAACTTTGCTTCTTAAATCAACATGCTTCAAGCACTGCCCTAGGGCAGATTTTCTGACCAAATCAGGGGACACACAACCCTAAGCATTCAAGCATGAAAATCAACCATAAATAAACACAAATCATGCAAAAATTTGAACTATACACCCTTAGATCTACAAATCAAGCACATACTACTAACTTAGGGCATAAAATGGGGAAATGGACTTATGTCCTTACAACCAAATTGAATCATCTTTTTACCTTAAATTTGAACTTAATTAAGAGAGTTAGGGCTCTAGATTTTACCTTAGACCAAAGTCAAGTTTGGTCACAAAATCTCCTCCTCCCCCCTAGCTCCCTTGGCTCACGGCTACTCCACCAATTGGCACCAAAAAAAATTTTGGTTGATCTCCTTGGTTGCTCCTCTCCAAGCCGAACTCTTAACCAAAGTTTGGCCCCAAAAATTTCAGCTTTCCTCCTCCCCTTACACACTCGGCCACACCCCTAAAAGACCTAAAAAAATTTCCAAATTTTTCTTGGCTTTCTCCTAGCTCAATTCCGAACCCTTAGAAGCAAAAACCCCAAGAAAATTTCTGATTTTCCTTCCTCTTTCTCTCTTCCTTGGCTGCTGATTTCAAGAAGAAAATTGGCAAGAACCTCCCCAAATTTTTGAATAAAATGAATAGGCTCAAGGGGTATTTATAGAGGTTGGAAAACTTTGCTTAATTGTGGAATTTACCCCAAAATTTTTAATATTTGGTTGATGACCCCATGAGGTGGCCGGCCAAGGAGGCTTCTAGAGCCAAATAATACTTTCCCAATTTTAGATAATCCATTAATGAAGTCATAAATCAAAAGGTGAGTGATGTAATCACCATTAAGCTTGTTTGGCCTTTTTCTTGATAAGCAGTCCAAATTCTTGTTAACACAGATATTTTCAATACTGTTAACTTGTTAATAACAGTATTTTGTCACTAAACTGCAGTCCAAAATTTATCTGTGTAAAATTTGACTGTATAAAATTTTTCTTAAAATTTGAAGTCCTTTGGCCCAAGATACCCCAATTTTATGTGCTTGATTTTTCTAGGGTGATTTTAAATCTTACTTTTGCTATCTTGTCTGGAACATGATTTTTCGCAGTATATTTTCCATACTGCTTGTTCATAAAACAGTATTATCACATGGTTGACTTTTCTAGTCAACTGTTGACTTTTTAGGTCAACTTTGACTTTTTAGGTCAAACTTTGACCGCCATGCAAAATCATGCAAACGTAAAATTTTCTATTTTTCTGACTCAAAATGATACATTCTGAGTTAAGCAATTATTTTCAAGTCTTATAGTATCGTGAGAACTTAAAATTTCACACAAAAACCTTGTCTCAGGTTTCTCATAAATACCTTTAAAACATAACATAAGTTTCTTTATAAGAGAACGTAAGATCGTAAAAATTTAGTTATTACAATCTACCCCCCTTAAAAATTTTCGTCCTCGAAAATTAGAATAGATCGGGGTAGTTCTTTCTCATCTCGTCTTCCAATTCCCAGGTGGCTTTTTCAATCTTATGGTTGCGCCATAATACTTTAACCAGGGGAATGGTTTTATTCCTTAGGACCTTCTCTTCTCGATCCAGAATTCGAACTGGCTTTTCTTCATATGTCAAATCCGTTCGAACTTCCACTGGTTCTTGGCTGAGCACATGCGACGGATCTGGTACATACTTTTTTAACATTGACACATGAAATACATTGTGCATTGCAGCTAATTCTGGTGGCAAAGCAAGCTTGTAAGCTACTTTCCCAATCTTTTCAAGGATTTCAAATGGTCCTGTATATCTTGGACTGAGCTTCCCCTTTTTGCCAAATCTCATTACTCCTTTCATAGGAGCAATCTTAATGAACACGGCATCTCCAACTTGGAATTCCAATGGCCTTCTACGTTTATCGGCATAACTTTTCTGTCTGCTGAAAGCTATGTCGAGTCTCTGCTTGATCTTCTTGATATCTTCAGAGGTCTTCTTGATGAAGTCTGTTGTTTGCAGCTGCTTCTGTCCAACTTCCTGCCAGTGGATAGGAGATCGACATTTTCTTCCATAAAGGGCTTCAAATGGTGCCATACCAATCGAAGCGTGATAACTGTTGTTGTAAGAGAATTCGATCAATGGCAGCTTTTGATCCCAGTTCCCTTTGAAATCCAGAACACATGATCTCAGCATATCTTCCAATGTTTGGATTGTTCGTTCCGACTGGCCGTCAGTTTGGGGGTGAAAAGCTGTACTAAACTTTAGTTTTGACCCCATAGTATTATGAACACTGGTCCAAAATCGAGAGGTGAAACGTCCGTCACGATCTGAAATAATGGATTTTGGTACTCCATGCAGCCTAACAATCTGCGATACGTAGACTTCGGTCAATTTTTCCACTGAAAAGGTGGCTTTAATCGCAATGAAGTGGGCTGATTTGGTCAATCTATCCACCACAACCCAAATTGTGTCATTTCCACTCACCGTCCTGGGTAATCCAACTACAAATCCATAGTAGTTTGCTCCCATTTCCATTCAGGGAACTCTATTTTCTGTAATTCTCCTCCAGGATGTCGGTGTTCAGCCTTAACTTTCTGGCAAGTTAGACATTTTGACACGAATTCTGCTATTTCGTTCTTCATTTTTGGCCACCAAAAGTTCTCTCGAAGATCCTTGTACATTTTGGAAGCTCCTGGATGTACTGAATATGGCGTTTTATGTGCTTCTGACATGATCTGATCCTTCAAAAATTCAAAATCGGGAACACAGATCCTTTCCTTGAAGTAGATAGTGCCATCGGCAGAGGCCTTGAACTCCTTGTTCTTTCCGCTAAAAAGTTGTGCCTTAAGCAACAATGAATCTTTTCCTTGATGCGCCTTGATGGATTCCAATAGATCGGACTGAAGAGTCAGAGAAGATAATTTTCCCGTGATCATTTCCAGGTTAAACTCAGAAATCTCCTTTTGTAGTGGCTTTGGAAACACTTCGATAGACATTAACATGCCCGAGGATTTCCTACTTAAAGCATCTGCTACCCTGTTTGCCTTTCCAGGGTGGTAAAGGATCTCGCAATCGTAGTCCTTCACTAGTTCCAGCCATCTACGCTGTCTCATGTTGAGCTCTTTCTGAGTGAAAATGTATTTGAGACTCTGGTGGTCAGTGTAGATTTCGCATTTGTTTCCATACAAATAGTGTCTCCAGATCTTTAGTGCGAAAACTACTGCTGCTAATTCCAAATCATGCGTAGGATAATTCCGTTCATGATTCTTCAATTGTCTTGACGCATAGGCTACCACCTTCCATTTTGCATCAGGACAGCTCCTAATCCGTTCTTGGAAGCATCACTGTAAATTACGAAATTTCCTGCATCTACATCAGGAATAATTAACACGGGCGCACTTGTTAACTTCTTCTTGAGCTCTTGGAAATTCTCCTCGCATTTCTGAGTCCATTCATACTTTTTATCTTTTCGGGTAAGGGCTGTGAGTGGTGCAGCAATTTTGGAAAATCCCTCGACGAACCGTCGGTAGTATCCGGCTAACCCAAGAAAACTTCTTATTTCCGTAACACTTTTGGGTACCGGCCATAAACTTACTGCTTCCACTTTCGAAGGATCTACAGAAATTCCTTCTTTCGACACAACATGCCCCAAGAAATGAACTTTCTCCAACCAAAATTCACATTTCGTGAACTTAGCGTAAAGCTGATTTCTTCTCAATGTGTCCATTACCATCCTAAGATGTTGTGCATGTTCCTCCTTGGACCTTGAGTAAATCAAGATGTCGTCGATAAAAACGATGACGAATTTGTCCAGATATTCCTTGAATACTCGGTTCATAAGATCCATGAAGGCAGCTGGAGCGTTAGTTAATCCAAAGGGCATAACTAAGAACTCATAGTGCCCATATCTAGTACGAAAAGCTGTCTTGGAGATGTCTGCCTCCTTAATCCTGAGCTGATGGTACCCTGATCGTAGATCGACTTTTGAGAACACGACTGCTCCTCGGAGTTGATCGAAAAGATCGTCAATCCTTGGAAAAGGATACTTATTCTTGATCGTAATCTTGTTTAGCTCTCGGTAATCGATGCACATTCGAAATGATCCATCCTTCTTCTTGACGAACAAAACGGGTGCTCCCCACGGAGAGTAACTTTGTCGGATGAATCCTTTGTCGAGCAGTTCTTGTAACTGCACTTGAAGTTCTCTCAGCTCAGCTGGTGCCATACGATAAGGGGCTTTCGAAATTGGTGCAGCTCCAGGCAACAATTCAATCTCAAAAGAGATTTCTCTTTCTGGCGGAAGTCCCGGCAAATCCTTCGGAAAAATATCTACAAATTCCTTAATAACGGGAACATCTTTCGGTGTCCGCTCCATTTCTTGATCCTTGTCCACCATGTTAGCTAAATATCCTTGACAACCATTAGCTAACATTTTCCAAGCCCTGATTGCGGAAACGAATCGAGTTGTTGGGCTCCGAGACTGACCATAGAAGTTGAACTCTATTTCGCCGTAAGGGTTGAACGTCACGCACCTCTTCCGGCAGTCAATCTTGGCGTTGTATTTACTCAAAAAGTCCATCCCTAAGATCACATCGAAATCCTGAAGCTTGATCGCGATGAGATCTACATATAATTCTCTGCCACAAATTTCTACGGATGTGTTTCGTATCCAAAAATTGGACCACAAAATTTCTCCGGATGGCAGAGAGGTTTTAAAAGGTTGTTCTAGACTATCCACACCTCTTCCTATCTTCTGAGCAAATTCCAATGATATGAACGAGTGGGTGGCACCAGAATCAAATAGGACAATTGCATCATAGGTGGCGATAGAAATCTGACCTGTCACCACATGCGAAGTCCCAGCTTCTGCATCTCCCTTTGTATAGGCGTAGATTCTGGCTTGCGGTTCAGGAGCCTCTAATCTGCCTTGAGTGATCGAGGGTCCTTCGAGCTTTGTCTGGACTGCATGCAACTGGCTGTTGGGGTTCCGGCTTGGATATGAAGGATTCTGGCCTTGGGTGTTCAGAGTACAATTCTTTGCAAAATGGCCCTCCTTGCCACAGAGGTAACAAGCATTTGATCCCATCCGACATATTCCCGGGTGTTTTCTTCCGCACTTGGTACACACGGGGTAACTGTTGTTATTGCCCTCATTTCCACGAGCAATCTTTTTCTGAGGGTAGTTTCTTGGCTGACCCTGGCCAGAAGAATTTTCCTTTCGTTTATTCCTTCCGAACTGCTTAGAGCCTTGAGCAAAATTGCGGGGTTGACCTTTCTGGTTCATTTCAAAATTCTGACGGGGTTGTGTCTGCTTCCCCATGGCCTTTTCTTCCTTTTTTGCCTTAAAGAACTGTGCCCGTTCTTCTTTGTCTCGGTTAATCCAATACTCTGCTCTTATGGCTCGACTAATACAATCAGATACCCGAGTAGGTGGACTATCACCAGCACTGACTTGCTTGGCGATATCTGACCGAAACATCTTCATCATCAATCTAACTTTTTCTGTTTCACCTGGCACCAATTCCGGGCATAACCGGGCTAACTGTTCAAACTTATTAATAGCCTCCATTACCGTCATCGTTCCTTGTCTCAAACTCGTAAATTCATCCTGCTGGGCTGCCAGGATTTCTCTGTTAAAGTACATCGTTCGAAACTCCGACACGAAATCTTGCCAGCTCATGGTCGTAACATCACGACGCATCTGGACAGTCCTCCACCAGTGTCTAGCGTCTTTCTTGAGAGCGAAGGAAGCACAGAGGACTTTTCCTGCTCTGTCAGTCGCATAAAATCCAAAATAACTTGGATGTCAATCAACCAATTGTCAGCGGCAATCGGATCTGTGGGTCCCTCGAATTCCGGTGCTTTCATCCGTCTAAACCTTTCATAAAGCAAATCTTCCCGTACTGGAGGTAAATTCATTTGTACTCCAACGGGTGCTATTGGAATCTCTGGCTGAACCTCTGGTTGAACATCAGGTACCGGAGGTACTACGGGAGGTACTCTGACATTTTGAGGGGGAACCTCGTTAGCCTGAGGTCTCTGATTGATCTGAGCTAACTGCTCCCGGAGTCTATTTGTCTCCTGCTGCTGTTCAAGTAACTGTCGTTGCAAATTTGCTACCACAGTTGCTAGATCCGGTGCAGGTGGATTCTGGTTCACAGGCATTGTTCTGCGAGGGCGTACCATCTTTGCTTTCCTATTAAATCATAAGAAAAGATATTATCGAACTAGTAATATCCTTTCTTTCATCATACATCGTATCATAATACATCGGATTATAACATAATCATTCTCATCATATTCATATCGTAACATGGCTTACATGATCATAACGTATCGTATCATAACATGATTTTCATGATAATATAACATGATATCTGAACTGTTTCTTGTATATTTACAATAAGTACATCATTCTTACAGTACTGTAAATACATATCTGTTTCGTAATACTTTTATATACATGGACAAAATAGTAATGGGAGTGTCTAACACTTCACCAATATACATAGTCAAAAAGAATGGCGATGGAAGTGACTACCACTTTCCATCAGTACATGCCTATCATCCAAAAAAAATAAGCAAGTACATGTCAGTACTAAGGTCAAAATAAATGTACATGGACAATTAAAATAGCGATCTCTATCGTCCTCTAGGCAGCTGTGTCGGAGTCGGTCTCCCAATCTCCGTCGTCGAAAAGAATCTCCTCTGGATCGTCAGCTAGATCCTCCTGGTCCTCAAACCATCCTGCCTGCTCCATATCCTCGTCATCGCCCTCCTCGTCACTGGATATGTCGATGGCAATGGGATCTGCTGGCGGGTCAGCTGGCATCTCCTCAATATCATCCTCCTCGTCACTAGAAATATCGATGATAATGGGATCGGCTGGTGGATCTCCGGGTATGACCATAATATCGTCCTCCTCCTGGTCACCGGCCTCTGGGTCACCCTCAGCATCCTCCTGCTCCCCAGCCTCATGTGCTGGCACCTCTTGCTCTGGAACTGCAGGGATCGGCTCCTCTGGGGGTGCTGGTCCTACCTCGTATAATGGCTCCCCTATACCAGCGTCGTCCACGGGTGCCTGATGATCACCCTCCGCGGCCCCTGTCGGCTCGGTATCAGCGCGTACCTCAGCCCGTAAAATCTCCTCTATCATGTACTCTACGGTCATCCTGGGTGAGGGAAAAGGAACATGCTGGCGAATACGGCTAGGTAAGCCGTTCTGTAAAACCGTCAACGCCTCCAATACCGGGTGAGTCATGTCCTGAGAAACGTAGGGCAACATGGCCTCCTGAAATCTCATGCAGTAGTGGGCCATGGTCTCGTGAGGATATGCATGCCACTCAAGTGTGTAACTATGGTATCGCGTGTCATACATATCTCTGTAAATGTCAGGATCACGCTGAGGCGCTCCTGGCCCGTAGTCTAGTATCGGTCCAAAACGTCCTATCAATAGTGAACGAAAATGTCCCCATGTCCGGCTGGGTAGCTGGGGCTCCCCTACTGATATCCACCAAATACGGGCGTCTCCAGTCAGGCATCGACTACCCAAAGAAACCTGCAACCGACCCGGGATATGGCTGGTACGGAAAATAAGCTCCATGTCGTATAACCATGCTCCCAAGGATATCGTGCGACTCATACCGTCAAAGGATAACGGATGTGCCTCATAAAATGACGATATGGCCTCTCGGTCCGCATCAACGTGATCCGGATCCATGTCGACGAATCTACATACCAAATCACATAATAAATATTTACGCATAAACTAACTTTAACTTACAATGATAGTGGCGATGGCAGGCGAACTGTGAATTCAGGTAGCAGGGAACCGCTCTGATACCAACTCTGTAACGACCCGCCTAGCATGGACCGTTACCGTACATACATACATACTTAACTTGTTTTACATACTTATTTATTTAACAAATATAGTGGAGATATTTTTTTTTTTCTACTATAGGAGTACTTGTTTGGAATAATATAAACATAAAATATTAAACATAAATTTACGGAAGACGTAGCGGCTTATCCCTTCTTTCACAGTTGCCCCCGCCAACTCCACCATTTTGTATCAACAAGCGCCAGTAGGTTGTTTACCTACAGCATAGACATAAGGCGTGAGCTTTCGCTCAGCAAGTACAACTATTTAACCGCAACAATAAATAACTATAAACTTAGCACAGCCTATCATAACACATTCTAATAATGCATGATTCAATTATGCTTTATTATGCTTATTTTATCATGCTCTCTTAATATACTTTCATTCCTTAACTTGCTTATGGGCCCCTTATCATGAGTGACCGTACCGGGCGCGCAACTATGGAGTGGTTGGGGCGGTCAATCCATTTCCAACTCAATCCACAGTCCTACCCGACCTTGGACGGGTCAGTACGTCACAGGCAAGCTTGCTTGCCATTATACTTATTTGTCATCTTGACCTTGTTCTTATTATTTGTGAACATACTTCATGATGTCACATGAATATAACTTGTAATTATTTCTCAGTCATGCTATCTACTTGATATAGTAAATCATAGCACATAACACACATAATCTCGTATATCATATTACAACTTAAAATGCCCATGCTGTAGGCGGAGTTGCACTTACCTCTCTCACTGTGTCCCTCTTGAGGCTGTTCTCTTACTGGGCACAGCTGCAGGCCTTGTCCTGCTTGAATAGGGACTTAGGTAAGAGTCTAATTCTTATTATGAAATGTTGGTGTCCTATCCAACATGCCAATGAAATTCTAGTTGTATGTCCCCTAGTACTAGATATCCTATTTGGTCACAAAATAGTCATTTAACTGCTTGAAAATAATTATTTTATAATTATTTTCTTAAGAGATTACATTGAATAATTTCTTGGGCTAGATTCTTGACAAAATGTTAGGTTTCCTCAAAACCTTGGCTTGATTACAAATTCTGTCCATTTTCTTATCTTTTACTATTTAAGAAATTTAGCTTTAAATATTTTTGTAACCATTTCAATTCTTTAAAAAAAATCTTTATAAAGGTCATTTAAGATTGAGAACTGCCTTTGGGACAGTTTTAAGCAAAAATACAGTTTTTTCGAAAACTGTTTGTAAAACTCATGTGCAGGAATTTTCGGTTCCCTGCACACTCTTCATAAAACAATACCAGTTTATAAATCCATTTGGAATTTGAAAAACTTGTCTTCACCAAAGTTGTAGCTCTCGAAAAATGCTAAAACTTTCGTGTTTTACAAAAAATCCAGTTCTGCTTATATTTGCGTCAGTTTTTGTTTGAAGTTGGCTAACCCTGAAAACTGGGTCTGGGCAGACCAGCCACGGATTTTGTAAAAACGGAGACCATTGGAGCCTCATTTTTGGATTCTGCCCGCGTTGTCTTCTAGGAAAAATCGTTCCGAGCAACTTTCGTGTTTTAATATTTACCCAATTCGTCCTCTAAGGGCCTTTAATTTTTTACTTTCCCGAAACTGGCCAGTTTGAGTCCGAATTGGCAGTTTCGGTTGCTTAAACCGGTTTACGTCCTATTTCGTGAAATCTACCTCAACCGAACACTTCGGGAGCCTATAGGGCAAACACACAGCGTTTCTAACGTCTTGCATGAACCATTAAATTGTCCAATTGAATCCGTACAAACCAAATTCAAAAGCCTTAAGCCTATGCTTGCATTAACCCTAACTTTGCTTCTTAAATCAACATGCTTCAAGCACTGCCCTATGGCAGATTTTCTGACCAAATCAGGGGACACACAACCCTAAGCATTCAAGCATGAAAATCAACCATAAATAAACACAAATCATGTAAAAATTTGAACCATACACCCTTAGATCTACAAATCAAGCACATACTACTAACTTAGGGCATAAAATGGGGAAATGGACTTATGTCCTTACAACCAAATTGAATCATCTTTTTACCTTAAATTTGAACTTAATTAAGAGAGTTAGGGCTCTAGATTTTACCTTAGACCAAAGTCAAGTTTGGTCACAAAATCTCCTCCTCCCCCCTAGCTCCCTTGGCTCACGGCTACTCCACCAATTGGCACCAAAAAAAATTTTGGTTGATCTCCTTGGTTGCTCCTCTCCAAGCCGAACTCTTAACCAAAGTTTGGCCCCAAAAATTTCAGCTTTCCTCCTCCCCTTACACACTCGGCCACACCCCTAAAAGACCTAAAAAAATTTCCAAATTTTTCTTGGCTTTCTCCTAGCTCAATTCCGAACCCTTAGAAGCAAAAACCCCAAGAAAATTTCTGATTTTCCTTCCTCTTTCTCTCTTCCTTGGCTGCTGATTTTCAAGAAGAAAAATTGGCAAGAACCTCCCCAAATTTTTGAATAAAATGAATAGGCTCAAGGGGTATTTATAGAGGTTGGAAAACTTTGCTTAATTGTGGAATTTACCCCAAAATTTTTAATATTTGGTTGATGACCCCATGAGGTGGCCGGCCAAGGAGGCTTCTAGAGCCAAATAATACTTTCCCAATTTTTAGATAATCCATTAATGAAGTCATAAATCAAAAGGTGAGTGATGTAATCACCATTAAGCTTGTTTGGCCTTTTTCTTGATAAGCAGTCCAAATTCTTGTTAACACAGATATTTTCAATACTGTTAACTTGTTAATAACAGTATTTTGTCACTAAACTGCAGTCCAAAATTTATCTGTGTAAAATTTGACTGTATAAAATTTTTCTTAAAATTTGAAGTCCTTTGGCCCAAGATACCCCAATTTTATGTGCTTGATTTTTCTAGGGTGATTTTAAATCTTACTTTTGCTATCTTGTCTGGAACATGATTTTTCACAGTATATTTTCCATACTGCTTGTTCATAAAACAGTATTATCACATGGTTGACTTTTCTAGTCAACTATTGACTTTTTAGGTCAACTTCGACTTTTTTAGGTCAAACTTTGACCGCCATGCAAAATCATGCAAACGTAAAATTTTCTATTTTTCTGACTCAAAATGATACATTCTGAGTTAAGCAATTATTTTCAAGTCTTATAGTATCGTGAGAACTTAAAATTTCACACAAAAACCTTGTCTCAGGTTTCTCATAAATACCTTTAAAACATAACATAAGTTTCTTTATAAGAGAACGTAAGATCGTAAAAATTTAGTTATTACAAGCACCCCTCGAACTTGCACCGCCAAGTAGCTTTTAGCCTCAACATCCTTACGATTATCGGAATGAAAATCCCTCCGCCGTTGTCAGCTTCGATCATTCGGCTTGTGAAACTTTTACCGCACTCAACGATCTTCTCCACAATCTCCTCGTGGAACTTCTCCTTGATGTCCAGCTTCGACAGCGTGGGGGAAATTTCCATCTTGGCATCCTCGAAGGAGTCGAAGTTGTCGACCTGGATCCACTCATACGAGGTTTGTCTCTCTCGTTCTCGGAATTCGAGGTCGATTTTGGGACGATGACGACTTGAGACGCGCTTCTTGTGGTAGTAGAATTTGACGACGAATTGAGGATGAGGCTTGTAGTCGCGATGATCAGGGCCAAATTGGATGAGTTCTTCGGGAGTGAGTGTGTAAAGAATGCGATTTGTCTTGTGTTGGACCGGCATACATGGCCAAATTCGCCTTACTTGATGAGGTCGGTTTGTTTTGTGAGGGACCTCCATGTGTTGGCTACCTAGGTTGAAAGTTGAAAGTTGAAAAGAGCTAAAATCAATGTTATGATATAAACTGCGTGATTTTATGTGAATATGTATGGATTTCATGTATATATATACACTGTATAATGGCGGTGCTAATAGTGTGAGTGTCCTACTAGGAGACAAAAAGCAACTTTTTAGGCTAATTAGTTTCTTAATTCTATTCGGATTACAAAAAATCAACTGTACTTTATCTTTGTTTATTTATTTATTTAGTATATTAATGTTTTTCTTGGGTTGCGAGTAACACTTACGTATCACAAAAAAAAAAAAAAAAAAAAAAACACTTACATCCCCTTATTATTTTGAAAAGAATATTCTTTTTTAAAAATAAATCAATAAAAATATAAATGATGTTATCCTTTTTCTATTTAAAACTCTTTGGACGAATTGCTCTATATATCACAATGAGCTCTTTGACTTTCGATTCCTATTACCGCCATAATTCTACTCCCCATGTTAGACTCAATTTATTTCTAATTCTTAGAGTTTAATAAGGAAACTATACTAAACTATATATATATATATATAGACACACATCCATCAAAGATATTAAACATATATTTTATTAGACGCTCATCAAGAAAGATCATGGCGGACACCCATCCTCACAAAAAACATATTTTTCGCTGCCATGTCGAGCCCCTCCCGATTCAGAACGACGACGACGTTAAAGAACAGCTAATTCCTCTTCCGGTGCACGCGGCGATCAAATTTCGCTACAAGTTCAAGCGTTATCAAGCCCTAATAATGTTAGGCGATCAAGATCATACAGGAAAACCAGCCATTCTCGACCGCCACGAAGAGAACAAGGAATCCACATGCCAGTTGCTACTCAGCGAGCTTGAGTGCTTCAACATCGCTTTCACGCTTCTTTCGCCGGAGCTCTCGAGGCTCGGTGTAAGGCGGAGATGGATAAAGGGCATTGTGAAGAGGTTAGTCAACTGTGCTCACAAAGTTGGTACCCAAATCGTACAAGATAGCAATTGTGAGCGCAAAGTGGGGGTGTTGGTTCCCATAGAAGTGGAGCTTCTGAGGTTTAGGTCGAAGTGGATGTGTGATAATCATGTGTGTTTGAGACAAGGAGAGAGAAAGTCGGCGATGAAGATGTTGCTGAAGAGTTTTCGGGTCAAAGATTATGATAATCAGAGCCATTGTTGTTGTGCAATTTGTTTGGAAGAATTTGGTGTTGGAACGACGGCTGTGCGTGTTCCTTGCTTGCATGAGTTCCATCCCAAGTGCATACAAACATGGCTGCTTAAGAATTCGTCCTGCCCAGTTTGCCGCTTTCTGATGCCTCTTCCTTGAATAATTAACAAATATTAATGATTACTTTTGGTATCATATATATATGTATATATATATATTTGTTTCTAATAGTATATTAGTAAATTTTTTAAAAATGTTTCTTTGTATATGGATGATCCACATATGTAGCTTATACATATCCTTTCTTTTTTCTTTTTTGGCAAGTGTTGTGTAATATACTTTTCCTTGAGATTCAATGAAGTTGATGAAAAAGTTTCTTGCTAACTTAATTGCTTATTTTATAATCAAAATTGAGGATAATGTGTTTAAGGCTGGATCATTAATGAGCTGGTATCATTGATTGATTTTGATTAATCACATACATAGTGGCCATCAAATTTGTTAATGATTGACCGTATCCAAAGTTCATTAAGGATTAACCGTCAAGTAGTCAACAATTGATTGACGATTTTAATTTTAAGTAAAACAAGTACCCTATCCCTAAATTAAGAAAAATGATAACATTTTTATTAAAATAACTTAAAAATGACATTTTTCTATAAACCACCGAAAAAAGTAAGATAGCCGACTTTTATTTTTTCTTTCTTTTTTAAGATAATGACGAGTAACGTAGCCATTAAAATGATTAGTGCGCTGGTTCTAGTATCAGAGCTGACCTACTAGTCGATTGACAATAACGGAATTGTTGATTTGATTATCAGTCATTTTTCATCAATAATTAATAACTAATAGACCATCGGTCATAATTATTATTTTTTTTAAATAATTATTTTTTCAATATAACAAAATTTAAGATATTTATTGAAAATATTTTTTAAAAAGTTTTTTTTCCTACATATTCCAAATGACCAATAATTGGGCATTATTTTAGTTTAATTGATTAAAAAAGTTTGGAAAATATTGCATAAACACATGTGAGAAGCGCACTAGTAGGTTAGTATAATGTTTACCTTCTTCTTCTTTTTTTTTTTTTTTTTTTTTCCAAATCATCCATTTTAAATTTCTTTTTCTTTTACAAAGGATTATTAAATATAGAAGAATTCAGCTGAAATACTCCGAAGAGAAAGGACACTGTATTTTTACTATTAAAAAAAAAACCCAAAAGTAATATTGCAGTGGTTCTCATGGTCCTCACCTAAACAAAACTCCTCTTATGATCAACTTTAATTACTTTTTTGGGCACAGGTATTGAATTAGAAACTCGTCTGTGACCTTTTCAAAAAAAATAATAATAAAAAAGAAGAAGAAATTCGTCTGTAACTTGTCAACTCCTTTTAGGAAACTAGTAATACAGCTACAAAGTGTCATATATATATATGTTTTTTTTTTTTTAAAAGTGTTAGTATATATAAACACGGATTCTCCACACATATTCATGACAAAAATTACATTGATTGTAAGTTTTACTTTCAACCGAAGAAAAAGCATACATTATAATAAGCACCGCCATCACATATACATGAATTCTCAACATATTCACTAGAAATGTTGATATCAGCACTTTGATTTTAGCTCTTATCAACTTTCAAACTAGATAGCCAACAAATGCAGGTCCCTCACCAAAAAAACCGACCTCAAGTAAGGCGATTTCGGCCATGTATGCCGGTTCCACACAAGACAAATCACATTCTTTACACGCTCACTCCCGAAGTGTAAAGGAATGAGGAAGATGGAAGAGAGAGAAAGACAGAGAAGAAAGTAGAATATTCTGGATGAGAAACCATAAAGAAGGTGTTAATCTCATTTAACTAAATCTGTACAAGAGTTGACTATAAATAGTCTAGCAGCTACCACTCACAATAGTACACGTGGCATAGCCTTATAACTACATTTACCAAGCTTAAAACGGAAAGCTAACAACATAACAGAAAGGTAACCAATCACTAACTAATCACATGACACAAACAAACTAATTACCAGTTCCTTTCATCTTGACAGCCCCCCTCAAACTTAAAGTATCCAATTTGGTTACTTTAAGTTTGTCATGAAAGGAACTAAAACTTGAACTAGAAATAGCCTTAGTGAAAATATCTGCCAGTTGGTCAACAGCAGGAACATGTCTGACTTCCACCTGCTTTCTTAGTACTTTCTCCTTGACAAAATATAAATCCAGCTCGATGTGTTTGGACCTTGCATGTAAAACTGGATTTGCAGACAAGTGAACTGTACTTAGATTGTCACACCATATGACTGGTGTTTTTGGAGTCACTACTTGTAGCTCACTCAACAGTGACTTGAGCCAAGTAATTTCTGCCACTACACTTGCCAAACTCCTATATTCAGCTTCTGTAGAAGAACGTGACACTGTGTGTTGCTTTTTAGATTGCCAAGAAATCAAATTAGGACCCAGAAAAACACAGTACCCAGAGGTTGATCTTCTATCTTCAATGTCTGAGGCCCAGTCAGCATCACAAAAACCAGTGATATTCAACTCAGATGTTGAGTAAGGCTGTAAAAACAGACCATACTCTAAAGTACCTGCTAAGTATCTCAGAATCCTCTTGACTGTCTTCCAATAAGCCTCCAATGGGTTCTGCATATACTGACAAACCCTGTTGACAGAGAATGAGATTTCAGGTCTTGTTATAGTAACATATTGAAGTGCTCCTACTACACTCCTATAAAGTTGCATATTCTCAACAGGATCACTTCCATAGGAGGTTAGCTTATGTCCAGTAGTCATAGGTGCTGTCACACACTTTGCATATTGCATTTTGGTCTTACACAGTAAATCTGTGATATATTTCTTCTGACAGAGATGAATTCCACACTCTATTCTTTTGACCTGAATACCCAAGAAGTATTCTACTTCTCCTAGATCCTTTAGAGCAAAGAGAGAATTCAGCTTTTGCACCAAGTCCTGTATTGCACTTTCACTGCTCCCTGTGATCAATATGTCATCAACATAAACTAAGACAAAAATTGACCATTGTGAATTAAGTTGAATGAACAGTGACTGATCAGATTTGGCAGAGACAAAACCAAAACTGACCAATGACTGTTGAAGCTTATCAAACCAGGCTCGTGGTGCCTGTTTTAGGCCATATAGAGACTTGTTAAGTCTACACACAAAACTTGGATGTTGAGGGTCTTCAAATCCTTCAGGTTGCACCATAAACACCTCTTCTTGAAGATCAGCATTCAAGAAGGCATTATTCACATCTAACTGCCTTACTAACCACCCTTTACTTAGAGCAAGAGTAAGTATGATCCTTATGGTTGTTGGCTTAACCACAGGACTGAAGGTCTCATTGAAATCAAAACCTGCAGTCTGATGAAACCCCTTTGCTACTAACCTTACCTTGTATTTGTTGATACTGCCATCTGGATTCTCCTTCACTTTGAAAACCCACTTGCAGCCAACTGGCTTCCTTCCTTTTGGCAGAATGACCAAATTCCAGGTCTCGTTTCTCTGCAAGGCCAGAAACTCATCTGTCATAGCCTGTTTCCAGTGAACAGATTGCAAAGCCTCAGCAACTGAAGAAGGTTCTCTTGCGGCCATGAAAACCTTTGGCTTGTAAATACCATTCTTTGACCTAGTGATCATTGAATGGTGTTGTCTCACTAAAGGTTCCTCTTGACTCCCTGCATCCGTATCCTGCACACACTCAAAATGATTTGGGACAGAAGTAGTAATACTTGGTTCATTTGTATTTCTTCCACCTTGACATAAGTCTGACTGAGTGAATTGATTGTAAGGATTTAGAACTTCAAGAGGGGTATGTATTGGAGATGATACAGGTGAAACAATCGGTATACAAGGGTTTTTATTGGCAAAAGGAAAGTTAAACTCATCAAAAATGACATCTCTAGAGATGAAAATCTTACCATTTGAGTCTAAGCACTTATACCCTTTGTGATTTAGACTGTAGCCAAGGAAACTATAGGGTGTAGAACTATAATGAAATTTGTGGTTATTATAAGGTCTAATGTTAGGATAACATGTACAACCAAACACTTTCAACTGAGAGTATACAGGTTGGGTGTTAAACAAAGTTTCAAGAGGTGTTTTGTAGCCTAGCAAGGGAGTAGGTAATCTGTTAATAAGAAAGACAGAAGACCTGAAAGCTTCATCCCAGAATTTGAAGGGCATGGATGCTTGAGCTAAAAGTGTCAGTCCTTTTTCTACAATATGTCTATGCTTTCTCTCAGCTACCCCATTTTGTTCATGAGTGTGGGGACAAGAATTTCTATGCACTATACCATTGGTTTGAACAAAATCAGTGAAGGCTCGAAATTCCCCACCCCAATCTGTTTGCAATGCTTTGATAGAACACCCTAATTGATTTTCAGCTAAAGCTTTGAAATTAAGAAAAGTTTGGAATGCCTCAGATTTATTTCTCAACAGATAAAGCCAAGTAAAATGTGAAAAGGCATCAACAAAATGAATATAATATCTATATCCACTAGATGACAAGATGGAGAAGGTCCCCAAAGATCTGAATGAATTAGTTCCAAAGGTTTAGTGTAAACAGTGGCAGAGGAAGGAAAAGGAAGTTTGTGAATTTTGCCAAGACAACAAGATTTGCAAACAAAAAAAGGACTTTTATTCACATTTGACAGATTACATTTTGACAATACAACTTTGACAATATTTTCTGAAGGATGACCTAATCTATTGTGCCACAAGTCAAATTGACTAGGCTTATTAGCAATCAAATTTTGTACAGAGTCATTAGAACCTATGAGTACAGAATTACAAGAATTGACACAGTTATCACCTTTTGTAACAACATTGACAGAAGGAAATACAGATGAAAAAATATGAGTGGACTTGCTAGAAGATGACACATCTGGAAGTTTCTTGATACTGATTTGATTGCTGTTGAAGACATACATACCTCCTTTAAGATGTCCCTCCAGTAGTACCACCTTTGTAATAACTAAATTTTTACGATCTTACATTCTCTTGTAAAGAAACTTATGTTATGTTTTAAAGGTATTTATGAGAAACCTGAGACAAGGTTTTTGTGTGAAATTTTAAGTTCTCACGATACTATGAGACTTGAAAATAATTGCTTAACTCAGAATGTATCATTTTGAGTCAGAAGAATAGAAAATTTTACGTTTGCATGATTTTGCATGGCGGTCAAAGTTTGACCTAAAAAGTCAAAGTTGACCTAAAAAGTCAACAGTTGACTAGAAAAGTCAACCATGTGATAATACTGTTTTATGAACAAGCAGTATGGAAAATATACTGCGAAAAATCATGTTCCAGACAAGATAGCAAGAGTAAGATTTAAAATCACCCTAGAAAAATCAAGCACATAAATTTGGGGTATCTTGGGCCAAAAGACTTCAAATTACAAGAAAATTTTTATACAGTCAAATTTTACGCAGATAAATTTTGGACTGCAGTGTAGTGATAAAATACTGTTATTAATAGTTAACAGTATTGAAAATATTTATGTTAGCATGATATTGGACTGCCTATCATGAAAAAAGGCCAAACAAGCCTTAAAAGGCTTGATTACATCATTAAAACCTTAATTATGACATCATTAAGGGAAGAAAAATAAAAGAAATTTTTGGGATAATATTGGACCTTTCTAGTGCATGGTGGCCGGTTCTATTGGGGCCAAAATTTAATTAAATTTTTCCCAAGGACTTGAAGGAAAAAGGAGAACAAAAGTTATTTGCAAAATAGTCCAAAAATTCACCTATAAATAGGCCTTGTGGGGGGCGGTTTTTGGCTGGAAAAATCAGAGAAAAACAGCCAAACTCTTGCTAATTTCTCCCTCACAAAATTCGAAAATCAGAGAAGAGAAAGGAGTGAGTGAAATCAAAAATTTTCTTGGGGTTTTGTTCCTAAAGGTTCGGTTTGGCACTAGGGAAAAACCAAGGGAAATTTAGAAATTTTTTTTGGGGTTCTTAGGGTGTGTGGCCGAGTGATTAAGGGAAGGAGAAGAGCTGAAATTTTTGGGGCCAAACTTTGGTGAAGAGTTCGGCTTGGAGAGGAGCAACCAAGGAGATCAACCAAAATTTTTTTTTTGGTGCCAATTGGTGGTGTAGCCGTGAGCCAAGGGAGCTAGGGGGGAGGAGGAAATTTTGTGACCAAACTTGACTTTGGTTTAAGGTAAAATCTAGAGCCCTAACTCTCTTAATTGAGTTCAAATTTAAGGTAAAAAGATGATTCAATTTGGTTGTAAGGACATAAGTCCATTTCCCCATTTTATGCCCTAAGTTAGTAGTATGTGCTTGATTTGTAGATCTAAGGGTGTATGGTTCAAATTTTTGCATGATTTGTGTTTATTTATGGTTGATTTTCATGCTTGAATGCTTAGGGTTGTGTGTCCCCTGATTTGGTCAGAAAATCTGCCCTAGGGCAGTGCTTGAAGCATGTTGATTTAAGAAGCAAAGTTAGGGTTAGGCTTAAGGCTTTTGAATTTAGTTTGCATGGATTCAATTGGACAATTTAATGGTTCATGCAGGACGTTAGAAACGCTGTGTGTTTGCCCTATAGGCTCCCGAAGTGTTCGGTTGAGGTAGATTTCACGAAATAGGACGTAAACCGGTTTAAGCAACCGAAACTGCCAATTCGGACTCAAACTGGCCAGTTTCGGGAAAATAAGAATTAGAGGGCCTTAGAGGCCGAATTGGGTAAATCTTAAAACACGAAAGTTGCTCGGAACGATTTTTCCTAGAGGACAGCACGGACAGAATTTAAAAATGAGGCTCCAATGGTCTCCGTTTTTACAAAAACCCGTGGCTGGTCTGCCCAGACCCAGTTTTCAGGATCAGCCAGTTTCAAACAAAAACTGACGCAAATATAAGCAGAACTGGATTTTTTGTAAAACACGAAAGTTTTATCATTTTTCGAGAGCTACAACTTTGGTGAAGACAAGTTTTTCAAATTCCGAATGGATTTATAAACTGATATTGTTTTATGAAGAGTGTGCAGGGAACCGAAAATTCCTGCACATGAGTTTTACAAACAGTTTTCGAAAAACTGTATTTTTGCTTAAAACTGTCCCAAAGGCAGTTCTCAATCTTAAATGACCTTTATAAAGATTTGTTTTGAAGATTTGAAATGGTTACAAAAATACTAAAGAGATTTAAAGCTAAATTTCTTAAATAGTAAAAAGATAAGAAAATGGACAGAATTTGTAATCAAGCTAAGGTTTTGAGGAAACCTAACATTTTATCAAGAACCTAGCCCAAGAGATTATCCAACGTAATCTCTTAAAAGAAATAATTAAAGAATAATTATTCCCAAGCAGTTATATGGCTATTTTGTGACCAAATCAGATATCTGGTATTAGGGGACATACAACTAGTATTTCATCGGCATGTTGGTTAGGACACCAACATTGCATAATAAGAATTAGACTCTTACCTAAGTCCCTATTCAAGCAGGATAAGGCCTGCAGCTGTGCCAGTAAGAGAACAGCCTCAAGAGGGACATAGTGAGAGAGGTAAGTGCAACTCCACCTACAGCATGGGCATTTTTAGTTACAAGATGATATGCGAGATTATGTATGTTATGTGCTATGATTTGATATCTCAAGTAGATGGCATGACTAAGAAATAATTACAAGTTATATTCATGTGACATCATGAAGCATGCTCACAAATAATGAGAACAAGGTCAAGATGACAAATAAGTATAATGGCAAGCGAGCTTGCCTGTGACGTACCGACCCGTCCGAGGTCGGGTAGGACTGTGGAATGAGTTGGAAATGGAATGGCCGCCCCAACCACTCCATAGTTGCGCGCCCGGTACGATCACTCATGATAAGGGGCCCATGAGCAAGTTAAAAAATGAAAGTATGATTAGAAAGTATGATAAAATAAGCATAATAAAGCATAATCGGATCATGCATGATTAGAATATATCAGGATATGCTTTGCTAAGTTTATGACTGTTTATGTTGTGGATTAAATAGTTGCACTTGCTGAGCGAAAGCTCACGCCTTATGTCTATGCTGTAGGTAAGCAACCTACTGGCGACTTTGATACAAGATAATGGAGTTAGCGGGGCAACTGTGAAAGAGGGGATAAGCCGCTACGCCTTCCGTAAAGTTATGACTAATATTTTATGTTTATATTATTCCAGACAGTACTCAGTAATAGAAAAAAAAAAAAAAAAAGTTTCACTATTTTTGGTTAAATAGATAAGTATGTAAAACAAGTCAAGTATGTATGTATGTACGGTAACGGTCCGTGCTAGGCGGGTCGTTACAACCTTGGACTTGAGATCCTTGACAAAACAAGTAGTAGGATGAAATTCAAAGAAAACTTGATTGTCCTGAGCAAATTTGGAAACACTAAGTAGGTTTTTACTAATTTCAGGAACATGTAAGAGTTGTTTTAGAGTGAGTGTTTTGGATGACAGGAAAGGTGAAAAAAATACAGAATGACCAATATGTTGAATGGAAAGTCCCTTACCATTTCCCATGTATACTTGATCAGGACCAAGGAATTCAGTTTTGGTCATCAAGTTGGCTGAATCAGAAGTGATGTGGTTCGTTGCTCCAGAGTCTGGGTACCACTCTGTGTCACTCATTTGTTCAGGATAAAACCAGTAAGCATCTTCAACAGCTTCAGGTGTGGCTACCATAGCAGCAAGTTGAGACGATTCAGGGCATGACAATTGAGCAACATTTCCTTGCATCTGAGATGGTGGATGAAACTGTGTTGGTCCAGTAAAAGACCTGTTGAACCTATAATAGCACTGTAAGGCCACGTGACCAGGCTTGAAATAGATTTGGCAAAAAGGTTTCTTGCCAAAAGGATTAGTCCGAAAAGGTCTTGAAAAAAGACTTTTGCCCTTATTGTAAGAACCTCCCCTGTTAGGAACATAACCAGAAGCTCGAGAAAAATTCTGAAAATTTCCAGTACCATGATAAAATCCTTGTGTAGGCCTGGAACCAAGACCACCATGAGAACTAGCACCTGATCCATCAAAACCCTTTTGACTTCCAAAATGATTATTGCCTGCCATAGCCACATTAGCCATACTTGCAAAATCATCAGCCAACTTATTGTTCTTCTCAATCCTAGCCTCTTGAGTAAGAAGAAGAGCTTCTATTTCTTCCACAGACATTTCTTCAGATCTCACACTCATAGACAACATGAATACATCATATTCTAGAGGCAGACCATCGAAAATTGCATCTATATGGTCCTTTGGAGAGAGGCTATGACCAACTAAAGCAAGTAAATCTACCAAACTACGAATCTTTAATAAGAATTCATTCATAGAAAGAAAATCATTTTTAGTATTTTGTAATTGAGAAAGAAAGACAGAGAAGAAAGTAGAATATTCTGGATGAGAAACCATAAAGAAGGTGTTAATCTCATTCAACTAAATCTGTACAAGAGTTGACTATAAATAGTCTAGCAGCTGCCACTCACAATAGTACACGTGGCATAGCCTTATAACTACATTTACCAAGCTTAAAACAGAAAGCTAACAACATAACAAAAAGGTAACCAATCACTAACTAATCACTAACTAATCACATGACACAAACAAACTAATCACCAGTTCCTTTCATCTTGACAAGAACTCATCCACTTTGGTCGTAGTGATCATCTTACATGACTAGCTACAAGCCTCATCCTCAATTCATCGTCAAATTCTACTACCACATGAAGCGCATCTCAGGTCGTCATGATCCCAAAATCGACCTCGATTTCCGAGAACAAGAGAGAGAAACCTCGTACGAGTCGATCCACGTCACCAACTTCAACTCCTTCTAGGATGCCAAGATGATAATTTCCCCCTCCCCGTCAAAGCTCCACCAAGAGATTGTGGAGAAGATCGTCGAGTGCTGTAACAGTTTCGCAAGCCGAACGATCGAAGCTGACAGCAGCGGAGGGATTAGAGAATTCTCATTTAATTAGTGAAAACTAATTAATATTGAAAATTAATCTTGCAATAAAGATTAACACTAATCTTTATTATGTGTTTCCTTTATTACTGAAAATTAATCTTGACAATATAATGGTGCTAAGTCATCATTTAATTGGCTTTTTTCGGGATTTCACTGCACATCCTAGCGGTAATAACACACTAGCTGACTCTATCTAAAGATGTAGTGTTCGAATCCCCCGTTCCCGAGTTAAAAAAAAAAATTTTAAATTAAACTTTTACTTTTTTTTAAGGTTTAATTTGTAAAATTCCTCGATTTCTTGTTTTCTTTTCTAATTTATCAAACCCTAACCAGCTATAGAGCAAATTTGCCGGAGCCATGGCTTGCGGCTCAAGACAAATATTGTATAGTGAAATAATAATTGCTCTATTTTTCAGAAAACTTTCCCACTGCGCCTAAAAAAAAAAAGCAATAGCTAATAAGTACGTACTTCGTTTATTTTCTTGAACCTATTTACCCACGCCTTGTTTTTCTAAAAAGGAATTATTAATCATACATATGGTCAACAACAAAGAAACAGTTCTTTATAGTATTATATCTGATTAGCCATGATAAAATTAACGAGAGAGAGAGAGAGAGAGAGAGAGATTACTTTAGGACACACTTTTTTTTTTTTTGTTTTTTGAACAAAGCATGCGAAAGATAACTTTCATAACTTTTTCATGAAATTTTAAACTGTGTCTTATTGGGTATATATGTATATTTTCATTCGCTAAATAAAGAATTCTCTTAAACACATACGTACCGGACAATTATATGACGTTTTGTGATTCTGGCATGAGGAAAATCAAATCAAAACAGCAGAAAAGAGACCTAATTCAACATATATATACATCAAACAAGTAGATTAGAAGCAAATATTTTGGGGAACCTGAAAAAAAAAAAAGAAGCAAACCTATAAAGAAAAATAATAAAAAAGAATATGCAAGCACACGAGTTTTTCCTAATTTAAATAATGAAGGGAAGGGGCAATTGACATTAAAAAAACTCTATATCCTAACTTGTTAAGCAAAACGCGAGACAAATTGTCGAGATCCTTCACATTTCATTTAGTAATCAAATGACTCCCAGCGTTCCCCCAAACACTTCAATAGGAAAATATAGTGTGCCCTTTTTCTTAACAGGGAAAGTCCCTAATGAAGTGATTGAGGAAACTCTAGGGGACATCTGATGTGTAATATTTGCTTATAAACTTTGTATTGATTTTGCTAGATGAATATTATGTGATTACCAACTCCACTATTTTTACTGATGATTTCTGCTCCGTCTAGGCTGTGAATCTAGACGCTACTGTGGACTAGATGAATTATTTTGATAAGAAGAGAGCAATATTACGTTGCGTCCTAGTACCACTCTCACATTCACGTTTTTGTGAGGAGATTCTAGTATCACCATACTGGAAGCCAAGTTCAAGTTTAGTACGTTACTGCAGTAAAGGCCAGAAAAATCTTGATCATACATAATCTTTGACAGAAAAAAAAAAAAAAAAAAAAAAAAAAAAAAAAAAAGAAAACTAGAAAAAAACTTCGAAATTAACATTGCCAAGTCTAGGGACGAGGCACATCTCGAAGGAATGTACCTAGGCAGTAAAGCGTACTCTTTCATTGTACGTGTGACAAGAATGTTAGCAAACAATGAAAAAGACTGAAGAGAATGGCCCTTAAGTTCCCTTCTTTTTTTTTTTTTTTTTAATTTCTTTTTTCTCCTGGGTTAATGGAAAAAGCAAGAAGAGATCGTTCGTTTCTAAATGATAACAACACTCTACAATCATAAGCTGATTATGCTTAAGCTTTTACGTCTAATAGACTCATCATAGTTCATACACGAATTCATGACTAATTAATTCTTAAGTATAGTTACATATATGAGTTTAATGAAAGTTAATTAGCAGTGGCATCGCGTTAACAAAAATGTCACTTTCAAATCTGATTCGAGTATATATATATATTTTGTCAAAATATCTCTTAAGGTGTATCGTCTCATTATGCATTGTTAGGCTTTGTTTGACATATTAGTTTAACTCCAACTAAACTATACTTTTTTTGCTGGATTTTTATCTTTTCTGAAAAGTCAACAAAAATTATTACTAGTTTTTAAAATGTCAACTAACTCTAACTTAAAAATTTTAACTCCAACTAACGATCCAAACGGACGCTTAGTTTGTGGTGACTTGTGCAGTTTCTAAAAGTATCAGAGAATTTTCGTAACAAGTGGTGTTTGATAGACATGCTTTCTGTTATTAGATTAGAAATCAACTTTCAGAAACTGATTATTTGTATAAAACATTTAAAAGTGATTGACACATATCAGTCCAACTACTTGTCATAGAAGAAGCGCAATGAGAAATTTTTTAAGAATGACCTTAAATAATTCACCAAAAAGAATCACATTGAATAAACCAACCTAACCTTTGTTCACCTCATGTGTTTGAACTAGTTTTTGAAGGGAAAAAAAAAAAAAAAAAAAAAAAAAGAAATCTACTTATAACTAAAGTGTGGTTAATCATAGACTTTTAACTTAATAGTAATTCCACATTTGTTACTAAAAAAAAGGGAAAAAATGATCTTTAGTCGCAATAGAACTTTTAATCACACCATTTTGTAATGACTAATGGAAGTAATATAGTTACAATCTGTTCCTAATGTATAGTCTTAGTCACGAGTTATTAGAGTTGTTTTTTTTTTTTTTTTTTTTTGGACCGGTGTGATTAATTAAAACTTTTAGGCAAGGCTTTTAATCAGAACGCTTTTTCCCGTGTCTAAACTCTCGTAATTAAAAGTTTTCCACGAGAACTTTGTTGTGACTAAGGATCAGTTTTTCTTTTTGGGTACTATATCTTTACTATCGTGCGATTTCTTTCCCCTCTTTTTAGACCACCCTTTTCCTTCATTAATATCCACCAAAAAAAAAAAAAAAAAAAATACTATGGTGTCTTATTGGTATAAAGTAGAAATCGTGCTTCTTACAAGTAGTTACAAAAATATGTCACACTAGTTATAAATATCAAAATCTTCCCCATATACATCTTTAGCCCAAGAAAAAAAAGGTGTTATAAAAAAGTCATCGCTGCATTGATCAGTTGCTTGCGCATGTCGTTTCTGCTAACGCAAATATTCCATGACTTATAGCTCTCTACTGTGAACCGAGACGCAATTGTGGGCTAAATTAGATGAAAAGGTAAAAAACACTATCAAGGAATCGACCTCGAGTGGCCACACGCAAATCTGTGAATATTTTTCATCTTTTACTCACAATCAAAGGCGCCTTT
Organism: Ficus carica; assembly: GCA_009761775.1. NCBI lineage: Eukaryota > Viridiplantae > Streptophyta > Magnoliopsida > Rosales > Moraceae > Ficus > Ficus carica. The sequence continues at coordinate 5,633,036 of CM019749.1, forward strand.
GATTCTGAAATATATGCAAAGTACTTCAATTTTTGTCCGGTCACTTTGTTCTAACAAACGTTTTTAGCTTCCAATCCGTTGTTTAATTCCTTCCCATGGATGTAAATTAAGTGAGAAAGAGTAACTGATGTAAATAAAACGCAACATCATCGTCGGTGTGTCCTTCACATAATTCATATGCATATATTGAAACTTGAAAAGTTATTCAAAGCTTGAAAGGAAAAATGCCATACGCACATATATACATATGCTAAATGACAATACATACATATATATGAAATCTTGGCAAAATCTTAATAAACCATGTGAAGTCAACATCAGATGGAACCCTACAAAAAAACACAAACCCTCAAGTAAACGATGTTGTTTATTGCATTCACGTACCCCATGTGGCCATGTGGAACTTATTAATGAAAAGAGAGGATGGGCCACCATGATGCTACTGGGCTAACTTGGTTTGGATCCTTTGGTGGGTTTTGGTGGTAAAGTGCTCACCGCCACTCACCTCAAAGTTCATGTTTTTACGTTATATCCATATATATATATATATATATATATATATTATATCATATTCATCTTACCTACATTTGCGACCAGGTTCAAATTTCAAAATGGAGCTAGCTCATTTCTTTTCACCTTATAAGAACTATCTTTTTTCTTCTAAATATTTCATTACTGAGACTACTCTTCTAAGTCAGTGTTTAATGTTAAGGTATATTGGGCTTGGCCTTTACTATAAATAGATCGGATATGATCTATACACACACACACACACACACACACACACTCGATATTCGGAGATGAAAAATGGAGATCATAAGAGTCGGATGTCTCCTGGAGTTCCCTTGAACGCTTCAGTTGGGTTCTTCTGATGAAGTTGAGATTTATAAGTCCTACCTTATTGAAGTGTTTGGGGGAACTCTCGGTGCCATTTGACTTGCAAGTTTTTTTTCAGTTGACATGAGAATTTGGGTAGTTCTCTCTCTTTCTTTCTCTCTCTCTCTCTTTTCCGGGAAATTATTAGGTACTAGATCATATGAATATAATGACCAAATTTTATGTAAGAAGATGATTTATTTTTGTTAATCTCTGTAACTAGTGTATTATAAGGTTTTATGCTTGTGTTGTACGCGGTTATCTTCTTCTTCTTCTTCTTCTTCTTCTTCTTCTTCTTTTTTTTTTTTTTTTTTTTTTTTTTAAGTGATGTTCACGCATTGCATTATTGATATAGATCGATTATCTTTAATAAGCATTTTGCAGATCACAGATGAGATCTTCATGAAGTTGCCTGCTGCATTTTCCGATTCCTAGAAGTTAAGGGATGCTTCAAGTACAAGTTATGAATTTAAATTTCAAAATATATGAAACTGTCTAAATCCAGTTTTGCTTGATTTTTCAATCAGGAAGAATGAGGAAATCCATGTAATTAATTAAGACGAAAGGTACTGCAGTCATATAAGCAACCTGGAAAGTAAAAGTAGTTTGGCAACAAATTAGTCTCAAATGGGAGCTTCAATTCATGCTTTCACGGCAGTCCCGCTTCTATCTATGGTGTCAAACTGAATTTATGAACAACAATGATCCAAGTCTCCTTTTTGTAATAATCTCAAGGTATCGAGAATCACAATTTTCACGCTTGCGGTATTTGTAAGTCAAAGAGCTTGTTATGAATAGCCGCACTCATAGCAAACCTCTCATTGTTACGGATAAAGGCTCAATAACTTTCTTATGTATTTAGGAGGGAAAAAAAATGAAGATTTGGTTTTCCATTTTTTTTTTTTTTTTTTTTTAAGAATTGGTTTGATTTTTAAGCTACTTTAAAGACCTGGTCAGTGTGAGTTAAACATGAGCAAGTCCGTCTAAAGTTTTCCAAAGTTACTTGTTGTATAATTTGCTACAAAATATCAATTCAAAAGGCTTGTGTCTATAAAATTTGTTAGGACCAAATTGTCAGTCCTTAAAAAGTAAAGAAACCTTATACCTGAAATACTATTAAGCCTCCATTTACACCAAAACGAATATTTTCAAAAAAACAAAAAACAAAAACAAAAAAACAAAAAACAAAACAAAAACAAAGATAGAATAAAAAACTATAAGTTACACGACACTTTTTGTTTTTCCTCGGAAGGAGAATCACGTAGAGTTAACTGAGATTTTATTTTATTTTGTCCGTTGAACGCTCTTGAAGATTGAGTATGACATGTATATACCTCCTCTTACTTAGAATTAACTTAGGGGGTGATAATAAGAAGAGTTTGAGATATGACGGTCTTTCTATTAATCATCTCGTGAATTATTATTATTATTATTTATTTTATTTTTTTAAACACTCATCATCTCTCCCTTATTATGTTTAAATTGACAGGAATGGAACCGGTTTTCTTGTCACTGTTTTGGGACGTATGTACATCCTGTTTTCTCAATTAATTATTTTTATGATATAGAAAATTAAAATTTAGAAAATTAAAACATACACATAAATAAGACTTTAAGCTAAAATAAAAAAAATTAGAGCTTTCAATTTTTAATAAATCGAATTATGATAAAGTTTTATACTTGTAATAATGTATATTATAAAACGGTATGTATAATACACATAAACGGTGAATAGGGTCGGGACTCCTAAACTCATTCTTAATGTTTTTTTTTTTTCTTTGGGTATAAAAGGAGAGTAGAAACTAAAGCCTACATTCAAATTAATTAAATGGGAAAATAAAAAATGAAAACAAAAACATAGACCCGGTTTAATTTATAATTAAACGAAAATCAAAATTCATGTAGACCCGGTTTTAACATGATGACATTTTTTTTTAAACTTGGGATGGGGGGTTTCGTCAAATTAATTAAAAGGGAAAATAAAAAATGAAAACAAAAACATAGACCCGGTTTAATTTTTAATTAAACAAAAATCAAAATTCATTAAGACCCGGTTTTAACCATGAGGACTTTTTTCCCCCCTTCATTTAGGACTTCACACCTAAATAAAACTATTCTTTTTTTTTTTTTAACGAATAATCATCTTTATTTACCCAACTTAATTACCTGTTAAAAAAAAAAAAAAAAAAAAAAAGGTACCGATTTAATATTTAAGAATAATATAGCCCGATCGAATAGAATTAGGAAACTAATTAGCCGACCTTTTTGTCACCTCTTAGGACACACACACTATTAGCACCGCCATCGCTATATACAAAGTGCATATATACACATGAATTTTATACATACATATATATTAACCTGAAATCACTGTTGATATTAAAAAAATCACTGTTGGTATCAGAACATTGAACATTTTAATTAGCTCTTTTCAACTGTCAAGCTTATATAGCCAAAACATGGAGGTCCCTCACCAGACAAAACGACCTCAAGTAAGGCGAATTTGGCCATGTATGCCGGTCCCACACAGGACAAATCGCATTCTTTACACACTCACTGCCGAAGAAATCATCCAATTTGGCCCTGATCATCGTGACTACAAGCCTCATCCTCGATTCATCGTCAAATTCTACTACCACAAGAAGCGCGTCTCAGGTCGTCATCGTCCCAAAATCGACCTCGAATTCCGAGAACGAGAGAGACAAACCTCGTATGAGTGGATTCAGGTCGACAACTTCGACTCCCTTGAGGATGCCAAGATGTTAATTTCCCCCTCGCTGTCGAATCTGAGCATCAAGGAGAAGTTCCACGAGGAGATTGTGGAGAAGATCATCGAGTGCGGTAAAAGTTTCGCAAGCCGAACGATTGAAGCTGACAACGGCGGAGGGATTTTCATTCCGATAATCGTAAGGATGTTGAGGCTAAAAGCTGTTTGGCGGTGCAAGTTCGAGGGATGCTGGGCGGAGATCGGCCTCGGGGAAGCCAGGGAGTTGGCCATCTCGGAGCTGCTGAACGAGGATTTTCCTTATCATGTTGATTATGATAAAGGTTACTCTGATGATGAATATGATTTTTATTTTGATGATCACGAGGATAAGGAGGATGATCATGATCATGATCTTGATCTTGATATGGATGCTGATGATTATCATGATATTGATGAGGATAGTGGTGATAAGTACATGGGTGATTGAGAGTACTCTTTCTTGTTCCTGTTGAACACACGTTTTTTTTTTTTTTTTTTGGTCTTTGTATTAAAATGTTAAATTTGAGGGATCTTATGTATACGTTTATTTCTTAATCTTTCGAAGAACTAATAATATTGCTAAACTTCTGTTTCATAATTATTGAAGTGTTTCTTTTAATGGATTAAGGTTGCTTTAGTTGTCTACTATAGGACTAGTGATATTGATCGATATTGATCAATATTAACAACCGCTAGATGGATATCGCTTTGCATTGAATCGATTTCTTTTGCCTATTTCAGCGTCTCACTGCACTTAAAAGTTCTTTTTCTTTAATTTTTTTTTTCTACATTAAATTTATTTCTTACTTTTATTGTTTTTCGTTGATCTATTTAATTTTAAATTGCCAGGTCATTGCTTGCGGCTCAAGACAATAGTGAAAATCATTTGCTTTTTTTAAAAAACTTTCCCACTGCGCCTAAAAAGAGCTTATTTCTGCGAAACTATTTTTCCATTCCTTTTTTCATGAAAGAGAGCTTGATTTATTCTGGGTAAGTATTTTTCCATCCTTTTTTCATAAAAAAGGAATCTATTAATCTTCTAAAAATAATAAAAAAAGATTCTATTAATCATAATATCAAAGAAACCGTTTTATTTTTCTTTCCCTTTTTTTCTTGGGTGGAAGAAACAACAGTTCTGACGACAGTTTTAATCTGATTGGCTTTTGTTAATGAATTTCTCTAATGTCAAGCACCAAAGGTAAGCTATAATGATAAAACAAGGTATTCTATCCAAAAAAAAAAACGAATAAAAATATAAATAAATGATAAAACAACATAAAACATGATACATCTATTTAATTTAAAACAAGTCATCAAAGCTATCAATAGAGGGTTTTGTTTTTTTTGTTTTTTTGTTTTTTTTTTTTTTTTTGGGGGTAAAGGTATGCAAAAAAATATTGCTATTAGGATAGGCTTTTCAACCCTCATGTACTCATCAAATTCCTTTAAGTAATTTAATTTAATTTTTAAACGATTATTGTTTCCAAATTTGATTTGACAGTTACAACTATATCCTATCAATAATAAGATATTACTTCTTGTACTTACTATGAAACAATATAAAACCATTATTTTTCCCAAAAAAAAAAAAATCATGACTACCATAAATTATATACTTAGAATTCAATGATAAGATATTTAAAAAGAAAAATACATTTTCACAAAGCATGATGATAATATAAAACAGCATGCTACATATAGATATGTTTCATACCCTACCAAATAATTTTCCTAATCATAAATATCAAATTACTTGATAATAAACGTTGGCAAGAGGTAATCAAACAGTAAGATAGACCTAAATATAAGAAGCATCAAACCATAAAATATGCATCCAGAAGCAACTATTTTAGGAAATTAAAAAAAAAAAAAAAAAAAAAAGAGAGAGAGAGAAGAAGAAGCAAAGCATAGAAAAATTAAACAAACGATATGGAAGCATAACTCTCAATAAAATATCGAGTCGTTTCGTATTTTGTTTATTATCAAATGACACCTGGGGTTCTCTCAAACACTTCAATAGGTCACCACAGGGAGTTAGAGTCCCTATTGAAGTGTTTAGGGAAACTTTAGGTGACATCTGATCCGCAGGTAAATATTACTAGATGACTACTGTGCGTTAATTTCGCTGCATGAATATGATGGACTACTAACTCCACTATTTATACTGACCTCTGCTCTGTCTAGGCAATGAATCTAGACGCTACTGTGGACTATATGGATTATTATTTGAGAACAGAAATATTACAAAGTACTGAGAGTACTGGCCTCACTGCGTCCTAGTTATGTACATATAATTTAATAAGTCAAACTGATCCTATCTATAAGCTTTATAAATGTCTTATTGTGTTTGAATGTAATTTATTTTCAAATTGAATGTCCGCATTGATTAAATATAGAATATGAATTATGTATTTAAATTGAATATGTGTCTCCATAGTTGCTTTTTTTTTTTTTTTTTAAGTAACATTTGAATAAAGAAAATGAGTGTGTATGAATTTTTAAAAAGTGAAAATTTATATTTGGATTTGAGTTGAATTATTGTGAAATAGTGATAACAATATTTAAATGCACTTGAATTTTTTACTACTAACCAAACACACATACAGGGGTTAAATTATTGCTATTGAAGATGGTAATCCATAGAAACCAAATTTAGAACGGTGCATATGTCCTACATATAAAGATGTAAATGTTTGAAACTTCCTAACCATACATTGATATCGTTCTGATTTTATCTTTTGAAAAAAAAGAAAAAACAAAAAAAAAACAAAAAAAAAAAAAAAACAAAACTGAAATCATCGTAGTATATATATATATATATATATATATATATATGGGGACAAGGGAGGCACATCTATAAGTGAACGGAGACGCAACTCTGGGCTAAATTATGAGATGAAAAGGTAAAGAAAATCAGGGAATCGACTTCGCGAGCGGCCACATGCAAATCTCCAATATTTGTCAGCTTTTCTCACAATCAAACGTTTTATATATTCTGAAATATAGACCATAAGGACGTAAAAATACGATCAGTTTTAATTCTATCACTGGTACTAATAAATTAGCTTTTAATCTGACTTATATTACTATAAATCAAGCTCAAAGAGGAAGAATTATGCGATCACGGATCATAAAATAATCTACAAAAGATCTTATTATTTATTGATATTAACTATGATTTTAATGTGATCCAACATTTAAAAGGGGAAAAAAAAAAACTCAATTTCAGCATTCAAAGTTTTTTGTTAATTAAGAATGTTATCTAATTCGAAATGAGAAAAGGCTTCTAAAACTTGCAAAAGAGTTCAAATTGAGTACAAATTAAAGGGAAAAACGCAAATACTCAGTGACCATATAGCACACACACACACACACACACACACACACACACACACACACACACAAACACACACACACACACACATATACATACATACATAGATGAAATCCTGGAAAAATCTGAATAAACCATGTCAAGTCAACATCGGATGGAACCATTCAGGAACATATATTCTCGCGTAAACGATGTCGTTTATCGCAGTTACCCATGTGAACTTGTTAATGAAAGAGAGGATTTGGACCACCAAAGATGCTGTAGTACTGATCGCTAGCTAGGACGTTCTAATCCTTAGTTTGTAAGAGTTACCCTATTCATCTTACCTACAATTCCGACCAGGTTCAAAATTTCAAAATGGAGCTAGCTCATAATTTGTTTTTACCTTTGTATGAATTATCTCTTTTTTTTTTTCCTCCCTTCTAACTTCTTTACTGAGACTTCTAAGTCACTGTTTATTGTTAAGGTATAGCGCTTGGTCGTTTCACTATAAATAGAGATATATATGATCTATATTTAATATTCAAAGATAAATGGAGAGAGATAAGAGTCAGAAGTCTCCCGGAGTTCCCTTGAACGCTTCAATACTAGGGTAATATAAGTCATATCCTTATTGAAGTGTTTGGGGGAACTCCCGGTGCCCATTTGACTTGAAACATTTTTATCATGAGAATATGGCTTGTTCTTGTTTTTGGAGGAGTTACTAACTAGATATATTAGTGATCTAAATATATTCACGTCAAGAAAGATTAATTTATTAGCTATGTACCTTGTTTTTTTTTTTTTTTTTTAATTTTTTACCTAGCGAGAGCAGCGCTGATATGCCTAGTGACAACGGAGTGAAAAGGAACGGATGGAGACGATGATGAGTTTGCAGATCTCCGTCGACACATATAGGAGGACATGCTTGACAAAGCTGGGTCTGCAAGGCACACTTAGGGATGATGCTTGGATGACTCTAGGTATGCGATTCGATGGGATGCGATAGTATAAAGGCATTCTGATTAAATTTTGAATTTGTTATTTAAGTCCTATGTTTTTTTTTTTGGTTAATTTGCTTGATCTCGTATATAAAATATTTCCAAATATTGTTATATGGTAGGAGAAGGGGCAAGGTCATCAAGAGTGGGGTGAGATGGTGTAGGTACCGACGTTGGGCTGATGTGGGTTAGTATGAAGGTAATTAGGGGGTTTTCTAAAAATTAAAAACAAAAGGTGATTGAGATCTTGTTTAATATTTTATTTAAATTATAATTTCATTAATTATGTGATGATTTTCAATTCTAAGTTTTTAGGGCATTTTTGATATCAGAATTAGGTCTTAACTGAGAAGAATTATGGATTTATGTATTAAATATAATTTAATTATATTAAAATACTAGACTTCATTATGCAGGTATGCTTTTTTATCATAAAAGCTTAGATTGAAATCATAAAAAGGTAATAAATAAATAAATAAAACTTTTTAACCGAATAATTAAAATTTATACTTATATATGTTCTCAATATCTGCATGTTGATGGCTAATCTTTTATTCAACGAAAACGGGACTATGATGCTGGGTATGATTCTTCTTCTTTTATTTTTATTTTTATTTTTAATTTAAGGAACTGTACATTTTTCTTTTAACGGTAGAGCAAATTTTCTTATCTATTGGATCAAAATTAATACATTGAACTGTATAAAAGTGCTCCCAATCATAATCCAATAATTAAAAAGACTTGTTGATGCTTGAAAAATAATAAAGGGAATCGCTGGTGCTAAAAACTGCTAATAATAAAGGGTATCGTTGGTGCTAAACAAAATAGAAAGATTTCGCCAGCGCTAACTCACTAGACAGACAACCAGGATTAATGGATGTTTTGCTCATACCATAAAAATTTCCTTCTTTTTTTTTTTTTCGTTTGTTTTCTTAGGACGTTTGATTCCCTAGTAAATAATCTTTTTTTTTTTTTTTTTTTTGGGTAATCAACAAAATCTTTTTCAAAAAACTAAAAAGAAGTTATCGCTACTAATCCTTGCCCTAGTTTAAACCTGCTTGCCCTGAACACACGTCCCTTATATACATATACATATATATATATATATATATGTATACACACACACACACATACATGTATAATAAGACTCGAGTTTATGAATCAGCTCTTGGTCTCTCTTGTAATTATCTTTCGAGTAGAGCAAGTGATCATGGAACACGACCATGAAGACGGCTTCGATACATTTTCTACTCATGTCACACCCCCTCAATACTATACGCCGGTGTTTCCGGCCAACAAAAGGGTCTTCCTCGGCCGCCGATGCGAGTCATACTCACAATCAACTACCACAAAAAGCATGTCTACGTACGCAGAGAAAAGAGGAGCGGCAGGAGAACTATGTCAACTACTAGCAGCTAATTATACTCGAGAATATAGCGAGGTCAAGAAGGAAGCGACAATGTCCCAGCTGTTCCTCAGGGACCTCCAGTTCACCCACCTCTCCTCGGAGCTCTTGAACCTCGCCATCAAGCCATGCCGCCACAAGGGCATGATTGCGAGGCTCGTAAGGTGTGCTCACAGGCAGCGGCGGGACTAGACATATGTTTCAGTGGAGGCGTATAACAAAATTGTTTTTAAGAATAACAAAATAACATAAAAGTTTAAAATTAAAGGGTAACATTTTAGTGGGATTCTTAAAAAATTTTAATCTTTAAAGAGATAAAGTTGAAAAACCATAAAACTTTTGGAGTAGAATTAATTTTGTAGGGGCTATGTGAGAATTTTTAATTTTTAGTAGGAGTAAAAATTGAAAAATTATATAAAAGGTAAAAACTAAAAAAAAATATTTTAGTGGAGCCCCCATTGGGAACCACCTCCCTCCGCCCCTTCTCACAAGGCCGCAGCCAAAATAAAAGGTGAAAAAGAGAGATCGGAGACGACCGGTGTCTGCTCGTGTAAATGTAGGAGGTTGAGTGGTTCAGGCGCTTCAACTGGTGGTATCGGCTGTGTGCGAGGGAAACGAAGAGGAAGATGCGGCTGATGGAGATATGTTAAAGGGGTGTCGGGTGAATAATTGTGAATATGATTCTAGTTGTGCAATTTATTTGGAAGAGTTTAGTATAGACGGTAACAGACCCTACTTACGTGACTGTTACTAGTTTGATTGGCGGGGAAAGTTTTGTTGTGCGCACGCCTTGCTCGCATGAGTTTCTTGAGGAATGTGCGCTCACATGGCTGCATTAGACTCCCTCTTGCCCGCTTTGCCGCTTTGATATCATGTCTATTTTGAATGAGAAAGAGAAACCACTCTCTGATTTGTTTCTCCTTTTTTTTTTTTTTTTCCTTTTTTTTTTGGAAATACTCTCTGATTTGTTTCGGGTTCTCCTCTTTCTATTTATTTATTTAGTTGTTTATTTATTTTAGCTAAAAGTACTGTACTCCTTTAATGTTTAAATATATAGTACATATAAAAATTCTTCTAATCACATATTTAATTACAACATCAGTAACGCGAATTCATTGGATTGCAATAAAGAAATGTCACAAAACTATATTAATCTTCATACCTCTTGACATTGATTTTACATACCTTTAACAAGTTCGTATTTTATGTTATAATGATTATTTAGTGACATAAACTCCACAATAGACCATCTAACGTCCATGATAAAGATGGGAACAAGCTCCGGTCCGCCTCGATCTTCGCTTCAACCTCTTCAGCACACCTCATGATCCTCGCAATCACGGTCTCGTGGTGCGCCGAGGAGTGGCCGACGCACTTGAGGTCGCTGAGGAACAGCTGCGTTGTGATCTTTCCGCTTTTTTCTTCGCTCTTGTCACGTACGGTGGTTCGTCCTCGCACGCCATCTTTGTGGGCGTAGGTCAGCGTTTTTCGGAAGCGGAATGTGATCCTTACTTCCACTGGCCATGCTGCTTGTTGTTGGTCCGAAACGCCGTCGTATATTACTGGAGCCACCTTCGGGATGTAAGTAGTTAAAGCACTGATTCAGATGGGTGTTGTCACGGTAGGGCTTCATGATCGCTGAAATATAGTAGTAGTACTACTACTAGATCAAGTGTAACGTAGAGAGAGTTGATAAATAAATTGAACACAACTAGTATGTATACTCTCTTAGGAATTCTAACTCTGATCTGTACATATATATATGTATATATATTTAAAAAAAAAAATTCGTTGAGGAAAACCCTAGATAATAAACAGATGTCAGATAATTATCCTTTTCAATTATATGGGTAATTTTTTATCCCAAAAAAGGGTAATTAGCTGGATAATCATGCATAGTTTTGAAAATTATTGTTGTTTTGAAAATTCAGAAATAGACCATTTTTCAAAAAAAAAAAAAAAAAAACCGTTTCTATTTTAACCAGAAGCAAAAATCAAAAGATGTGAATAAAAAATATGTGTATTAGAAATTATCTAAAAAAACAAACAAACAAACAAACCGAGAACCTACGAACTTTTTTTTTTTTTTTTTTTGGTCGCTAAATCTGTACAAGAACAGAAAAATCCCTCTATCTTCTTCCTAGACCGTTCACCTAAAGAATAATCCTTCTTTGACCTGCATGATACCACACTATATGTAATATAACTAGTCATGTCATTAAACAGAAAATTTCCCTTTTTTAATTTTTCTTTATTATTTTTTTAACTTAATTAATAAGAGATCACATAAATCTCACGCAAGTTGAGAATTGTGGTAAGTTCCGTAAGTTTTTTTTTTTAAATTTGTTTTTATATTAACTAATTTTGTAGATTAGTTAAAAACAAACTATTGAGCAAAATTGAATTATGAAGACACTCTTTTTCAATTTTAATCTTTCCCGTTTAAACTCATAATAAGATAGTTATCTAATTTGTTTGCATAAATAGATTACCTTATCATTTGAGTTTGGAGATGACAGATATAGATTTGGACCTAATTCACCTAATTTAACAAGGTCTAACACACAATATATTGTTCATAATTATACTTAATTATCTATTAATGTCTAATTATCACATTAAACTATTGTAAGGATCTTATAAGCTTATATCATTTGGCTCCTAATATTTAATTCAATCCAGCAGCACCACTGTGATATAATGAATTAAATATTAAAGCAACTCCGCTATGGACATAAAATTATACTCCAAATGATATAAATATAGACATAAAATGTGATCCATGGCAAACAAATCATATATCATGCCCATTTGCGTAATTTTCATAATTTAATTAGAATGGTTGTTAATCCAATTAAATTATGTCTTCAACCTTAAGCGTTCTGGTCACCTTATCGATCACTCTAACGTAATCAAGTAAGTTAATTTTCTAGAGAGAATATTTTGGTCAAAGATTCAAATGATCAATTACTTTAACAACTTAAGGGGAAATTATTCTCCCCAAGGATTCACAAAATTCCAATATTATTTTACTGTCTGATCACTATACAAAGACAAGCATCTCCAGTCACTACAACTGCCATAAAAGAATGAGAAAATTACTCAAAAAGTTGCTTTAACTTAAGAGTTAATTAGTGTCATAATGGTCTAGTGTTAATTTTTTATGTTATAATGATCTTTAAATGTGTCATTAAAATGCTTTCCGCACTGAAATATACTTTTGATTATTATAAGAATAACATAATTAAGAATTTGATATATTCAAATAAATAAATACGCAACGTGAAAAATATTACTTTATATAATTTATCAAACTGAAAATGTCATACGGAAATTACTTTAAAATAGCATAGTCCTTTACAGTTTTCATGATTTCTCGGTTTAAATTTTTTCATCTTTTTCATTATTGTAGTCTTTTTTAACCGA